>OY757314.1:63258362-63920875 GCA_963583905.1 Stenurella melanura | reverse complement strand
AGAGGACTTAAGCCGGAGCTGGATACTCCCCCCACCACTTTTCGTGACGTCATAGGTGGGCGGGGCCTATGTGGTGGGGTGGGGGGTAATTAGAGTGGTGGGGGGTAATTAGAGTGGTGGGGGTAATTAGAGTGGTGGGGGTAATTAGAGTGGTGGGGGGTAATTAGAGTGGTGTGGGTAATTAGAGTGGTGGGGGGTAATTGGAGTGGTGGGGGGTAATTATTGCAGTGGAGGGGGGTAATAAGAGTAATTGCATAACGAAAGTACTTACTGTAATTATTATGATGGAGGGGGGTAATGAGAGTAATTGCGTAACGAGAGTACTTACTGTAATTATTGTGGTGGAGGGGGTAATACCAGTAATTGCGTAACTAGAGTACTTACTGCAATTATTGCAGTGGAGGGGGGTAATAAAAGTAATTGCATAATGAGAGTACTTACTGTAATTATTGTGGTGGAGGGGGGTAATGACAGTTATTGCGAAAAGAGAGTACTTACTGCAATTATTGCAGTGGAGGGGGTAATACCAGTAATTGCATAACGAGAGTACTTACTGTAATTATTGTGGTGGAGGGGGGTAATGACAGTAATTGCGAAAAGAGAGTACTTACTGCAATTATTGCAGTGGAGGGGGTAATACCAGTAATTGCGTAACTAGAGTACTTACTGCAATTATTGCAGTGGAGGGGGGTAATAAGAGTAATTGCATAACGAAAGTACTTACTGTAATTATTATGATGGAGGGGGGTAATGACAGTAATTGCGAAAAGAGAGTACTTACTGCAATTATTGCAGTGGAGGGGGTAATACCAGTAATTGCGTAACTAGAGTACTTACTGCAATTATTGCAGTGGAGGGGGGTAATAAAAGTAATTGCATAACGAGAGTACTTACTGTAATTATTGCAGTGGAGGGGGTAATACCAGTAATTGCGTAACGAGAGTACTTACTGTAATTATTGTGGTGGAGGGGGTAATACCAGTAATTGCGTAACTAGAGTACTTACTGCAATTATTGCAGTGGAGGGGGGTAATAACAGTAATTGCATAACGAGAGCACTTACTGTAATTATTGTGGTGGTGAGGGGTAATAAGAGCAATTGCATAACGAGAGTACTTACTGTAATTATTGTGGTGGAGGGGGTAATAAGTGTAATTGCATAACGAGAGTACTTAGTGTAATTATTGTGGTGGGGATGGATAATTGGCATGGTAGTGGGGGTAATTAGAGCGTTACATACACTGGTGGTGGGGGCATCGCATAGTGGGTGGTGGTAATAAGAGTAATTGTATAAGTGTAATTACAGTGGTGGGAGGCAATTAATGTGGTGGGGGAAAGGAAAATTATTGTAGTGGGGCGGATCTATTACTATAAATGGCCTGTGATAGTATGACAAAAGTCAAATCTATCTCTGATTACTCAATAGTTAACAAGTGAGTGTAGTGCAACCACCTCAATTATTTCAAGTGAGCAATAGTTTTATATTACTTTTTGCGGTTCTTTCACTGTACACATCCATTTTAACCATGGAAATTTCGGAACAAGATTTATTAGCACTTAATGCAATAATTAGTGAGAGTACTGAGGTTTTGGAGCAAAAGCCTATTACATCATTAATTAAAGACAAAGCCTATGTCATAAAGAAAATGTCAGTGGTCAATACGCGGTTTGGAAAATCAATCATCGTAAATTTGTTTGAGGAAAGTACAATAACAACTTTCAAATCATTTTTACCCAAACGAGTTGTAGAAAATATAAGTGAAGATGTAATCAATAAGATTAATTCATCGGGTGGTAAATACACGTTGACATATTTAGGTCAGCGTCCTCCAGTATATGTGGGAGCGAAATCCAGTGCAATGATACGTTTAGGTTATTAATTTAAAAACAATAATTGTACTAGTTACTTTTTAGTTCTTAGTTTTAATTTTCTACTAGATAATAAAATACAGTTAGAAAGAATGGTAGGAGTACTATAAAGCGTAATATTGCTATCTCATTCGAAAATATGGGAACGTTATTATTTTGGTTAATGGTAATAACTTGATTTGTACAATATAACTCCATCAGTTTTAAATAGCGCTCACACCCTACCTAAGTAAGTGAATAATTTAGAGTTTTTATATGCATTTCTAATATATTTGTTTGCTTTTAGTTTAACCGATACCAACAAAATATGTGGATGCAATATTCAGCTCAACGATGGGTGAGGGCAGAAGACATTAAATCAGCCATCGAAAGCTTGTCTTGTGAACTATGGGACTTAAGGAGGGATGCACAGCATTCGTTAGTCTACGATATAAATATCTGCTGGGATGTTGAAGAAGTTCGACGTGTTGAAGAAGCTTGTAATACATATGAATCTGGAGCAAATTTATGTGACAAATACTCTCGAGGCATTTTAAGTTTAGATGAATTTTGTGAGTCTATGATTAGAATGAAATTAAAACGCTTCCTGTATGACCTAGTGAAGTACCTACCAGTTGGAGTTATTGAAAAACATCAACTTGATGATGAAGACAAATAATATTTATTTTAAGTTATATTATTGTAAATAAATAATTGTGTAATAAACAGTATAATATCTCATTGATATTTATTATTTTTACAATTATATCATGAAGTTAAATAAATAAAAACCACATTAAAAGATTATATTTATTTTATTGCCTATTTTTATTACATATCTAGAAAAATATACCTTACACTTAAACAGTCTCACTGTAATTTTATATTTAAATCTATAATAGTTCTATTAAGAAAATGAGCATTTGCAAGAGCACAATGAGTAATATTATTGTACTGAAAATGTTCTAGACATTTTGGTATGTTCAATGATTTAAGGCTGGGAGCATGGGGCAAATAGTCATCTAAGTCTATAATCTTATTCCGACTTAGATGTTGCAGTAGAAAATTCCTCTTCATTCTGCCTTTGCATACAATTACGACATCCTCTAATAGTAATTGACATTGATAATTATTAACTACATTCTGGCAAAGTCGCTGAAGGATCAGTGGTAATTCTGTCAGTTGAATGTATCCGTGGCTCCATTTTAAACCATGGTATTTTTTCTCCAACCATTGGTATTGCATCTTCCTGTCACGTGCAAGTGATGAGAATGGATATGGTGGTTTGAAAAAGTAATGTGCTTGTTGTTCAGTATTACAGCACACAGCAGCCAATTCCTTCACTATGAACTCACTGTTTTTACATTGAAAACCTTGTAAGTCAACTATCAGCATAGGAACTGTATTTTTTGTTTGCTCCATAATAAATATTTTTTTTACTTAGCAGCAAGAAAACCGTTTTGAACTGAACCATCCAATGCACTGTAGCTTAAATATGTATCGTGAAGTATAAGTGCATACACACGAGTTTGTTCGGGGAACTTCGTCTTTCGGGTTTCAAATTCTATCTTTATGTCGACGGTGGATGATTTCATTGCATCCGGTTGGTGGGAGCAATCTATGACAAATAATGGAGATTTTCTGAATTCTGCAAGATCCATCATAGGTTCACTCATATCTTTATCATAATAACTACGCTGGAAGTTCTCATAGGCATAGTAAGCTGCAGAGTCCAATTTCTTATCAAAATCTAAGTTCCAGCGCTCATAAGGAAATACTTCGGCATTTAGATATAGTCGAATATTATTAATATCTGCATGTATAAAATTTGTCACATCTTTGCTTCTATCATTGGAGTGACTATTGTTTTGAAATCCAATAATTATGTATCTAGGTCTCTCAAGACTGTTAGTGGTTTTAACGGCCCAAACATCAGAAGCAGTATCGCGCAGAGTAGGTAGCTCATAGAGATCCCACATACGATAAGCCATCTTAACTTTAGCATTATTACTACTTTTATTAATTCTGTTTAGTAGTTTAAGCTTTTGTCTATCCTCAGGCACAATATGTCTAATCTTCCATTCAATTTTGTTAATTTCTAAATCTGCATCAACTTCCCCAATGTAGGAATCTTTGAATGAGCGAGCTATTATTAAAATTAATTCCTGCTTGACATTTAAAATACCTTTGGTGTAGTCTTCTGCAAAACCCATAAGGTATTTAAGGGGTAGTCTACCACTAAACACATGACTAGTACTATCTAAAATATCTTGTTTCTGTTCGTTGAGGCCCCAACCCGTAGTTAATAGTGATCGCAGATGTGTCTGTCCATATGATACCATAGTCTTCATTGTGGTAGTGATGCCAGGCTTCCTAACTACAGCCACTTGCTCGCCACCCATTTCATACCTAATCTCTTCGAAGAGGAAAGCTAGAGCATTATTGGATAAATAACACCGCTTGGTAACATCGCTAGGTGTAAATTTCCCTTCTATATAGATGTAGCTTTCTGCAATGTCGAGTATAAGGTCATGAAAATTGATAGGGATTCGTATTTCATCAGAATTTCTATAATATGGTGACCCATATGGTTTATACGTATGCTCATGTAAACTGATAAGTGACTGATCAAACACAGGTTCGTCGAACACTTCAAGTTTTTCACTAGATGTAGTAGCTGTCATTATTATTTAATTTTCTCTCAGTTCTAACCCAATAGATTGAAGAAATGCGCGGTCCTTTACCGACAATCTATGTCTTAACTGTTTAAGAGGTATACGCTGAATGAATGGGTTTCTACAATCACTCTTCTTTTTATCGTTAAGCACTTTATATCGGCAGTGTGCTAATCGTTCCTGATTATATCGAAAACCCATTTTTTTTTGCTCTTAATATTAAAATTGTTTCAATTCTAGCTTCACAATAATCTTTTCACCTCGAAAATTAATTAAATCTCCGTTGTCATCCAATATGCGTAGAGTAATGTTGTCGATAAACTGACGTCCTTCAGGTCTAACAGGTAAATATATTATGTTAGCTGGCTCCCTGGTAAGTTTGTATCCAGGTTCAACATCAATATCAAACTCAAAGAGTGTGTGGGATTTAAGAGCGTTCAGATACGCTCCGGAAATAATGTTGCAATCTACACGTATCATTCTTACTTTCATTATATCAATGGGGAGTGTTGACTCATGAGTCTTGTTTGGTTCTAAATATGTCGGCTGAAATCCCAACAGACTACCAATAGAGTTTGCTTGTGTAAAGTCAATTTCGTATTTTGATCTTATCTCGCATTTCATTGTGTTATTGTTTGCTCGCAGTCGAAATAATTTTTCTTTTTCTTCATTTTTGTTAGTTGGCATAGCTTTCAGTATTGCATTATATATTTCATCAATTTCATAGACTCCGTACGGTATGTGGAGAAATGTGGGAGCTGCTTTCGGTGAAGTCCTATAACAGAAACCATTGTTCGTCTCGTCTATATTAAATATAGAGTTGTATGAATAAAATCCGGTTAATCCCAGACCATATCGACTGCCTATATCTAGTTCAATCGGTGGATAAAACTCTGCACTGAGCACGCTTGAGCGGCTTGATAAAGTGAAAGTGTGTGGCATGACTGACGTTTTTTGGAGATTGTTGCATGTCTTTATTGCGATTTGCAGCAATAGTCGTGGATTAATCTTCTTTTTTTGGGCGGTGATGGAGATATACTCACATCATTTTTTGACGCCACGTTCACCTCGTCCACTTTACAGTAGCAGCAAAATATTTTTCGAGGCGATGGACCATCGTTAACATCAATATTATTTTCGTCTTGATTAGAATAGTGTTCTTGACAGTACTGATATTTTAAAATATCAATGTCATCCTGAAGATGTTTGGGTAATTTATCCCACACTAATGCAATTTCATATGGGACACATGCAATTATTACTTCTTTAGGCATATCTGAAAGTTGCTGTTTACTCATCTTCAGCAAGCTGCGTAGTCTAGAGAAAGCAATCAACGAGTGGCCCATCCGTTTAATTGCTTCTCGATCCATTGATGGGGTCACACATGCCATTTGAAGAGTTTTATTTAACTTTTGAAGAAAGAAACTTTAAGCACAAATGGCCACACCACACTGTGTTGAAATTTTGTTGGCGCTCATAATTATAGTAGATTTTATCCGTAAACCTTGAACCGTTGCGCAAGTACAGGACTAATTCTCTTGGTGGGGGCAAATCTCCAAAACTATCGAAATATGTGACCAAACTACCTCGTTTTTTATATGCCACCCAATGCGTTCCCGGACCATCTATAGTATCCAAATTTATGATGGCGGATTCATTACGATGCGGTCCGGAATTTGGTAAAGTGTCGCGCATAAATATACCTCGAAAATGGGGCACCTTCATCTTCTCAACATAATATTTGAGATCGATGTTGGTGAGAGGTTTTCGAGGTAGGGTGTCTAGTAGTTTTTTGAACTTTGTGATTTTAGATAGAGACCCAGTCCTTTACGATATGGTTTCAAATAAAG
Source organism: Stenurella melanura (assembly GCA_963583905.1). Classification (NCBI taxonomy): domain Eukaryota; kingdom Metazoa; phylum Arthropoda; class Insecta; order Coleoptera; family Cerambycidae; genus Stenurella; species Stenurella melanura. The sequence goes on along the minus strand of OY757314.1, from coordinate 63,914,502 downwards.
CCCTTTACCACTTTTCCCTATAGCAATTGCCTCCATATGTCTATTATGGCGGCTTTTTTCTGCCAATTCTTCTCTGCTAGTTTTCACATCATTTACAGCTTTAGCTATACCAGCTGCAGATCCTGCCAAGCTACCTAACGCCGATAAACCCGCAAAAATAGGTATTAAAGGTAGAATTCCACCAACTTTCGGAATCGGTATTATGCGAGGCGTACGAATATTTCGTTTTCCGCCAACTGATCTCATGTGTCGCCGTGCAGCTTGAAGCGCTATTTGCATAACTTTTCTAGTATCCTTAGCTACAGATCGCTTACCACCAGTTTTACGCAGATCATCACGAACCTTGCGTACTATCCCAGCACCAAAGGCTACCTTTCTAACGTTCTTCCTGTTTTTATTCTTCTTTTTAATTATATTTTTTCTTTTTGTACTACGAGATTTTGTTGATCTACATCCCATTCCAAGACGCTGTTTTCCCTTCATTATAGTCGTAACCAACCACGCGGCAGCCTTTTCTTTTAAACTTGCTTCTTTGGATTTAACTCGATTCCACGCAGCTTGTTCAAGTTGATAGTCTGCTCTATGTCGAGCTGATAAATCGCCCGAGTTTCGGTCGTATGCAATATCGTGCTGCTTGCATGCAGCGTCGAGCTTGTTTATACCTGGATCGCCTCGCGCTAATCTTTTTTTTAATTTGGTGCCTGGACCACAATACTGGTAACCACCGGGTAAATGCAGTTCAAATGGAAGCTTATTTATTAGGGAATTTACTACCCCCTTACCGACCTTTAAAAAACGGCGGTTCTTACTTGTGCGCTGCTTGACTGACAACATTTAAATAACAATTGTAATGCATAGATCTATTTATATAGTCTTCAACCGTGGTACAATGCGTATTGTAAAGCAGAGACAGAAGTTTCCTATAGACAATTTAGACGAAAAAGTAGGATGTGGATTACAAATCGAATCGCGCCATGGGTCACTACTTCCGTCAACTGTTCGTGGACTTCTAATTGGTCCAAGTAATTGTGGCAAGACGAACTTAATGATATCTCTAATTACTCACCCCCTTGGATTACGTTTCGCAAATATATACCTATATTCAAAGTCTTTAAATCAACCCAAGTATGAGTACTTGCGCAACATATTAACACCAGTTAAGGGATTGGGGTTTTACACCTTTAATAATAATGCGGAAATAGTGCAACCATCTGAAGCCAAGCCTGATTCTATATTTATATTCGATGATGTTATATGTGAAAAGCAAGACATAATTCGCACCTTTTTCTCAATGGGTCGCCATAGAAATGTAGACTGTTTTTATTTGGCACAAACATATTCTCGCATACCTAAGCAACTTGTTAGGGACAACGCTAATTTTATAGCGATGTTCAGACAGGATGATATGAACTTACATCACATTTTCTCCGACCATGTCTCACCAGACATATCTTTTAAGCAATTTCAAGAAATGTGTGTAGAGTGTTGGAAAGACAAATATGGGTTTCTTGTAATTGATAAGGATAGAGAGGTGAATGAGGGTAGATACAGGAAAGGACTTGATAGTTTCATATATCCGTAAAGTATTAGAATTAAAGATTCAATCGGCCTGTAGACAGCATCGAGATTACATCGGTGAGGTTAGACACTGGAAATGAAGATTAAACACAATAGCAATATCGATGGAGACATGGCAAGGGAAGTAAACCTCAAACGACAACTAGTTGAAGCTACTGATTCTGTGCGTAAAAAATTTAATTCACTGAAGCGTAGAAATGTTGAGAGTCAATTAGCACTTGAAAAGGTTTATGAACCCATAACAAAACCTTTAAAAGTAATATCTGCCTCACAGGTAAAATCACATAACCAGGCGCCGCCAACACCGACACAAAAATCAACGCAATCTCAAGGCAGTGCAAAAGCTAGTACCAGTACGCTTAACGCGACATCTGAAGGTAGCAGTGAAGATGGGGAGAATAGTGCAACTGAAGCATATTATATGGAAACACCACCAAGATCGTCATTAATGAGTACCCCAGGTTCAGAAAGATCCGTTGGTAGTGCAGAAAAGAAATGTGACGTGATCAAACAACATTTAGATAATTTAAAGTCCGGTCACTATAAATATGACACTGTATACGGTGTACGTCTAGATCCCCATACAGGCAAACTACGAATGGGTAACGCCGAGGTGCGCTTTTCTAATGGGGACATTACATTGTGGTATGGTACTAAGGCATTGGGAACGTATCCTGGCAGTCCTAAGTTGTATGATGTAATATTTATGAAGTATCCGTCAATACTACGCAGTGATGAAGTATCTATTGGTGACGAAGAGTATCAAATATATGGTGAAGTATTAAAAAAGACAAGAGCGGCATATAAGAATTATGATGCAAAAAATGGTTTGAATAAAACTAAATGGAGGAAATTCAGTGATATTATAAAACCACTAACATCTTCTACAATAGTGACGAGATCGAGAACCGGTTTGGGTTTTCCACAAATGCCACTTCAGAAAATATACAATAGTAGAGGTGTCGATTATGTTTATTGGAATAAGCCAAAAGAGCTGGTAGATCGTCTACGTCTGCTGTATAGCTCAAAAATGGCAGGTAACAGTGGTGTTAATAATGAAATAATTAGTTTGTTGGAGGAAATGAGAGAAGAAAAAATAATCTATTAACAAAATTATAATGGGGAAGTATAATATACTGTGAAATGCTTAAATCAGATCAGATGTAATTAGAAATGCTACCTGGTCACAACACAATTGATAAATTTGGACGCAGAAGAGGCGGCGCTAATAAATCATTAGTCGTGCGCGGTCCACCAGGTCTTGGCTTTAAGCTCACTGCAGATAATCACTTCGATATTCAGAATAAACGTTTAAAGAACATTGGAGAACCGGTGGATAGTCAGGATGGTGTAACACGTAACTATGTTGAAGAGCGACTTACTACCTTCTTTGCAGACATCCGCAAGGCTATGGATGAGGCCACTAACTTAATTATTACGGCAATGGAAAAGTACGTTAATGGTCAAGTTTTGTTAGCTGTTGCTACTGCAAAAACTTATGTAAATGAGGAAATTCCGAAAAAAATTGATAAAGGAAATGTACGGGTTGTTGCAGAGATGAAAAAGTATATTAATGAACAAATACGAGCGGATATTGATAAGGAACATAAAACAGTGGAAAATTCAATTTCTCAGCAAGCTAGAGAGCTTCAGAAAATAATTGACAAAATTAATAAATTAGAAGAATTAACTTATTAGAAATTAGTCTATCGGCAAACATGTAACAGCTTAGTGTATTCTCTGCACACCCATTGGATCCAGTAAGTTAACATGGAAATTAGTGCTACAAAGAAGGCCGTTGTGCAGGAACTGCACAGGTTACCCCGAAAAAATTTTCGTAGAAGAAGAACAATTATCAAGGGCTATGGCGATTTATGGCAAATGGATTTGGCTGAAATGCAGCCATTTGCGAACCTTAATAAAGGTTATCGATATATCCTCGTAGTGATCGACTGCTATTCGAAATATGTGTGGACAAGACCCTTAAGAAATAAAACGGGTATAGAAATTACGAAGGGTATGAGGAGCATTTTGCAAAAATCGAACTACTCACCTAAGAATCTTCAAAGCGACCAGGGTACGGAATTTTACAATAAAAACTTTTCCACTTTAATGAAAAAGTATGCCATTAATCATTACTCTACATATAGTACAAAAAAAGCTGCAATTGTGGAGAGAGTGATACGAACATTAAAAAATTGGTTATATAAAGAATTCTCAGCCAGAGGTAAATACAAATGGTTCGATATTCTATCCAACATTACAAACAAGTACAACAATAAAACACATCGAACTATTGGCATGAAACCTGCTGATGTTAAGCCAACCACACGTTTGGATGCATATAATCACATTAGGATTGCTTTAAAACCCAAGTTTCATATTGGTGATGTAGTTCGAATAAGTGCATACAAAGGCATATTTGAAAAAGGTTTTACAGTTAATTATTCAACCGAACTTTTCAAAATTGTCAAAATAAACATAACTAACCCAACAACTTACCAGCTTGAAGATATGTATGGACAACCAATTAAAGGATGTTTTTATGAAATGGAGTTACAAAAAACTAAATATCCCGATATATATCTAGTAGAGAAAGTTTTAAGAAGAAAAGGAAACAAAATATTTGTCAAATGGCTTGGACTTTCCAAAGAACACAATTCTTGGATTGACAAATTGGATGTTGTATAATTTATTAAACTTTAAATAATGTAAAATATGCATAATCATGTTATTTACTTATGTATCAGTAATACAGAAATAAAAATATTTATACTACACTAATGTGCTTTATTTAAGTGTTTAATATTCATTATTGAAATATATTTTATTTGGAACAACAATAATACAATAACGATCAAACACCCTAATTAAATCCCTACCTCAAAAACTGAATTTCTTGATTACACACCCAGCATTTTCTATTGTGACCCGCTGAGGGAAGTGAGGGTAAATCCACTTACAGCCTCATGTACTCTTGTTTATCTTGTTGATGACTGATACTTTAAAAAATCGTCTGTAAGAAACTTACTACCCACTCTTGTTAATGTAGGGTTTGTTGGAGTGGGGTGCGTTAATATAAGAAACTCCTCGTCTCTTGAACCTCAGTAAAACTGCAAAGCTTGTGAAAACAAATGGCTTCCCAAGACAATGCAGTTAGTTCCAGCGATTCCACAGAGTCAACAACACCTTTTTGGGAATACGATGTGATGTTGGGGCTATCATATAATGGACAGGGCCCAGATAGTAGCAATTGGGTGGTACAAATGCACTATCTAGAAGATCTGGAACACGAAGAGGGTCCAGATAGTAGCGATTGGTGGGGGACATTACCACCAATGGATGCAGAGCCGCCGAATAGTCCATCCATGGAAGTGGAGCCACCAAGCAGACCCTCTTCTCCGTCAGCTTGGTCGCTGGAGACGGAGTCGATGAGTGCCAGTGACTCGGATTACGAGACTGATGAAGATTCTCCCGAAGAGGAAGAACTGGGCGAATTTGTGTTATAAATTATTTACTATATTAGAGTTGTAAGTAAATAAATATATAGATTAGTTCTTAGGTTATTTCTCTTGTACATAATTTATATAAATGTTTTTATTATTTGTAAATAAATAGATCTATTTATGAAAATGTTTGTTTTTTTTTACTTTCTATTTTAAGCGTAAAATAAAGTGGACGAGAAACTAGTATACTTCTCTTCATTTGAGTTTCTGCGTTTAATATGTAACTCTGTAACAAGGAAAAATTTTGGAAGGGGTGGTAAAGGGAGGGGTGAATGACTACAGTAATAAGAAAATACATATTTTAAAAATTAATTTATTGACAATTTTAATTATTTTACACACATTAATAATAAATAAATAGATAAAGTAATGATACTCACAACTAAATAGATTTTGTTGGGTTTTTTATTTTTCTATGGTCATTAATTTTTTTCTCTTTTATTATTTTTTTAATATTTAAAAAAAGAAATTTTCACACACTGATATTGCTTACAATTAAACAGATATAAGAACTTACACTAATGATACTTATAACTAAACAGATTTCTTTTGACAAAATTATATATAATTTTTATAAAAGATGTACCACTATCTAATAAAAAAAAATAAACCTAATAATTACTACATGTACAATTTTTTTTTTTTATAGAATTATAAAATATAACCTCTCTGCCTTTATTTATATGTTCTGGCCAAGAACTTTTAATTTATTGTCAAGACCTTCCAGCTCTCGACGGGACTTAGCCGCAGCGTTGCGGCGATTATTGACGCCCTCCATTATATGTTGGGCATCAATCCTCTCTGCATTTGCGCTAATGATAATTTGTTCCCTTTCTAAACTTAATCGTGTAATTTGAGATTGCAACCTCTCAATTTCCAAGTTTAAATTTTCAGCTTGCTGAAGCCGCTCTTCGACGTTGGCTTCCTGTGCCTTAGCCTGCTGTTGCAACAAATCATCATTAGCGCACGCCGCTACATCTTCATCGTACTTTTGTTTTTTTTGTGCCCTTAAATCTTTGAGATTTTTAAAGGCACTTCTAAACAAATGCCGGTCCGCCACCTGCGAAAGAAAATCACAATCCGAATCAGAATCTAAGGGATTCTGAATAGGTGGAACTGGTGAAAGGATATTTAATAATGCTTCAATTTGAATATCATCCAGTTCTGCGATTTCCTCCACAGGTTCGAGCTGTGGTACCGCCCCGAACATTATGTCAGAATGTGTAGAATTCTGACTTGGTGCTCGGAGTGGTGATGGCACCGATGCGTTAGAAGTGCCAGCTTCTTCTAACGCGTCGTTGCCACCTGAGGATGGTTGTGGCGGCACCGCATTAGAACAGCTTGGTTGTTCTAATGCGGCGTCGTCAAATCTACCGCCTAAAACCGGACTATTGGCCACGTCGCGATTTACCTCACCATTAAGGCTCATTAATCTACCCTTTCCTCCTACACCTCTGCCTACAGTTTTTATCACAGGCCTAGGAGGATCGTTGAGGATAGGGATTAACGGTTCGGGTAAATTTGTATTTAAAGCAACTATATTGTATTGAATAATATTACGTGAAGCGTCGGAAAAGTCCGGTGTTAGTGGAGTAGCCACCTTTCTTTGACCACGGCCTGATGCCGATGACAACGACTTTGTGTTGGGGTTTGCACCACGTCGACCCCTGCCCCGAACACTCCCAGATGCCGTCGATGATGACTTTGTTTTACGGCTATTAGATTTCTCTACTTTACTATTTTTTGCATTAACTTTAGGCTTAACAACAAAGTCACTATCGGAGTCATCGTTATGAATAGCACCCCTTTTGGGCTTTTTGATTCCTGACGGTTTCACAAAGTCGTCCTCAGAGTCATCACTAGTAACCAACGATATAGATGCACAAGAGGGTTGGAAGGTAACGCGACGCCCATCCTGACTCCTCGATGCAGAAGCTGTCCTTTTAGATGCTTTCACTTTTGCATCTAAACGAATGAGCTCCTCAGCATCAAGAAAATCGCTTTCACGATCCTGTAAATCATCTGCGAATTCGGAATGAATTCCTCTAGCTTCGTCGTCGGAGATATGAATTACAGGATGAATGTCCGCGTCAGGTTGGTTTACAGCGTGCCTCTGTTGACTGCCATGAACTGACCAATGAATACCAGTGCTAGTACTAGCGCTAGAGGTTGCATTAGGTGTGGCTTTTGAAGATGATGCGTTTGGAGCCGGGATTCTAATATCGGAAATTATATTTATCCCCAATCCCGGCCTACCTGCTATGCTGTATGTCGGGCCCATACTTCCAGTACCAGGTTCTAGGGGTGTCGGACCTGCTGCGCTACCACTCGGTGTCAGTGTAACATTATTATTAGAAGACCCAGCCGCTGGAGCTGCAGCATATACAGCATTTGTTGTCGTTGTAACTGAAGCACCTACTGTGGTAGCAGGGCCCGATACGAAGTTTGTTAAGAATGCCACACCTTGTAGCATCCTCTGAGCATTACTAGCCTCGGACTCTTTGGTCTTTTTACGGCTACCACCAGAAACAGTATTTCTCACCATTATGAGATAAATGATCGGAATTGAAACAAATAAATGTACTTACAATTTAAAATTTCAAGTGAAACTTGGCACAGAACACAACAACACAGATCACACAATTGAACCAGTCGATAGTTGAAGGCAAAGAGAACTTTGGAAGCGTCCAGAATGTATAAATACACCACGCTCACCCCTCCATTTCCACCACTCTTAGAGTAGGGGAAATTGTGTTTCCTGCTCATTGGTTGAAATGTATCACACCACCAGGCCAAGTGCCGCGTCATCGTAAGTCAAGCACCACGCTGGCTATAATTTACTTTCAAATAGGAATTCCGGTGTAAAGTATAATAGCAACACATAATTATTTTTACGAATACTTTATTACAATAATAGTTACAGAAATTAAAACAGGGTTCCCATTTATTTTTAATTACATATAAGTACACATACATTATATAATTTCAATTACATGTTAAATGTGAAATTAACTTATGATGTTTTTTTTTACATACATAAAGGTAACAACTTATAACACTTTGGAACTGAACGTTAATTAAATACGATTTAATGTTAAATTACTTGCCTAACAAAACTTAGTTTACAATATCTCTATGAAAAAATACATATATAAACCTAATTTAAAATATTCTGGACCTTTACGTTAAACGAACGTTCGTCTTTTAATCACATTACTGGCTTAACTCCGCTATTGCTGCAAGTAATTCATCCATCTTGTTTATTTCAACAGAACTACTTTGGACATCATTAATAGCAGCCATTAACCACCGAACATTTTGTTCCTGCTCAGTTTGAAAAAATTGTATGTCAGAGTGACCCCACGGTAATGTCTTTGCTGTGTTGGGAATGACAAACCGCTTATCATCACGATGAGACAAAGCCACTTTGTTCTTTACTTCGGTAAAAATATCATGCAATTGACTTTTAAATGTATTCATTTTTCTGAATATTAAGCCACCCTGTTCAACGATTTGTCTGTAGTCATCTATTGACAACTCTTTTTGAATAACGGATCTCTTCACACCTTTTGCCTTTTTTAGCTCATTACCCACCGATTTTACGCAATAAGCTTTTGCTCCAGTACCATAAAAACTAATTATTGGATCCGCAGGGAACTCATCTTTAAAATTACCTAAAATCGGCGGACCTTTAGGTACATTAAATGTATTACCGTGCTGATAATTCGAAGTATCGAATTTGTCATGGTTATCTATCATAAAATCATAAAAATTTTCTGTTAAAATTTTAATAATCAGACTATCAGTATCAGTATACAATAATGAAGCCTTATCTCCAAACTCTCTTTTAACCACATTGTAAAAAAAGTTGTACAGCACCGTTTTTGACAATTCCAAGACGCAGAAACCAACAAAAATTGGTTTGCTGTATTCTATCTTTTGTTTACCCATATGGATCGCTACAAAATCTTCAGTGAATATCGAACATGTTTTAAAATTTGGACGAGCTATTAATGCATTTGCACCCATACTGCGTCTAATACTCTCCCAATGAGTAACCAACTTTATATCTGTTCTGTTTTCCACATTTTCCATCGTCTTACCAAACGCCGCGTTATTCATTAATTTATATTGATCTTTTTCAAATTTATTTGTTGCTCTATTTCTCATCTCGGTGTTTAAGTCGATATATTTCTTTAACCACATAGATTGATTAAATTTAAGAACTCTGTGTATTTTCGTAACCACCAACCCGTTATTAATAGCCTGCTTTAAATTTACGTAGTGCACCACATAGTTTTTTTTATCATTCAAATTTGGTATTAACTTTGTTAATTTTGATTTTGATTCGGGGGGCACAATACTTTCAACTAAAAAGGGAAGGTCTGAGTGCAAATCGTGTAAATGTTCTGGATAATGGATGTCCACTTCAAAGACGTACCCGTGGGGGTTGTTACTCGAGATATCCATAATTTCTAAATCACCGATTTCCCTCTCAGACAACCACGTAAAGCCCCCCGTTGGCAACATCTGTGACATACTATGTCCGTATAAATTCGTGGCGTCTAGATAAGTGATATATGATGATGGCTCATTGGGATCGTAATTAGGCAGAAACTTGTTATTTGCTATATGTTTTCTTTCTGAACACTGACTTACTCCACCCCTTATGCCCCTTTTAAAGAAATGAATCATGTCGATATCCGTTAACAACTCTAACTCTACTCCGGTTAATTTTAACATTGCGTCCCATGATAGCCCCGGAGCTGTATAATACTGGGCTGGATCCAGTTTATATTTGTCTAAAGAAATTCTCCGAAAATTTTCAAACACATCGCAGAGAAGAAGCACGTCTGATTTCAAATAAATATCTGAATAATCGCCAAGACTACGACATTCAAACAATCTCCAAACATCCTTAGCCCGCAAATAATCTACATCTGATATGTGCTCTTTATTTAAATTATCAAAAAATTTCTCTTTAGACGGTAATTCAGTTTCATTTAATTTCTCTAAACTATCCATAAAACTATATGGAAATACCCCCTTCTGTCTCACTAAATTAAATTTATCATTATCACTATAAAAACTGCGTGTTGTTCTCAACTGATCGTCATCTAAATTCGCGCCTAAATTTTGTAATGATGCCGACAAAAATTTAAAACTATCGATAAATCGTAACTGTAAATATTTCTTCTTTGTAACCCCTTTCTTATCAACATAATCGTGCATATAAATGTGTTTCGTAAAGGATATATATTTTTCTTTATTTTGGGCTATTACACCAACCTTATCCTTATATTTGCACAACTCTTTGATGAACAGGTGACTATCGTATCCGCTCATATTGTGAAATATAATAGGTATAAAGTTGGGTAACTTGTAATTTAAGTTACAGACAGAATGTGCAGCACCGAATCTTACTTTACCCGTTAAGTGACAATGGTCTCGAACTTTAATATCTTCTCCCTCGAAAAGCCCCCCACATATACCACACACGGTCGCATTTTGAAAGTCTTCGTTTTCTTGCGCTGTGAGTTCAGCCATTGGAACTATATATTTCATATGTCTATTATATATATTCCTTAAATCTGCCTCTACATGTGTTACAAAAGCTTGAGCTGCATCACATCCCCGATACAAATTAAATTTAGATAGAGAATTGTCAAAGGAGCATTTAATGTAATAAGCGAAGGAGTAAGGCTCATGTTTAAATGTTTTATTTGTAAAGGAACGTTCGGGGTTTGGCTCGCACGTATTTATAGGTTTCAAAATAGATTCAAAGTCAGCATATACTACGAATGGTACACGCATTTGTTTCTCGATATTCTCAAATTTTAATATATTCTCAGCAACTTCTTTACCAAATTTGTTAATCCGAAATTTAGTCGTGGGTGTTGTTGTGTAAATATGATTACAGTCATTTCTCTGGTGTTGAAGTAAGTGGCGTTCATTATTAAAGTGCAGTAAACAACCGTCGCAAAAATGTTTCTTATGATCGTTACCGGAAACTTGGGTGGAAACTAACTTAGATAAATCCTTTATCCAACAATAGTGACTATTAGCACAATCGTTGCTACAGCGGTGATTCTCATCCCCAACACATTCACTCGAAATTAGCAATAAATTTACGTGAGTATACAATTTTCTACCTGAGTAACGTAAAGGTCCAACAACTTCATACTTAATTCTATTATTTTCAAACATCTCTTCTAAACCATATACATTAACGGAAATATTATTCATTTCCTCAAATTTCGATATATCTCGTAATTTTATCGGAAAATTCATACCTGTTACATTTAATACTCTCGAATAATGTGGATATGATGATGTGTGTGATACATTGTGATTTGCGGGATATAACGCTGACGTCACAGCCCAAGCAAAGCAACATTGATCTTGATTCTGTACATTCACTACCGCCTTCTTATTTTCAATATATTTCGGTAATTTTATGTACGATGAGCCACCCAAAGGACTGTACTTGTTAACATTAATTTCGACAAAAGCAATTCGTTCGAGGGCCCAACCTAAAAAGTAGATAATAATTAGTCATTATTTTTTATAATTTAAAAAATATTAGCATACCTGAATCACGTTCTTGGAACTCAGTACTTTGCGTAACCATAGAATCCACAAAACTATCCAAAACATCATTTAGATTCATGGATCCATCCAAAATACTATTGGGAGTATTAAACGATTTCATTTCAATTAGATCTTGCGTCGGTAAAATGTACTTGGCGAACGTTTCCATATTTACTTTCACTGTTTTATGAATCCTCAACACTTCCTCCAGTAGGTTTAGAATCTTTGGCCTGATTTCGTTGAAGAACAATGTAAAATCTAAATAATTATTTTCACAATGCACTCGATATGTTATAATTCTATTTTTAAAAGCTGATTGCACAATAGCTACACCATCCACCATAGGGGCACATGAATTTGTCCTATGCTGCAGTGTTCTTCTATGCGATTTCATCTGAGTTGCTGTTAAAGTCACATTACAGCAATCACATGTTTGCATATTAGATGTTGAAGGAGTTGAATCAACCCTGGGCCGCTTTGCGAGAGGTCCATCATTCCCACACGATTGTCTTTCATGACGACGTAAATTGTCGACACGCGTAAAACTTTTACCACAAGACGTACACGAATGCATAATAATATTTACTATAGGAGCCTAGCCTATTCAATGATCAAATGTTAACTCCTCTTTTGCCTTTATACGGATAGGGTTACCCCCACTCCCGTGAATAAGATTACAGCATCACAGCATTATGTTCTACTTACCACACAAATTACCCCCTTCCACAACAATAATTACGCTAAGTACTCTCGTTATGCAATTGCTCTTATTACCCCCCTCCACCACAATAATTACAGTAAGTACTCTCGTTATGCAATTACACTTATTACCCCCTCCACCACAATAATTACAGTAAGTACTCTCGTTATGCAATTGCTCTTATTACCCCCCTCCACCACAATAATTACAGTAAGTACTCTCGTTATGCAATTACTTTTATTACCCCCCTCCACTGCAATAATTGCAGTAAGTACTCTAGTTACGCAATTACTGGTATTATCCCCTCCACCACAATAATTGCAGTAAGTACTCTAGTTACGCAATTACTCTCATTACCCCCCTCCACTGCAATAATTGCAGTAAGTACTCTAGTTATGCAATTACTGGTATTACCCCCTCCACTGCAATAATTGCAGTAAGTACTCTCTTTTCGCAATTACTGTCATTACCCCCCTCCACCACAATAATTACAGTAAGTACTCTCGTTATGCAATTACTGGTATTACCCCCTCCACTGCAATAATTGCAGTAAGTACTCTCTTTTCGCAATAACTGTCATTACCCCCCTCCACCACAATAATTACAGTAAGTACTCTCATTATGCAATTACTTTTATTACCCCCCTCCACTGCAATAATTGCAGTAAGTACTCTAGTTACGCAATTACTGGTATTACCCCCTCCACCACAATAATTACAGTAAGTACTCTCGTTACGCAATTACTCTCATTACCCCCCTCCATCATAATAATTACAGTAAGTACTCTCGTTATGCAATTACTTTTATTACTCCCCTCCACTGCAATAATTGCAGTAAGTACTCTAGTTACGCAATTACTGTTATTACCCCCTCCACCACAACAATTACAGTAAGTACTCTCGTTATGCAATTACTTTTATTACCCCCCTCCACTGCAATAATTGCAGTAAGTACTCTAGTTACGCAATTACTGGTATTACCCCCTCCACCACAATAATTACAGTAAGTACTCTCGTTACGCAATTACTCTCATTACCCCCCTCCATCATAATAATTACAGTAAGTACTCTCGTTATGCAATTACTTTTATTACCCCCCTCCACTGCAATAATTGCAGTAAGTACTCTAGTTACGCAATTACTGGTATTACCCCCTCCACCACAATAATTACAGTAAGTACTCTCGTTACGCAATTACTCTCATTACCCCCCTCCATCATAATAATTACAGTAAGTACTTTCGTTATGCAATTACTCTTATTACCCCCCTCCACTGCAATAATTACCCCCCACCACTCTAATTACCCCCACCACTCTAATTACCCCCCACCACTCTAATTACCCCCACCACTCTAATTACCCCCACCACTCTAATTACCCCCACCACTCTAATTACCCCCCCACCCCACCACATAGGCCCCGCCCACCTATGACGTCACGAAAAGTGGTGGGGGGAGTATCCAGCTCCGGCTTAAGTCCTCTACTGTCAAACTTACTTTGAAAATATTTAAAATGTGTAATTAATAAAACTATTACGAAACGCGTGAAAGTTGTAAGTTGGGCGTGGCCAACTGTTAATACCTGTTTATCGAGCTATTTGTAATAATAAAAAAAAGAAAAGTCACACAGGCAGCACCATTTGGCACTGGAAACGTGCAGGCTGATGTGTGGAGAAAAAAATGGGGATTAAATTGCAAAATGAGCCTGTGCTTATATCCTAGGGTAGAACGACCCAGGATAGCCTATTACCATGGTGAATTAAGACACTGCAGTTGGGAGTAATGAGGCTGTTAGGTGGCGTACAAAGGCTTGCTTGCTGGCCTGTTCGTCACAGAGGCCATAAAAATCACTGCCACAGCTGTACTGAAGTCCTTCTAGGCTTGCCACCGCTACACATATTTTATCCCAGGAGAGTTGCACAGGCTAATACAATCCTAACACCAATAAGACAGACGAACGGAGTAGAGCACCAGAAGTTATACCCAGAGCTGAAAGAGGATTCCGTTTTAGGAATGCCGATGGCCACTATAGTTCCAAAGTATAATTTTCAGATTAAAATACCAGACACGAAAGACTGGAAAAACGTTCCCTCCAATATCGGCACACACAGTCGGGTATACATACTTTAAGACAGAATAGGAAGCTGGAGCTAGGACTTGCGGGATAAGGTTATTAACAAAAATCCCGCTAAGTCTAGGAAGATATGTACCAATATATCAGGCCGAAGTGGCCGCAATTCAGTGGCGTGCCACGGAAATTATAAGGCAATGGAACTGTTAACAAGTAGACTGACAGTTTCTCCGATAGTCGAGTCGCGCTAAAGGCAATTGGTTCCGTGCGAGTCGAATCGAGACTTGTGTGGAATTGCGTAAATGCCCTCATAGATTTAGGGAGCAGGACACAAGGAATACAAGGAAAATGAGAAGGCTGATCAGCTGACCAAAGAAGAAGGCGCATCTAAGTTCCTAATAGGAGCCGAACTCTTTTGCGGGGCCAAGCCATGCATACGAGCATCAATTGATAAATAGTACAAACTAAATCTCTGAAACGATGGCAAAGTTTTCCGCGACAGAAACAGGCCAAGCAGTTCATTAAAGAATGACATCGACGATATCCATGGAAAATCTATTACGCTAAAATAGAAAGGCCATAAGAATAACAGTGGGTCTTCCAACCGGATACTGTCGATTTAATAGACGTATGAGTCTGATGGGTCTGGGAGACGACCCAATATGTAGATTCTTCCAAGAAGAAGAGGAGGAAACCTCATTCCATGTGATATGCTATTGTGAGGCTCTAGCTAGACTGAGACTCCAACTACTCGGTGAAGAAAAACCAAGAGAAGGTAGATATATTAAGGTGTCCTTGTCAGCGCTGTGGAGTATGATACAAAGGACAAAGTTGGAGAAGATGCTCTAAGGAAAACTAGAACAGGAGTGCCACAATAGACCGAATAACCTAGCACTACGTGAACGTGAATTGTAGCATACTCGGACAAAATATTAGACAACTAGGTATTCGCAGTCGGCCATATTCGTCTGAAGCTTTTATCGCTTAATTCAGTTGATGTTATAATATCGCCTTCCTTCTATGCTATATTTCTCCACAGTTCATCTTTGATAGACCCTATGCAATACACACCAACAGTAGCAATGAGGCTGCCAGTGAAGCAACAGTTAACATCTTCACAGACGGATCGAAAAAGAAAGAAGGAACAGGTTGTGGGGTATACTCCAGGAACCTGCAAATTCTAATTAAATGGGCTATGGACAAACAAGCTAGTATAACACAAACAGAACTGGCGGGAATAACCATAGCCGCAAAAGAAATTTGCCGTAGACAAATAACGGGAAAAACAATCAGAATCTACACTGATAGTAGACAATCACTACTGGCCCTACAGAGACACAAAATAACAACAGGGTCAGTATGGGAATGCCATCAGGCACTCGTGGGCGCCTCCAGCATGAACAGTGTCATTCTATGCTGGGTCAAAGGACATGCACAGTGCAGAGGCAACAGGAAAGCTGACAGTCTGGCTAAGAAGGCAGCCAGTCTAAGTAAACTTGGACCTGGCCCTTCTAACATACTGCCGACCTCAGCAATAATGCTAATGATTAAATAAAACACCCACAGAAAATTAAAAAAACTGTGGGATGAAACTCATAGTTGTCAGTTGGCCAGGGATCTGCTTAGATACCCCGACAAGGATACAACGATGATCTACCTGGGAATGTCCAGGAAGAACCTTTATAACATGAAGTTAAACGACACACCCCTATTCAGAGGTTGTGAACAAGAAGACGAGACTGTCCAACACGTACTCTGTGAGTGCCCGGCAGTCTCTGGCAGAGAATGAATTTTGGGAGAACGTCGGCCTACTTTAGCCGACTTGAGGGATATTCCCCTAGGCAGCATCACCACCTTCTTCACAAGATTAGGATGGTTGGAGACCTAGGTGGAATATTGTATCCCTCGGAAGGACGTACACGGGGCCCAATGGGGTCTAGGTGCTGCGGTCACTTAAATGTGACTGCCCTCCCACAAACTCCAACTCCAACAACTCTATGCTATAATGCACATTACGATTCGCTATGGTATCTTTTATCAATAATTACGTATAAATTATATCATTACATCCACATTTAGTCTGTCTTTTCTTCTCGTAGGAAATTAATATATGATCGTGACCAAAACACTTTTCTTGTAAGGTCAGTAATAAAAATAATGAGAGAAAAACATTTTAAAGCTGCTTCGTATTTTTATGTTACTTGAAATATATATCTTTGCCAGCGTTGTAGCTTTTACATTTGCGTACGTGTAATCATGCTAACCAATTACTAGATAAACTATAAACGCATTTTACTGAATTAAATTAAAAATAATAAATAAACTTCTAGCGTAACTTAACGTTTGATAGTAAAGGTTTAATGGGTTCAGTTAACATCGTCTAGAGACTCTCATTTAGAGCGGAAAACAAGACCATATGCCAACAAAAACTACATCACGATATTAAATTTCAGTTAAGAGAAGACCTGGTGCATTTAATTAACCCGCAGATTGGGAGAACTTGCTGCGAAGTTGGGTAACGAACCCGTCGTTAATGCAATCAACAGGATGAGCCCTACGTTGGCGTTGCGATGCCACACTCCCAACCGACCTGGAATGTCATTTATTATTTTTGTGTTCATTAAAATGATGTACGACCGAAGTTTATGCTGCCATATAATTTGATGTGCCTAACGATTGAATTATTAACTTGTAATTCCACACATTTTCATTTGTTTTTTTACTGGGGATATCAGTCGATGGGACTGTATTTCTATGTTAAATAAAAAACAATTGAAACCAAAACAGCGACAAGAGATTGGTTTATACATTTTTACATTATTCAGTCACAGAGAGAATACTGTGCCGAATGTATTACGAAAATGAATTATTTATTTCTTTGCAGAAAAATACCACAGCATAATGAGCTCAAATTTGCGATATAAATAAAAACGTCATAGTACAGAACCTGGTAGGCTTTTTCGGCACGTTATGGTCTTATACATCAAATATTCTTATCGTTTTAAGAATGATGGTGATTCATAAAATTGTCAAAGTTGCAGAAAAGATAGAGTAACACGTGACAAACAAAAAGGTTTTTTAGATTGATACTTTTTATTTAAACATTTTTAACACACAAAAATATTCCCAGAGAGAGGCTCCTGCCAGTTAGTTAGCCAGAAATAGAGTTTCCAAAGAATGACCTCAATAATGAACTTGGCACCAAATGATAGTTTATCATAAGACATTAATCCTCTGAAAGTTCTTTTTTATTCACTTATTTAACATCGGGCTCTTTTCGCTGCTAAGGCCAATTACCAACGCCAGGAGACGAGCTACCCCCAACCTGGAAAGTTTGCCGGATATCTTCTCTATTGAAGAGGAGGAATTTCTTATTTACCTAACAATTAATAGACGAAGGACCGACTGTTTTACATCCCCTACGACGCAAACCAGATGATATATCCGCTATGTAACCCCCGCCTAAAGTTACGTACCTTTTGCGTATGGAGCGAGAACGCTGTATTTCCCTGAAGATAGTCATCCACCCAAGTACTAACCGCGCTCAATGCTGCTTACTGACTTCTCGCATGGAAACACGATTTACACTTGAAAAAGTTTTTTATTGTTTATAAATATGTAAATTCTAGGATGACCGATGGTCTGTCTGGGCCTTGGCAAGTCTATCTTTATCGATAAGCTGATATCAAACATTTTTTTATAATCTATATCTATAGCTTTAACATTTTAACATTGGAAATGTTTATGTTTTCGTATATGGGGTAGAGTTAAGTACCAGCTTTTGTTCAAGGTCAAAAGACAGCGGTGTCGCGGCACAGTAGAGAGATCAGAAGTCACTTACTCTTGAGATTTGTTGTAATCGATTTTATTTTTTATGAATCCACTGCGCATCCGATATTTGTACGCTCATCTACATATACACGGCTCGAGCTAGAAAATGCTTATAAACTGGCCAACACTTACAATGACACAAAATTATTTTTGTTCAAAGATATCCTTGAGATGATTTATTTTGCGATTGAATTTAATGTTTACTGATTAATCAATAAGTAGCGAATTAAAATTTGACCTGCCTTTACTTAAATTTATTACATAACATCTGCGCCTGGCGTCACAGACTGAAAATGTATGACTTTATATTATTCAAGCAAAAATTTGTATACAGCTGCCGAAAAGGCCGCGCTACTATCGATTAGGCTGCTGCGCTTGCCAATTACATTACCTACCGTGTCGGGAGATTACCTAAAAGTTGTACAGCGATGCGGACGGTAGAACACAAAAGTGTGCAGCTTGCTACAAATAGGTGCCTGCTTGCAAATAAATGATGTGTTAGAATTGCAACTAACTGATATAGGTTGTCTGTTGTACAAATTGAGTGACAATAATAATATCTCTTTATTTCAAAGTAATGTGTCGCGGTCGACTGAGACTATCATATGCAACGGCTGATATACGCACATGTAATATGGGTTGCATATATCACAGGGGGTCAAGTTACCAGTTTTCATTTAAGGTGGAAATACAGAGCGGTATCGCGGTCGAGTGAGACTGCGTATATGCAACGGCTGATATACGTATATGTAACATGGGTTGCATATATCACAGGGGGTTAAGTTGCCAGTTTTCATTTAAGGTGGAAATACAGCGGTGTAGTGGATCGTGCTATTCCGGAAAAAGTTGAAAAACTTTATGTTTTATGTATGGTGTTATCATTTCCAATGTCCCGATGATTGCAAGGATTGCGAAATCTGTGAATTTTTTCCAAAGAAAGAAAACCGATGCTTAAAGTTTCATAGTTAGGGCGTAGCGGGGCGGAACATAAATAATAGTTTATGCTGTTATCTCCCTGAGCTCGAGTCGCAGCTGCGGTAGATGGCAATATCGCAGGGAATGGTTGTTGTGTTGATGTGAAATAAAACAAAAGTACTTCATATCCTAACTGTAGAGGAATTTAACATTTTCCGCTAAGCTAATCATTATCAAAAGGTCATTTTTATTTTTCATAATTTGTTATAAGTTTCCTGAATAAAAAATTATACATCTCAAGACTGAACTTCCACTACATTTTTCATATTTTGTCTTGACTTATGTTCGATAGAATTAATTAACTCATACAAAGTTAATGCAGCGATGGGTTTCCAAAAAAGCCAAATAGCACCCGGTCATTAAAGATCTACGAAATTTTGAGTACAAAGTGTCTCACTTAAGGCGGTAACTCCTTTGTAACTTTTAGTTGTTATCCCATTAAACCAAACTGATGCTAAAAAAATAGAGATCATTCAGATCTACTTATAATCACGAGCCGGCATACTATACAAGGTGTAATTAGTTTCACGTCATTAAAAAAAACTGGTAATAGGGACCGACTAGACAAACAAAAAACCTATATGACTTTTTTCTCTAGGGGCACTTTGAAACAAAACTGACCTGGGTTTACGTTTTTAATGTTAAGGTAGGAAATATTTGAGAACCATTGTTTTCAGGGCCAATGGATGTTATAGTTCCGAATATTAGAAATAATAAAAATTTGTAATACCCGACTTGTGTTCCCATCGGTAGAAGTTCGGTACTTTGATGGGATTAATCGTACCGAACTTTTTATATCACTAATTATGAAAATGTAAATAATTCCTTCTCTTTCGGCACAACTCAAGCATAGCATGGCTACAGGGGTTTAAATAGGATTTGTTTACATGTGTTTTTTTAATTTGGAACAAAGGTATTGTAGATTTTATTGTTGTTTATAAGAATTTATAAAATTTAAAAGTGGTTTATTAACATTTGTAACATTGTGTTAAAAGCATTAAAAATTAGTAATTATTTTATGAAATTGAAAAACGAATAGTTAGACGTCCGAGATACGATAACAGAAAATTGTTGTGTATCTTAAATTATATAATTTTTTCCCAACGGGTATCGAAAACTAAAAATCGAGTCTTTGGTCTCTATGAAAATCAATGTAAACAATAATAAACAGATCAAAACAAGGCAGCGAATACTAATAATAATAATCATACCTTTAATGCCCAATAGGTAACACCCAATAACTGAACAATTGTTTTGAATTTTTCACAAAAACTGTTCGAAATGACCTTCATCTCCACGTATACACATTTCGGCACATCGATCTAAGGACCTACGCACTCCGTTCAACACTTTGGTAAATTAGGACTATATTTAATGGTTTCTATGCACATTAAAAGCTGCATTTCCGCCACTTTCTCCATACGCCAAGTGCATATCCGCGAGCTCTGGATAAGTGTAATCTTCCATAATGTGCAAAATCTGCGTTTTAAAACACCACACTAAACTGTGAATTAACGTTATCAATAAAGAAAACAAAAAAAAAAATTGGTCCAAAATTCAAAAAGTAACACGAGAAGTAGTGTCTTACGCAACCAAGTACTAACGACTTGAACGATAAGTCAATAAAATAAATCTTAACATAAGTGGCACAAAATTCAAAAAGAACAAAAGCAACAGACAAAAACACAGGAACGGATAGGTCACGTCGTGTGGTACGTTATTTACCAAGTAAGGGCACAAACTGAAATTATTACTTGAGAATATTACAAGGGAGAGTATACCACGCGTAATAAAATAATTTGGCCGTGAAGCAGCAAAAAACATGGCGGTGTCCTCTGTCGGTCGCCTTTAACTGCTTTGTCGGCATGCTTTTCGATGATCTCTTAGGCGCACCATACTTATTTGCACGAATGTTAGAGTATGCCAGCAGTTCTCAAACTATGTTATTAATTATTTTGGAACTTTTTTATTATTTTTTTTTCCAAAACTATGAGCTTTAGACTCCATGTTATATAAGGTTTTTTTGTTTGACTTGTCGTTCCCTACCACCAGTTTTTTAATGACATGAAACTAACTACACCCTGTATATACCAAAGAAATATTCTTATGCTATGGAGGTATAATAATAATTAGAGACTGAATTTGCATTCAAATAGTTCCAATAACTCAATATCAGAGTATTCAGATAATTAATCGAATACTTAGATCAAATATTGAGTACAATTATTATATTGTTTAATAGTTTATGCATTTCAGCTTTCATATTCGTCTTTCGCGTTTAATCCAAAATTTAATCCATTTGAAAGTACCTGATTTTATCCCAATATTGAATTGACTATTCAATTATATCATGTGAATGTTGGAGTAATTACTTGAATAGTTAAATATTGGAAGATCAAATTATCGAATCGAACAGTTCAGTATTCCAATAATCAACTGGAGAACAGAATAAATAGTACTGTTATTAGCATTTATTATAATATTCCCTCAATTTACATTCGATTTAAAAAATCCTTCGTTCAGCACGGTATGGAAAAAACCAAAAAAGAAATGAATATGCAAATTTCAAATTTATAATACTTATTCCCTGCTTTAAAAGGTCTAATTTTAATGAAACGTACATTTTTAAACCAACACGAACCGAGAACATAAGTAGAAATATTTCCATCTACGCCATTACATATTTTAAAAACCAACGAATACCTAAATAAAATTAATTCTCCTCAAACCTCAGACTTGAAAGAGATACTACGAAACCGAGAAATGCCATACTATTCATATTTTTTTCTCTAACTCACTTCTCTTTAACAATTGTTAAGTGGAGATTCATAATTGTTACGTCAGAGCTCACAATTGTTAAGTTGGAATTCACAATTGCATCTCAGAAATCACAGCTGTTAAGTCGAAATACTCTTACACTATATTCGGATATCTATTTTGCTTGAGATGCGTTCGCCGATAATGTTGACATTATCTAGAGATGATCGAAACTAAAGTAAATTTAACAATTTGTGCTGTATTTATTTATATTAAATTAAAATCATATATCAATGAATCCTGTCATCACTGAAAGTGACCTACTTACTTATAGTGTTTACGAAGTCAATTGAAACTGGTCAGGGTTAAAGCACAGGACCGTGCGCACTTAACTTGATATTTTGTCCTATGTATTTAACAATGGTATCGAGAATCGAATAGCAGTTGAAACTGTGCAGGCGAGTCCGACACTGGCAATGTAATCAGCCTGAATGAACCATCTACGACTGCACTGGTTTAAAGATAATAAAACGGACAGGTCCACTACCATAAAAAAAACTTAAATCGTTTCTCAAAAGTCAACGTGGACTTGTGAGATGTGCTGTCATTGACCTGCGTTTGAGGACAGGAGGCGACGATTGGCTGGCACCCGGGTATTCCTCAGTCCGATTGGTCGGTCGGTGTTTGAGTTATACACGGTCATACACTTTTGCGGTTACCTCCGTACTATGCATATTTAATCCTACCGAGATGATTTGAGCGCCTTTAAAAGATCGTTTTCGAAAATGTAATGACTCTCCAACGTTAAGCGCGGTAGTTGTTGATCATATAAGAGAAGTAATAAATGACCTCGACAATGCTGATTTATGGAAAAATTGCGTTAAGCATGTAATTAAAAAAGAAAATCAATATCCAACACTACTTCCCATTGCGCCGATTATAATTCAACCGGATAATGATTCGTCTTCAGAAAGTGAAGATTCGGTTGCGTCAACTTTTAGCATTTAACTTTTTAATATATATTTTCCGAACAAAATATTTAGCTATTATATTAGGTATGAAGTTTACTTTTTTATTGTTACATTTCTTGGAATATATTTTATTTAGTTGACAAGAAATTTTAATTAAAGTTACTTTATTCTAGAGACATATTTTAATTTTGTTTTTATTTATGTTTTATCTATACAAGTATTTATTTTTGTTGTACTAATTCTTTGCTTTGGTTAAGAAACTTACATTTTAATTTTAATTTTAGAAGAAATTTAAATTTTATTTTTTACTATTTAACAACCTTGCTCCTCGCCAATCTAACCTGTCCCATTCCCTCATCCCGGCAAGGATATGTTCATGTCTTCTCGTTGTTCCTTGCTAATAATAACATATTTCAATATAGAATGGGATAACTTTAAAACTAAACCCAATAAATTTAAATATTTAGACTTTATATCTAAAATACATAATACTTCAAAAATATGTTATTGGATAAATGAACAAAAATAGCCTATCTAATAAAGAAAAGATAACAAAAATTAATAAAAATTCCAAAAAATTATAACATTTTCTTATGTTAAGTATTTCTATTTACCTCCGCCCATATACAATAAAGAGTTGCCGACTGTTTTTGCCGGCTTTTAGTTTTTATACGATTTCAATTAAGCTCGTATACACTTTACTAACCAATACAGGCCACTTCGTAAAATACCTTATCTTCATACTGTATTGACATTTTGCAATTTATAAGCTTTCAAAACCCAAATCACCCAATCCCGGGAGTACCAAGCAAACAACCTACGCGGTACCGTTATCCTAGCCCGTGCCGGCCTCTGACGCTAAAACACAATCCTTGGGCTACACAGTTCACACTTTCTTCCGATGAAATCGGAGCACATGATGCCAATTGGCACCCTGGGCTTCCAACTAGCCAACACCACCCAAACCGCTCCAAACTTCGAGAGAGCTCGGCAACAGCCGTTCTCTCTCACGACTGAATAAAGACGCTCCCGGGAGCCGACATGCCAGCGAAGAAAAAAGACCAAGGCAAAAGAGCGCCAGAAAAAACGACCCAGCTGACAGGGTCCAATGGCCAGCACCAGGGGAGGTCTGCTAACATCGCCTACACCGTCCGCATTTGTGGGTGGGGTAGGCTAAAAAGAAGGTCCACCCCTTCACGAGGCCGGTTCAGGTCTACAGAGATGATTGGAGCAAAGAGCTCAAGCTCGACCCCTAAACATCCGAGACCATCATATTTAGACAATAATAGTGGCGCGAAGCTTTCAAAAATATTAAGCTGTTTATTACTTGTTACTTTCCTAATTAACTTTAAGTTATTGATGTTTATTCTGTGATTGTTAGCATGTTGATAAATATTAGATTTTTCAGTTTTTGGGATGGATTATGTGCTCATTGAATCTAGTCGTAATTGAGAGTTTCGTCTGTCCCAATTACTTTAAATTACAACACTTAGAACTGATTTCATAAAGCATGGACCTTTCGTTTGATTCAATTTTATCCTTTGAGTTTTTTATGATCAGTAGTTTAAGGTTAATTAGAAATGTAATGGTAAGCTGTATGCTTTTGAAATCTTAGAAATAGCAAAATAGAAAAATGGTATGAACAGTGCGTAGGCATTTTCCCATGGTCGCTTTATTGCTTAGTAGGTCACGGTTTCCCGAGCCGAGACAAAACTTGGACTAGGATGGAATGAATTTGTTGAACTATGACGTTAGTTAGGTGTAAGTACAGCATTCATTATTAAGTTTACTTGAGTTTCAATTATCTCCACATGATGTCAATATGGTTGGTGGAACGCTGATCCACTATAGTATTCGAAGCAGTATTCAAGCATTCTGCCTGTGAATTCCGACCTACAATTATTGTGAATTCCGAATTAACAATTGTGAATTCTGACTTAACGATTGTGAATTTAGAGTTGGAAAAAAATTAATAGCTTGGCCTTTCTACGCTTTCGTAAGATACGTAGACGATTAAAAAATTGTACATCCTGTAAAGTAAACGGGATCTTAACGGTTTTAATGGGATTAAGGATTATAGTAAAAAAACTAAATCTGATTGAAAAAATATAGGCTTATTTATATACAACTTTATCAGAAAACGTTAACAAAAATCTTACAACGCTGCTTATTTAATTTGAAAAATAAAAGCAAACAAATGCAATATACTCGTCGTTTTCATATATGCGAAGAGTATAATAAACAGCTATTAGTGCATTTAGGATATCAGTTCTGTGCCTTCAGATTAAACTTAAGGATCTACTTACTTCCTTTCAATAATATAATTAAGTTCGCTTATGAATGACATAGTAAGAAAATTGCTGCAAGGCTTACGGTGAAAATTCTATACACAACTTTATGACCAGTATTATTTGGGTCATCGATTTAAATTTCTGGTTGAAAAATAAATTATACTCAATTTATAATTTATTGTTAGTAGGCAGTTCCTGATAAATAATAGGGGAGAGAGTTACCCTTACTATACTCTTCGCAAATACAAAATGAAGAGTATATTGCATTCGACAGGCACATTTCTAAAACCGGTAATATTGCTCGTAGAGAAAAAAATGTCATGTCACTGTGTTGGTGATCGAATTCTGAACAACTTTCAAAATTTCCGTCCGTCCGTCTGTATGTCCGCCCGTCACGTTTCTTGTAAGCACGATAACTTAAGAACGAAAAGTCCGATTGTATTAATATTTGGACAGTAATATAGTATTAGCTAGAGGAAGGACCCTGCTGAACCCCTTTTGAACAAAATCTATTAATAAATAAAAAAGTTATGAATTTTTTAAATAAAAAAAAAATAATTTTATGTTTTGTAATTAAATAAAAAATGTCTAAAACTAATTAATATTATTTACAAAAGAACTGCAAAGAGTATCCTATAGAATGTGCAACAATTATATAAAAAGAGCAGTAAATCGGCGAAGAGTATAACGGTTAGCTTGTTTTTGGATTTTATTAACTAATCGCAACAGGCTATTTTTTAATCTATAAAATATTAAAGTTGAAAGTATGTGTCTGCGTCTATGATAAAAAATTCTGGTCATATTCAAACGATGTACATACATGCAATTTGGCACAAACCTAGACTTTATAGTACAAAAGCCAGCGTGCAATGACCTGACATATTTGTAACAGCTAGATAAATGATTAATGTTTTGCATGGCAGACAAAAAGTTCTCTTACAGCCGGTTTTACAATCGCTAGTTAACTTCCAGTCAGAGTTAACTTTCAGGTTATTATAGAAATTGGGTTTTACAATATCTGGTCATCTTCGATGTGGTAGTTATCTAGTAGTTAACTTTACTAGCAGATGAGGTGTGGGTAAACTTGAAGTTGGCAGTTTACTGGCAATTTATAACCTATAAAATAACTGTCACAAAATAATTTTTTGATATTTTGTCTAAAAATGGATATGTGCGAAGTAAATGCATATAGCAGTGATGAGCAGGCAAGGTAATCCTGTATAGACCTAACTTTTTCGAAGAATATGATGGAAGAGATTTTTTAAATAGATCGATCGAGACTAAATACTACCTACTTACTTAGTAATAGACCACTAACTCATAAATTGCTTCTGACATTTATATTTGATAGCAGGTGACGTGACTTTGGACCAAAATTCATACATTTTATGTATATTACCCATTTTTCCAATACCAACATTATAAATTTTATTCACAACCTCTCGTTTACAAATCATCACTTAACTTTATATTGAAAAACGCATGTGTCGGTAAAGTTAACCTGCAAGTAAAAGTCAACTAACATGAAAGTTAACTTGCGATTGTAAAACCGGCTATTAGTGGTGGAAACTTAGTTTATAAAAGAAACTACTTATAAAAAACATTAGCTTTACATTTACTAATCATGGCTTAAAAGCAGACACCTTGCAGGTTTAAAATGTCACTGCACCTTCAATAACTGGGATGTATGCCTACCTCTGGACCTTCACTAACCGGAATATATCCCGATCGTATTATTATAAAAACTAGGTGGTAGGTAATCAATTGATAACAAGAAAATCGACTTTGTTACTTTTTTGCTAAGCCCAATGAGATAACGTGCAGGTTCAGAATGGCTGTTGCTGGACCTCTACTAATCGGGATGTATGCCAGGCCAGTTGTATTTTTGTAATCATGAAGTGGCAAGTAATCGATACAAAAAATATTCGCTTGATACAAATAGTTGTAACAATTGTAAAAGACATTTTGAGTTATCTCTAAGTTTTCTTTCTGTGATAAATTATTGGCCATATGAACAATTCACTTTTATTGTTCATTTTTGTATTTATATAAATATAAATATTCAAAATAATTCATCATTGTAAAAAAATACATATTATGTATTTAATTTAGAGCAGTTGGTTTATAAATTATTCATGGCTGAAATACATGAGTTAGCAATTTCGCAAGTAAGAGGTTTGTCAAGAAGATCATGCTGGCGCAAACTTATTACATGTTTTAAGTTGTCTACATCGCTTTGTAATTTTGCTGAACGGGCCGGGCCGTAGCAGGACTAGCAGGTCAAGGTTATTTAAGGGTGGAATATACAATGTGGTCCATATGTATGGTATAAATTCATTTTAAGTGTAATTATGAACTCAGAAAAAAATCCTTAAATAGGTCGAATTTTAATTTAAAATTGTCATTTTTTCGCATGAAAATAGTACCTCCCACGTTCACATCCTCTGGAACTAACCAATGTAGCATTAGAAAAGGCTACATTATTAAATGTATGGTCGAATACAGTAAATTAAGCCATTAGTTCATTTGTTTGAGTGGAGAGGTAGGCAACCACTCGTACTTCAAAGGGGCATAGCAGGTCGCATATCTGCAGTTCTCAACATCCAGAAAGTAAACGTGTTTTCTTTCAAGTATAATTTTGAGTTAGAGGTGTTGCTCACATATTCTTGTAGTTGAGATATTACACTATATATATGAGGTAAACTTTTATTTTACTTAGTTTGAGGTTTTATTTAGTTCTTATTTATTGTAATAGTTACAGAGTGTTTTGGGGGGACTGGCCATCTGAAAATTAGTTGTTTTGGAGAGGCTTATACCAAGCATATGTTTTGAAGGGACTGGATTTTTGGAAATTAGTTATATTCTGGAGAGCTTTATGTTCGAAATGAATGGTGCTGCCATTTTTGGTTATGTAAGGGGGCCCAGTATTTAGAGGAGTAACAGGAGGAAGTCCATTACTCAGATATTTGGTTTTATGTGGGTCCTGCTGACATTTAGAGAAGTTTTGGTTGGAGAGTTGTTCGCAGCAGTCTCCAAGAGATTTGGGCAGAATTTTGGGAGAGACACGGAGTCGTAGTCGTAAGCAACGTCGAGAACATCTTAGGAAGTGGTAACAGGTCACGCTGCAGTCATCGCAGAAAGCGCCAAGGCCCTAATCAGGTTTTATTGTTTCATTTTAGTTACATAATTTTAAAGCAGTTATTATAGTTTCATTCAGTGATTTTTTTGTTGAAATATTAAAGTAAATTACACAACAATTTTGCAACTACAAGTTAATATCTAAGTTTATACCTAGTATGATGAATATCTTAAGATTTTTTACTGTGAAGTGACATGGTACCATGTGATACTAATTTACCCTCTATTATGTCATGTGAAGTATTTTTAATAGAATACACTTATTTTAGATAATTTTTTAACATTCTAGTGCACACAGCGAGCATTGCAAAAAGTTAGCTCACAGAACTTTGTTTACTACATAATATTTTAGTGATGAGCTGTAATTTTAATCCATTGTGAATCTTTAACTCGCTGTTGTAAATCTAAAATCAGCTGCCGTTCGCACCGATGTAACGCGTTTTAATATTTAGGTATTAAAATATGTTACACCAATGAGAAAAAAATTCATTGGCCGAAAAGAATACGGAATTGGACAGAGTGAGCAAAGAATCTTAATTCCAAAATGTTAAGTTTATATATCATATCAATGACGAAACCCGCCGCTAGAAGGCAACACGGTGGTAGAAACATTTTCTCAAAAAGGGAAATTGTCTATACAGTGAAAGTCAGTCAGTCGTGTAGCTAGACATTCTAGAGTACACGTGTTGCTGCAAATGTGTCTCGAACTGATACAACTTGACAATAGAACGACTTTCTGATTCAGTCTAAGAGGAAATTTATAACACAGCCAGAAGATTTTGATAACCGGTCAAGACGTGCGTGAGGGCTATGGAACAATTTGTATGTTTTAACTACGACCTAGCTTTTCCATTAGGTTAATTGGGTTGATTTTATTTATGAGCTGGATTGGGGACCTAGCTTTTTCATTAGGTTAATTGGGTTGATTTTATTTATGAGCTAGATTGGGGACCTAGCTTTTTCATTAGGTTAATTGGGTTGATTTTATTTATGAGCTAGATTGGGGACCTAGCTTTATTAGGTTAATTGGGTTGATTTTATTTATGAGCTAGATTGGGGACCTAGCTTTTTCATTAGGTTAATTGGGTTGATTTTATTTATGAGCTGGATTGGGGATCTAGCTTTTTCATTAGGTTAACTGGGTTGATTTTATTTATGAACGAATGCTGGAACAACACTTACAATTTCTCTTTTGTTAGAATTTCGACCGAGGATGACTCATGACTCAAAGATAATTACAAAATAAAATTAGCCTTATAATGTATATAAAAATATCAATTATTGTCTAAATTAGCAAAAACTTGTAACAAAAAAAATTAAAACATTTTGAATATATTAATAAAGCAATGCAGTATCCACACCATTTGAGAAGAATCGTGTTTCTCAGGTATAGCCCCTATAATTTGAAATATTGGGTCCTGCACGTTCTAAGTTCTGGATATGCGTATAATAATAATAAAGATGCAACTGCCAGGATAAGTAAACGGCAACAATCTGTTTCACTACCTAATAGCAATGAAGGGTAACACTAATAACAAAGCCTTACAGTCACCTGCGGTACCAGTCCTTATTTTTATGAAACATCCATTCATAGCCCAGTTGTCAGAGACAGAAATTGATAAGAACTGATCACTAAATGTTACATGGCCGAATTCTTCCCTAAAAAAATCGAATGTATTGGCAGAAATTCGGTTTTTGACCAGTAACTCGAAAAATTAAAATTATATGTCAAAAATCTAATAGCCCTAGGCGATAGAGTGGAAAATTTCACATCAAAAATATATATGAAGTTTTTTTATACGATCAAAAATGTAGGTTCCAGATTTTTTTGTTTAACGCATAACTTTTTTTTAACACATAAGTAAATACGGCTCACGAAGCGTGCGCGGTTTCGGACGTGCTACACTAAATTTGTTGTAACTTTTGAACTAATTAATGAAATTGAGCTCAACAAAGCTTAAATGAAACGAGAAACATGTGGCTATTATTATATTTGCAAATATAAAAATGAATGTATCTAGGAATAGTTCATATATGAAGTCGGAACATAAAGAGACTTCCGATGAAATCGGTAAAAGCTCACGATTTCTACAATTTTTAAGATAAAAATCTGAAACTTTCACATATTACTCTTGAAGTAATGTATAAAAAGATTTAATGGATAAGTGCGCCAAATAATTTTTTAATTAAAAGTTATTAACGTTTATTTTACCCCAAGTTTGACGAATTTTGGAGCAAGGAATAATTTTTCTTTTATTTTCGTAAAATAAATAAGGTTAAATCAACTTTTAAGGTAAATGCCCTTAAAACATCTTAAAACACACATTTCAAGCTTTAAAAATCGCACCTACAGAAATCTAATAACGCGATTTAAACCGGAGTAACAGGTGGTTAAAATTAGTTATAAATTAAGTATCAAATTTTATCACTTTCTCAAGATTTGGAAATTTTGGAAGTGTACATCTTCAATAAGAAATTTTTGAGATTTTTTTCACCCATCGGATCTTTTTATACATTACTTCAAGAGTAATATGTGAAAGTTTCAGATTTTTATCTTGAAAATTGTAGAAATGGTAGAGCTTTTACAGATTTCATCGGAAATCTCTTTATGTTCCGACTTCATATATGTACTATTCCTACATACATTCATTTTTATATTTGAAAATATGTTAATCCAATAGCCACATGTTTCTCGTCTCATTTAAGTTTTGTTGAGCTCCATTTCATTAATTAGTTCGAAAGTCACAACAAATTTAGTGTAGCGTGTCTGCGACCGCGCACGTTTCGCGAGCCGTACTTATGTGTCGCCACGTTCCATTCTCGTGCGATAAACAAAAAAATCTGGAGCTTACATTTTTAATCGTACAAAAAACTTTCATATACGTTTTTGATGTGAACTTTACCCCTCTATCGCCTAGTGCTATTAGTTTTTGATATATTTCTTTTATTTCTCGAGTTATTGGCCAAAAACTGAATTTCGGCCAATATTTTGGATTTTCTTTAGGGGTCGCCGGCACGTTATAGCTGTAAACTTGTTTTTATCGTATTCTACACCAACAAAACTACTTATTCTGAAAAATTCAGCCATATAACATTTAGTGATGCTTTAAAATCCCTGACGACTGGGGTAAGTAACACAGAGAGTCTTAAAAGTCTAAAAACAATTCTACTAATTTACATCAGATATCTGGATCATCTTGCTAATGGTGAGCCAAAAATTCAGAAAACTCTAGCAGCACGTGATGAACAAGTTATGAAACGTGTTTTCTTTTTTCATAGTAGGCGGCAGACTTTTTTATTTGAGACGATAGCCGAAATAAGCAATGTGCCGCATACAGAAAAAACAATTTTACTACCTGTTCCACGTACATTTTGTACTGACGTTTGGAGAAATGATTTGATATTTATATACGTATTACTTCCTTGACGGTAATAATAAATTCAAAGGTTGGATCAAGAAATTTAATTTCATTATTAGGGAATACTGGCTTAGAAATAAGTAAATATAAACAGAGTTTGTTATATGTGAAAGAAATAATTGTGGAAAATGTCTGATATAAACAAATCTTCTGAAATAGAATAATCAGGTGCTTTGGTCGATCAATATTTGCTACCAGTAAAATCAAAAGTTAAAAATTAAAATGCTTATCGGCAGTTTAACGATTGATGTAAAGAAAGACGGGTGAAATGATCACCGAAGTACCTTTGTTAGCATATTTCGAACAAAAATGCAGAGTCTACGAGAGCTCCACAATGTTGAGTGCATCATAAATGAAATGAAAAATATCGATATAAAGAAATTTGTAAGTTTAATAGCTGTTATTAAACGAAAGTCGGTAGGACAGTTGCCCCAGAAATCCGGTGTTATAACAAAATCAGAAGTACAGACATTCTTAAAAGAAGCGAACGACACCACCTACTTGATGATAAAGGTAACATTTAATAATGAATCTTTACATATCCAAATATCACAATGTTTGTTCATTATTGTAGGTAGTGTTGATCGTTGGGATTAGTGAAGCACTAGATGAAGCATGTCGACGAGATGGACTAACTTTTCTTCAGCTTCAAAATATTAAAGACATGGGATCCTTTATGTCAATAGATTCCTAACAAAAAAGACAAACAAGCGAAGAGAATTTATAATTTCCATTGGGAACTCGAAGGTGTGTGAATCTTGTTGAAATATTTTGAAAATATTCTTCTCTTCATTCGACACCAATCATTGAATATTGAGATTTCTTCTTCGGTTATCGAAGCGGAGAGTATATGAGGGAATGTGTTGGTATAAATACCATAGGCAGCGTACCTAGAAAAATTGCAGAATCTGAAGTTGCCGAGTACTTCCACCTATGCCGGACACTGTTTGAGAAAACCAAATGCTACGATACTGGCTGGCGTAAGAGCATCGAATGTAGCAGAGGGATATATAGAAAATTACTTCGAATATAAACTTCAAACCGCATCTAAAATATTGGGTCAAAAAGGAGAGATTAATGTAAATACTAGCTCTGCTTCCACTTCTGTTAACACCTATAAGTATTAATAAAATGTTATTCCCAAGAAGAACTTTTTTAATGCGGAAATATCTTTTCGCTCTAGTTAGGAAAGGTTCTACTTTTCCTGACTGATATTGGCACTGAAATATAAAATAATTCCAAACGTGAGTAGAAAAAATATATTTTCACTTCATTTTTTCCCTAGATTATAAAATACTGAAGTTATTTATTACATCTTTCGGAAAATGTAAAAAGTAAATAAAAATTTGTGTTTATTAAAGTCTTAACTATGTTATTAAACTGTTCAGATTGTAATAATATTTTAGTTTGCTTTTCTCCAGAAGTTGAATTTATTATTTGGAAAGTACATTTATTTACCAAACAAAATGTAACAGTGCTGTTCTCCAGTCTCCGAGAGCTTACATTCAGTTCAAATTTGACTTCAGGCCAAAATAATTTAACGCTTTGTGCTGAAAGTATGATACATGTGGCATTTGTTCAAAGCACAAATAGGTAAACAAAACCGAGTAATTGTTGTGGATTCGAGATTACTGTTATTCCTAAAATAATTGCCACTAGCATACGACTAAATCTACTAATTAGTACAAACGCTTTTGCTACTAGTTATGTAAAACTATTCCACCAACACAAAACAAAACAATGTTGCATATAAACATATTTTCACGTACTAGATTGAATATCACAATGAGAAATATTAATTTAATAAAAAATAGGAGCGTCCTTTGTACCTTTAAAATTATTAAAATCGCCCATCCACATAAATTCTAGCAATTTAAATCAAACGCCACCATATATTAGCTGTACCACCAACGATTTACCTCCAAAGTATTTTTAGAAATACGTTTCAATTTAAAAAAAATAGTGATACCTTTAACTTCATGTAGTAAAAATTCACTAACATAAAATACTGTGAAAAATCTATATACTTTCTTCGTTATCAATGGGAACGACACTCTATTCCATCATTTGTCGGTAGATCCAGTGGCTAGAGTATTTAATTTGTAGTGTTAATATTTAAAAATCCTTTTAAATTTAGAGGTTCTAAAACGCAATGGAGATGACGTCTGCCAGCATGGCGCCGCTGCGTACTTCAAAATGAGTAGAACAAAAAAGCTTAACTATATCACATGATGTCTGCCTCTGGTGCAAATGATCTAATGTATTTTTACGTGTTTACACCCCCCTAGAAAACAGGCCCAAATGTTTCGTTCAGAAATTATAACAAAGATAACACTAAAAACTATTTGTTACTTGATAATTCACTTCTCTGATCGCTTTCTTCCAGTTCATTTATGATTACTTCTTATTTCCACTCAAAACTACCGTGCGTACTGACATGTTTGGGTTATTTTCTACTTGATGTAATACCAATGCAATATTTTCATCTGTTGCAGTTCTTTTTCTTCTTGTTGTTTTTGGTTTCTTAAAACCTCCATAATTTTTAAAATTAGAACACAAACTTCCAAAAGTTTTCCGATCTAGTAAAGGTCTGTCAGGAAAACGCATTTCATATAAACTTACAGCTCTTGAAGCATTTTTACGACATTCCCCATAAATAAAAATCATGTTTAATTTATGTTCATTTGTATGAGAAACCATATTTAATAATAAATATTCACAAAGAAAACAATAATTAGGTACAATAATACAGTTTTATTGACACACCAATAAACATAATGTTATTGAAATTGAGAAATGTCAAAACTATTATTCCAAAGGTAACTTTAATTGTATTTAATTTATAAGGTATAAGGGTTATTATACTCACTAGATATCAAATATTTTTAATTATAATCTAACCTAATAACAAAGCAATATGAAAAATTCTTTAAACATTTTCTTCTAAAATTTGTAAATTAAATACAGATTATCCCACTTAAAGGACTGAAATGTTGAAGAGATTACAATTATTCAATATTGGCAAATGCCAACATTTGGACTCAAATATCTCGAAAACGGTTACTTTCACGGTGTTTTTTTTTTAGAACATAATCTGCGTAGAAATGCATTTTCTTTCACATGAACCCCATTTCAAAGTTTCTCACATCGAAATATTTCTTTAGAGCACAGCGCCATCTATAAGTATACTGATATATTAAAAAAACAATTATATTCAAAAATGAAGCTCTCTTTATGCTCTACAAATTGGCTTTTACAGGATTAAAATATCTCTATTCGTTTAGGATATATCCGGCCTGGGAGTTCTTATTGGGACACCCTGTATATCTTGAAATTTCATCATTACTACAACAACAACAAAAATACTTTATACAATATTTAATAAACGTTTCAATCAAATACCGCTACCAGTGACATTTCTTACCAACGTATAAATGCGGAGGATCAAAACGGGTGCAAAATAGCAGGGCACTTTCAGAATTCTGCAGGGGGGGGGGGCACATACACTACTGACGCTACTGGTACCCAGTTTCCAGGATGCCACTGTGATGGCATAACAATATACTAAAAACTAAGCGTATATCTTAGTTCGTATCGAAAATTGACTACCTTGCCTTAGACACCGTTTAAGACACAGGTAGTCCCTTCCATAAATTTCAAATTTTCCTTAAACATAAAACCATATTGCCAGTTAAAAATTTTGTCACCAATAGACCACGTACCTATTGACTAATTCTTGCGATATTTATAACAATATCGAAAGTATTAACAGCTGACCGCCTAATTATAAGCAGTCTGAGATCTAGAACAAACTGTTATCTAACAAAGAACTATCTTGTACTTCTAAATACTCTATGAGAATGCTCTCGACATTACTTAATTCCTTACCACTTAGTTTTCTTTCACCTTTAGTATTCAAGTATAAATGTACAACAATTTTTATTTAATTGAAAATAAGCGGCGAATTCTTCCACTCAGGCCACCCAGTTCAACGCTCGCGTCACCATATCTCTTCTTTTTATTATTCACAACGTCTTAGTAGACGTTTTGTAATTTATGCATTATCTAGTTGCTGCACAGCATCACGCTATCCGTCACCGGTTATCTGTAAGGCACACGGCCTCATCACAGCTTTGTCCTATCAACTTCTTGGTGACATCAGCCCAAAGTTCTGAAGAACAACCTTTTCATTTTTTGATATCTGGCTTTCCCCGAACTATCAACAGTTCTATATTGTTTTCTCTTCAGTTGACGTGATTAAAATATCAAAGGATTCGAGACAAAGTTTTGAGAGTCGCCTTGAAGAGAAAAATGGAAAAAACGAGTGGACTAGCAAATCTGATCTTGTGGGTCTCGTGATATATCTCTGTGATGGTAAATTTTGCTCAACCGGCAAAGTTACCGATTTTGTCATGAATTATAAAACTGCGCATTCAATGAATATCTTGTTACATGCTTACACCTCCTAGGAGCCGAAGCTGGTAGCTCATCAGTAGAAGCTGGAAATTAGGTAGTAACATGCAGGAAACTGCATATCTGAAATGTACTGCCTATGCACGCCATCTCTGAGACAGTAGTGGTAAGTATTCTAGAAATTTGTAGGTGATGATTGCGTTTCCTACATTGTTTCGGATTGCCGCCGAGAAGGTTATGGTCTATGTTGGATAGTTCTAGAGACAATTTGTAGAGTGTATATATAAACCGAATGTAAACACGCGGGAAGGAAGTCTTTAATGAATTGAAGGTTAGAAAATACAAAGTGATAAAAAGTGAAGTAAAAAACATTGTTAAAGGTTGTTTTAGTCAGTAAAAGTGTATTTTATTTAATACAAATATTGTAAAGTTTATTTCAGTAAGTTATTAAATAAAGTGTTTATCTCTTGTAATAATTTTTAAACCCACGGATTCTTAAGGCTGTTTCCTAAGGGGTGAAAACACAATATAATAATGGAAGCAAGATAAAAATCTGCTACCCACGATACTTATCTTCTGGAACGTTGATTGGATGCGAAAATAGGTCTATATTAAATAAGTTGTTAATAAAATAAATGAAAGGAATGTGTAAAATGAGCAAAGACTGCTTCTTATTTCAAAGTAACAATAATGGAATTGCTGAAATGAAGTGCTTTTATTAAAACCATGAACATTATTTTAGGAAGCCTACCAACCCACCAGAGAATCCTACTAAATGCCAATTTTAACTTAATTTGAAAAAACTTTCTTCTACACTTTTAATTAGATTTCAACCGCAGCAATTATATTCTCGACGTAAAGTCATACTTTTAATTAACTAAAACTTTTTATCAGCGTAGGTAGACTCCTAACAAAGAATATAAAAAGAAGTTTTATAAAACAACGGTGAAATAAAACCTTCAAAGAACTGTTTGCTTTGGGTATATGATTAACAAACACATACACCCCCGAGTGGTAACTAAATATTTGCTTGCTAACTAAAGGTGGGCAGGAGCAAATACAAGCATGCCAATCGAAAACAGATTTCATTAACTAACTTTGAAATTGAACGTTTCTATCTCAGGAACAATTTTGTTATAGGAATACTTATAGTAAAACAAATTTTAATATAGAAAATGGCGACGCAATAACACTTAACAAATAATATGCTTGTGAGTGCATGGTCCTTCTCTAACGATGGTATAATATACTAATCCTATGTAATATCAATAGTGCTTAGAATTTCATCGGTAAGATTTTTTTGGAAGTGTAGTTAGTTGCCCAGTAATACAAAGAGTAAAGTGTTAATTCGCAGTTTATTACCTGATTAAATCACAAGCGCTTTAGCACGATGGATTTAATCTTTGATAATAAATGTCGATGTACACGAATTATATTACTATACCAGGGCCATTAAATGTAGGCAGTAGAGCCAGGGGCGTGGGCATTTAAGAATTTCGTAAATTCGCACGTACGTAATTCGAGGAAATGAAAGCACTCGGATTGTGTTAATTATGCATGAGCTACTATATGTCTTTTTAACATATTATACTTAAATCTGGCAACATTATCTCCACGTATAATAATAGCAGAGCAGCCGCACATATTTGGCCGTTCCATTGAAACCGTAACTATTGTAAATATGTATGTGGCGCCACTGAATGCTTAGGTTAGCTTCGTATTAGTTTGTTTATCAGAATTTCACAAGTAGTTGAACAAATTATTAGGTATAAAGGCATCACATTCAAACGTTTATTCTATTTGGTCGATTGTACCAATTGCACATAACCTAGTCGTGGTTTTCATCCCTGGTAGGCGGTTAAAACTTATTTCTCTCGGTTATGTGGGATTATATAGTAGAACGAGGTGCCGCTTAAGTATTACACAACAGCTACTATCCTTTGACCAGAATGCCGCTGATTTTTTGCTCTACTGCCAAGTTAGTTTGTAAAAAAATGTAGATAAAATTTAAATGGATGAGTGATATTTACAGACAAGTCAGGAATAAATTAATATATTGCTTTTGCTCCTATATGCTCTCTTGATATTTTTTTGTGTTTACTAACTTATTTTCTTCAATGCCACATGACGTATTTTCAAAGCGATCCACTTAGTAAACAACGAAGTAGATAGACAAATTTAATAAATGCGGTTACAGAAACTTAACAAGTCCGCGAATTTGTCATATTTTAAATGTAATGTAGTGACTCACGTGACAAGTCAGGAGAAGCTACAGGTTTGTACTATATTAGACTGGCTTGTAATTGAAATGTTAGTTTGTCCACTGCAAAGATTTTTCAAACACGTTTCAAACAATTACATAAAGAGTAAAGACAGAGTAAGAACATTTGTCTATTGTCCCGCCAGGCATTATGTACATATTATGGTATTATGCATTCAGTGGCGCCATCTAACGCTACTACTAGTAACTATATAATCCTGACAGTATTTACGGAAGTGAGGGAAGCAATGATTAAGTTTATTGATAACACAGGCACATAAAAGTTAAAAAGTTGCCGATTTCACGGACCAAACCAATTATTTCTGGTGTATTTTGGCCTGCTGAATCCGAATCCGATGTCAGTCTTGC
Organism: Stenurella melanura; assembly: GCA_963583905.1. NCBI lineage: Eukaryota > Metazoa > Arthropoda > Insecta > Coleoptera > Cerambycidae > Stenurella > Stenurella melanura. The sequence goes on along the minus strand of OY757314.1, from coordinate 63,875,634 downwards.
CCTACCAGGTCACAATTCTTTCTATCCTCGAAAAACAGTTAGAAAAATGCAAAAATGGCATTTGACAAAATTCAAGTTGCACGGGGCGGAAAACCGCTCCGCCCGACAAACTTTTCGAAAGTACCATGAATCTGGATTTTGAAAGTACCACGAAGAGAATTGCACGGGGCGGAAAACCGCTCCGACAAATTTTTAGAAAGTACAACGAATTTAATTTTTCGAAAGTACCACGAATTTGGTTTTTTTAAAGTACAATAAAGAGAATTACGCGGAAAACTGACCCGTCCAACAAATTTCTCGAATAGCTATTTTAAACGTCATAATTTAGGAAAAAATCAATAGGACGGTATTTCCAATAAAAACTAAAATCCTCATTTAATTATCTTCAAAGTGGGACCGCATAATCCTTGTCCAAACCACAAGAACGTACATAAAATTAGTCCAAAAATTCAAAGTCGGAGAGTCGATTCTGACGAACCCAAAATATCTTTAATCCAGGCTCAGGCGGACATAGCCATAGTAGACGCTAGAAGGCGAGTCGACGGAAAAAAAGTATGTTTGGGTTCGATGCCGTTAGTACATTTATGCAAGCAGGAAAACCATCGAACTCATATAGATAGCTTCTTTAAGCATCCTGACCAAGATTTCAAGCATTTCGATAATTTCAGTGCAAAGTTAAAAGTGAACAATTTTCAAAAAGTTCCGCAAACATTTTACAATCACAACTAACTGGGAGTCTGAATCTTTTTGTACAGTCGATTGTCATAGTTCTCTCGACGCTGGATGAGTTAATCCTACGGGAAGTAACGGCTTGCCGAGTGGTAGTGCTCTCTGATGTTTGCCTTACATACATTAGTTAAGTGTTGAATATTTATATTTTTTACATTTTATGAATTATTTCAATAAATGAAAATATATTTTGAATTCGATTTCTTATTGATCCACTAATTACCTATAAGATTGGAGAACGACGTGCGATTCTGTGGCCTGAGTCGGATAACTACTTACTACGGGTCACCTTTGATCCCGTCACGTTGTTGTACCTATCCGAATACTCATAGAATCCATCCAAGCCGTTAGAAACTGGAGCGCAAACGCTGTATTTCCTTGGACTGGATCACCTGTCCAAGTACTAGCCGAAGAGGGAAAGGGGCGAGTAGTCATTCGTTTCGAGGTGGCCTACAATTGCAGTTACAATGGAACAATGGGTGTTGTAGCACCGCGTGTTCGCAAGACAACACAGCGGATCATTAGTCGTCATTTCAATATCGATCGAAATGACGCAATTCCAAGCCGAAATCCAATCCTGAGATGCTTCGAGAACACGAGGAAACATTACGAAGAAAAAGCAGCCAGGCCCAGCAAGAACTTCGAGGACGCCCAAAAACATCGGCAAAGTGAAAAAGACACTCAAGAGGAGCCCGAGTCGAACCGCATGTCAACATGCTCGTGAGTTAGGGATTAGCCATGATCCAGTAAGAGAAATTTTGCGATTACATTTAATATTCCATCCCTATAAAATTGTGGTGGTGCAGCAGCTCAAGATGAGGCACTACGCAGCACGAGAAGACTCTGCTGTGCTTATGCAAGTGATTTGGGAAGAGGACCCAAATGCAGTAGTGATAATGAGCGATGAAGTTCATTTTCATTTGAGTGGCTCAGTCAACAAGAAAAACTTCCGTTACTGGACCTTCCAAAATCCTCATATCATCCATGAAAGACCTCTCCGCTCTCAGAGTATGACAGTTTGGTGTGCCGTTGCCCCGTTTGGTCTAATCGGGCCCTACTTTATGCAAGAAAGCGGCAATCGTAACAGTACGTTACGTTCACAGGCTGAACACGTTCTTTTATCCAGAACTTCGGACACGACAAATCAATATAGATGTTTATTTTCAATAGGGATGGTGCCACTGCGCAAACTGCCAACACATCCATGCGAGTTGTTTGTGTCTTTTTCCTGTGCGAATACTTAAAAGAACGTGACTATGTTCACAAACCCTATACATTAATGGAGTTGAAAGATGCCATTACAGAAGAGGTGGATTTGATTGATCGAAAGCTGTTGGCTCGAATTATGAATGAGTTCTGGAAGAGACTTGAAACCTGCAGATCACGGCCGCCAGCCACCTAAATGACATAATTCTTCAATCCTGATTGTTAAATTAAATGGTAGATGTTGTTCTTCGTTGATTGATTGAGTTGCCAGCGTAAGGAGGGCATTGCTGCAGATTCCGGGCATCCATGGAGGTTCGCTCCAACACGCAGCTTGGTCGTCCGTCGAACACGCCCAACGGACGACCAACCGGGTGCCGGAACCAAATCTCAGATGTTTTATATACCGCCGGACTGGCTGCATACGCCGGGTTGGACATTAGGCATGCTCGTTGTCAGCAGAGAGAGCCGCATGGCGCATGGGGTGGGAACAGAGGATGGGAAGTGCACGTGTTTGTGAGATGTTTCTTTTAAGTTTCCATGCTTCTATTAAGTTTCCATGCTTCTATTAAGTTTCCATTTGTCATCATCGGCTGGGGTGTGCAGGTGTTTGCGAGATGGTTCTTTTCAGTTTCCATGCTTCTTTTAAGTTTCCATATATCGTCATCTCCTTATTTTTCTTCTTCTAAGTTTCCTGTTTCTTCTGTTTCTGAATCTGGCAGCTTTTATTTTTTATTTCATTTTTGTTTTTTTTATTCATTAATCGCTCCACAGATAAATGTCCACTTACAGTGGAGTTGCTGGGAAGGGCCCTATCACGCGGTAACAATATTTTTTGCGCGTTATGAGAAAAGAGGTCCGAAGGGATAGTTTGCTCACCCTGTATGTAGTTTCCTTGAAACAATCGGTTTCAATTTCAGGCAGTTTTTCCATTTCATCACCTATACATTATGTTTATTACCCATATATTAAGTTTAATACCTTTTCAATTTTGATCTCCATTTCTTGTTTAAAATTGAATAAAGACATAAATAAATAAACCAATGCTAACGCTACATAAACAAAAACGTATCTGTTTCAATCACACATCTGGCTGGCTGTTGCTTATTTTATATCACTCACTTCAAGAAGGGACGGATCCAGGTATAGAATTTACGGTCAAGCAGTACACTTTCTCGGGTTGTTTATATACACTATTTTGTGTTGCTTTATTCAACCAACATAGTTTAATCAAATATCAACTATATGAAATAGCTAGACTCGTGCTAATTTATATCAATCAATTCAGAATTGTTTACGCTTTAATTCAATACATTTCCGACGACCCGATATTTTAATTTCGCGAGACTTTCGTACCTCAATTTCATAAATTGTTAGAGAAATTCTTACAGTTTTATCAGAAGAAGATTTCTCAGGTTAAATGTGGCATGTAAAGGTGGTACACACAGCTCATACAGAGACAAGTTAACATAGCATCCAATGACCTAAAAATATAGCTACAAAGTAATTATCATTGGATATAAATATCTACCAAATGGGTAAATCAGTTATTGCATACTTGTGTAGACACAAATGACAAAGCCACATGTAGCTCATATAGACACAAATTAAACATTCAACATATAAAGCAAACATATACTGACGGTATCCGTCACAAAGTCATAACTTATTACTAATTCAGGAAATAGGATTGATATACTGGACAATGCATCTGGTGCACGAATGAAAATTCGTAGCATATGTTTAACCCACCTAAGAGTACTCTGTGCTTAACTAAATAGCTTTAACTTTATTTTTAAACTTAAAAAAATATAATAATAATAACTCGGAAAATCAAAACGATGCACTGTACAATGTACATTACAATTAGCTATAATCATCTGCTCAAGTTAACAGACTTAACTACATCTTCAAACTTTTCAAATTATAAATAAGGATTTAACATGGCCATGCCTATAATGGCAGCTAGTGTTGAACTTAAGAAAACAGGTTAGAACGATTGTTATCAAAAATATTATACCTTTGCGCCAAGACCATGATAACACCGAAACTCAATCCGTACATGAAGGAGTATCTAACCAGTTTCCAACGATACCACCATTACCAATAAAACACATGTGTTTATTAATATTTTCAAGAGAGAAATCCAATTATGTAAAACTGACGCCGGTCCCCTCCTCAACTTGTAAATGGGACAGGGTGCAACTTTGAAATTTTAAATGTGAACTCCCATTTTTGATTTTAGATTCGGATTCCACGGGAAAAAATACGTAACTGGTATGAGATTTTTTTTTTATTCGTGACAGATGGCGCTGTGATCGCATAAGATCAAATTCTTAGTGATTATGTCAAGAAATGCATCGCATTAAGAAGTAAATGAGACTAGCTAAACCTTTTCAAGAAAGGAATCCAACTGTGCTAAACTGAATCCGCCCCCGTCCCCAGTTTTGGTGGAGCCGGGAGCAATTTTGAAATTTTAAATAACAACCCCCATTTCTTATTGTAGATTCGGATTGTACGAGAAAAAATACGTTACTTTTACGTGAAAGACTTTTCAATTCGTGGCAGATGTCGCTGTGAGCGCAAAAAATAACTACTGGGAACATGAAGAAACACTCTGCCAATTGAAAAATTCTAAAACATTGAGTCAAAATTTTCGGCCTCCCAATACAGGACGAAAGTAGGCTAAAATCGTCCTCCTTGAAACAGAGGTGGATGAGATTGAAAAGAGGCTGAAAGGAGACTAAAGCAGATAAAAAGAAGTTGAAAACGGATGTCGAAATTTCTTCATTTTTTAATTATTTCAAATAAAATTAAAGCTGGATAATTTTTAAAAATCTCGAAAAATTATTTAACTATTTCGAAGATTAAATTGCCATAGTCGGAAAACAGCTGTCCCTATGCCCCAACATTCTTTTCCATACTGGAACATTACCCGTACTAATACTTGTATTGAGTCATCTAAGTGGAGCTCTACTTCTACATAGCTTAATTTTTCAGAGGTCGGGTAGGGTAGCGGGGAAAGAAATCACATTCAGGAGGTTCAGAGTTCAAATCCTATATACCCGCAAAAATATTTTCACTTAAAAAAAAATCGGCCCCAATCTCTTGCTCGAATATTATATTATCTATACTTTACGTCTACAAATATTTCCTTGACTTTGATGTTTGCTAAATTAAAATGGCTCGTTGCGATCTTCTTTCACTTTTAAACTATTTTTGCTCGAATTTAATAAAAGAAATTGGGAGAAAAATTAGATTTGAAAGACATGAAATTTATTATAATAAGTAATTAATACAATTTATTATATTAATTCATTTTCATATTTATCAAGTTGTTTTAACACGAATAGTGACATTTGATTGGTGAAGTGATCCCAAAAAATTATATTTTATTGGCTACCACGTTAATGAGTGGGTAACGAGCGCACAAGAGTCTTAGCTACATTCGTATTTCGACACGAAAGATGATGCAACTCAGAGCGCGGTTATTACTTGGAGGAATGACTCTCTCCAGGAAAACATCGCTCCAATTTCTAAAGGCTTGTATACCAGCGCATACGTAGAAGATATGCAATTTTAGGCTGAGATTGCATAGTGGATATACCATCCTTCGGAGGGGATGTAAAGTAGACATTAATGAGTGGGATAATCTATCTAATGATTGTCAGTGTCAGTACGTAATTGTGAATCCAAGCAGAACATTCATCAAATAGTATTATGGTCGGCCATGCCCGAATTAATAAAACTATGACTTAATTTACATAAAATTAAATAAAAATTAATTAGGACTGATATTCTGGTAGAATGCGGTCAAGGTCCTGATCCTTGTCTATTTGAATGTTTCAAAAGTGAGACAGTGACTAATAAGCGAAATAATTCCGTGCATTAAATATATTGCAAAAACTAAAGCAATTGATTTTCGGTTTCTTTGCTCCAGCGGCCAAAATAATGAAAACTGAAGCTGTAGCTCGTCTCTTTCTCTACAAAAAAGATCTTTACACATTTGTGTCTTACTTAAGAGTATGTATGCCGTCTAAAAATCAGAAATAAATTACTCTCAAACGCCGCCCCGTCCGCGACAAATTGTAATTAGACCATTGCAGTTACGAAATTTGTACAGGCGAAAAATAGAAGAAAACATATCAATCTAGGTTTGTATCTTTTTAATATTTTGAGGAAAAATGGTATTAATTAATAAGATTTGTTTTAATTAGCAGCAAATTGCTGATTTTTTTAAAAATATTTAGAATCAAAATATGAGAAAAAGGACTCGATACAAACCTTCATTCATGTTTTCTGTGTATCGTACTATTTTTATTTTTCCAAAAAACATAATACTTTTTGCAAAAACATGTATAGCACGGAACCGTGCAAAGGCACATTTTGCAACAAATGTTACGCTGATACGACCTCCCTCTGGATTTATTATTGTTTAAGCTCCGCCCTTCACCCAGAATTATTTTATGAATGAGAAAATATAACGAGGGAACGAAATAAGAAATTAAACCAAATCATTTCTAATAACACGGGACGCCCAATAAAATACCAAATTCCATTAATTTACTATTATACTTAACAGGTACTCTACTCTTTGATTATACTACAAGTACGGAATTATAACAATATAGTAACTAGTTATATGTAGCCACCCATGCACTAACAATAATGTGTAATTGTGTTTCAATTCTTGTATATTTTTGATTTTAACAATGGTTGCTAATTTTTGTTTATTGGTAAACTACCATTATTTGAGGGAGACTACAAAATAAAAATTCAAGAAGTCCTGAGGAATCCCCTGAGGATCCAAGAGTTTAAATTTTGATTTGTTGAATGATGTGACAGCTAAAGCTTTACACATACGAAAACTAAACAACATTAAAATGTTAAGTTTTCCATTTAGTTATAAACAAGAATTAGTACTATAATAACAAACAAGACTGCAGCTACGGACACGTATTTCGGAGTTATTGCTCTTCATATATGGCACATGAGGTACGAAGGTACAAAATAGAGTATCTACAATGTGCTTTCCTATCTTTGTTGGTCTTGCTTTTAACAATATAACAATATTATTTATGCCATGCTACGCTGATGAGGAGCAATAACTCTGAAACGTGTGTCCGTAGCTGCAATATTGCATACCACTAATTTTTGTTTATAATTTTTATCGGACCTCATCAACTCTTATTATTTTTATTTAATATTATTATTTCCTTATTGACGATTATTATTAATTAATGCAGATTACTAATTATTGAATATCTTTTCCATTATGCAAAAATATAGATATACTCGTATACTCCATATTACAAATTAAAATTCTAGGGAAGCATAATACCTAGCCGTCTAAATTATAAATACTGTATTTATTGAAGGAATAATATGAAAAACGCATTTAGGTTAGAATGATAGGATAGATGTGTCGGGTGTCGGCATAACCTTTGAGCTTTGGCAGGTAGAATTTATATACAATCATGAACTAATTTCGGGATACGTAAGTGGAATCGCGGTCATTCTTTTCTATTTACTACTACATAGTACTATAAACACATAAAATAATATTTTATCGTTTTTAAAGGACCGCCCACTAGAGATTCCCTTTCACCTCCCGTGTTGCAAATGGGCCTTTACAGTACATTCGAATTTTAACATTTAAATATGGTGGGTGTCATTTGGGGAAAATAAAATAATTTTTTATCTAAAAATGAGGCGTCTTAGAACAGCAATCTCTGAGAAATAAATTAGCGAAATACAACAACTTTCACGGGGTATTTCAAACGCTCGAGTTTCACGCGCCTTGGTTGCACACGTAATCCCACCAATTATCATCGAGGACACAACAGAAGAACTTGCAAACCGACAACACTGCGATCACCGAGCGTGCGGATAGCGGATAACCTTAAACTTCCATTTGAGCTGTCGTCTTTTCTAGGGCATTTTCGGTCGTATTTTCACAGAATGGAACAAAACACTGCTTGCTAGACATTTTAATCGAAATCGGAGGCTTTCAATGTACGCTAACCTCAAAACCAAAATGTTAACATCAACCAAGGAGGGATAGATTAAATAAGGAGTGCTTAATAAAGAACTAACCAATCAAAACTCAATACGTAAAAATCGTCACTATGACGCAGTTGGAGGTATGTATATGGTGTCCAAAATTAGTGGACGTTATACGGTATGCACAGTATAAATTACAGACGTCTGAAATAATAGTGTTATATTATAATGAAACTTGAAGAAATGTTCGTGATATAGTTGATAGTTACGATTTCTTACAACATGTAGCAAAAAGACTAAATCAGTTAGGTACACCATGACAGGTTTGTTCAAAACTGTTGTAATATCTGCACCACAAATGTTGAAATCAAACTCTTTGGTTGAAATACTATACTGAAAGTTTGTTCAGTGTTCAGTAAAACTGATATAGCTGCCATAATTTATTTGGTGTGTTCACAAATTTCCAATGTAATACATCTATATGTGCTCTATATGGCCACACTTTTACTCCGAATTGACAAAAATTGATAACTATATAGTCATACACACCAAGCTATCACCATCTGCATCGCACTGCCAGGAGCAAAGTTAACTATACTGCAATATATGTTTAAAAGTGAATTATTTATTAAGAAACTGAATGAGATATTTCATGAAAATGTAATCCATTAGAATGAAAAATTTTGAAGACAGTATAAGGTAGATAAATAAATTAATTTTAGGCTTTTGTTCTCATTTTTAACTGAATTTTCATACCGTAAGGGGTCGTGTAGATAGTAGTTTAATTTGCATAGCAGTAGGGAATTATGCTGGATGCTAGTGTTGTAATGAGAATGTCAAATAAGAAATTTTAGGATTTTAATTTTCTAGCATAACCAGAGAGTTCAGGTTATCAAAAGAATGCAATGATTTCATCAATATTTTTACATATAATTTTTCTTTTAGTTCTCATAGATATTTTTTTCCGCTGTTTGCAAAATTTATGAACTTTTAAACAAACATAATTATAGATTTCTAATGAATAACTAAAAAGGGAATAAGAGTTAATATAAATTCAGTAAAATCTCCTACAGTGTATAATTTTTAAATATATAGGTTACTATAGTATTTGTTATATACACATATCTGCAAGATTATATATTTTTACAAATTATCTTTTGACCTTTTGTTGTATTTATTGGAATGTTTCACACAAACGGAAAATAACAGAAATTTGATGAGAAATAGACACACACTATACATTACAGCTGTGCTATTTTACCTCCAATGACGCATGATTTGCGTCACAATATATCTCTGTCTCTTTTACTCGTTGGTAAACATAGATTATAGGCAATAAGCACTCCTTCTTTAATCTATCGCTCCTTGAACATCAACAAGCTGTCAAACGTCTAGTCATGAGCGATATGTCACTGCCGGTGATTAAATCACCGTGATTATATAAAATATTAATATAAAGTGTGATCTACATCGTTTTACTTTTAATTCATACTTGTCCATTGCTGCTTAATGCAGCCATACATCCACACAAACAAATTACGGCGAACGGTAAACATATCAGCTTGCAGATTGTGATGGCGTTAGTTTAAAACCACCGGAAGTGAAAAATATAAGTCGCCGTTAAGGAGTGATTGGAAAATCGCGATATCGCCCATCACTACAAACGTCAATTGAATGCTGATTTTGTACGACGTTGCCGAGTCGCCTTTTACACTATTGGCTTGGGATTGCTGACGTATTAATGGCGCGTTACGGATAATCGTTTAAATTGGACTTGTAAATAGGTGATTTTAATTATTTTTTTCTGGCTCTAATCTGCATCAAAATAGAAATTGAAAAAATACGGGTATTTTAATTTTTCATAAAATTTATGATTCCGCAATAAAAAAAATATGCTGAAAAGGCCCATTTTAGCAGCTTGTCGAGGCATACCTACTCCTAAGTGGTTTAGAAGATAAATCGAGTTTTCCAGGTACAGTTTTGAGCCGCTTCAAAATGCGCGAAAAATGGGTTCTCCGAAAGTTTCGTACGACCGGGCTCATCGATCGATAATTCGCATTATTCAGAACCACTAAAAATTGAAAATAACAAAATGTAGAGAAAAGTAACAGCTTTAATGTGAAACTAATTATAAAATCATAGAAAATTTTATCATGGAGAAAAAGTGTTAGAAGATTGGCTTAGTAAACTTTGCACAGTTGATCCACATATTTTTTCATATCTTTGCCGGGAATCGTTAGAATGATAATTCATTTTGCTAATATATTTTCATATAATGATATATTAATCCAATTAACATTTTATTGCAATTACTTTCGTTGGAAAAATATGCTTTGCGATCAAAGTAGAGTGTATAGTTCTCAACGATTAGTCACCCCCAATTTTTTAGTTCAATTCGCTATATCTTAATTAATAATAATGGCACAGTTTTAAGTTTTGGATTGTAAGTACAATAAAACATATTGTTTCAAATGACTTTAGAGTTTCTTAAATGCGTGCAGTAATTTTTGAATATGTCTACATTATTCATATAAGTTCAGAAAATGCACAATTATATAGTAAAACATTACAACTCATTTGGTTCTTTCTTCTATGAGATTTTTACGAAATATAGATTAAAATGCGTGGAATTGAATCCATGCAGTGAAAAAGCACCCATTGTTACGGGAGAAATAGGAAGGATGCATAGAACTCAAAGATATGAATAAGTCAACTATAAAGTTTACTAAGCCATCTTCTAACACTTTTTTCTCTATGTTAAAAATTTGTATAAATTTTGTGATTAGTTCCACATTAAAGCTGAGAGACTTTTCTCTACATTTTATGTTATTTTCATTTTTTAGCAGATCTGAATAGTAAGAATTATCGATCAATGTGTCCGGTCGTACGAAACTACAGGAGAATTCTCATTTTCCGCGCATTTCGGAGCGGCTCAAAACTATAAGTGGAAAACTGGATTTATCTCCTAAACGGCTTAAGTAAGACAAACATGCGTTTTTTGTACAGAAAGAGACGAGCTACAACTTTTGTTGAAAACTTTTTCTCTATTTTCATTATTTTAGCCGCTAGAGCAAAAAAACCGAAAATTAAAAAGTTTTTCCAAATTTTTTTGAATTTTCCCGGAACTTGGAAGTGCAAAGAATACATCATTTCATTCTACATGTTATTACCTACTTAAATCCCGGAGATGGTAATTTTAATAATTTTTGCAGGGTTTTACAAAAGTTTGCCTTCATTGCCTGTACTACAAGTGTACTTTAAATTTTACATGTCATAATATTCGCAATGTACTTAATCCATCACATTCTACTTAACTATAATGAGATAAGAAATGACGCATTTTATAACAGATTAGTTCTGAATAGAAAACGAATCCGCAATTCGCAATCTGCGTGTATCCCGGAAAATAAAAAAAAGCTTAAAAGAAGCGATTCTTTAAAGCCCAAAACGAATGCTCCGTCAGCACGTGGCCAGAAGAATTAAATTTATCACAACCCAGCTGCACAACACAAAATACAATTTCGGCTCGTTCCAAAATTAAGTGAGTCTGAAAAAGCTCGCATTGAGTTTTGTCATTATTAAGTTGAAACCTGAACGTAGACCCTGCACGATCTGTTCCTAGGTAAAGAATTGCAAACGTTCATTTTTCCCGAATTGGAGTATTTATTTCATAAGGAAATAAAGATTTCGTAACGTTGATGTCGAGTATTTTCTGTTTGTTTCCAAGTGTCTCGTTTCCGCAATAGTGTTTGATGCAAACATATCCAATACTTAACATATTTTATATTTCTTCATAAATTTCATATAAATCCTAGGTAAATAGTTTTCCTTTGGATTGCATATACAGGGTGTGTGGTTTATCCTTCTACAGCCTGTATAACTTTTCAGCGAATTAACATAGCGTACAAATGCAAAGAGCATGTAATGCAAGGTAGATTTTACCTTTTGGTTGACCAAATGAAAAAAAATATTTATTTTCGAAAAATAAAAAAAATCTAGTCGGAAAAAACACCAAGATTTTAAAATTAAAAAAAAATCAGATAACGAGAGAGGGTTGGAACTGTCGGTGTGACAGTGCCTATTAAATAATTTCCACAAACACCAAAACACTTGAATACTATAGTCGGACACTAACACTCGACCCGCATTTCGCTAACCACGTTGGTATCATCGGGAAATGATCATCCCGGTGATGCCAACTACTTCAGAGGCAGATAACAGTGAATGACCATCCACTCCGAGAGCTAGAATCACAGACATTTGTACTACTACTACTACTTTGTAAATGAACAGAATGTGCCTTAGGTTGTCGAATGGGTTGTCAATGATATACTGAATACCCGACACTGTCAGAAATGAAATGTCAAAAAAGCCGTTTTTGATTCTTTCGTGCCGAGCCAAATTTTCGATTTTTTCGTCGCAATTTACGACACCGACGAAATGTCAATCTTTCTTTCCGTAGAGACATCACACGATCCTCCACTCGACGTATTTATTTAGATATTAATGTTTGAAAATTCCATGTTTTCAGCTCTTCGATGCTAAATGGCAAACTACTGCGTTTGAATGAAAGTCTAAACAAGTTCTCAATTGGTGTGGCGGGGAAAGAAATACCTCGCATATGCAAGGTCCGGAGTTCGAATCCGACCGGGAAATTTTTGTATGTTTTTTTTTACATTTTCTGCCTTCATCTGTTGCTCAGATATTACCTATATATAAAAATAAGTAGAGCAAGCTCAAACCTTCATTTTTAACGTACCAACGCCTCAAATTTTTCTATGACATCTGCCCCTAATATTAAAATTCTATGACCAACAAGTTCCACATACTAGAGTGCAAATATAGTCAAGATGTTTCTTTTAAAGTGACATGAATGAAAAATCTGGATGTGGAAGTAGTGATGCCTTAGGCAGCGGTTTTATTGAAGAGTCTGTTAATAACAAGATAACCATTATACTCTTCGCTGATTTATTGCACTTTTTATATAATTGTTGCACATTCTACAGAATATTCTTGGCAGTTTTTTTGTAAATAACATTAGTTTTAGATATTTTTTGTTTAATTACAAAACATTTAAAAACAAATTTTGATTTTAATAATTAATAACTTTTTATTTATTGATCTATTTTGTTCAAAAAACAATAGGGTTCCTCTATAACTGACACTAACTTATTGTCCATTTCAATACAATTGGACTTTTCATTCTTAAATTATCATGCTTACAAGAACCGTGACCAACGGACAGACAGGTGGACAGACAGACGGACGGACGGACACTTTAAAAGTTGTTCAGAATTCGATCACCTTCACAGTGATATGAATTTTTTTTCTCTACGAGCAATATTACCGGTTTTATAAATGTACCGATCGAATGCAATATACTCTTCGTTTTGTATTTGCGAATAATTTGCATAATAATATTAATTAATGACTGGAGAACCTCAATCTTGATGTCACTACAGAACATAAGAATGACAGATGGTTGTGACACCTAAAAACTGTTGACATTAATATTACACACCATAAGAATAATGCTGTATATTATCTGATTTCGTAAAACTCGACAGCAATATGTCCAACAAATGAAAAATTAGCAAACTGTGAGATAGCACTGTGCTCTGCAGTCAATATTATTATACTCTTCGCAAATGCAAAACGAACAGTATATTGCATTCGATCGGCACATTTCTAAAACTGGTAATATTGCTCGGAGAGAAAAAAATTTCATATCACCGTGTTTGTGATCGAATTCTGAACAACTTCCAAAATGCCCACCCGTCCGTCTGCCCGTCACGTTTTTTGTAAACACGACAACTTAAGAACGAAAGGTACGATTGTATTGAAATTGATCAAAAAATAAAAAGGTTCTTCATTTTTCAAAAAAAAATTGTTTTAATGCTTTGTAATTAAACTAATTAAACCAAAAATGTCTAAAACTAATATTATTTACAAAGAAAACTGGAAAGAGTGTTCTTATAGAGTGTGCAACAATTATATAAAAAGTGCAGTAAATCAGTGAAGAGTATAATGGTTAGCTTGTCTAACAATTATAGCAATCACGTGCTGTGATGTGTGCTCTACAATTTCTACAATTTTTAAGATAAAAACCTGGAACTTTCACATAGTATTCTTGAAGTAATGTATAAAAGGATATGACGAGTTAGAAAAATCTCAAAAATGTATTACTAAAGATATACATTTCAAAATTTTGAAAAAGTGGTAAAATTTGATATGTATAACTTTAACCACATATTACTCTGGTCTAAATCGCGTACTAGATTTCTCTAGGTGCGATTTTTAAAGCTTGCAATGTGTACTTTAAGATGCTTTAAGGGGATTTAACTTAAAATTAAATTAACCCTTTTTATTTTACGAGAATAGAAGAAAAAAATTGTTTTGCTTCAAAATTCGTGAAACTAGGGGTAACATAAACGTTAATAACTTTTATAAAAAAATTGTTTAGCACACCTATCCATCGGATCTTTTTATACATTACTTCAAAAGTAATACGTGAAAGTTTCAAGTTTATATCTTAAAAATTGTAGAAAAGGTAGAGCCTTTACCGATTTCTTCGGAAATCTTTTTAAGTTTCGACTTCATATATGTACTATTCCTACATACATTCATTTTTATATTTGAAAATATGATAATCCAATATTCACATGAAGCTTCTTTCATTTAAGCTTTGTTGGGCTCAATTTCAGTAATAAACTGAAAAGTTATAACAAATTTAGTGTAGCGCGTCTGAGATCGCGCACGCTTCGCGCGCCGCACTTACGTGTCGCTGCGTTCCATTTTCGTGCGTTAAACAAAAAGATCTGGACCCTACATTTTTGATCGTACAAAAAAACTTCATAGACGTTTTTGATGTGAAATTTCCAGTACGTTCGATTCGCGTAGGCAGTTTTTTTTCGATAAAATTGAATTTTAAAAGTCGAGTTCAGTTCGGTCGTCGACGAAGGCAGACGCGTTTTTAAGTGGATCCCATGAAATCTCGAAAAATCGAGTAAAAACGGTGTGAAAACGCGCAAAAAATGTGTTGAATTAAAGAGTGGATAATCCTACATTAGTTGATACAAATTAGCATAAATTTGGCTATTTCATATAGCTGATATTTGATGATGGCATCACTAAAGGCGTATATGGGTAGCTCGACAAAGGGTACAGACATCTGGCAACATAAGATAACTCTGATAAAAGAAAATAAACACGTCCAAAGGGACCAGATCATAAATTCGTAAATTATCCACAAGTGCAAGTACCTAGGCGACCGAGCACCCTCCCCAAAGTGGCTAGTGCGAAGTGAAAGGCTTCTAACGAGTGGAAGTAGTAACATAAGCAAAGGATGAAAGATAATTGTTATTTTTATTTATTTATAAGTTATTGGTTTATTAATCCTTCAGAGATGGAAACAATGTTGTGATTCGGAAATCAATTGTTTCATATATACGCGAATGAATGAATTCTTTATGTGGAACGGGTACTTTTGTTTAAGAAATAATTTCAGAGTTATTAGCTTTATATGGGGAATTTGTTTATTTGCTTACCGGTTGAGGCAGGGAATTCTTGATTTAGAATATGGTTTCTTACGTGTGTGGTCACAGGACAATTTATTACACAACAGAGAAAAATTTAAAAGTAAAAATGAAATGTATTGAATAAAGGCAATGAAATAGAAAATACCCGAATTTGAAAAATGGCAATTGAAAGTAATTACTGTAGAAACAAACTAATATACAGGGTGTGCAAAATATTCTCTCGGGCCTCTTTCTCATGACCAACACGCCATAAAAAGTTTTTTTATCGCGAGATAGGGCAGTTCCACCGTAAATGGTTATTTTCCTGTGGAACGGTTATAAAAGAAAAAAAGGAGAAAAAAAACTTCCTGCGGTGAGCGAATGCATATATGTCTTGGCAGACAAACGAAGTGAACGCGAGCGGGCAGAGGGAGGCATGCACTGCTGGATCCAGAAATAGAAGACATGGAAGGAGAATGAATGGGGAAATGATGAAAGATGGAAACGCTACACATGGATAACAACAGTCGAGAGGATTATGAATAAGCTATGAAAGGATTATACACACTGTAAAAGAACGGTACAACAAAAGACGGAATACTATAAAGAAATATCAAGGATATACACACTGCCAGACTCAGAAACAGAAGAAACAGAAAACTCAGAAGAAGAAGAATAGGAGAGAAGATGATCACAGACAAACTAAAAAGAAGCATCTCACAAAAACCTGAAAGTTAAAAGAAATTTGGCCGTTCAGCAGGCGATCGGGCTGCGTGGTGGAACATATCTCCATGTGCGGAATCGGCAGCAATGCCCACCTTACGCTGGAAAATCAATCAATCAAAAAAATTTAATATTAAGTCATTCACGAAAAACCGTAATAGTACACCTATTTTGTTTAATAACTTTTACAGCGGCACTTTTAGGAAGAAGACTTTTTATCATATATTACACAGGTCAACATTTGAAAAATCTGAAAAAATTCATGGATATGTTTTGTTTTTGAGGTCACTGAATTCGAGTCCGGTGTTGGTTTTTACTTTACATGCATCCTCGACGTCATTCAAGGTCATCTCAAGGTCATTTGAGGGGGTCTTGAGACAATAATGCTAAGTACCATCGGATAAATCGGAAAAAATCATACGTTCGTTTTCGAGAACCCTGAATCTGATTCTGAGGTCAGTCGACCTCATTTCAAGGTCATTTTCAAGGCCATTTTAAGGTCAAACTGTCAAAAAACCTTCCAAAAAATCTGAAATATTCATGGACATGCTTTTGAGGTCGCTGAATCCGAGTCCGGTGTTTGTTTTTACTTTGCATGCATCCTCGAGGTCATTCAAGGTCATCTCAAGGCAGGTATTCTAGTCCTGTGGCACAATTGTGCATTTTGCAGATTGAGATTGTTACCATATTATGCATTAAGGAGATTTATTATATAAAAGATTCTCTGGAAAATGACTGCAGAATCCAGGTAAATAAGTAGAATCCAGGCTGTCTATCGGACTATACGAATTGTCCAAAGAATTTTATGCGGCTCAAATTGTCGAATTGACCACGACTAACTAAAACTTGTGGTTGCACCCAGGGCACCTCCACGTGGTGACGGTGGGCAACGGAGTTGTCCCACTATCCGGCAAAGTCCCTGGGTTATGGCTTCCATCCCGTTATGGCAACCACACGTAAAAATGTTACGCGACAGGGGTTCGGATCCCCAGAACCGGCGGCTGGTCAGGGACACAATTTGGCTCTAAGGGTTTTGGAAGGTGCTGATTCGAATGAAAAGGTTCGTTTCTGATGACACCAAAGTGTTGAAATTAGGGGATGAGGGTGAAAAAGTGCAAATATATAATGTTTTTCATCTAAATGTTAGGTTTCCACTTAAAATCTAAGTACAATTTCAAATTCGTGTTCATTACTTGATAAATATATAGATATATGAAAAAAAAGTAGTCAAATAGACAGCCTGGATTCTACTTATTTACTTACCTGGATTCTGTAGTTATTTTACAAATAATTTTTTCTGGTATAAATATCATTAATGCATAACATGGGTTTAACAATCTCAATCTGCGAAGTGCACAATTGTGCCAGAGAACTAGAATACCTGCTTTGAGATGACCTTGAATGACCTCGAGGATGCATGCAAAATAAAAATAAACACCGGATTCGAATTTAGCGACCACCAAAACATGTCCATGAATTTTTTTCAGATTTTTTGGAAGGTTTTTTGGCCATTTGACCTTCAAATGGCCTTGAAAATATTCGGATTCAGGGTCCTCGAAAACGAACGTATGAATTTTTTCAGATTTTTCGGATGATACTTAGCATTTTTGCCTCAAAACCCCCTCAAATGACCTTGAATGACCTCGAGAATGCATGCAAAGTAAAACAAACACCGGACTCGGATTCAGTTACCTCAAAAACATATCCATGCATTTTTTCAGATTGTTTGGAAGGTTTTTTGACTGTTTGACCTTCAAGTGACCTTGAACTTGATGTGATTGAGCCTAACCGACCCGCTCATCGTAATCAGCGACCCCAAAAACCCTAGGATACCATCTCCAATGCCCGTGCACAAGCCTAGATAAAATGTTGACCTGTGTTATTGATACAGTTTAGAAGAGAATGGAGAAAAGTTCGCCCTGTTACAAAGGATTCCGAAGTTATGCCCGTCTTTTGTCTTATTTTACTGCACTATATATCCTTTCATTTTTTGGCCCCATCAACCGGAGAGAGAACGGTAAATGGTTCAGAGAGAAGCAGATGGTGAGCGATGCAAAGGATGCCCTCCAAAACGGTGCTGGTACTAAAGAACTAATCATGGGGAAAACATTGAAGAGGTCGATGACGTGATGCAATCAGGCGTACCATACAGTAAAAGGCTACCAAGACTAATGCAAGGATCACAAGAGGTCTGCCAAGAGTTGTAAATAAAAAAGAGAACCAATATAACGAATCCTTTAACTTTAGCTCCTAGTATCATGATTATTGACTGACGAACAAATTCATATTCCAAATACATTGTTACTTCCCATTGTTGTTTTATATTTACTTTATTCATGATTTTTATGAATCACAGACAATTCTATGTATACACAGCCTTTTCAATTTCCCACAAACGAAATGAATTTTTCAGAACAACATAACTTTTGACATCGGAAACTGAAATCACGTAGCTCCCAAACGAATTGGCGTAAATAAAGCTAAAGCTCATACGGCGTATAAAGGCAGCGAAGAGACAACAAAAACAAATAAAACAGCCCAATGATGCTGAATGTGGAATTAATGTATTGGGGACCAACCTTTTCCGCCTTCCATATATATTCATTAACCCAATTTTCCCAAAGGGTCGATACCACGCGCTGTTGGGATAAGAACCGGAAATATTATCAATATATTATGAGAATCTGTGCTACACAAACAGAAAACTACTCGAAAATTTATATTAAACGTAGTAATAGAAAATATTGCGTTCCTCTAGGAACACAGCGGCCAATCGGGACCTGGGGCGAGGCTCAGAGGAGATCATCGCGGGAATAGCAATTCTTTTCTCATCCTGCGTTCTCAGTAAAAATTTAATTGAAACGCTGTTGCAGCAAAGCTGATTCTACTTAATTAAGAGGATGGATAAATACGTTTTAAATTTCTTAATTACCTCTAATGTCAGAAACCTGCTTATTTTTTATCCACCTTGTCCTGTTTGTAGGGTGTAAACAGTATAAATATGGCACTTTTGAATTTAAGTAACTAAACATAATAAAAAGTAAATTACTTTTTTTTAATTTAAATCTTTGTTCAAAAGTATTTGCCTTTTTCTTCATTAAAAAAAACGGGGTGTAGAGTGAAACACAGGTACATATATTGTAAATATTTTATAGTAACAAAACTAATGCATATTTCTAAAAACTAAAAGTAAAAGTATTTCGGAGATACAATGGTTTTCTCTTTCTTGTATTACAGCATGAGTACATCTGCTTGCGTGCAAATCAATTAATAATATATAATAATATACAGTGAAGTAAAGGATAAATTCATTATCTACGTAACTTACAATGTATGAGTAAAATGCTAAAACACGTCAATTTTTAATTCTAAAATGAAAATTTTTGAGCATAAGATTACTTGAATTGTTCTAATTTTTTTATTGAAAAATATTACATTTTTAATGTAACTAAGTAAAGAAAAGAACATGAAGTTTAAATCAAATGGGGGTTTCCGGGGTGATTTGATTAATTTCTTGCCTTATTGTCTTTTAAATCATCGACGTTATTTGGTCTGTTAAAGTAGACTTTCGATTTTAAGTAATTCCGTAAACAAGGGGGGTCAAATCGGGAGAACGGGCAGGCCACTCAAGTTCACCGCATCTACCGATCCACCTATTGGGAAAACTTGATTGAAATAAGTTCTTACTTCCAATGCAAAATGTGGTGTAGCTCCGTCCTGCTGATACAAAATATTTCTATCAGTTTCATTAGGGTTGTCATCATCTGGGAAAAGTATTCTTAACTCTGGATTTTCTGTACTCTACTATCTACAGTTCTGTTTGATGACTGTTTCATTTATTTAAGACGAATGTTGCCTCATCAGAAAAAATCATGTTTTTTATAAATAATGGATCATCTCGGCATCTATTTGCCAAGATTTCGCAAAATTCCAATCGGCGATCAGGGCCACTGTCGTTAAGTTCTTGAACCAAATGAATTTTATATGGGCGGTATTTTTCATTTTTTAGAAGACGTACCCGTATAACCAAGCGATATAGGTTTCCGTGGACTATATAGATTAGTATATAATCTATAAAGATTTCGGCTGTCCTAAGTAGAAACACAGTAATTGTAGTCGGGCTGAATATCGGGAAAATTGATTTTTAATGAATTATGTTAGCCTCACAACATTTGAAGAGATATTGTCATATATTTTCACAGAAGTTTCGTAAATGACTTGATTTGTCATTCTCCATTATCAGAGTAAAAATATATTTAAAAATGTTTGATTAGCAGCTTATACTTTGTTTTTAAGTAGCTTCGAAATCTATATATACATCCTTATTTATACGCACAGTAACTGCATTTACTGTATTTGTAACTAGTAGATACTTAAAAAGTAAACATTAGATATACAGCAAGTGTGTTTAGGTGTAGGAAATTGACAATTGGCACACGTAGGTATTTAAATAGAAATAAAGGTCTCTTAAATAACTGAATCAAATGCTACCCATCATTGCACTTGACACAGTAAGTGGTGGTAATTATGGAAAGGGTGATCTGACCACCATTTTCAAAACAAAGTAACTGCTCAGACCATGCAAAAACACAGTAATGTCAAAGTACTTACTGTGTTTCCCAATGGTATTTGGCTAATACTGTGTTTTGTTCCGGTAGAAGTACTCATTCAGAGTCACTTACTATGTTTTGTGCACATAATAACTCTTAAATGTTTATTATTTAGTCAATTATAAGTGTTCCACAAGACGTGTTGGGACACAGTAAGTCCAATACTTTAGAAAACTCAATTTTTATAAATTTATCAATTACTGTGTTTCTGTTTGGGACAGCCGATTTCTCGATAAAAATTTGAGCTATATAGCGTATTTATAGTACAACTAAATATTTCCTGTATAGATATATTCTCTATTTAATCTGTACAGAGAATATAATATATATCTGTATATATTTTACCTGTATAGAATATATGATTTACATTTATAGCAGATATAAAGTATCGTTATATTATCGATAACACATTAATATAGGTCCTGTAAAGTTCTCCGATAAAAACATTACTGTTATGGAAAATGTATTACAACTTTGTTAAGTCTATATGTCATCTATAGATATTCTATACTAAACGGATATCGAGTCTTTACATAATCGATACTAATATTTCCTGATTTATCGCAGATCTTGAGTAACATTAAATTATAGACGTCATCAACCAAAATAACCTCAAAATTTTTGTATGCTTACAATGTAATTTTGATGTGCCTCTATTGTTATTTGGATCTAATCGAGTATATAACAATCTTTTAACAACTTTAAAGAAGTATTTCTCTACATATGTTCCTAAAGTAAACAAAGTAATTTTTTATTATACAACATGAATCCGAGTTCCTATTAGGTATGCAGAGCTCGATGAAGTGCATCAAGGAAGATATTTATCAAAAATATCTTTATTGACAATGGATCCGTATATGATTAATTTAGAACAATATTCTACAGACCTATCAGATTTTACTAAGATGTATCCAGATATAATAACATATCCGTGCACATCAAAAATGCTTTTACCATGGAAGAAATGAAAGCTTATAAAAGTCTTGCCGCTTACAACCAGGCAGCATATGGATAACTGAAAATAATATGTGTAGAACTGTTTGCAGGTGATACACTTCAGCGTCTGCACGAAAAATTATTGTCACCATAGATAAGTGAAAAAGAAGGTGAATCTGTTAGTGCACACTGTGACTGTGTTGCTGAAGTTGGAGAAGTTTGTACACATATTAGAAAAAAGGTGGAGGCAAAACATTTTTTTCAAATATTTATAATACCTGAGGCTTGGAGAATCTATGTAATAAAAAATCTACCTGACGATCAAACTTTGAATAACGACGAAGATGACGGAATATTTTAGTGATTGATGTGTACGAAAACGTAGTAATTGCAGCCTAAGAAGAAGTTGCACAAAGTACATAGGTACCCAGTTGTAAAAAGTGTAAATATTTTTGTACAATCGAGTGTTAGTAAATTTGTAATACAAAGTGAAAATGTATTAAGTTAACCCGGCCCAAGCAAAATTATATTGCGTTTGTCATAAAGATGATCACATGAGTCATGTGACACCAATGATTGCTTGTGAATCACAAGACTGTGGTATCATTTAAAACATGTTCGTATTTAAATATATTTTTCTTACCATTAAAATTGTTGTTTTTTTCAAGTTTTGAGAATTTTTAAATACATGTAGGACCAATTTTTTTAGGGAAGTAGAGATTTTATAGAGAAATTGTAAGCTAAACTGCAAAATATATTGCTTAAGGGCGCCATGTTCGCAAAAGAGAACAACCTCGACAACGTCATAGAAAGGGGTAGTCGTTAACCATCCGTTAAGTGGTGGTACCTAGCGGGTGGCGGACGAAACATTTACTATAGATGTTTATTCGTGAAAATTGAATAAGGAATCCTATAAACTAATCCAGTTGTAAACATTTACTTCGCTTGAGCAATCCAAATAACAAGTGTTCCAAATCGAAATAATGTAAACAACAAAAACGTCTATCTACCTGCTTTTATCCGCATGCCGATCCCCTTTCCCCCCTTCCATATCGAAACCCTTGGGTCGAAATATATTTCTCATTATTTTACTGGATTTTAATTTATAGGTCAAAGGACCATTTGAATGTTATTCTGGATCCAGAAGAGCTTTCATGTGAAATATTGGCATTTATAATTATTATATTATTACATATATCTATTATATTACAATTTATTTATAATATCTACTGTAATAAGACTGGAACAAAAATATACAGGGTGGACCGTCTAAAGGGATCATGAAAAAAAATTTTTTTCGCTCAAATTTAAAATTTCCACGTTTCATGTCATTGTAAAAAAAGAGAAACTGACAATTTTCCACTACTATACTTCCACTCCACTACGTGCATGTACAACTAAAAATGTGACAGATGGCAATAATATTTGGCATATAGTTAACAGAATTGTCACCTTTTATTTAATATTGAATTTTTGCTGTCGGATGACCACTCTGTATATTTTCTTGGCCAAAAGTTATCAGGTTTCCTTTGTAATAATAGTGATACCTACATTCCGATTATTATTCTCATATGTCGTTTCGTAGTTAATAATTTTTTAGAACGACCGCCCTGTATAAATAAAGTTTTTTTTCCTTAAAAAATCCCCTTGGAAATCATTAAAAAATTTTAAAATGTAAAAAAATATATACTGAAAGAAACCCCAAAGCATTTCAAACATATTCATTGGACTACGGTTTAGAGCAATTATTTGTATGAAATCTAATAAGATGGCGATGGTCAAGAGAGGGACATCCCATACATAAATATTTATTATTTTTGGCAATAACTTTTTTACTTGGTAACGTATATTTAAAAATGAACTATAATATTACCTAAGTATAAAAATAACCAGTTGAGTGAAGTTACTGAATGAAAAGTCATAGTAATATTCTTATGTTTTTTTTTAAATATACGTAGTACGAAAGAATGTTATGGCCAAAAATGATTTCCCCATCCCATGTCCCTTTATTTGGCCACCTATTGAGAAGCCAGTATATATTTTGTTCAAATTTGGTGAAAATGGGTTTTTGATGGTAGTGAATACAAATCTAAAATAAGAATTTCTATAAAAAAGTCGATAATATTTTTACTTCAAATTTTCCTTAAAGTCGTTAACGCCACACTGTAATGAGCGATATCAAAGTTCACTACTTCAATGCCATCACATTTTCAGTCTGCACGTACCGCCTAAATTTGAAATAAATCCCGCTCCTAATTCGTGAAATATATACTCATGAAAAGCGGATGACAGTGTAATTTTTTCAAACATTTCTATTGAAAACTCCCTAAAAAAATATCGGTCGCCTCTATAGTACTAAGACAGAAACTCTTTCAAGCCACTTTAATTTTTACAAACTAATATGTTCATAGCCTATACAATAGATAAAGATAAACGCAAAAAATCAGTAATGTTGACATTTGACCATAAATTCAAGGTAAAAAATTAAGATAATAAAATTAAGACATAACACATCTTAGTACTTCATTTAAGGTGGCCAATCCCTAGAAAGCGACATCCGATAGGGATATATCTATTATTTTTGCTCATAACTTTTATATCTTAGTACATATAAACTATAAGAGTACCTAAGTAAAACTATAACAAGACTATTACTATGAATATTCACTCAATAATTTCAGTGGTTTGCAAAATAGCTAGATTCAAAACTACGAAATAGGGAGATTGACATAATTCTTAAATTTAAATCTAGCTATTTTGCAAACCGCGGAAATTATTGAGTGAAAATTCATAGTAACAGTCTTGTTATGGTTCTACTTAGGTGCTCTTATAATTTTAATAAATATACGTTCTAAGAAAAAAAAGTTATGGCCAAAAATAATAAATATTTCCCTATTGGAGGTCTCTTTCTAGGGAATGGCCACATTAAGCTTAATTTAGGTATGTTTCAAACAACCTGCACAAAATGGCTACGGGAAGACACAATACAAGTTACTACACTATATAGTATTTGTAAATTTATTTGAATAATAAATATTATGAAAATTTCATAAATTATATAATGTAAACTATATGCACATACTTTAATGGGGAAGATGCATACATTTTAAAAATGGTTTAATTATTTTGCCATAATAGTATTATACACCTTATAAACTTTTTAAATTTTATCCAATTTGAACAAAAATTTCTAAATAATAAACTGAAAAAACTAAAAATTAAATGAAAATTGTTTCGAACTACACAAAATGATTAAATCCAAAGTTTCATGAAATTTAAGTTATTGATTGTAGAATTTTCAGAATACACAAAAAGCAAAAATAAATTTACAAATTACTTCTCAATTACTTGACAGTTCAGGTTACATTAGTAAAATTTACGAATAAAAGATGCTTAATATGCTTTTTTCATTTTTTCAGTACATAGTCATAAGTAGATCCTAACATGTTGTATCTTTGAGTAAAATTTGATTCAAATCGGGAAAAATTAAAGTTAAGTTTTACACTATAATAAAAAAAAGTCACAAAAGAGGATTCTTAAATATATGAAATTTGAATTTTTATGTAACGAAAACCATGTGACTGAGAACAGTACAATGTTGACCTATATTATGGATGACTGACGTCAGTTAGATGCACAGAGCTTCAATTACTTGTTCTACGGCTACCTACCTCAAAAACATGCTTTTGTACAGAGTTTATTGTAATAACGCTCGTACCACAACTCGTAAGAAATTTGCATTATTCTGCACTTTCGCACAATATGCTATATATTCTAAATAATTATTATAACCCATCACTTTTGACAAAACATAAAAAAAAGAAGATACGATTGAGCATATTGTTGTTTTCGTCGATCAATCTGTCATCTGTGAAATCGTGCTTGTCACTGAATAATAAAACCTTCTGTTCTGTACTGAAGATGTGTGAGGGCCGATTTATCAATGAGTGGATAAGTAGTGTCACCCTATAGTGAAATAATAGTTTAATAATATAGTAGGACACTTCCCCTACCCAGTTAGTTCACGCGTCGATAGCAGGAGTGAGGCTATCACTGTCAGAGGAAGTGACCCTACCGTATTATTACAAACTGTGCTTTAACTATAGGATAACTTGTTATCCTCGCATTGATAAAGCGGCCCTTGCTTATTTTCTTATGTGATATTAGTGATACTGTTATTACAATTTCATTAATATTATCAGTACCTACCTAGTACGTCATATATACTTTGTATCCTAGTAAGATATTCTATAAATATGTACAGATAATATAATATTGTATAATATATTTGGCACTTTTTACTTATTAATTATTCTGGAGATTATTATTTTCTTATTTTACCATATTGTATACTTTATCTAGTTTTAAAGTTATAACAGGTTCTCTTTCTTAAAGAGCGTCAACTATATTCCACTTAGGTATACTCATTATGCTTCCCTGTCACATTTCTTTTATGTTTTGGTGTCCGCCCTGTGTATAAAGTATTATTTGGTTTGATTCTTGTCAGTTATTATAACGAAATGTCATGTTTTTTCATAAAATAGTTTTATAAAAATAGCGCTAACAGATCGACAGAATTGAAATATATTAATTCTTGTAATCGATATAATCTGAAATATGAAAAATCGAATAAATGCCGGAGCGAATGCTTGTTTCACGAATACAACAAGTATAGTTAGTTACCTTCGGTAACATGAAGTCAGTAAAGAAATGGGATCTCACGACTCTACCACACAAGGTTTTTAGCTCATCAGATTTCTTTACTTCTCGAACATTTACAAAAACAATTTATCCTAATAGCGGTTGCATTCAATATAAGTATAAACAAACAACCGTTTTTTATCCATGTTAAAATAATATATTTTTACCGTAATTCATCCAAAACAAAGAAATTTACGTTAGTGCACGAAAACATAAACAGTATGTCCTTATTGTAGGTATTATTAAACATCGGAAGTTTCCTAAAGAGCCTATACATTTTCAAATTTCACATTAAATGCAGAACAGCTACAAACCTTTAAAACTTAATAAATGTTTAAAACCAAGAATAAATGTGAAATTTTACTTTTTTAGAGCAGATGTTTTAAAAAAATAATTGTGGGGAATAATTATTATTAACGATTATATCGTTTTATATTCGATACATTTTATTGATTTTTTTGTCCACCCTATATAAAAATATAAAATTCAGATAATCCCCTTTTTCTGTTGCGTCATCTATGAGACAGTAACCGAACTAAGACAACAACTTTTAGCTGAAGAAATCTTATAAAATTTCATTCTATTCAAATAAATATGTCAGAATATCAGTAAACATGTGAAAAGTGCACCGCAAAATTTAATTCGAGCTTTCTAGTACATGAAGGGTCTAATGAGACTTTTTCTTGTTTCATAATATGGGTGAATGTTTAAGTTAGGACTTGTCTGTATTGGTTTTCCCTGTTTTTGATTTTAACTAGTGCAAAATAATTATTGAAGTGGCGAGCTGACATCGTTCCTAAGGTACATGTTAAGCATTTTTTTTATCTATGAAAATATTACTTTTTAACAATATAAAAGCACACGTTTCCTGAGTTAAAGATTCTAGTTTCCGTTTATGTGCAACTTTTATAAATATGACCTATACTTTTTAAAATAGCTCGCTTTAAAATCATGTGATTATACCCACAATTTAGCACATAAATATGGCCACCTTAATTGTATTAATATATTCTTAGCATTACTAATTCAGCTTATTATTTTCAGTAAACGTTGATATAAAGAGATAGCAGAACTAAGTTTTTACATAATCAATGGTGGAACTCCTGTAAATAAAATTTTATTTGTAGTTCTTAATTCATGCTAAGGATATTTTACTTGTATAAACTAAAATAGAAAAAATAAATCCGAAAATACATTATTTTCCTGTTTCAAACAAAAATATTTGTTTTTTTTAATACAGAAATATTATATGCTTTGTACGCTAGGTAACAATAATACTCGTTTAAATAGAAGAAAATATAGTTATATACATTAATAGGTTCACATAATATATAACATTCTATGTGGCACAATAAATTAGAAAAATTTCTTTATTAGCATTCTGTCACACAAACTGTAAATTCTCAACTCTGCGATTCATCAACGTCCATATAACATGATTGAAACTTTTCTCCATCTGTAATCATAGATTATTACACATTTTAAAAAATTTCCCTTTAAACCCCAAAATTAAAAATTAAATTCTCCATGTCCCATACAAATTTCGTTTCAAAATTCCTGCGCTGCGGACTTTCAAATCTTTGTGTCATTTGGTACCCTTTCAGCTTTTTCCTCTTCAAAATCTTCCTGACCATTGTGATTATAAAGAGCTTGTAATGTAAGTGTATCCCGCATTTTTTTATAGAATCCAAATGGGATTTTTATTATCGGTTAATGATGCTGGTTTTCTTAAATTTAATACAATGACATGTCTCTTTAACATATACATATACTGCATTCAATTAATGAACACTACTTGAACTAAAATGTTTAGAACACATTCTAACATGCTTTATTTTCCTTTCTGGTAAATCTTCTCTATTGACGGAATTTATCTTCAATGGTCTTCTTTCAAAGAATTCATTATTTTTTATATTTGGGCCATGCATGGGGGAACTCTGCAATTGAGTTACTGCTTAAATTAAATAATAATGTATGATTTTGACAATTATTTTACTGCACAAAAAGAAGGCATGTCTGCATTTATTTTAAGAACTTCTACTTATAACAGCGTGCAATATCACAACTAATGTTTTATCACTTATTATTTAAAGTCAGATGTTTTTATACACTCAAAATTGATTAATTCGTTTAAAACATTCACATCCACAAATGTTTACATTGAAAATGTGAGGTTATTTTACCTCCAATTATTGTAATTCTACTTCTAAATGTCGCAAGTCGACAAGTTTCATATCCTCTAGTAGTATTAGATCGCACTTCCGCTCAACGACGACAACTTTTTTTTTAATTTTCGGCATTTCCTATATTTTAATTAAAATATAGCAACTTTACCTATCTCTACGTAAATGATTAATATCTATATAAAATAAGCGAAACCTCAACACAAGGTCACGTGTAGCGCAGAGAGCAAAGGCATTAGTGCACTGACATTGTAGATATGAGTCGTAGATTCGCGTCCCACCAGGATCCCACATGCATTCAACAAGGTAAGTGATATGATATCTTAAGGTTTCTTATAAGTTTATCAGTACAGTAAAAATTATAAAGTAATATATGCCATAAATTCCCGAAAAAATACATACAGAACAAATATATTTTTATTTAATTATTTTATTTGCATTTTATGTGCTTAAATACACTAAAGGTATATTGACGTATACATAACTAATAATCCACGCGCTGTGATAGCGATTCGATAAATTAAACTTTATCCAATCTAAATCCAAAATGTATCGTGACGATATCGAATCGATAAATGCATACTTTATTCAATTTATACCCAGAATGTATTTAAAGCCTTATCGTCACTGTACCAAAAGAATATCTTTATCGAGTAAAGATTTTCATATAGACCCGATACAGGTTCTATACAGTTTGGTTATACGGGTAATATGGACGTTTAACTAATATCATTATCGGCAGTAAGTTGTCCTAGATTTATGTGGATTATCTTGAATATCCAACAATATATCCAATTTCTTTTCATCGTGTAAAATGCGTTTCCTACCAGACTTAGGAATATCTGTGGCATTTCCAAATTCACGAAATTTGTTTTTTACTCTACTGAGAAATGCGATTGCCAGGATACTTAGTACTAAAGATTTCTCATACCTGCCTCTGCGTTTTTGTTTTATCACCACATCCTAATAATAGCAAAATTTCAATTCTTTGGGTAACGGAAACACTCATTATTAAAATAATGATCAAATTGGCAATCAGCGATAAATAGCTAGAATCATAAGTTTGCACAGATGTAGCAAATAAAGAAACTATAATTCTTTCTGTTATGTAAAAGAAAACCCTTTCTACTTCTTTCCTTTTGTTGGGCATTTTGCCACCTGTGTATCAGAAAAAACGATACATTTAAATGAATGTTATGACATGTCTCAAAATTAATTAGAAAAGTCAGATTTGACAGATATTTGAACATACACAAAAATAGTTTAGGATACATTTCAAATACATTTTAAAATTTTCGAATTTAATTTTCTTGATGAAGGACACACAAAATTCAAAAACCTTATATTACTGGATAGAGAATTTAAAACCCTTCCAAATGAGCTATCACACGCACCCTCGTTCAATTAAAAAATTCAATGGGGTAGCTGTCACTCCAAGTGGGTTGAAGGGGAGGTATAAAATTGTGCTCATGCTCAAAAAATTTCATTTTAGAATTACAAATTGACGCGTTTTAGGATAAATTATAAAGTACGTAGATAATGAATGTACCCGTTACTTATGGACCTCCCTGTATATTATATTTAGATAGATGCCAAATACCTACACTATTGTATACGTGGAAAACTCAACTTTCAAAAAAGTTGTTGTTCTTAGACACACTTTCGGTAACTTTCCGTTATAAATTCTAATAAAACTGAAAAAATCAATATTCTGTATTTGCCAACTTTTTTGGAAATCGGAATTGATGATTACGATAGTTATAGTCATTGCTAGGCAACAGATTCGTTGGTACACTTTCACAAAATGATGTATAGTTGCCTCCATATATTTACTGCACATAAAAAAAAACTCACAGCTGTGCCGCTTATACGTGTAGATGGGAGAGCGGGGTATGTTCAAATTTGGTAGAAAATGGTAAATCATAAATATAATGTATTACTTAATACATAAAACAACATTGTTCTCATGTATACTACGTTCTGGCATAATTAAAATAAAACATAATCGGAAGCAAGCCTCTTTTAATTAAAATTTAATACTGAAATTTAGTTACGCAAATCACCCCTAGCTAGAACGTCATACCCAGGGAACAGGTAAGCAGAGCCGTACTTTGAATTTATCCATCAATATCGCAAAGGGTGGGCAATATGTCCACCAATGCGTAAGATATCCTATCTTGACGCAAAACAGAGCAAGATTTTATAATTTAATAAAAACGTCATTAACCTTCTACCAAAAATAGGATTTTAAAACCCCTAGTACAGTATTTTATTCACTCTAATCTGGAAAAAATTGATATACGGCTCTGTAGTATTTAGTCAATTTTGCTAGTTATAATAGCGCTGCCTTTGATATTTGGATGACTGGTTCTTACTGCCGTTTTTGTCTGCATTAAACAAATGAAGACAACTATAACAGATATTTTTTTCTTTCATAAAAAAAGAAAAAATCAACAACAACGAAATGACTATACAAAATGTCTAAAATAGAATATTTTGTTACTTGCAAATACGCTACCCAAAAAATCCATGCATATGGAACACTAATGCGATACGAGTGGCAAGGGCTAATTCACAGCCACACAAAAATATTCTGTGAAGGGAGCATGAGGTTATGGAATCGACAGAGTTTTTAACGCTTCTTTCTTTTCAGTTCAAGGTTATCGGATAACCTAATAATAAAGTTAAGTGTGCACTTTCACAACCAAAGTTGGAAAACTTTTACCGATCCCTCGTGCGAGTAGGATTTGATTGTTGCTTGCACAGACACAAACAAATAGCAAGTCGTAGTAAATACGTCACATACTTCCGAAAAGAAAACGATGGTAGGCGAGAAATTAATGATAGTAAAAGAAGGGGAAGGGATTAGGCAGGCAGTGTCCACATTTCACCCACAAACTACAAATCCCGGTGGTATCTATTTGAATTTGCATTTCATTGTTTACAAATATTATTTTCACAATAATAGTAATTATAAATTCTTCTATTCAATAATTCAATATGCAATATTCATTATCCATGAGTTTATTTATTAAGTTTTCTTTAGGTGTGGCATGCCCTCCATAGATATAATTCGTCTAAAAACACAAGACATAGACATACGTCCCGCTTTGATACGTATTGCAGGCGTAAGATCCGCTGCCCACCCTGATTACTAGTAGTTAGAGCTTAGGCTCATGCGCATAAAATATTAGCAGTAAGCGACCCGGTATTAAGATTAAGCTGATTCGTATGTGAACTTGGCCAAGGCGGATTAATATGTAGTAAAACATAAAAAATATTATCATAAATAAAAATTACTTTAATTTTTATATTAAAAGTCATTAACGACAAAATTGTATGACTAACTACTGCTTGGCCTAGGCGCTTTTAGATAATTGAGTGGACACTGCCTACCCAGCTATCCCTGACGGGCCGCCACTGAGTCACAAGTCATTTCATATTTGGAAATCAAAGTTAGATTACTTTTAGGCCATTCGATGTAACCCTCACAGAAACATTCGCAGAAGAATCTCACCGTTCAAGAATTGACACATGTTAAAACTATACGAAAGTCGTTTAGTTCTGTATACGAATAAACTCGAAAATCGCAGTCCTGATCTCCTGCAGATATAACGTGATCTGAAATTCATTACATGGAAAATCAAGCGGAGTAAGGAATCAGAGCCTGATAGAGTTGTGGGCAAAAAAATAAAAACACTTGTGACATGGCCTTTTTAGCTTTACCTTCACTTCAGCAAACGTAATTTATATTTGTGTAAAAACAAACATTAAAAATTTTACTTAAACTCGATTTCGAGCATCCGTGCGAGCCGGCAATGTGTAAACATCACCCTTATGTTGTTCTGCATATCATACGCTTTTATTCGCGGCTAGCCGGACTACTCTAACACCAACTGTTCGCCCTCAGGAAGCGTTCCAGGGAAACACTACAATCTCAGGTATGCAGACTTGGAAATCCAGGACGGTCGCATGGGAAACGCCGAGAATTTTAATATGTTATTCTCTGTGGTCCATAAGGTCACTACTAAAACAAGAATCCAGCTTTACATAAATCGCTTCAAGTTAAAAATATTACAAGTCTGGGCTATTTGCTTAATGTTAGATTGCTAGATTTTATATACAATAACAAACAAAAAATCAGTACATATTTGCGGATTTAGTCCGAATAGAGAAAAAATAATATGTAACACCTGTTAAAAAAAGTGAAATAGGCCCGTTCAACATTTTTTATTGCATATTATATTCTGAAAGCGTTTGATGAGTATAGTGGCTATGACAAAAATTAGAATTACTGCCTTCATGTACAAAAAAATTATTATATTCGATCAAATTAGAATATATTATAACGCAGCTACAACAGCTGTTTCAGGTGTCCCACAAATATATTTCCATAATATATTTATACTGGGACATTTTCGGGAAGCGGGACGTTTCGGAGCCAGGTATATCTCTTCCAACCTGCTAAAGTGGTAAAGTGCTAGAATAGGATTATTGGAAATTTTATTGTTGGAATTTCAATAAAATGTGCTTAGATCAACTGTATTAAATCAAATAATTTATAGATGTTAATATAAGGAGCGATAAAGACAGCGACGAGGACGCTGATGAGAACGAAACTGAAGAGGCCATTGAGGATGTTTCGGATTCAGTTACAGATGAAGATGCGCGCAGTAGTTACGAAAAAGGAATGTACAACAAACATGTATCGGCATAAACGAAATTAGTATTGATATTTTTTTTTTTTTTTTTTTTTATGGCATTGGACCTAATCCATTAGCCAGTTGCATATAATGAAAGCTAACCTAAACAACGTAGTGGATTAATTGAAGACTAACAACAAGGACGTAAACAGGGACACCCTCTTCTCGCCCAGGGGTCCATCAGGGCATTTATAAAGACACACAGGATTAAGACCACGGATAGTAGGTAAAATAAACACAGGGTTAAACACATAAATGAACAAATCTAAACCTATAGTGCCCTATAATAGCTGGTTTACCTTACTCAGGAAACGTACTATTTCTTTATATATATGTATATTCTTCAGGGATAATAGATGGAGGAGATTAATTGGAAGACATATCTTCAGTTTTAGAAGACTATCAATAAAATCATTTGTGGCTCTACTATGATTTGAACAGGCAAAAAAGATGTGATCTAAATCGCTAATGACTCCACATGACGTACATATGTCTGTGTCAATAACTCCAATCCTCTTCAGGTGTTGTGGAAAGCAAGCATGACCAAATCTCAATCTGGTAACAGTAGTAACGATTAGTTTTCTACTTTCTTCCAAGTGATGGAACCACGGGTTTCTATTTAAATCATTTTCAATCAGGGTATATCTATTATTTTGGTTGTCATTTTTGAACTGATTGTAATATTCCCTCCACTTAATAGAAATACGCTTTTTAGAAAAATTCATGCAATCCAACAAACTCATTTTTAGATTAATATTTTCGCCAGATTCAGCTCCTTCCTTGGCAAGTTTATCCACATGTTCATTATAGTGTATGCCTACATGAGCTTTTACCCAAACAAAATCTATTATAACTTGTTCTTTATATAGGCTACAAAGAAGGAGTAATATTCGAAGAGCATAACTGTTTATGTTAAGATAATTATTTATATTAGCAGTTTTTAAATTTTGTAAAACGCTTAGAGAGTCCGAGAAAATAACGGCTTGCTTAACTTCGTAACACTTAACATACTCTAAGGCTTTCAAGATTGCTATGGCCTCACTGGTAAATACAGTTGTAATGCTGTCCAATTTAATTTTCTTTTCAAAATTTTTTGACGGAATATAAATGGCACACCCCGTGTTATCCTCAATTTTCGATCCATCAGTGAATATATGCAGATGATTGGAATATTCCGCCATTAAGTTGTTAAACATCAAGTTATTCACAGTGGTAATTTCTGAATAAGATGGTATTATTATACGAGGTTGGTAAAAAAGGTCGAGGTATTCCAAATTAAAATGAGATATGTCTGAGTATTTCAGGATGGTATTTAATTGTCCACTTATTTCGCGGAAACCAGAGCAGAGCGGTGGGGAGTTTTTCTTCGACCAATATTTATTAGTTAAATCCTGTATGCTTAGTTGGGAAATCTTAGAGGTGATAGAGAGATTTTTGTATTCTGCTTTTAAAATATATTTTTCACTGAGTAACTCTCTTCGGAAAAACAAAGGTGGCTCTGAAGCTTCAGCGTGTAATGGAATTAGAGGCGAGGAGTTCATGGCTCCCAGGCAGATACGTAGTGCTTTGTTCTGCACTGTATCCAGGCGTTTTAAAACAGAATTGCTAGCAGATCCATATAATGTGGAGCCATAATCGATTATAGAACGAATGTAAGCTTTATAAAATATAATAAGAGTGGTTGGATTAGCGCCCCACCATGTTTTACAAATCATTTTTAAAAAATTTATGCCCTTTTCACATTTAGCCACAATATGGTCAACATATGTACCCCAATTAAGTTTCTTGTCGAGAGTCATACCCAGATAGGTGATTTGGTTTTTGTAAGGATAGATGTGGTTTCCCAAGTGTAGTTCAGTGATATTAGGCGTATTGTGTCTTGTGAAAATATTTGTAACTGATTTCTCTACTGAGATGTCAAAACCATATTTGTGGAACCACCTCTCTACCTGTTCAGTGGCGCCACTCAGTTGATTGATACAGGGGTCATATTTGTTATGGGTTACGTAAAAGCAAAAGTCATCCGCATATTGGATAATACTACAGAGAGATTGTATATGACTGTGAATACCGGCGGTATAAATATTGAACAGAATAGGGCTCAGCACCGATCCCTGGGGCAATCCTACTGAATTAAATCTATAACCAATTTTATTATTGTCAGATCCTCTTAAATAAATTATCCTATTTTTATATAAGTTAACAATCACTTGAGCCGTATACCTCGGGATAGACATTTTCATAATTTCGGCAAAAAGAATATCCAAATCTACACATTCATACGCTCCCTTAAGGTCTAAAAATAGAGCACCTAAGTACTTATTACCAGAAAAATTATTTTGAATATCTGTAACTAAATATGTAACGGCATCGAGAGTACCCAGGCCTTTCTTAAAACCAAATTGACATTGCGGTAATGGGATGTTGTTATTTAACCACCATTCTAATCTGTATTTTATCATTCGTTCGAGAGTCTTTAACACGCAAGACAACAAGGATATTGGCCTGTACGAATTGGCCAATTCAGGATTTTTACCGGGTTTAAGAATAGGGACAATAACCACCTTTTTTAAAACTTCTAATTCTGCGCCTTTAAGCCAGATGTCATTCAAAATGTCTAAAAGGAAAATTTTACAAGTATTGGGTAGATGGAGCAACATTGGATATTTGATTTCATCATATCCTGGAGCTGTATTTGAAGAGCTTTTAATAGCGAGGTTAAGTTCTGCAATTGTAAAAGGTTGGGAAAAAAAATGGCCCTGTACAGGGTCAGTATTTTTCGTTGATTCCTTATTTGGTACACTAGGTGGGGCAACTCGATTGAAAAATTCATCGATCCAAACATCGGAATGAGAAAGAGTAGAATCCTTGACCGGTATCCTTTTTAATCTTTTAGCATGAGACCAAAGTACTTTTGATGGAGTTGACCCATTTAAATTTTCACAGTATTGTTTCCAATTTTTTCGGGCTTTAGATTTAAATAATTTTTTGGATTGGGCTATCACTTTTTTACTGGTAATAAAGTTTTCCATGGAACTAAACTGTTTGTAATTATTCAACGCCTGTTTTCTATTTTGTAAAATTAGTTCGCATTCATCATCCCACCACGGGGGAGGAGGACGTTTTTTTGCTATAAAAGGTTTAATGGTAGCTATTGTTCTTTCAGCTACATAGTTAATGTTGTCGATAAAGAAATTATACTTATCAACTGTATTCAATTCCCAGGGGGGGTTTTGAAAATTATTATCTAGTATGGACTCATATAGTTCCCAGTTAGCTTTATTCACATTCCATTTACTTTTGGGGTAGATGATATTTGGAATATTAAAATCCGTTGAGTACTCCATTACTATCGGGAAATGGTCAGAACCAAGGTTGTCTGAGGAAACATTCCAACTTATTTGAGGGGCTAAAGCTGCCGAAGCCATTGATATATCTACAACAGATTTATTTGAATTTGGGGAGGCAAGTCTAGTTTTATCACCATTATTTAAAATTATCAAATCCTTATCTTCTATGCACTTAATAATTTGTCTTCCGACTTGATCATTTTTTGAAGAACCCCAGAGGTTGCTATGGGCATTAAAATCGCCACCAATTAGTAAAGGATGAGAACATTGATTAAAAATATTAATCCAATCATTGGTATGCGTATTGATATTGGGAGGTCTATATAATGATATAAAATACAGGGGTGATTGATTGATGTCCACTGATATGCCACATACTAGAATGTCATCATTGTAAGCATTATCATCAAATCTTATTTCTTTGAAAATAATTTGTTTTTTAACTAGGATAGCTACTCCGGCTCTGCCATCCATTCTGTCTTTGCGGACCATGTTAAACCCAGGAAAGTTAACATGTTGTGTTGATTTAAACCATGTCTCGCTTATTAAAGCGATATGAATATTTTCGTCGTTTAAGAATTTTATTAGACTAGATTTGTTTGCAATTGCAGAACGAGCATTCCACTGCATAACATTTAAAGTATTTGTATTCGCCATTAGGATTTTTTATAAAGGACATCCTCCAATATCCTATCGAACTCATTTTTTATTACACTAACATCCAAGTTTTTGAATTCATCAACATTATTAATATTATTAAAAATAGCCAATATACAATGGGTAAGATACTCTGTTACATTGTTTGTAATACTAGAACTCAAATTTGTACCACTAGTTGTTTTAAAATTAGGTCTGATGTTGTTAGGAGGAAGGGCATTACTCGGCCCAAATCTAAATGGAAACATAGTTTCGACATTTTGCTGTGGAGGAGATGGGGATTGTATTTTGCGTTTTTTATTAGACTGGGAATAAGTACTATGTTGATAACTGCGTGCACTTGTTGTCGGTTGAGACAAAGAAACATTAGGTCTCCTAGCATGGGTATTTGTTTCAGGGAGAGGCGGAAATTCTACCTCACTTTCCAAAGTACTAAATCTGTTATTAGATAGAATGGAAGCAAATGAATTTTCTGACATTTTCTTTGCATCAAGGTAGGGAATATTTTTAATTGACATTTGTTCTTTTATTTTTCTTTGATTTTCGTAATTAGGACATTTTTTGGATGTTGATAGGTGAGAATTGTTCTTACAAAAAATACAGTAATTGTCTTCGGGTTCACAAGTATGATCATCTAATTTTTCTTTACCGCATTTAATGCACAGAGCTTTAGTACTTCTGCACTGGCTTAACACGTGCCCGTATTTTAGGCATTTAAAACACTGTATCACCCTACTAATGTAAGGTTCAACTGGGAATTGTACACTATTTATAACAACATGTGTTGGGAGAACACTTCCTTCAAACGAGACGATTACTAATTGTCTCGGTACCCATTTTTCCGAGTCCTCAATTGAAATTTTTCTGTTAATCCTTTTAATATTAATGACTGGACTATTACTCTGAATGTTTTCCTGTATATACTTTTCATCAAATCGAGTATCAACTGATCTTATTAAACCCTTTCGTTCAACTAAATGATTAGGAATAAATGCAATCAAGTTTTCTGACTCTAATTGTTTATTCTTAACAAGACTATTAGCATCAAATGCACTCTTCATAATAACTCGGATTCTGTTTTTCCCTATACTATTTATTGAGATAATGTTATTAATCTTTAATTTTTTCAATAAAATATGACCGATAAACATTGGATGCAGTCGTCCTACGTTTTTGTCCATGCTTTCGATGTAAACATAAAAAGACTTACCATACAGGTGGATATTGTTGAGGTTAAAAAACTTCTGAGTTTTTTGTTGGACATTATTATCGCTTACCACATTCTCTAGAGAGCGGTTACCCGTGAGGCCTGAATTAACATTTGAGAAATTTTCATCATCCATAGCGTTATCCGCTACCTGTGCCGGATCTATCAATTTACCAGAGTGCTGCGATATATTATTATGATATAATTCTTTTAAATTAGGATTACGAACAAATTCGTCGCCTGGGGATTCAGAACTCATAATTACTGTGCACTAAACACTTGATTTAATCTATGAAGAATATTTACACAATAAATATTTAGTTAGAAACCACCTATTTATTAGTTTTTTACAGCGCTTCGATACGTGTGTACTATCTTTCACTCGTACGCGACAAAAACTCTAGTATTGATATTGCATATCATTTTTTTACCATAAGCTTTACGATATTAAAAATGGACTACTTCAAAAAATCGCTTGCATTTGCATTGGTTGTTGACATATCAGAGCGAGTGTGGCAGTGTCCAGCCCCATGCTCACAGCACGGGCTATTTCTTGAAGAAAAATCATATCGAAATAAAAACAAAACAATAAAATTTAGCCGTACTGTCATGAGTAGTTTGACTTCTTACACCAGTTGTAGTTTAAAGACGTTTCTGAAAATCAGTTTTTGGAGTAAGGCACCAATGTCGCATTTCACTATAAGTATTGCACAATTTTTCCGAAGAACTTGTTTTTATCAACTTTCGAAAAATTTAAACGCTATCCTACTACACCTTAGCGCGAGTCTTCAGCCCCATGATCACAGTATGGGCTATTTCCTTTTTAGGTAGAATCATATTGAAATAAACTGAATACAATAATGCCATACCTACTGTAATAGATAATATTACGTCTTTACTATTAAGACCGTTTCGAAAAATTAGTTTCTCGAGTATGGGCCGTTGTATCATGAACTTTCCAGAAATCCAATTGTAATACTTCAAAAATTCGTTTTGCTCTAGTCTCAAAAACCTGTTTCTTTTCCGCAGTATGGCGACTACTTCGAATCGTCGAATGGTATGGCATGGGAATTTTTAGCAAAATTTTAAAAGCCAACCTGTTTAAATTAGTATGGTGGGCTGTTAGTCCAACTCGCCGAGTTTCTTTTTATTGACTACCGGAAAATGCAAGAATATTTATGTAAAAAATCGTTTGAAATACGTAATTTTTCCAACAAGTTCGATTGATTGTCCTGCGATTACGCCCCGACGTCCAGCGGTCAGGCTATCATTTTAGTTTCATTATTTCTGGAATTCGACCCCTAAAGGGGAGCTATAGTTGTAAAAAATTACTTGGACTTTTGTGTCACTATCTCCCGGCCTATAATGACTTATTAGCGTGCAGACTATAATAGGTATACATGGGCCAAATAGCGCCACTCTACCGAGTCTAGTTTGGGCCAGTGTTTTTCAATTCAAATATGAATATCTCTTGTTATTGAGCCAACTGAGCTATTTTTTCTTCTTCTGAGACTGTTAGCATATTATACTTTACAATGAAGAAGAAAAAGTGGGAAACTGCTACATCGGTAAATCGCCCTATTCTCGAACTTCTGTAGTTGCTACCAGCAATTACCAACACCGTCTGGGATGTGATAAAATTATAAATAATATGGAAATATACGAAAAAACTATATTTACGACATGTACAATCAAATTTCGTATTTGTCAATAAAATATTTCATTATCATCCGAAAAATGACACTACTTTCGAGCTATAAAATCTGAGATTTCCTATTCTAACAACCATTGTAACTATAAACAAAACAGCTAACAGAAACTTAATTTATGGAGAGCACCACCAACTGCACAATAGCCGAAAAACAAAAAGTTTTTTATACAATTACATTCTTTTTAACTTACATCAGAAGTATTATAAAAACTGATACAGAGAACTTAGGCAACTTCTAAGTTGCTTAAAACGAAATATGGATGAAAAATGCTTTAAGTGCTCTTCAACATTCTGTTGTCCTTAAATATATTAACGGCTTGGAAGTTTCACCGATTTAGTTTTTCATAAAGTGTCAAACAATAATGCGCTTTAACTAGGAACGTCACTTAAGCTAACAGAAAGAAAAGATTAATGGTCTTTGTGGCTGGTAACTCTGCAGTATTATACGGGGTATAATTTCATGTTCAATATAATGGCTGAAATAAAAAGATTAATTAGAGATGTAGTATTTGAAATTTGATGGAAAGGTAACTGATATAATATTAAGGGGCAATAAAAAATCACACTGGAGCAACAAAAACTTGCAATAAGAAACTTTCAATGGGCTGCGTAACAAGAAGTACTATATTGATCTTCCTCTACACAGAAGCAACAATGGATTTGATGACGTTGACGTGTTACTTTTGTTTATGCAACACAAGGAAAAAAGGCGAAAATTGAGGGTATATCTTTACCTAACAGAGTTTAGTTGTCATGGAGCCAAGCTTCTCGTAATAAGTTGCCTAAAGTAATACAATTCGTGTACATTGACAGATTATAACAAATAAATGTTATATTTAGATATTATAAATGTTTTTCGAAATTTAAAAAAATGGTGCGAAAATTTGCAATTTGGACCTTAAATTTTTGCTCAGCGGTTCACAATACATGGGAATATGGTATTGTGATATGTGAAAAAAACATGTTTTTATTTTGTGTGCCTGTGTTATTACAAATACCAGCGCAGTCGTGCACCAGGCTAAAGCGTGTTAGTGGTGAGCGAGCCTTGGCAACATTGTCTATCATGTACTGGATTCGATCCCCAGCTCCGACAGTGGCAATATTGATGGGCAATGTATATTGTCACGGTTTTTTTTCAAACATATAACACTCTTCAGGACATACTTTGTAACAGTTTCGATACCTAAATATTAAAAAGTGTTTCACCTGTGCGAACGGCAGCTAGTTTTTTGTTGGCGAGCATAGGGCCGTGGATTAAGAGTGTGGACACCTGCTGAATACTAAATGTAGCGATATAAATAATTTTGCCAGCCAGGAACAAAATTAAGTTACTAGCAATCATGCGATGGAATTCTTAAAATCTATTGACAATGGCAAAATTCACACTTTACTATGAAATCTCAAAATCTAGGCAAATATCAGGTGCACTAGTACAAATAACAAGAAAATGGAGACATTAAACATTTATTACGACACAAGTGAGATGTACAACAACAAAAAAATTAATAAAACTTCAGATGTTACCTAAACGTGGTTCATAGGCATTAAAGAAATTCTGTATACTTGATCTAATAAAACTTCACTGGGAATCTAACTTTACTCTCTGACTGAGATTCTCTTGCAACTACGAGTTACAGCAGCGAATTAAAGATTTACTATGAATTAAATTTACAGCTCATCACTAAGATATTAGGTGATAAGCGAGATCTG
Organism: Stenurella melanura; assembly: GCA_963583905.1. Classification (NCBI taxonomy): domain Eukaryota; kingdom Metazoa; phylum Arthropoda; class Insecta; order Coleoptera; family Cerambycidae; genus Stenurella; species Stenurella melanura. The sequence continues at coordinate 63,833,691 of OY757314.1, read as the reverse complement.
ATGAGCTGATAACGGCAATGCTCGCTGCTTACACTCGGATGGTAATGAATGTTCTAAAATAAGTATATTCTATTAAAAATATCTCATGTCTAACATAGTAGAAGGCAAATCAGCATCACATGGTACCATACGCTGTCTTCACAGTAAGAATCTTAAGTATTTCAATTGGTATTCTATAAATAAATTTAGAGCTCAATTTATAGTTGCAAGATTGTGGTGTAACTTACAAACAAAAATCAACAAATAAATCTATAGTAGCTTCCTTTAAAAATATATAACCAAAATGAAACAAAAAAAGAGGCTTGGCATTTTCTGTGACTACTGCAGCGTGACCTGTCACCACTTCCTAGACCTGCTTGACGTTGGCTACAACCATAAATGCATGCCGCACACCAGACTCTCTGCATTAAATCTCTTGGAGACTACTGCGAACAACTCTCCAAGCCAAAACTTCGCTGAATGTCAACAAGATCCATACATAACTAAACTTCTGAGTAATAGGCTCCCTCCTATTACTTCTCCTCTAAATACTAGGCACCATATAACCAAAATAACAGCACCAACAGCTGGGCTCTTACATAAACAGGAAAATTGCCTGACCCAGATTGTCTCTGGCCGAACCCAAATATATGCTTCTCCAAATATAAGCCTCTCCAAATATAACTAATTTTCAAATTGCCAGTTCCAAACACTCTCACATAGAGTATTACTGTTAGCTTTTATACAATAAAAGCGTAAGAGGAAAAAAAGAACTTTAATGAACTAAAGTAACATAAGATAATGTTACAACTTTAAGAATAACACACAAAAGTAATATAACCGCACTTAACAAGGCTCGTGGTTATTCTCTACTACCGTACGCTATCGCCTATAATAATATGTTGCTCACTTTTTTGACAATAGCGCCTGACATTTGAATTACCACTAGGACATGTCTGCTGCGGGATGCGCAGCGGCCTGGCGCTAACAATTACATAACCTCGCGAAATACGTGGCGTCAAAATTACGGCAACCAAAAGAATTCCTTCCTGGAATTTACAGAACGCTTGCGGCAGGGCGGTGAGGAATTCATCAGGCCATCTACACAAATCCACAGCTGTGATAACGATGTAGAACCCCAAAGCATCCACAAAAGTTAAGACCGCCGCGTCGTCCGTCTACCTCGTGTCTCTCGAAGGACGAGAAACCAGACCGTAAATCTGCCAAAATTTCCTCAGTGTTGCCAACTTGCCCACTCTTAGAACATTCTTTCTAGCCAATGATAATGCACCACCGAAAGACTAATAATCAAAAGACTGAATTTCATAATTATGTAATACCTCAATACAAGAATATACATTAACACCACAAATTATACTTAAAGAAAACATGTTTACTTTCTGAATGTTAAGACTTTGCAGACATGCGACACGCTACGCCCTTTAGAGCAAGAGTGGTTGCATACCTCTCTACTCCAGTAAGTGAATTAATTTACTGCAACTAAGTATGCAGTTATTCATGTAGCTTTTTCAAATGCTACAACTTATAAAGTTATTTACAAATGAAATAAATCGTGAATATTAATACTTAACGTTTCATTAATAAGTTGACGTCAGAAGACGATTAAAGCAGTAAGTACAGCAGTTTTAATAATTCATGGATAATTTCATTCCTAGATAATTATAATTCGGTTGATGAAGAGTGTTGTGTAATACTCACTGTTTTGGTACCATTGGAAACTAGTACAGCATTATGGGCTGTGACTGCATTTGATTATAAAAAATTATAAATTAATATAAAACACGTCTAAATGCATAATCTACATTCTAACAGTATTTTGAATTACTATCAGTTCCAGAAAAGACTGAAGAATATTTAGATTTTGTTGCTATGATAACCTATGATAATTTTTACTAGAGCATTAACTAACAAATAGAAACTGAAACAAAAGTATAAGAATTACTAAAAAGGTTTTTAATCCGATCACAAGTGTACATTGTAACAAAACTTATAGTACTCGTAGTATCCGTCCTTAACTATGTCACTATATTACGTAACGAACGTAAAATTCTTTTTCTCCGGGAAACCAAAGAGAAAAAGAAGTAATCAAATGGAATGGTATGTAATTCGGTTCGCATTTTGTTTTAGTTAAAGTGCAATCAATATCAATTTAACTAAGAACAAAGGGCTTTGATTGAAAATGTGAGCGATGCGATTTCCATCAATTCTCATATAACGGAACGGAATGCAATCGGTAGCGACTGAATTATATGTACGTAGAACCAAAATAACAGGAGCATATTTTGTTCTATCCCAACATATACGAGTCATAACAATACTCAATTACAGATTGAATTGTTAATTACATTATAAAATTTTAAAATCAAAATATGAGTTACGTGATCTTTATCTGCAATATATACCACAACAAAAAGTGCAGTAGTATACGCAGGAAGTACGTTTCTCTATTATATTAACTTTTGATTTTAAAGTGAAACGGAGTGAAATAAGTGCTCCAAAGCAAAACAATTGTACAAAAAAAAATATTGTTAATTTTACAATCATCTAAATTACATGATATCATCGAATCTTTCCTTCATTTTCAGTGGCAAGTTCATTGATTATAGGAACTTTCCTAGAAAATAAAAATAGTGTGCCATTACATGCTCACTTGTGGAAAAACTGTAAGTTCTACGAAAAAAATGTGTGAGACATGTTTTAGATATGAAACATATTCTTTATGGGATTTTGCAAACAGAGGAAAAAACTATCTATGAGAACTAAAATAAAAACTAGATGTAAAAAATATTAATGAAATCTTTGCATTCTTTCGACAGCCTGACTTCTGGTTATGCTAGCAAATGAAAATCCTAAAATAAATTTTCCAATTTCTTATTTTACATTCTCATTATAACACTAGCATCCAACATAGTCCCGTACGGCTAAGCAGATTAAACTAGTATCTACGTGCAAAGATTTCATTAATATTTTTTATATGCAGTTTTTCTTTTAGTTCTCATAGATAGTTTTTTCCGCTGTTTGCAAAATCCTATAAAGAATCTGTTTCATTACTATAAGCAAACAAATAATAAATAATTCAATTTTAAAAGTGTTTTAGATACAATTTTAAAAATAACATTTTTCATAACAACTTCGTTCTTAAGCCAAGAAATCGTTTTAGAGCACATTTCCCACTCCCTCCTCCCGGTGAGCATCGAGATCTCGACCCGGATTTAAAGTTTTATTCGGGACGTCAAAATGAACACCTTCATTTTCAAAACTTTTCGAGTTATTTCCGCTACCTTGTCATATAACACCTAATTTTACTTAATTATAAAGAAAGATGAAATTTTATTTCAAATAAATTGAAAATAGATGAGCGTAGACTATGCTAGTATTTCGATACGACTTCAAAAGGTTTCTCGTTTTATTTTTCCTGTATGCTTGAGACATAACTAACAGTACCAAAATTCACGCATTTTAATCAATTTAATATGCCTCGCAAAACAGTAAGAATTTTTATTGCACTAGAACGATGAGGTGTGCTATAGATATAAAAATATTCAATATTCTTTAGTCTCCAGCATATTATCGACCCCGTTTTGTTATATATTTATGTAAATATGTTAACATTATGGAATATATATTTTATGATTGTAAAATGAATAAAAGTGTCCAAGTATACAAGGCTTCAAATGTAAATAGAAAAACAAAATAAAATTTATTTAAATGAAATTTCGGTAAAAGAAAAATAAACCGTTCTCGCTCCATCTTCTAACGGCTTGTATATCAACGCATACGTAGTAGATATGGAACTTTAGGCGAAGGTTGCATAGCGAATATACGTCCTTGAAGAGGACGTAAAGCAGTAAAGTTGGGTATTATACGTAAAAAATCCTTACTCTTCGATAGAGAAGAGGTTAGACAAAATTCTCTGGTTGGGTGTAGCTCGCTCCTGACGCCGGTGAGTTCCTTAATAGAGGAAACAGGCGGACGTTAAATAAGTGAATAATAATCTACTTGCCCAGAATGAGTGAAATACATTTTTTTATAATTATATAGAGTGTGGGGTAATAGTGCGTCGGACCTCGATATCTCGAGTTCAACGATAGCTAGAAATAAAAAAAAAATTGCAAGTAAACTAGATAAAAAAGTCGAAATGGAAATTATTTTCGAACATACAGGGCGATCCAAGACGAAATTACAGGACCAAGTGCCTTTTTTCTAAATGGAATGCTATGTATATAAATACATTTTTTGGAGCTTCTTTCTAGGCTCTAGTCATTCCTATATTAGCATTGAATATCTCCCAACCACTTGGATGTAATGAATTTCTTTGTTAAAATAATGCAATCTGCACATAGATATTAAAAAAATCAACAGTCACAATTATGGGTTTTAAGAAAAACTTATGTGAATACCAGTTACGAGACATCTAATTAATGTTTTTGAATAATTTTCATTTCCTAAAACTGTACAGGGTGGCCAAAAATAATGTTTCAATTAAGAACTTTTTAAATTGAATTTTCTCAATTTTTTTCAAATGGAAAACGAAATTTTTTTGAAGTACTTACGTATGGCTAATTGCAACTATTTTCGTTTTATAAATAAGTGTCAAATTAAAGAATAAACTTAAAAAGAGGTTCCCTCAAATAATTCATTAGAAAAATTTATAATAGGTGTTCGACGTATTGCCCATTTTGATTAACACACGTCTTTGTGCAATTCTGAAATGAGGCCATTTAGTGGGACCACTTCTTCCAATCCATTGAAATGAGTAAATAGGATTTAACAGGTCCTTTACTGTAATGTTATTTTGTACATTTTTTGCCGTTTTCGTTATTCTACAAGTAATAAAACCTAACAATAATTTACTGTCGTGTACAACGAAGCATTTATCACACTTATCGGTCGTTAGTTACAATTTGTATTGAATTTAAAATATTTGGAATTTTACAATATGAATTTTAATAAAGCGGAACTTGTAGACGTGACTTTTGTTTTGGGCGAGTCAGACAGAAATTGTTTACTTGCCAATAGAATTTATTACCAACGTTATCCTAAAAGAAGGATTCCTGATGTTAGCAGCTTCCAAATCCTTCTCTATATATTTCTGGAAACTGGAAATGTCGAATATCAAAAAAGTGAAAGAATAAAACGTGTTGTAAACAAAAAAAATGAGTTTTCTGTGGTGCTGGCAACGGTTGAGAATCCCCGTGTTAGTCAAAGAGAAGTGAGCTCATTAGTAGGAATAAGTAGATAGTCTGTGGGTCGAATCTTAAAAACAAATAAGTTGCATGCATATCATATTCAAATGCACCAGGAATTATCTGATGACGATTTTCAAAAGCACCTACAATTTTGCAATTGGGCCAGAGGTAAAATGCAATATGATGTCAACTTCTTCAATAATGTTTTATTCATTGATGAGGCAACTTTTCATAAAAATGGATTTGTTAATAGGCACAGTTTCTATTATTGTGCTTCAGCAAATCCTCACTTTTTATACAAGTTGATAACCAATCCAGATGGTATACAAACGTTTGGGGAGGAATTATTGGAGAACATGTAATAGGGCCACATTTCTTTGATGGTACATTGACTGGAGCTATTTATCTTCATTTTTTGGAAAACTGTCTACTGCAGTTATGGGTAAATCTCCCTGAAAGAATTCGAAATAGGATGTGGTTTCAGCAAGATGGTGTTCCACCACATTATTTAAATGCAGTTAGAAACCACGTAAATAATACCTACCCTCATCAATGGATTGGAAGAAATGTGCCCACTAAATGGCCTGCTAAATCCCTAGATCTTACAAAAATGAATTTCTTTTTATGGGGATACGTAAAGGAAATTGTTTATAGAGACACACACCAATAACACTACAAAATATGAGGAAAGGAATAATAACTGCCATTAGATCTATCACGCCGGCAGTTTTAGGAACAGTGGGAACCTCATTTCAAAAGCGCATAGAGATATGTGTCAATCAAAATGGCCAACATGTGGAACATTTATTATAATTTTGAATTATTTGAAGAAACCTCTCTTTTTAAGTTTATTTTTGAATTTTGTAATTATTGCTCAATAAAACGAAATTGATTGCAATTAGCCATAGGGAAGTACATACGGAAAATGTTCATTTTTCATTTCTACATCACATCGTTGAAAAATATACAGGGTGTTCCATTTGGAAAAATTAAAGAGTTCTCAATTGAAAAATAATTTTTGGCCACCCTGTACAGTTTTAGGAAGTGAAAATGACTGCGTATTCACATAAGTTTTTCTTAAAACCCATAATTGTGACTTGATATTTTCAATATCCATCTGCAGATTGCATTATTTCACCAAACAAATTCATTACATCCAAGTGATTGGGCGATATTCAATGCTAATATAGGAATGAATAGAGCCTAGAAAGAGGCTTCAAAAAGTGTACTGATATACATAACATTCCATTAAAAAAAAGGCACTTGGTCCTGTAATTTCGTCTTGGCTCGCCCTGTATGTTCGAAAATAATTTACAGTTATAGACTTTTTTACCTAGTTTACTAGCAATTTTTAAAAAAAATTATAGCTATCGTAGAACTCGAGATATCGAAGTCCAACGCACTATTGCCCCAGCCTGTATAATACAGCCCCACAAAAAAGAAATCAGAGCAGAGAACCAGACCCATGCATCCCTATGTAATTTCGGTCGCTGAATCCGAATCCAAGGTAAACAAAATCGTACACTCCCAAAGTCATTAGCTAGAGCCAAAAAACACCCCTGGAATAGGGAATAAAGATTAAGCTACGAGAATATAGGTGGACAGCCGGCTGTACAGATTTCCTATGAATAAGGTACATGAAAATCTTTATGTAAGTGAGTAAGTACTACCACAGACATACAGGGAGCCACTTTTTATTTTTGCAAATTTTGCCCGCGTCATGAACTTCTTCTGACGTCACTTCCGGTCACGACTTTTTGTGTCATTGAATACATGAATAAAACTTACGTCAAAATGTAGATTTTGAGGTGTACAATGAGATTGTAGTGGGGTGCCAGGCTTAATTTGCCCGCAACCTTGAGACACCATCGATTAAAGTATTTTTTTTTGTGTTTTCAAAGTCATGGAATAGGTGAATTATTATTTTTTTTAAGTTAAAGTACAAACCTTCTAGTTATTAAAAAAAAATAGGCTGCCTCTTCTTATTTGCCCGCATCCTCCCATTTTGACGTCACTTCCGGTAAAATTTCATGACGCGGGCAAAATTTGCTATATAAAAAGTGGATCCCTGTAGGTCTTTGGTAGTACTTACTCACTCATACAAAATCTTTTATGTATCTTATTCATAGGAAACTTATACAGCCGGCTCTCTACCTAATAGTTGTAATATCTTAATTAATTGAATTATACAAATTAAGGTTAAACAGCAGCGTACATACAATACATACGGGGATGGGGTTGTTTTTCTCGTGACACTGTAGGACGTTGATGGTACGCAAGTTTCTAGTTCAATTTTAGAGTATTATGCAATTTCAACCAATCATAACATCCATGAAAATAAAAATCCTGTTTGATTTTACGTTTTCTCTTGTTTTTCTCGTGTCCTTTAAACTTAAGGGTGGTTGCGCTCAACCCTATAGGGGCAGTTTATGAATATTACGTCGGACCTGATGCAATTTCTTAGCACTTTAACAAAACAGACATTTCGAGCTTCTTCAGCAGTCATTGCCGTTTTGGATCGATTTTTTATAATGGGGGGGAGGGGGATTAGTTTTCGCTCCTCCCTGGGGATGTGTTTCATACCTATTGTATGTACGCTGCTGTTTAACACCTTAATTTGTATAATTCGATTGATTAAGATGTAACGACTATTCTCGTAGCTTAATTTTCTTTATGTCCTATTCTAGGGGTGTTTTTTGGCTTATAGCTAACGTTTTTGGGGGGTGTACGACTTTTTCTGACCTCGGATTCAGAAATACATGGGTCTGGTTCGCTGGTCTGAATTTTCTTTTTTTTTTTTGTGGGTCTGTGTAATCAAAGAATCCATTTTCATTTATGTGTAGTAGTTTAATAGAGAGTGGTTTTATTTGTGATCTCATTACTTCTTTAATGCCACGTGTTCAAGTAAAACGTATACCATATATTGTATATGTTTAATATGTATTGTAAGCAACTTTCCCAATCTGATAAATAAGTTACTGCGTCCCCAAAAAAGGAAACACTGAGATTTAACCCGGGAAAGTTTAGGGTCATATGAAGTTTGAATGAATGCTAAACGAAATCAGTTGTTGGTATAGATACACCCACTTTAACCCAAAACGTCTCTAACAATGTTAAATATATTGACAATCAATACAGCTAAAACTTTACAGATAAATCCCACGAAGAAAATGAACGCAGAAGGGATTAGATAAAAAATAAAATTGGTTACAGTAAATTTTCTGGTAGAATGTTTTATGCCTCGTGTTTCACCTCTCGCCTACACACAATATACACCCGTATTTTTCTCAGTTTTGCAGATCAACTTCAAATTTTTGTTAATTATGCAATCAACAATTGATTTCTATTTTTTTCTAAAAAAAATTACTTCGTCGATTACTGAGAACGGCTAAAAAGTATGAAAAATTTAAAACATAACTTGTTTAATCCAAAAATTTCATTACAAAAGAAAATGTTTTGAATTTCAAACTTAGCAAAGCTAGTTTTTGGAAAAAATGAACATATCTTTAGTATTTAATACATTGCAGTAGTTAAAATATCAATCAGTCACTTTTATAAATACACTAACATTATTAGTATCAGCGTGTCCATAATTCGAGAATAAAAAGGTTCGTTATAAAAAGAGATAAAATTTTCAGGTGCAGACTTTTAAGCTCTCCCTGCACTCTGGAAATTTTTGATTTTTTTAAATTTAGAAATCAACTGCAATGTGCTGGTTCTTTTCTGAAGAACTTTTCGAATTCAGAGGACAAATTCAAGGAATAACTAACCATTATACTCTTCGTCGATTCACTGCACTTTTCATAATATTGTTGCACATTCTATTGGATACTCTTAGCAGTTGTTTGTAAATATTATTAGTTTTAGACATTTTTTGTTTAATTACAAAACATAGAAAATGCATTTATTTGTTAAATGTTTTGTTGTTTTCTTAACAGCTTCTCAAGTCACCGAGGTAATTCCTTGAAAATCCAGAATGATTTTGTGTTAGGTAAAAAGAAGCCCTACAGTTTACAGTTGAGTCCGAACCACTTCTTGGGGACAATTTTGTTATTAAAATTATTTTTTGTAATTAAAATTATTTCGCGGTGACCAGAGATTGAGCTTGCTTCGCTAGATACGCCAGTATGCAAACTAGATGCGCTAATCCCGTTCCCATTAAATTTAAATAATTAACTTCTTTATTTCTTGATCAATTTTGCTTACTATCCAAACTTCAATGCAATTGGTCTTTTCATTATTAAGTTACAAGAAACGTGATATGAATTTTTTGTTTCTACTAGTGGATAGAAGACTAAGGGGCAGGGTTAAAAAACTAAGGCAAAACAAGCAACAAAGGACAAAACAGATCACAAAATATTATATGGAACACTAGTAATAAAGAAACAAGAAGCACAAAAAAAACCAGCAAATGACACATGGAACATATCCCTGCTACAGAACGAAGAAATCAAGAAGAAATACCAGGAGGAGATAGAAAAACAATAAACAGAAAAGAAACTAAATTGGTCAACAGCGACACGAAAACACTGCAATACAATGGTTTGGACAGACGACGGAATCAAAAATGAAGAATATAGGAGTCAAATAAGGATGTTCACAGAGTCACAAGAGCTCTACTACCCTTCATTGAGGACAATAAATCACCATGGTGCCTAACCAAAAAGTTATACACGACCATCATAATGCCTACGATGATATATGGAGTCAAAAACGCAGCAACGACAAAGGCCAACAGAAGAAGCCTGAGAAGAGCTGAAAGGGACATTATCCAACTGCTGGCAAAAACAGGAAAACCACAAAAACGACAGAAAACGTCAACATTACTAGAGGGAAGAACAATAATCAAAAGAATAGAATTATACGCAATGAAATACTGGGGACACGTACAAAGACGAGACACGACACACCTACTAAAGAAAGCGCTGCGACTGAACAGCAACAAACTGAAAATAGGGAGGCCATGCTACACATGGATAACAACAATCGAGAGGATTATGAATAAGCTAGGAAAGGATTATACACACTGGGAAAAATCGGCACAACAAAAGAAAACGGAATACAATACAGAAATATCAAGGATATACAAACTGCCAGACTCAGAAACAGAAGAAACTCAGAAGTAGAAAAGGAGAGAAAATGATCACAGACAGAAACTAAAAAGAAACATCTGACAAAAACCTGAAAGTAAAAAGAAGCACGAAAACCTAATAGAAGCATCTCAGAAACGCCTACACTTTCCATCCGATGAAGACAGAAGGAAAACAAGAAGAAACATCTCTCAAACACCTACACGCTCCATCCTATACTCCTACCCCATGCTGTTGCAGGGCTCCCAGATAAAGGGGAATATATAAAAAAAATTTACTTTAGAGGCTGATATATCAGCAATACAGCAGGGTAGGGTGGTCACCCTGTGCCCTGAACAAAATTTTTATGTTTTACGTGCAGTCCCCTCTCTGCATTTAATTGGTGGCGAAAGAGGCTCACACGGCCGACTAGACAAGTACCTGGGGTGTGAGTTCGAACAAATTGGAGCTTTCAGATGTACGCTGGTGAAAACAAATACGCTTCTTACTATAACAGATTTAATAATATTTAGGTAATCTTACAGCCAAATACCACAGAGATAACATTACACACAATCGATATTACTTATGTGTGGCCCACACTTATCCTAACACAAAACATATGATAAACTTAAAACTAATAAAATCTTAACTACTAATAGGCAAAATATGACCCCCCAAGATATATTAGCTTAAACGATTACATTAAAATACTGAAATTTAACATGAAATGAACAAAATAATGTGAATTGAATAAGTGACGATAGGTTCAAGCGTGGTGTTCAAAACTATAAAATTTAATTGGTTATATGCAAAGTATGTACTGATAATTTATATTTAATGTGTACGTAAGAAAGCTGACGGGCTCTCTATGCCTCACGTAGAAGGTGGTATGTGATATAAGGTCCCTCGTTAGGTTATACAAAGACGCTTACCTCCAGCAGGTTTCAAAATGTAATCACTAGGCCTACCAGGGGAGCGTAGCTTCCAAGGGACCAGGCAGGAGAGTCTCACCGGTACACTCAGGATTCCAAATTCACAAAATATCTTGCCAATCAAGTTTCAGTAAATCAAATTCACGTACAGATGTACAAATCCAACAGGTAAGATGTGGGGTCAAACATACATGATGCAGTACCAGTAAAAGTCCAAGTAAAATGAAGCCAAAGGAACAAAAGGTACAAAAGAACAAAAAAACAAGAAGAACAAAAAAAAGCCAAAAAATCCAAAAAGCCCTTAGATGTTGAGTGGGCTTTCAGAATTCCTTTGCCATGTGCTTCCAGCAAGTTGATTTATCCGGAAAATTCCGTAGCAGTATTTCCCAACAGAAAATCATAAAAATATCAAAATTAAAACACTGCTAATTTGTCACTAGAGCACTAAATCCCATTAAAGGAGCAAATTAACAAAATGCTATCCACGTGCTCAGTGACACAACTTCTCTTCGAGCCGGCAAACGGAAAAAAGTCCCAAAAATGGCCCAGACGGAAACCTCTGTCAAAATCTGAGAATGACTAGAACTTTGTCCATGGGTACGTTCCGAATGAACACTATACAACATAACCCACAAATCTGATAAATCTCCCTTAATGATGTTTATATTCCACACATAATACAGTATTTCATAATTCCATTAACAAAACAATAGGTTTAATTGATAATAACGGTCTTGAAAAGGTTATAATCGAGACGTTCGAAACTCGCTTCCTAATTAGGTACAGTTACAGTGCGTTGCCAGCAACTCGCTGCTAACATCACTGTGCGTAGCTCACATGGAGCACGAACGGTAGGCAACCAGTTATACTATATAACCATATTACGATATTCGAATTGTAAATGTGCAGATACGAAAATAGACTGTAACACCCCCCCAACTTAAAGAGGATTACCCCGTAATTCTCTCAGAAAAGAAAATTAGGGACCTAAAGACTTAAACTACTCCTGAACTTCGCTGAGCTAATCTTAAGGGACAGAAGACAGCGAAAAAAAAAAAAAGAGATAAAACTTATATAATAACTACCTAAACAATATACCACCAGAAAGTTCGTTTTACCACTGGACGAAGTCATGAACATCACCAATTCCGAGAGTATTCATCAAGAATTCTCATATAGTCAAAAGGATATAACAAAGATGGAAGGTAATTCAACTCACACCCATTTTGCGCTAAATCAAGTTGCATGAAAAGCCTCGATAATGAGTGTTGCTATATAGCATACGAAAACTCTTGAAAACCCCACCCGGGAAAGGTAATGCTTCGCCCAGTGTAAAATGGAACGAGAAAAAGAGAACAAGAGAAAGGAAAAGATAAAATGTTTTAGGGGAGGACCTCCAAGGATCAGTCCCCACAGACACTGTGGTGGAATGCCTGAGCAGCGTTATAGCGGTTGCCAGTGCTAAAATTGGAGTAGACATAAGAACATCTAAACCACGATACAGCTAGTTAATAAACTACTGCCTAAATAACAGATTCTAGACTGTTATTGGGTATTGGATATAGCTCCAAGAGGCTAAAACTAGACGTAAAAAAAAAACCACGACTAGATGACAAAAAGAGACCATCGTCTGGGAATACTCCCGCTTCAGGTGCGGTGAACAGTGCCTCTCCCGGACGGTACGTTAAGGGCTGAGGTGAAAACGTGGAGGCAGACTTGTCACTATTAAGAACGTCAGGCGACCTAGGCCACTCCTGCCTAACAAGCCTCCTTACCTAGATGTCCGCTAGACCCTCCTTAACGCCCTGTCAATTAAGACAGCCCGACAGAAACCTGCTCACCCCCATTCCGAGGCAAGTTCCCTGATAGCATATAATATACCCTACGACTAGGACGACACGAAACTTACTAAACCTTAAACATACTGAAAGATACGACGGAGAGAGAGAAGAAAAAAAAAACTAGCAATCCAGAGAACAATATTTGGTAAACACAATGACTAAACGGTAACTACTACAACAATAGAAATCGATACTTATCCGAACAATATAGAGAAGAGATAAAGAGAACATAGAAAAAAAATAGCAGATAGAAGGTAGAGATAGAAATTGGACAACACAAAGAAGAATGACGTTGTTATGTCATAGTCGTTGATATCTCCCAAGTGTGAAAGTCCACCCAAAATGTCCTCAGAACGTAAGAGACGAAACTGTACTTCGACATCGGACCCTAACAAACAAAAATCCCTATACGGTACGACAATAAATCCTTTGTCTAATACTCCACACGAAATACTTCGGTAGCCGACAGGTATCCTACTCTGAGACCAAACGTGACGAGCTTCCACTACATGGTTGACAACCAATGCGTGGCATGCAGCCGCTCATGACACTACATCCAGCAAAACGTGGCATGCAGACATTCCTGACGCTACACCCCGCAAAACGTGGCCCTCCCTACAACCCTTGGATAAAGAAACTTTATCCAGCCAAAATACATAAAGAAAAAAAGTAATCGGATAAGTACGACATGAAGTGATAAAACCTACAGAAAACAAAATACGGAAGATTGCCCTATAACCAACGGATACTGCTAAACATATCAGCCACAAGAAGTGCTATTTCTCGGCGTCGTCTCGGGGATCTAACTTCAAATCTTTTATGTGCCATTCGCCTTTCGAGTCACCATTTGAATCCTTCAACTCATACCGGACCGACGACAGTTTCTTTGAAATTCGGAAGGGACCTATAAATTTAGGTGCAAGTTTGGCAGTAAAATAATTGGCTGCGTTAGAAAGAACGTAGTTTCGTAACCAGACGCAGTCACCTACGGCTAATTCTACCGGTCTCCTTCGCAAGTCATAGCGTCGTTTAGCGCGATGATATGCAAGGTCCAAACGTTTACGGACATCTTTGAATAACGGTTCAAAAGCTTCAGAGCGATTTAGATCTGATGGCTGATCGTCCCGAAGAGGATGGTTGTGTTGGTCTCCCCTCACGATATGTTCTCGGCCAAAATTTATGAAATATGGAGTGTGGCCTGTGGCCTCGTGCTTCTGGGTACGTAAAGCACACCCAACCTTTGGTAGTAGTTTGCACCATTGCCTCTGGTTGTCTTGTACATATGACCTTAACATTGTTTTCAACACACCGTGCATTCTCTCGACCGGATTGGCTTGAGGGTGGTACACAGGATTAAAAGAAATCCTACACTTGTAAGCCTCACACAGTTTCGCAAACTCTCTGCTCGTGAATTGAGGTCCATTATCACAAATTAGTACTTCCGGGACACCCAATAGCAGAAAAACGTTCTCCTCGATTTGCTTTTTGATGCTTGTCGCTGTAGCTTGGCGTAGGGGGAACAACAGGGCGAACTTTGAAAAACAATCTGAGACTGTGAGGATATGGGTATAACCCCCAGAAGACCGTGGTAGTGGTCCCACCAGATCACAACTTAGGACTTGAAATGGCCTAGTGATGGGCGGTCGTTGCCCCATAAGTCCAGCTGGTGCTTGTCTCATCGGTTTACAAGAAATACACAGTACAGTTCCGCACATACCTAGCTACGTCAGCGCGCATCTGTGGCCAATAATACCTTGACTTCAGTCTCTCGTAAGTCTTATACACGCCTGCATGACCTGAAGTTTCTATGTCGTGATTCTCGCGAATGATCTCCACGCGTTTACTTTTCGGAACGACCACTTTCCATGCTTCGACTGAACCTGCCAAATCTGGGTAGGCTACAGGAATATGTTTAAGTAGCTGCGAATCGCGAACACGCCATTGTCGGTAACGTAACGGGTGTTCCTGCACAGAACGTAACATTTTCGAATACCACCTATCTGAAGCGATATGCGGTTGTACCAAAGCAACTTTCACGTCCGATTCATCTTGAGGAACGGCACGGGATAACATGTCTGGTACAACATGCTCCTTGCCTTTACGATGGACGAGATCGTAATCAAATTGCTGCAGGCGAACAGCCCAACGTGCTAAACGACCAGTAGGTTCTTTCAAATTATTCAACCAAAGCAAACTCGCGTGGTCCGTCACGACAGTGAACTTAGACATCTCGAGATATGGGCGCAGCTTCTCGACGGCCCATAAAACCCCTAAGCATTCCCGCTCCGTTACGGAATAATTTCGTTCGTTTCGACTGAGGGATCTACTCAAATAACAAATAACTCGCTCACCATCTGGGTGCTGCTGCGAGAGCACAGCCCCGATGGCATGTGATGATGCATCAGTTTGAACCTGAAATGGCAGCGTGAAGTCTGGACAGCTGAGAATGGGTGCAGTCACTAACGAATTCTTAATAGACTGAAACGAATGTTCACACTCATCGGTCCAGTTCCAACGGGTCTTTTTACGCAATAAATTTGAGAGAGAAATTTGGTATAAACCTGGAATACCAAGCGGCAGTCCCTATGATCTGTCGAACTTTCGTCACGTTACGAGGCGAAGGCAAATTGAGAATCGCGCTAACTTTGTCCGGATCCACATGTAACCCTTGACTATCCACGCGGTAGCCTAAGTATTTCAGCTCCCCCAGACAGAACTTGCATTTATCTCGCGACAACGTCAACCCTGCCTTGAGAAGACGATCAAAGATTTCCTTCAAAGTTTGCACGTGGGTTTCGAAAGTCGGTGTGGCGACAATTATGTCGTCAAGATAGACGAAGACATAAGGTTCAAGCTCTGGGCCTAAAACTCTGTCAATCAAACGCATCCAAGTAGCCGGAGCGTTAGACAAACCGAATGGCATACACTTGAATTGGAACAACCCACGACCGGGAACCGTAAATGCCGTATATTCTCTAGAATCTTCCGCGACTGGAACCTGATGATAAGCAGATTTGATGTCTAGAGAGCTGAGATAACGGGCGTTACCTAACTTGCTCAAAATCGCAGAAACATACGGAATAGGATAGGCATCCTTCTTGGTAACCTTATTTAGACGACGGTAATCAATACAAAGGCGAAACGTGTTATCTTTCTTGGGCACCAATAGTACAGGACTTGACCATGCCGATTGAGATCTCTCAATGATATCTTCCTCGAGCATGCGTTGTACTTCTTCGTCTATGTGCTTTTGCACCGCTGGCGATACCGGATAATACCGTTGTTTGATCGGCTCAGAGTCAGTTACAATTTTATGTTCTAGTAGAGTGGTACGTCCCAATTTAGTACCTGCTCGGTCAAAATGAGCAGTTACCACTTCGTCGAGTTCCAACCTCTGCTCTTTCGTCAGTGTATCCTCTGCGCAAACCGAATGAACTTGTATAGACGGCGCATCACTAACGAATGTCCAGCAACTGTGTTTTAAGTTTGGTACGATACCCATCTCAACCCAGAAATCTATGCCAAGAATCAGAGTATGCGGTAGATCTGGTACAACTAATACCTCAATGACCTTGACCTTGTCTAACAATTGCATAGGCACCTGGTAGCGACCTACAATTTTACATGGCTGATTATTTGCGACCGTAACTTGGCTAGTACTAGAGGTGTTCATCATCGGTAACCCTAATGTACGTAACAACGTCCAGCCGGGTTGTCCGACCACTGTTTTAGAGGCTCCAGAATCGAGAAGACCCTTGACCTCACAACCTAAAATTTTGACGTCTAAATATGGACGCTGATCATTGTCCACATGGCCTAAAATAAAGTCTAGTACCGGCTTAGTTCGCGCAATAAAGTTTTGTTGCCGATTCTGTTGGACCGAAGCAAATCTTTCCGAGCTCACATTTCGGTCTGTCTGTGTCCCGGATGGTCGTTTCCCGAACATTTCGGACAAGTAGGAATAGTGACGTTCGCGTGACCACAACGATAGCAATAACGTTGACGCGGCTGGTTGCATTCGCGATGCGAATGTCCCGAACCACGACAATTCCAGCACAGGCCTGTAAGTCCCCGCGGCGGCGGTTCTGTAGACGCACTGACCGGATTTAATATCCCAGTAGAATTCCCTATAGTGTCGCTAGTACCAACTTCCATGGATGCGACCCTGTGGGAGAGTCTTGAATAATTGAAGGCCAATGTAGGCTCTAACATGGCTCGATAGTTAGTTGATGGAGGAGTAACCTGTTGGGTGTGAAGGTATGTTTCCTCGAGATTACGACACGACTCTAGTAAGTTATCGATGGTGAGTATCGGTCTGTCCGCACATTGAGAAGCTAAATGCATTTGTAAATACGGGAGAAGTCGTTCTCGAATAATCTGAACTCGCTGGCGCTCTTCAGGCTTTTGGGACAACCGATTGAAATAATTCTCCATCGCGGCAATATATACCATGACGGGTTCCGGATTGCCTTGGGTTCGCTTTTTAAGCTCTTCCCAAATATCCCTCTCATGATGATAAGGCAAGAACGCAGATTTAAGTTTGACCACGCATTCATCCCAAGATCCGACTCTATCCTTAACAAACGACCGATACCAAATTAATGCATCCCCTGTAAAAAGTTCTGCAGCTGCGAAAAACAATTGCTCTTTCGAAGCCCCTCTAGATACACGAAGTTCCTCTACTCTTTCTAGAAAATTAAAAACACTACACTTCCCATCAAACCTAACATTCCATTTACTGACTGCAATCGGTTTACAAGAGTAAGACGGTTCATAACAATTACCCATATTCGAGGGTCGTGACACATTAACATTCTTAGTATTTGTATTAACCGTTAACGCTGAACTTGGAGAACTGGATATAATTTGTGGCATACTACTGAAAGTTACCCGGGGTCTATCTGTATGCAACTCTATCAAAGCATTCGCAGCTCCCGCAAGCTCCTGCTGATTATCGTCAGTAGTTAAGACCAAAGAAGAAACCCTACGAGCTGAGTCATGTACAATTTCCGGAAGCAAAGGGTTGTCCGTATCTAGTAACGAGAATTCTAGATTTGTCCTATTACCACTTGTGTCCCTAGTAGCATGTGAAGGCTCCTGCGTTTGCGAATTAAGCTGAGATTCCAACAAATTTCCAACATCATCAATCATTCGCATACAACGTGCCATTAACTTTACTTTATCACGGTTTTGATTTTCAGATAAATTTATTAACCTTGATAACCGACCATTAACATGTAGTAACCGTGTGTGAATGCGTGAATGTTCATTGTTTTTGTTATTCATATCGAAATTTGTTATGTCGGTACCAAGTTGTTGCAGTTTTTTATCACAAATATCTAATTCCGATTCAGTGTCTAAGTCCAAATCTGGAGAATTTGTTGAGAATCCCAACCGTTCACACCGCATTAACCCTCTCAAAGTACTTCGCTTCTCCGCTACGGTACCTTCTGAAGATAACCCTCTTATTGCAAGCTCATAAGTTAACTCGTCTACCAACAAACGGTTGATTTCCATAGTGAAAGTAAAAGATATTAAAAGTCCCAAAAAAAAAAATGCAAACCCGATATCCCGATAATTTATAGCATTCTTCTACAATTAGTACGAATATAAAGCAGATAACCAATTAATATTAAGCAAAAGAAGTAATCAATATATGCAACAACAAATCAGTAATCAATAAACAGTATAGGGCAATAATAATCAAATAATCAACGATTAAATAAGGCACTAATAATCAGTAATAATAATCAAATCATCAATAATCAATATAAGGCAATAATAGTCCGTAATAATCAATATAATAATATACTGATCTCCCCCCCTCTAAGAGAGAGTGTACCTACACACGAATGAGAAAGAAAAAAACACAAAATCTCTAAACACTATACCCTAAGAAAAAAAAAATCCCACCTAAAAAGCTATTAAGTATTTCAGTAAAAAAAAATACATAAAGAAAGTGTGTAACAGAAATATGCTAAGGCAACTACCTCAGCAATTACAATTTTATTGTACTAGTACTTACTCGGTATGGCAATGATAAAAAAAACTACGTATGACGATAACGTACCCAATTTTCACCAGCCGATACAACACCAGAAAACACCCCCAATTACCATCAAGAACGGTTGGGCGCCATTTGTTGCAGGGCTCCCAGATAAAGGGGAATATATAAAAAAAATTTACTTTAGAGGCTGATATATCAGCAATACAGCAGGGTAGGGTGGTCACCCTGTGCCCTGAACAAAATTTTTATGTTTTACGTGCAGTCCCCTCTCTGCATTTAATTGGTGGCGAAAGAGGCTCACACGGCCGACTAGACAAGTACCTGGGGTGTGAGTTCGAACAAATTGGAGCTTTCAGATGTACGCTGGTGAAAACAAATACGCTTCTTACTATAACAGATTTAATAATATTTAGGTAATCTTACAGCCAAATACCACAGAGATAACATTACACACAATCGATATTACTTATGTGTGGCCCACACTTATCCTAACACAAAACATATGATAAACTTAAAACTAATAAAATCTTAACTACTAATAGGCAAAATATGACCCCCCAAGATATATTAGCTTAAACGATTACATTAAAATACTGAAATTTAACATGAAATGAACAAAATAATGTGAATTGAATAAGTGACGATAGGTTCAAGCGTGGTGTTCAAAACTATAAAATTTAATTGGTTATATGCAAAGTATGTACTGATAATTTATATTTAATGTGTACGTAAGAAAGCTGACGGGCTCTCTATGCCTCACGTAGAAGGTGGTATGTGATATAAGGTCCCTCGTTAGGTTATACAAAGACGCTTACCTCCAGCAGGTTTCAAAATGTAATCACTAGGCCTACCAGGGGAGCGTAGCTTCCAAGGGACCAGGCAGGAGAGTCTCACCGGTACACTCAGGATTCCAAATTCACAAAATATCTTGCCAATCAAGTTTCAGTAAACCAAATTCACGTACAGATGTACAAATCCAACAGGTAAGATGTGGGGTCAAACATACATGATGCAGTACCAGTAAAAGTCCAAGTAAAATGAAGCCAAAGGAACAAAAGGTACAAAAGAACAAAAAAACAAGAAGAACAAAAAAAAGCCAAAAAATCCAAAAAGCCCTTAGATGTTGAGTGGGCTTTCAGAATTCCTTTGCCATGTGCTTCCAGCAAGTTGATTTATCCGGAAAATTCCGTAGCAGTATTTCCCAACAGAAAATCATAAAAATATCAAAATTAAAACACTGCTAATTTGTCACTAGAGCACTAAATCCCATTAAAGGAGCAAATTAACAAAATGCTATCCACGTGCTCAGTGACACAACTTCTCTTCGAGCTGGCAAACGGAAAAAAGTCCCAAAAATGGCCCAGACGGAAACCTCTGTCAAAATCTGAGAATGACTAGAACTTTGTCCATGGGTACGTTCCGAATGAACACTATACAACATAACCCACAAATCTGATAAATCTCCCTTAATGATGTTTATATTCCACACATAATACAGTATTTCATAATTCCATTAACAAAACAATAGGTTTAATTGATAATAACGGTCTTGAAAAGGTTATAATCGAGACGTTCGAAACTCGCTTCCTAATTAGGTACAGTTACAGTGCGTTGCTAGCAATGCGTTGCCAGCAACTCGCTGCTAACATCACTGTGCGTAGCTCACATGGAGCACGAACGGTAGGCAACCAGTTATACTATATAACCATATTACGATATTCGAATTGTAAATGTGCAGATACGAAAATAGACTGTAACAATGCGTCATGCGGCTCTCGCTGCTGACAACAAGCATGTCCAATGTCCAATCCAGCGTATGCAGCCGGTCCGGCGGTATATAAAAGCACCGGGGGTTTGTTCCGGCACACGGTGGGATGATCCGTTGGTCGGTCGGGTGGAGCCGCATGGATATGTAATAGACGATTGGTCGATTGCAGATGGACGTCCGGCGGGGGATCGGCCTGCGTGGTGGAACAAATCTCCATGTACCGGAATTGGCAGCAATGCCCACCTTACGCTGGCAAATCAATCAAATCAATCAATCAATCTATCTACGAGCGATATTACCGATTTTAGAAATGTGAAATTACTCTTCATCTTGTATTTGCGAAGATTATATATTTTTTTATGTGATCACCCGAGACGAAATACGTATGAAAAACAGTTGCAGCCCGTCAGGGGTGGCAGGGTAGACAGTGCCCATCCAATTATCTAAGAGCGCCAAGGCCAAGCAGTAGTTAGTCATAAAATGTTGCCGTTAATTATTTTTAATATAAAAATTATAAAATTAAAAAGTTATTTTTTATTTATCATAATATTTTTAATATTTTACTACATATTAATCCGCCTCCGCCAAGTTCACATATGAATCCGCTTAATCCCGGGTCGCTTGCCGCAAATATTTTATGCGCGTGAGCCTATACTCTAACTACTAGTAACTAGGTTGGGCAGTGGACATATTGTGTTATACTACGCATATGTTGGCCATTCTCTTCGTTTTTAGCCTGCCATATGTTTATCACAACGGGACGTACGTCTTTGTCTTGCTTCTTTAGGCGATTTAAATCTAGGGAGGACATGCCACGCCTAAAAAAAACTTATGAACAATGAATATTGAATTTTTGAATTATTGAATAGAATATGTGTACATTTGACAATATATCAAAATCCAACTGGAAAATGAAAAATGACAAATTAATAAATTTGTTAAAATTGATTAAATGATTAATTTTTTTAATCTTACGAGAATATTGAGAATATCAAATAGAATATTAATTGTGTACCTAATTTCTAATTTGATATTTGATAAATAATAGAAAAAAAGGAAGTTAGTGTGACATTAATTACAATTCTTTTTTCCAACTTCGGTTGTGAAAGTGCACGCTCAACTCGATTATTATAAGGTTATCTAATAACCTTGAACTGTAAAAAAGGAAAGTTAGGGTTAACCGATGACCTTGAAGTCTCAAATAATTTTCGTTTACGGCGCTCTCTCTCCAACCCCCCCGAGTGCACATTCTGTCCACCACTAGTGCCCACCCACAGCTAAAACCCACAGACCGCCACTGATGAAAAACAAACTCATTGCTGATATGAATGACTTTTCAGGTAGCTATGTCACTGTCTCTTACGAAAACCGTATTTGAATAAATTTTTGACCTTATTTTTAATTTATGAGAAATTTTGATGACATTAAGTAAATTGGACCACGAATTCAGATTTAGCGCGTCAAAATACATCGGAACATTGTGTTCCGTACATGACCGATTTCTTCTTGTGCGGCTGCGTTATTATACATAATTATTATACAATGGTAATTTCCAATTAAGCCGTTTTATACATTTTTTAAAATATTTTGTAAATTAGGTTCTGTTTTTGTTGTATACGCAATGTTTGGACGCCAATCTAGTTTTGCGAAACTCGCATAAAATAATATAGACTGCATACAATAACAAATCATGTAAATCAAATGCTAATACATGTTTACAATGTTTCAATTTTCATAACTTCCAACCGCAAATATAGACATTTCCAATATTGCGAAGGATAAATAAATCATGAGTCAATAAACTTTCGAGATTCAAGGATTATGCAATAAATCAATATGGGAAAGCATTCTTACTATTGTCAACTACAGGATACATTATTTAAATTGGGGTCTAAACTTAATTTCAAATAAGTTATTACAGATACCACAAAGAGGGTTTGATGAGGCGCCTTTAGAAAATGTAAAATAAATTTGGAAAATAATAATTTAATTTAAATAAACGAATGCATATAAAAAGGGAACATAAAAAAAATCGGTTTTTTTGGGTACTTCGCGTAGTTAGTAGGTATCGACAGATGCTCGCTGTCGCGTGGTAGATAGTTACTTCCGCATTTTTTGTCTTAAGAATAATAGTATAATAGCTTTAAGTTATTGAAGTGAATTACAAATTGTTTATTTGGTAATTGTGTCGAGAACCATCCTCTCATACACCATTCCTATCCTATCTCAAGAATTACCTCGAAGATACACCAGGATCGTCACAACGTGGGAAGTTTTAGACACATTTTATTTAGTATTTTTAGCAACTTGTTCGCATTTTGGAATACAGTCTGCTCTCTAGTTAAAGCCCTGAGTTGGCCTAACCAGGGTTCTTTGACACCTATAGGTGAGATAGACTTGGTATCGATATTAAGGGAGAGATAAATTAAGGAAGACAAATCTAACTTCTGAAAGATATATAAAAATTAAACTGTTCAATTTTGAGGTTTTATTTCTGAGAAAAATTATTAACTGAAAACATATATATGAAAGATATATGAAATATTCAAAAGAAAACAATTTCTCGATGAAAAATCTCAAGATATTTCTTTAATCGAACACTAACATTTTAAGATAAACAGTTATTATCAGGAATAGAGTTGTACAATTTCGATGATATCGAAGTATTTTTTATAGGAGCGAGCGTAGACAAGTCTGGCTATACTCGTATTTCGATATGGAAAGGCAGCAACTCGAAGCGCGGTTAGTACTTGGATGGGAGTCCAGGGAGATACAAGATTATCTCTCCACCTTCTAACTTTAGGTTGCAAAGCGGATATACCATCTTTCGCAAGGGATGTAAAGCTCTCGGTCCCTTGTACATTAAATGTTAAGCAAGTAACTTTTCGATAGAGAAGATATTTGGCAAAATTTCTAATAAGCTATTTAAAAAACAGGATTTTTTGGAATACTTTCCGATTAAATAAATTGCATAAAGTGTAAAACAGTATTGAACAATGTTATGATCAGAATGTTGATGTAAATGATAACACCTTTAAATAACAAAATTTAAAGAGCTTTGAAGATATAAAACATTTCCCAAAATCCCTAAACAAATTATCATATAAAATCAAAATTAACTTTATTTTAAATTAAGTAACAAGAACATTTTCTTCACCAAGCACGCGCACCTGAGCCAGCCAAACATCCACGGTACGAAGTATCGTGGAAATTGACAGGCTGGATGAGACGAGGTCAGTTCCGATTATTAAAAACAATTAAAAAGATGCTGCACAACCCAACTTGATATATTATAAAAGTTGTAGAAATGTTACAAACACAAGTTTTATAAAACAACATTACTCTCAGAAATACTTTCATTGCATTTTCAAAGCAGCTATAAATGCAAAATTGGCAGCATCTTATAAAATATTTCAGTCCCCAGTTCATATTTTGTAATGCCTATTGGAACCATTACAAAATAATTATATAAACGTTTCCGCAGGCCTTATGAAAATTTAGTACCATCACTATATAGCGATTTTATTAAAGCTTCATTTAATGTGCTATAAAACATACTTCACTGTTTGTCAAATTGCTGCTATAAAACAACTAAACAACTACTTTATTACAGCTTTTAAAAAGTCTTTATTAAGAGAAAATGCTTCTTTACACATACTAATAAAAAAAATGATTTCTTAAATGGGGACAGGGACGGTAGCCCAGTGGCTTAGAGCATCTAGCTTGCATACTGGTATACCTAGCGAAGCAAGTTCAATCCCTGCTCACCGTGAAATAATTTTAATTATAAAA
Organism: Stenurella melanura; assembly: GCA_963583905.1. Classification (NCBI taxonomy): domain Eukaryota; kingdom Metazoa; phylum Arthropoda; class Insecta; order Coleoptera; family Cerambycidae; genus Stenurella; species Stenurella melanura. Next base: position 63,809,090 of record OY757314.1, on the reverse strand, counting down.
TTATCCCCAAGATGTGGTTCGGACTCCACTATAAACTGTAGGGCTTCGTTTCTCTTTACCTAACACAAAATGATTCTGGATTTTCAAGGAGTTACCTCGGTGACTTGAGAAGCGGTTAAGAAAACATTTACGTTAAGAAAACATTTACAGGTATCCCAAACATTTGCAAGTAATATTTTTGACACTAAAAGCATATCTGGCATTGTAATTTAATACTATCAAAATCAACTTTTTGACAATTTTCCATTGCGACATTTGAAAATCGCCTGCGCCCACATGATATAAGATGGAACCACCGATGGGAGATCAGGTGTTAGCCTGGACTACCAGCTAACTGCTTCATAAATTTGGTTTCATAATTTTGAACGGTTTGTGATATACAAATTTCTTCGTAGACTACTACAGCTGCAATTTCTTTCAAAAAAATTGGCACGTATCAAAATCTGTAACAGCTAAGTTAACATAACTTGGGTTGTCTGAACTCAGAATTGGAAGGTCAATCGAACAATGTAAAAAAAATGTCGGTTTCCATTTAAAATAAGAAAGTTGATACCGACTTTTGGCACACCCTGTATAGTTGGAGGACTGAATATTTTAGGTAGAACGGGCATGATCGATTATGGCTGCATACCAAGTTTCAAGTTTGTAATCCAACTGCAAGTTGAAAAACATCTAACGAACGATCTACGTGAATCACCCTGTATACGGAATGCAGTAAATAATAAAATATTTAATGATTTTGGAGAATTACAAATGGGGAAAAGAAAATATTACTTTCTTTTAATTCTTAGTAATATTTTACTTACATAGCAAAAACATATCGAATTAAAATACGATTCAAATGTATTGATCCCTCACTTTAACAGGGAATATCTAAAAAAACAGGAGCACGAAAAAAAATTTTAAAATGTGTGTTCATTATAATAATGTCTATTGTAAAACAACTCGGTGAAATGTGAATAACTTGGGTTACAACGCTATAAATATTATTTAATTTTTACCACAGAAGGTACCCATTTTTAACGACGTTCATTCCTTAATGTAAAATTTTGTAGTGATACCAAGAAATAATATACTATACCACATCGCAATTTTTTCAATTTTTTTTTTGTTCCTGTTCTTACAAAAATGTGTCATCATGTTTAGTTTTCTTTAGAGATAAGGTGGGACAATCTTCAATATAACTTCTGTTCATCCTAAATTATTCAAATAGTTTGTTTATAACATACACATAATAAATACATAATTTCTTCATTTTTCCGCTCCATTTTTGAGATATTCGCGGCTAAAATGAGGCCTCAACACATGTAATCGTACATTAGTTATCTATTCTATTGAGCATTCTATTTACTTGCTTTGCTTGTGCCTCCTTTTGGAAAGGGTTGAAACCGGTGATTTGATACTGCCTCTTGAATAATTTCCACAAACTTTAAAGATGGTGCCACCATGAGCGGTGAAATGGACGTAGAGTAACAGCATTTAAGTGTACTATTCAAATGTTATGGTGTCTATGGAAACCGCTTTAGAGAATCTGTCTTTTCTAAATAATTCTTTTATTTTGTTATGCAGGTATGTGCCAAAATACTCTTTACAAGTGTAGGTACCTAACTAATTTATACCTAATTAATGTATTAGTTAACAGCCAAAAATGATTTTTGTCTATAAAAAGTAATCTTCATGCCGGCAAAATATGGTTAAAGAAAATAAACAAAAGTTAATGCAGGAATGTGTAAGGGCCTAGGGCCCGCCCTGACCAAAAATGGGCTTTGATCAGAAAATAAAGACCTGCAGATAATTTGATACATTTGAAGTAAGATAATAATTTATAAACAAGCTGTCGTAATTCTTTCCGTTATATTATTAATGTTTTCTTTGTATATTTTTCACTATTATATAATATCACGCAACTATTTTATTGATTAAATTTGGCAGTATACCCAAAAAGGCACAGCATACGCCATCTACCCCAGAGTGAGCAAAATGCAATATGGATCGCTTTCCAACCTGCAGAACCCTACAAACAAAAATAGACCTAGACAACCTGTTCCAGCTCCCCAACACTGGGACATTTACAGATTTCGCTAAAAGCTAAGGGAAACTCAAAAGTAGATGTCAGTAGTAATGGCGCCAACGGATATAAAAGTACTTTAAACAAAAATTATCCAAGCAACAGTGGACTGTTTATTAATTACTGACGGTTGGCATGTCCTCCAGAAATGGTTGGTAAGAGACAGTAATCTAATATAAAATAGAAGGATAATATTCAGGTATTTTAATTTATAAATGGTTTTCTATTTTTATTTTCTTTCTACCCGCATTTAAAAGTGCACAATATGTATTTTTATACCTGACTCAATTAATTATAACTTTTTGTAAAAAGTTGAATCTCCTGAAAAAAGTCACTGAAAATTATAAAACAGAATTTAACTAGTGTCCCGGTTCATTGGGCATTTATACATAACTGACATTGTGTTGGTTAAAATATGTTAAGTTTTATTATTTATTTCATGATTTCTAGCGTCTCTTTTGAAGGAAATTTAATTTTGTACACAATTTTGTCGCCCTTTTTAATGGACTCTTATTTAACTTCTACAAGGTGTCTCATAATAAAGCACAAAAAGTGTAGATTTGGGTGAATTTTTTTCAAATAACCCTTTTCAACGACGCCCAATTTAAAAGTTTGTACCGAAAATTGATTCCTTACTTTTATTTCAAAACATCGTAAACGAAAGAAAGCCAACTTGGGCACATCTAAAAAAAGATTGTCACCAGCCTACTGCGTGTTAGAGTAATTTAATCATGCTTATTTGATTCGATCGATAACCTACGTAAACTCTATCTATTGGCAATTGGAAAATCATAAAAAATTACCGACACAGGAATTGCACATAATCGCAGCAATGCCATAGGCGTCGACCGAAAATCTTTAGAATCATTTTTTAATTATTGGAATAAATTGAATATTATTTTACTATTTTATATATTGTAAATTATTTATTTATAATAAATAATGTTAGTTTAATGGACAACTCCATAGATGATTCAATACTAGTATATTACATATCGAGGTGGAAAGAGTTTCATTGTTGTCGAGAGATAAAATAGTTGAATGAGGCGCGAAGGTTTGAATACTATTTATTCCCAATCATCCTCCTTTATGAACAAAGAGCCAATAAATCGTTTAAAATTCTTATGTCAAAGTGACGTCGCGTCATTTTTAATATACCGGGTGAATCACGAATTGCGCTCACCCCGATATTTCCTAAAATATTTGGAATAGAAAATTGAAATTTGGAGGCCTTATTACACGACTAAAATGCCATCTTTTCAATAAAAAATCAAGTTTGGTGCACAACCGGTTTGACCGGAAATGCCCACAACTTTCGATTTTTAAATGGAACACCCTATATATTTTTAGATTTTTGGAATCTAGAGGAAATTTTGAATACAATACATCCATTTTGGTCACTTTTTGATAAAAATTAAAAATTTTATTAAAAAATCTATTTCTGAATCCAGAGTGCTGTGGTGCCCAAAATATATTTTAGTTTGTGTGCTACGTTACTATAAAAATAAAAAGAGCAATATGATTGCATTTCTTAATTCTCTAGAGGCGTTCAAAATTTTTAAATGTGATTTTTACCCACTAACTTGGTTTTTTTAAATGGGAATTTAATCGTTCACCAACATTTTTAAACACCTCATTTTCATACGAATCTAATGATACCAAAATTTTGAAAATCCGCTCAGAAATATTTCAGATTTCAACCAAAATACAATGCAACCAAGCTTTTAGAAACATGCGGCTAATAGATAATAGATTAGTGGGCTTTGGAAACTAAAATGGCACATTTCTGTGTAAATCTGGTAACCTAATAACATTGGAAAAATATCATAGTAGCCATTGAATGTAATAAAACAATATCAGCTGTCAGACAGATACAAAATAAAGCGTTGCGGAAATCTCTGAGTAAAAATTAAAGAAAATGAATAATTTTAGTAGAAATGAAAAGGTCGATATGTTACTGATATATGGAGAGCGTCTCAAAAATTCAACTGCAGCTGCAGAACTGTATCAGCAACGATATCCCAACAGACGTCATCCAAGCAGACACTTGTTTGCCAGAGTGGAACAAGAATTAAGAAACGAACCCAATCAACAAGATGACCATCAAACATTTATTGTAAGGAGGACAAAGAAATTGATGTATTAGGATTTGTGATGGTACACCCAACAACATCAACAAGGGAATTGTCAATGGAATGCGACATTAGTCAGTCGTCGGTTTGCAGAATTTTAAAGAAACATAAGTTTCGGTCTTATAAATACCAAATACACCAACATCTTTATGGAGATGATAACGACAGGAGGCTAGTATATTGCAACTGGTTCTTAAATGCAGTACAACAAAACCCAGGTTTTCCTTTTCATATTTTATATTCAGATGAAAGTAGATTTACGAACCAAGGTATGTTTAACAAAAATAATACTAGGTACTAGGCTCAAGAAAATCCGAGGTTGGTAGGGCGGGGGAATATTCAGGAAAGATTTGGGTTTAACTGTTGGCTTGGAGTACTTGGAGATCGAATAAGTGGACCCATATTTTTTGATGGAACACTTACTGGCGAACGATATTTATTCTTTTTACAAAAGCAGACAGCAGAATTTCTTGACTTACTTCCTCTTGCCTATTTACAAAATCTTTTCCAACAAGATGGTGCTCCCCCACATAATTCCAGAAGAGTGATGGAATATTTAAACAACTTGCATGGTGAACGCCTTATCGCAAATCAAGGTCATATCAGGTGGCCTCCTAGGTCACCTGACTTAACACCCCTCGACTATTATGTATGGGGCACTCTCAAAAATAAAGTTTATAAAACTTCTTCAAATACCCGTGAAGAGCTGCAACATAAAGTTGTACGGGCTCTTAATGAAATAACGCCGGCTGAAGTGCGTAGAACCATTCAAGCAACTGTACGCAGAGCCGAATTGTGTATAGAAAAAAATGGTGGACATTTTGAAAAATATCTATAAATGTCAATTTATGGTTTAATTATATTAATTATTTTAAAGATACCTACTGTTACCTAGCTTAAGTTTAATGGGCCTTTACAGTACATTCGAATTTTCACATTTAAATATGGTGGGTGTCATTTGGGGAAAATAAAATAATTTTGTATCTAAAATGAGGCGTCTTAGAACAGCAATCTCTAAGAAATAAATTAGCGAAATACAACAACTTTCACGGGGTATTTCAAACGCTCGAGTTTCACGCGCCTTGGTTGCACACGTAATCCCACCAATTATCATCGAGGACACAACAGAAGAACTTGCAAACCGGCAACACTGCGATCACCGAGCGTGTGGATAGCGGATAACCTTAAACTTTCATTTGAGCTGTCGTCTTTTCTGGGGCATTTTCGGTCGTATTTTCACAGAATGGTACAAAACACTGCTTGCTAGACATTTTAATCGAAATCGGAAGCTTTCAATTTACGCTAACCTCAAAACCAAAATGTTAACATCAACAAGCTGTCAAACATCTAGTCATGAGCGATATGTCACTGCCGGTGATTAAATCACCGTGACTAAATCACCGTGATTATACAAAATATTAATATAAAGTGTAATTTACATCGTTTTACTTTCAATTCATACTTGTCCAGTGCTGCTTAATGCAGCCATACATTCACACAAACAAATTACGGCGAACGGTAAACATATCAGCTTGCAGATTGTGATGGCGTTAGTTTAAAACCACCGGAAGTGAAAAATATAAGTCGCCGTTAAGGAGTGATTGGAAAATCGCGATATCGCCCATCACTACAAACGTCAATTGAATGCTGATTTTGTACAACATTGCCGAGTCGCCTTTTACACTATTGGCTTGGGATTGCTGACGTATTAATGGCGCGTTACGGATAATCGTTTAAATTGGACTTGTAAATAGGTGATTTTAATTATTTTTTTCTGGCTCTAATCTGCATCAAAATAGAAATTGAAAAAATACGGGTATTTTAATTTTTCATAAAATTTATGATTCCGCAATAAAAAAAATATGCTGAAAAGGCCCATTGTTCAAACGGAATTGATTTTTATTTATTTATAGACCCGATATTTATGTTCATTTAAATAAAACTCTGAAAACCGAACTGATGTCGCATTCTATTGCAAATGTCCTTGTGGATGTAATTGTGTTTACCTCCACATACCTATGCTAAACTTAATTGTAATGTTCTTTGCGCTCACAATTATTAAATGTTTGATAGCTCAAGATTGCCTATAACTACACGAGTCTGTCTGACAGCTGATATTGTTTTATTACATTCAATGGCTACTATGATTTTTCCAATGTTATTAGGTTACCAGATTTACACAGAAATGTGCCATTTTAGTTTCCAAAGCCCACTAATCTATTATCTATTAGCCGCATGTTTCTAAAAGCTTGGTTGCATTGTATTTTGGCTGAAATCTCAAATATTTCTGAGCGGATTTTCAAAATTTTGGTATCATTAGATTCGTATGAAAATGAGGTATTTAAAAATGTTGGTGAACGATTAAATTCCCATTTAAAAAAACCGAGTTAGTGGGTAAAAATCACATTAAAATATTTTAAATGCCTCTAGAGAATTAAGTAATGCAATCATATTGCTCTTTTTATTTTTATAGTAACGTAGCACACAAACTAAAATATATTTTGGGCACCACAGCACTCTGGATTCAGAAACGGATTTTTTAATAAAATTTTTAATGTTTATCAAAATGTGACCAAAATGGATGTATTGTATTCAAAATTTCCTCTAGATTCCAAAAATGTAAAAATATATAGGGTGTACCATTTAAAAATCGAAAGTTGTGGGCATTTTCGGTCAAACCGGATGTGCACCAAACTTGATTTTTTATTGAAAAGATGGCATTTTAGTCGTGTAATAAGGCCTCCAAATTTCAATTTTCTATTCCAAATATTTTAGGAAATATCGGGGCGAGCGCAATTCGTGACTCACCCGGTATAGGTACTGGTAAGAAAGTGGCTACTTTCCAACCCGAAATATCACATTTCAGATTCAATTGTCGAATGAAGTTGAAATGTCACACTTCCAACTTCTGACATGTAAGACAATTTGATTATTTCTGTATGCTACTGGCAATTCTACGGATAAAACAAGAGCAAATATAATAATCTAGGAAATGGCGTGCAAATTCGACGATGAAAATTTACCGTCTCTCAGTCGGTAATCGTAGAAAGTATATAGCTACGAAACTGTTTTCTGTTTGTAAATTTTTGGTACGATGAAAGAATATGGTGGAGGGGGGACTGCCTGTTTTAAACTATTGGTTGCCGATGTCTGCCCGCATAGGTAGTTACTATATGTTACTATACATTAGTTACACTGGCGGACGAAAATTTTCTGTTGGTGTGCGATAGAAGGAATTTAAAAAATGATTTCTTTAAATTCGGTTATACCGTTAAAATTTTCTATCCGTTTTATATTTCTAGGCGGATGGTTATACAAATATCACTGCAGAAAGCAGGAATGAAATGCGCTTTTTTGGAAGTTGCTAGTTTTATATTTTTTAAGTATATAATTTGAAGAACGAGTATTGTGATTGTGGATGTCAATGTTTAGTGGAAATTTAAACTGTTTTTGTCAAATAATGACGATTCATGTATAAATAGGACCAACAGCGGTTAAAATGTGATTAAGTATCCTTAAATATTGACCTATATGCGTCTAAGGGTTTAAGAGAAAATATTAATCTAAGTATCCTTTTTGGTAGAATAAAAACTCTTATTATGTTAGTTGGTATACCCCAGTATATAATTAGATACTTAATATGGGGAAAAGCCAGAGAGTAATAAATGCCTAGTAAATATGTTGGAGATTTCTTATTGTGTAATAGGCTGAGTTTAGCTTTCTTGTTATATCATCTACATGATTAGTACACGTCAGGTTTTCATCCACGTGAAACCTTAAAAATTTGCTACTTGAGATTCTCGCTAGTTCACTGTTATTAAGAATGAGCGTAATCTCTTCTAATTTTCTTATTTTGTGAGACATAATACATTTCGTTCTTTCGGTACTTATTATTAATTTATTTGAGTAACACCACTCGTAAAATAATGATAATAATGTGTTTCATTAAATTTGTAATTCTTTTGAGAAATCAATAGTTATGTAAATTGTGGTGTCTGTAAACATAACTATAAGTATGTTCAGCTCTTTAATTATGATCAAGGTCATTTACGAACATAATAAAAAAGTGGAGAAAATACACTTCCTTGAGGAACTCAGAATTTTAAGGTGGCGGTATTTGATTGCTGTCTATTATATAAAAAATTGTCAATGTAAAGGTTATCTAATTCCTAATGAGTTTAGCTCTTTTATTAAAAAACTTATATTCACGCAATAAAATGCCCTGGTCAAGTCAAAAAAGGTGGTTAGGGTTTCGTAAATATAATTTGTTGGGTAACTCAAAAGCTGCAGAATTTGTAGAATGGCCTGGTCTAAAACCATGATTATGAACAGATAAAAGAGGAGGGTTGTTTATAAATTTGCAAATTCTATTATGAATAATTCTTTCAAACAATTTTGAAAACATTCAACGTCATTTTGTTAAGCATTTGTGATTTATTGGAGATGGCAATTATTCTATAATTGGTTACCCTCAAAGCACCGTGTTAGAAAGGTTTGGTATGTCGAATCTAGAAAATAAAAGATTAGTGAACTCTATGGACTTCTTAGTCATCCACAATGTCTTGTATATCTTCTTGTACCTTGCGAAGAAAGCAAACATCATGACACCTTTTATCTTTCAATCCGCGGACTAATGTATTAAAACTATATATTTTACGTGTAAAAATTATAATTCGCTGTAAAATGAGCTTGATGTATTTAACTATAGCCTTTCCTCGATAAACAAAACATTTGTGTAAAACAAATATAAGGGGCCAACCATTAATTACGTCATACTTTTAGGGGGTGGGAGGGGGTCAAACTTTTGTGACATCACATTATTTACAGCTACGTATATCATCGTTTTAATTTAATGGAATTAAAAAAAAACAAAAATCAGAAAATTCTACCTCAAAATTTAAAATGTGAGACATCACAACGGATAGGAGGGGGGAGGGGTTGACTCGAATGTGATAACCTGTGACATAGGGGGGGAGGGGTAGTAAAACCGTGAAATTTGCGTGACGTAATTAATGGATGGCCCCTAAATGTAGACTCGACTTTCTCTAATTTTTGTTAACAAGTAGTAAATATAAAGCTTCTCTTATTTTAGTGTAATATGATATATTTGATAAAGCTAGCGGTTGTGTAGTGTATAGTTGCCTTCACTCGTTTAGTGCAGGTAAAAAAAGCTGTAAAAAACGGACCATAAATTTGGCTCGTTAAGATAATTGATGTCTCACAGAGCCGTACTTAAAATTTTTGTGCACACTGATAGAAATTTAAATCTGTTGAGCAATGATGAATTTTGAGTCTAAATAGAATTATCAAATATTCTCTTATTGCTCACTTTCGGCAATAATAATTTAATCTATTGAATTATTATTGTTACCAAGCAAGGACCACGGGGAGATACGAGCAATTCCTTGCAAAAAAATGTGGGTTCAGAGTTAAGGTTATTGCTATTTATATCAATAATCCTAACTTTATCTAATTGACCCGGATTAAATAAATAAATTTAATTCTAGAAAAAAAAAATAAGTATCAAATAAATAATTTCGATTCTAGAGAGCTTCGAGCAACTTCGAAATTTGTAAATATGTTGCAAATATTCATTCAATACGACACAGTACAGTTCTGTAGCTTTCCATAATACTTTCTCTTTTATGAATCACTTTAAAATTAAATCCTATCTTTAATCGCCATCGCCTAAGTGTTTGTTCACTAAATGACACTACACCTGTTGTTCTCAGTTCCATATGTACCTACTGATTGTACTGGTATCTCATTTTCCTTATACTTACTGTTAATTAAATCTCTTAACAACTTCAGCACAGACGAATCTAATGCTCGTGATTTTCCTTTGTCCGATACAGCTTTTCCATTTTATGGTTAATTAATTTATAAATAGTTTGTTCTGGAATTTCTGTTAAGTAGACAGTTTGTTTCACATCTCCGGATTGTCCTTCACTTTCTTATATATTTGTATAAACATTTAAAACTACTTTTTGGGTATGTTCACATAAATGTTGTCTAGAAACTTTCTCTGTAATTTGCGAGCTGTTAATAATCCCCATACTTTCCTGTCATTCTCTGCTAGTGCTAGGTAAAGAACTTTCTCAAGGCCTAAACATGTTCACGATATTATTTTACCACAGCTACTTATAAACACAAAACAGCCGAATAATTCACTACTCGCCAAAATATTTATAAAAACACAGTTGCATAAAATACGCTAAGACACAAAGGAAAATATCATGTAGCTGTTAAAGTATATTACCCTTTTAAGCTCTCATAATCTCAATATAATGTAAACACAGATCACCGACTATATTTATTTTATAAAGCACATACAAATATATTCTTAACTGATGAGGTTAATTTGAAATTCCGCGACACTGACAATATTTAAAAGTTCGACTCTGTCGTCCCCGCTAGGTCGTAAAATATTTTCAGTAGGGGCGAGTTGGTAAATATGAACAAAATAAATAATTGGAACAGGTGTGTTTTAGTCAATTTGTTACTTTAACCCTTCCAGAACATAATTTATTAGTGAATAATGATGTTCTATGTATTAAGTAGTATAATATATTTAATATGTTCCAGAGGAGTTAGCTTGAAAATCGATATGGCCTGATCTCCCCCTCAATGCTGTAGTCAAGTATAAGCGGCACAGCTTTGAGGTTTTTTATGTGCATTAAACGAATGAAGACAACTATAATTATTAGACTCTTCGCAAATACTAAATGAAGAGTATATTGCACTCGATCGGTACGTTTCTAAAACCGATAATATTGCCCGTAGAGAAAAATTTTCATATTACTGTGTTGGTGATCGAATTCTGACCAACTTTCAAAATGTTCGTCCGTCCGTCTGCCTGTCTGTCCGCCCGTCACGTTTCTTGGTAGCACGGTAACGTAAGAACGAAAAGTCCCATTGTATTGAAATTTGGACAGTAAGTTAGTGTTAGCATGACGAACCCTATTGTTTTTGAACAAAATCGATGAATACATAAAGAAGTTATTAATTTTTTAAATATAAAAAAGTTGTGTAATTAAACTAAAAATGTCTAAAACTAATATTATTATCAAATAAACTGCAAAGAGTATCCTATAGAATGTGCAACAATTATATAAAAAGTTCAATATATCGGCGAAAAGTATAATGGTTAGCTTGTTCTATTTTTCTTTTTTGTTTTTTTTTAAGACAGATTCACATTTTCTACTTTTTCTTCTGTATCTGTATCCTTTGTAAGGTACTGTATGTTACGAAGGCGTGGAAAGGACATAGTAAAAATATTTTTATAATTGTCAGTTTAAACTTGCATTTATCCATAATTGCAACTTTAAACTTGCAATTATCTATAATTGCTACTTTAAACTTGCAATTATACATAATTGCAACTTTAAACTTGCAATTAGGCAATTATACCTCATTGCAACTTTAAACTTGCAATTATACCTAATTGCAACTTTAAAGTTGCAATTATAGATAATTGCAAGTTTAAAGTTGTAATTATAGATAATTGCAAATTTAAACTTGCAATTATCTATAATTGCAACTTTAAACTTGCAATTATACATAATTTCAATTAGGTATAATTGCAAGTTTAAAGTTGCAATTAGGTATAATTGCAAGTTTAAAGTTGCAATTGTGTATAATTGCAAGTTTAAAGTTGCAATTAGGTATAATTGCAAGTTTAAAGTTGCAATTATAGATAATTGCAAGTTTAAACTCGCAATTATGGATAATTGCAAGTTTAAAGTTGCAATGAGGTATAATTGCAAGTTTAAAGTTGCAATTATGTATAATTGCAAGTTTAAAGTTGCAATTATAGATAATTGCAAGTTTAAGCTGGCAATTATAAAAATCTCTTTACTATGTCCTTTCCACGCCTTCGTAGTATGTTTATTATATATAATATCATGACTCTTAATTTATTACTAGAGTAATTTTCCACCCTGTAACTGGTTACCTGTTGAGTGGTTGTACCTAATAAATAAAAAATATATAAACATGAATGTCAGATACCCCTAGATATATTACGTATGCTACTCATACAAAACTTGAAATATTAAAGTAAATACCTACCAAGAAAATCAGAGCGTAAGTACTGCTAGCAATTTATTAATTAATGATAATTTGATACCCCTTTTCAATAATAAAACCTGAAATATGTACACATAATATGAATAATGGCTTAATTTCCCTTGATGCTTTTAAAGGATATTCTTCTTCAGTAATATTTTGCACATTCTGTTCGTATATTCGATTTATAATTTGATATAAAAAGTTTTATGAATAGAGATAGGCATCGTAAATTTAAACTCCTTACATTTAGAGCATCTGCTACGGTAATAATTTCCGAAATATTACACCAAATCCGCATTACGGCGAGGTATGGACGTCACATTTATTGCAACTTTATTTACTAAAACCAAGTAACCGGTCATTTGGAATACGTGATGCTACTAGCCCTGGAGATGTATAAACAGAGGTGAATTTATGGAATTTGAAATTTTACTAGCTACAGAAATGATTCCCTTGCGTTATTATATCATAAAAATACGTGTTTCTATTTCTGAACTAAATCTAGGGTTGTCATATACTCTATAGCAAACGGATTCTTGCAATCAGCCCTGATTGAAGATACAAATAAATAAAAAAGAATACATACATCACGAAGAAAAGGGATAAAGTACAACATTAAATACATTACAAGTGCATATTATATATGCACAATAATGTGTTTGAATAAGCCGGCTTATCAAAGCACAGAGAACACAGCAGTGTGTTACAAGATAAAGGTAAAATACAGGATAGAATCGAGTAAATTTTAATAGGGTCGTTTCCTTCAACAAATTTATAAAACATTATTATGCCATCAAAAAATATACTAAATATATATATTTCATATATCATATTAAAGAAAGGCCTAATAATCACATTCTATAATAAATTGGTTTTCAAAATAACAAGGCCGTAAATGATGACGTATGTAATGAGAATTCAATTTTAGAGAATTTTCATGTTTTCGTTTATCATGTTGGTGATAGTGCTCGGTTGATTTGTTGCGTATTTTAGTGATAGGTCGAACCAGCTATTTTTGTGTAGAAGCTAATTCTGCTACTGCTAATTTCATTTAGCAGTTAAAAATAGCTGCTATTTTATTATCAGTTCTTTTAGCGCTAGTTGTTTTAGTTAAATGGAGCGTATTAGCAAATAAAATTTTACCAGCCAGGCTGAAGCCATGTAGCAGAAATAAAAAAATGAATCAATTCGCTGTATGGAGTGGTTAAATGTGATTAATTTTAACTGAAATATAAATTATTGTATTGCTATTTTGACGGTGATTTCGACGTACGTCGCAAATTAGATAAATGATATGTGGCTCATATTACAATAATATATTTGATTTGAAGACATGTCATGTCGGCTGATTGGAATTGTCTGACCGATTCTTACGTAAACTATAGGTATAGTTTAAAAATAATGTGTTATGAGTTTATTAAAACAAAATATTTTTACACGAGTTACATAGGTATTCCATTCCTAAGTGCAGCTACGCTGCTCGCTCTAGTTAAACGAATGTGCATACCTACTGCCACTGCTATTGGGCTGACGCTGCCCGCTTGTGTTGCTATGTGGGCGCGTTGGCATATTTAGCAAGTAATTTCAACCTGCTATAATAATAGAGTATTTGTCAAACACAGCAAAAAAGATTTTTCCAAAAAGCCTTGAAAAAGAAAACAGATTAGATTTCCGAAACGTCGGCGAAATATTTAATTTCAAGTTTTTATACTTATTTGTGTTGTTTATTTATAAAAACCAACCTTTAACTGATCCTTTGACGTAAACGTCACAGGCGTAGAGGTTTTTTACCAGTAACATACTGGTTAATTGTGATATATTTTGTAGATTCCCCTAGCACCGCTTAGAAAGAAAACATACATGTGGCAGGAAGTCCCAAAGAATTGAAGAAGAAAAAAAATTACTGGATCATATTTCTTTGAAGGAAATATTACAGTAACATTATACCTCAAATTCAAAGGACCAGATTTTTTGTATCGGCCAATATACATTCTCATTTTGATACATTTTCAAACAAGGCGTTTCCTGACCAATGGAAAGGAGGAAGGGATAATATAGCAACCCTATCCAATTAGATTATCTCTTGTGAGGTTATTTAAAACAAGTAGATAGTTTAAACGACCCAAAACTATTAACATTTTGAAAGAAAAGATTCTGAAAATAACAGATATTTTTAAATAACGTAAAAGAGAAATGTATTCAACGATCAGGGTATTGTCAACTTAGTAATGGCTAGTAAACACAATTTAGTCATTTAATAAAAAATTTGTTACTGCTTTCTTGTTTTAAATTTTCCTTAATTAATTACGCAAAGTCTGTTTAGATATCGTGGCATACTTTATAGCAAAAAAAATTAAATGTCTGTCAATTTGGGATATTAGTTCGCCACATATTTACGAAAAAATTGTTCAATTGAAAAATATGCAAGTCGATGTACAGGAATGACATCGGTAGAGCTATTCCGAGCAGTAATCAACGAAGCTAGATGGTTTGGAATGATCGCTGATGCCCTCTGAGGATAGGGGCAGAAAGAAGAAAAATGATAATGTCGTTACGTCAGACAATTGCAATCATAACTATAGTGGTCATATTTCCAGATCCATTTTGTTAAAATAACTATTTACAAAATATCTTTATAATTAATATTCGTAATTCTTTATTTGAGAATCTGTTAGAATTGAAAGAAAAGTATAATTACACAACACAACGTAAAAAAGAGCGATGCACTAAATATCAAATATTTGATGTTTAAAAATGAATTATTATTTGTTTGCTTATAATTGTATTGAAACATTCTTTATAGGATTTTGCAAACAGCAGAAAGATTAACTATCTATAAAAGAAAAACTTTGTGTAGAAATATTAATGAAATCTTTGCATTCTTTCGATAACCTGAATTCTGGTTATGCTAGCAAATTAAAATCCTAAAATGAATTTGTCTAATTTCTTATTTAAATAAGAAATTAGACAAATTCATTTTAGGATTTTAATTTGCTAGCATAACCAGAATTCAGGTTATCGAAAGAATGCAAAGATTTCATTAATATTTCTACACAAAGTTTTTTTTTTATAGATAGTTAATCTTTCTGCTGTTTGCAAAATCCTATAAAGAATGTTTCAATACAAATATTTGATGTAACAAAAAGAATTTTATAAAAAAGAAAAACAGGAACAAATAATATTGTAAGACAGATATTCCAGGACATTTACTTAAAATGTTTGCAAAAGTTATGCAACTATGGCAGCCCTATTGGTTAGTCATTTTGAAGTTTAAACACTTGAAATCAGAGTTTGAATCAGCTACTCCGGAAGTAAAAACAAGTTTAAACAACAAAACATTTTTATTCAAACAGTATTATGTGAACTGAATTAAATACATCAACTTCTGAAAAATATCTTTGGTGTTCTTTATTTACATTACCAAAATAAACAAAACCTAAAACTAAAACTCAACTTATTGTAATTATGTTTCGGTTTACACTAAAATTATGTTCTAAGTAGCCATTATATTTTGGAATACTGTCTGCTGACAAACATTTAAAGACGAATTTTCTTCCATTATTAAAATAGCAATAATCCCCAAACAACTTCTAGGCCACTATAAATAATTAATTTCCAATCTAATTTCATCTGCACGCCAATGCTTTAACTTCTGCCAGCAAGAGGCAAGGGTTGAAGAGCTAATATTTTATTTAATACATCTTATGACAGTACGTAGCATTGAACTCTGTTATGTTTAATATAGAGTTCAATGGTACGTAGTCACTAGGTCGTATTAGGCCAAGGCTATTTTGAATTTTTAAACAGCGTACGAATTATTTATATTGACATGTTCGTTCCATAGAAATCTCGACTTCATATGTTCAGGGTGACTCACTAGTTCGTAGGCTGTCAACATCTCCTCAACCATTTGAAATTTGAAAAAATGTCTCAGGCAAAAATTGTAGAAAATGAAAAGTAGCATATTTTTAAATCTACAGTGTTCCAAAAATTTTTTATATATTTATATTTAGCTCTTAATAATTATCTATCCAGGCATTCAGGCATGTATTATTATTGTATGTATTATTGTGGACTTACACTGCGGCGTTGTCACGTTATGAAAATTTACACCTGCCACAATGAAGTTGTCAATGGTGCTTAACGAAGGGTCTATTGAATAAGGATCTAGCCAAGTATTTACACATAACCAGAGGAGCCAGATTCAACTTTCTAAAAATTAATTATCTACACCCTTTGGTGCCTAATTATGATCATCTTTTTCTATGTTTTTTAAAATATTCCAGTCGAAAAAAAAAATAGTCACTATGGACGTAAGAGTGTGGGTAATTTATTGCTAAAACATTTTAAGTGAAAATATATAGGATGTTCCATCTGAAAGAGTTTTGTTACGACAGTTTAAAATAAAATATTTGAATTATTGTGGAGAACATGTAGAATTGAATTTGATTTCGAGAAACTTGGAAACTAGTATGTGGCCTTGACTACAGTGACTACTCAAGGAGAACGACAATCAAATTAATGAAGTTTACTCTGGACCTCTGCAAATGATTTTTATAAAAAATTGTAATAAAATAGCAATACCGTAGTGTCAGATCAAAAATTATACATGAATGAGTAGAGAATTAAGAGCCAAATATATAAAAAAATGTTGGGCGTTCTATTTAAAAAATTTAAGTATTTGCTTACCATCACTACATCCTGTATGTGCAAGCCGTCTTTTTAAAATGTGTTATTATCATACATCATACAAATACGTTTATAAAACGGACTAGTATTAATTCTAAAGCAATCAATTATCATATTTTTTTTAATTAAAATGCACTAAAACGAAAAAAATTAATATTATGTGATTGGATAGGAGCAGGGCAGTAGTTCAATAAGTGGCCCCAGTGCGGATGAGTGGTTGTTAACAATAGTAAGTTAAAAATTATCAAATCAAACAAATAACAGCATTGTATTAATGTTGACCTCACCTCAAACTTATAGCGAAAAGTTCGTATTTAGTTCGACATAAATAGGATTTTCTTTAATGCTGCCACAGCACCCTCTGGGAACCACCCCTAATCCGTGGGTCAGAAAATTATAATACGAGATAACCACTAACACAGTTTATTGAATAACTTACTCACAAAATGTTTAGTAACAATCTAAAGCAATGTTTGCTATTTGATATTTTCAGCATCCATCCATACCCTTTTACAGATATCTATAACAATCTAGAAGTCTCGATCCGCTTTCTAGAAACGCCTCAGAGATGGCGCAGAGGTGAAGACACTACAGGTTTCCGCAGAGTGAATACAGATCTGAGGTGTGGAGATATGCTAAATGAATACACTTACTACTACTTATTAATGCAACCCACACCTAGGGGGAGCTACTGGCGTTACAATATATCTTGCGGCAAACATTTACATATCTACATAAAATTTGATACATGGAAATATAAGGACTGACTGATAACGGTTGAAGCTGAAACATTCAAAACGGCGGATATTTTCTTTTACTCTATAGAAGTTACATAAAAGATAAGCCACTAAATGTATTTTGAACCCACCTCAATATAGTAAAATTGTATTTCAGAATTTTTAGTGAGTTTTTTTGAAGGCGTTTTCAGAAATACTTTTCGACAATAATATCAACACAATTTATTGTTATTTTTACTTATTACTATGAAGAAATAGTATACTTTTTATAAAACTAACTTTCTGTCTCTTCCCTGTAAAATAAAAACTAAACCTATTAGTTTACATAAAATTCTCTCTCCCATGATCCATTCTGCTTACCGATTATTAAATTTTGAATAAAAAATAGTCTAATTGGTTATTTTATTCACAATTGTAACAAGTTAAATAAAATGCTAATTAGAGTCTAAAATGCAAATTGTCACTTTAATTTAGCTAGACGTACGAACCAAGTAGATAAAATAAAAGAATATCTCATAGTCGTAGCTAAAGCAAATGCTTTTAAAACCACTATTCTCGTACCTATTTTGCATACTATCAAGTTGCTAAAAATCGCCAGCATTTTGCAAGGTTTAAATGAAGTTTGCTCTTTTACTTTTAAAATAGTTTTTTTATAGATGTATACAGAGGAATCATAAAGTTCCTGGCTACATTGAACACGGAGCAGCACATTTTGGAATGCTTTACTGAGCATTAAAATGCCGCTTGCTGACCGACAAATGATAACTATTGCCTCAAATATGGCGCCCTTTATAATTTTAAATAACTCTGATGCTGAATGATAATTTTTACGAGTGGAGTGTGCACTCTCACAATTTATTAAAGTTGAATTTCACACATAAATATAATTTTTAAATTAATAAATGTTCCATCTTGTAAAAATTTTGTTCCCACGTAGTCGAATCTATATACAAAGAAATTGATATAAAATGTTTTTCTATTCGTTTGGTGTGGTTTTGGTACGATCTGGCATGCTTATCCAATAAAAGGAAAAATATAGTTAAATTCGATCACAGCAAAGCATCAATACGGATGTCTGAGGCTAAAACTGGCCATATCTCAAATACTATTCCACCTAGAATGTTAGTTTTGGTGTTTAACCCTCGGTTTTATGGCTCAATTAATCCAATGGGAACAATTAAGTTATCACCAGTTAATTATTTAACATCATTTAATGCCTATATAATCCCATGCAATTTATTAGTCAAGTTACCAGGCCCCAGTCTGACTGATCGTACAGTTTACACCTGTTGCACAAAGAGCTAGTACCTACAGCCAACATCTGAAGCCTCCGGACGAAACATGTCATGTGGATTGTCACATTCTTCAATTTTAGATGGGCTATAGGCAGTGGTACAGGGTACATTTTTTTCTACAAGTGCAGTGTCTTGCAAAATTGAAGCACTTGTAAAGTATGCCTTCAAAAAACTGTCTGGAGCAAGGTAAATTATTTCAATAATTGAGCTCTCAGATCATTCTGCAGGCTTCACCCACAATTCATGACAATCATTCCCTTCACCTTTTCCATCGACATAATGTTTGCGCAATACACCCTGCGAGGTTAAGTACAGATTGAGTTGGCGGATGAAGTATTGATGTCAGGAATGACGAAGCATATATGACCTTATTGACGTTGTTTTATAGAATTTTCGGAAAGTAATCTGCGTATTTGCCACTGCAGAGGATGGCGATTACTTGCAAATCTAGATTGTTCAAAGGATTGCTAGATTCTTCAGCCCTTCCTCTTCTCGATTTGAAAGCTCTTCACTGAATTACCCTACAATTAATTGTTACCCAAGATTTCCAAACTCTTTACAAAGATTCGGATTTCCCTGGAAGCTAACTTCTCCATCTCTTCAGGTGTACTTAAGCCTTAAGCAGATTAACATTTTTCATTCACAGAGTATATATTCCGCAGTCTTCGTTGCAGTATAACAATATCTAGATTTATCATTTTCTGCCTTGCCCATATTCCTAAGACGGCATCTCAACGGACAATGGCCATTAGAAGATCCGTCGTGAGCCTTAAGTCAGATTCTTCGAGTTCTAGAAGTCTTGTGGCATTCTTGTGGTTTAAACCCAAAAAATGGGGGTTTAGCACATTTTTCTGTACGGCTGTCCTCTAATTCATTATCCCATATTCCATCATGCCCTGGCACCCACATCAAGACCACTTTGTTTCTTTTTACGAGTTGCTTCAGAGATTGTGTGCATTGTCAGGTAATTTCAGATTCAAAGGTGTAAGACCTACAAAACCTTTCACGCTGTCTGGATATCTGAAAATACATAGATATTTGCCCTTCGAATAACTTTGTACATTTTATGCATTCGCATAGAGATAGCACAGACCGTGCCTTGGGGAGCTTGCTAGGGCTCTAAACAGCCTGCAATTAGGTATGCTATGACCACACCAACACCTTTAGCCATCTTCGATACATCTATGCTGTCAAACGAGGTCAGTAACCTTTATCCAACCGCAGTGCTTCGACTTTCTCGTGTGACAGCTTTCAATCAGCACATCAAAGAGACAATCTAAGTACTGCTTGGCCGGCATTGAGTCAGCAGGTTTGGTCACGGACTTCAATCGAATGAGCTCCACAATCCTTAAGTGACCAAACAGATCTCATGGTTTGAATTTGGGTATCTGCTGCAACCGCTTGGAACTTGTAGGATTTGCTATAAAAACTCTTACAATCTGGCTGTACAAAAACGTGGTGATTGGTATCTTCTCAGATTAAAGTACTTGTGTGTAGATAATATGTCTCCACTGAAATGTGAAACAAGTCTGTGTCAGCATTACCAACTGAATTTACCACACAGCAACTCCTTTTCAGTTGTCCACTCACCAACCACTTCAGCTTCTGTTTATTAATATCCCTTGATAAAAATTCCTATTGGTCTGAGAATTCTATATCGGTATATTAGCAGTGAAGCCGGCAACCAGATGACTATTGTTTCCTCTCCTCAGATGCGTGTTGACTTTAACAACATATGAGTGCGTTATTGCAACGTAGGTTTCTCCATGCCTCCATATTAATCGATAGATTAACCTCCATTGAGGATGTGATATTTTATATCTGGTGCAGACTGCTTGCATGTTTACCAATTGAGGAGATTAATTGTGGTTTATCGGCTTCCCAACATATCAGAAGGGAAGGAGATAAACTCGTAATTCATAACCTGTTTCATTGACAGATCTCCGCTTTGGCAGCGGCAAGTAAACGTTGAACAATGAGAATGAAATCCATAGTATGATTCGGAGCGACATTGATAGCTGATATTTGTCCAAGAGATTGAGTTTCATCCTTTTTACAGAATAATATTGTACACACAGGTTGCCCCACGATGTTTTGCATGATACCTCGTTCCACGGACTATCCCAACTAGCAATTTGATATTTTATAAAAGTTGTTGGAATGTTTCTGACACAAATTTTATAAAGCAACGTTACTCTCAGAAACACTTTCCTAACGTTTTCACAGCAGTTATAAATGCAAAATTGGCACCATCCTATAAAATATTTCAGTCGCTCTTGATATTTTGTAACGCCTATTGGAACCATTACAAAATAATTGTATAAACATTGCCAGAAGTATTATGAACATTTAGTAAAATCAATATATAGCAGTTTTATTAAAGCTGCATTTAATTGTACTATAAAACACACTTCACTGCTTGATAAATTACTACTATAAAACAACTGTTTTATAAGAGCTTTTAAATAGTCACTATTTTAAAAAAAATGCTGCTTTATAGACACTAACAAAATAAAATGATTTCTAGAATGTAGCTTAAAAGTTGAAGAAGTATTTTGGAAACTAAAAGCATATGGCATTCTGATTTAATACTAGGTACCTAATAACCTATAATAATTATTTAAGAGACTTGTTCTGGCTTACAGCGACTGCAATTTTTGATGCGGAGAAAATTTTCCTGTGAACTATGGCCATATTTTTAATATATTTTTAACGGGTCTCGCATTTATTTATGATTTCTAATAATTTTTGAAATCTTATAAATATCGATTTTACGAACTTGAGGTTTTTTTCAATGTAACTTACACTAATTTGTTTTAGTAGTTATAACTATATAATTAGCACGTTTCTGACAAATTCTAATAAATATCTCATATTTTAAATTTTCATATCTTGTCATTTTTACCATCACGAACGCTGGCCTTTTGGCCTCCCTCTATAAAATAATGCACCGTAGTGTAACTTTTTTGCGAATTTTATAAAATAGATTACTCACTTTCACACGATACTTTTGTAGCTCTTATGATAAATTTGTTAAGACTGAGTTGTAAACGCCACCACGGATACAGGTTTCAATTTGCATAAATATAACCTAGACATTTACCTTATTTATAGAGCTGTTTATTTATGGTTTATTTATTGCCAAAAACACGTAGTTACTTTTACTAGTAGAAGCAATAGTACTTTGCATATGACCTGACACGTTAACAGTGCAGTGAGTGAAATGCGCCGTTTCATTTTACAGCAGTAAACTGTCTTATTGTCAAAACCACTACGGCGTTAATACATGTACCTAATATTTTTACAACCACTTTTTAAGTTTCTCCATACCCTAAATCTGATGTTTCTAGTTTCGTCTTTATATTATCTGTCAAGATCTGCACCGCTCTTGTCTTGTTGGTAACTAAAATTTAGGGATAATAATTTTTTTATAAACTTGTATACCACAATTATGATAAATTTTCATTAAAAGACAGACTTTAATTATGACTAAATATAAATACACAGCTAACGCAGGAAACCAATTTTCTCAAATATGTTTTATTGTATTATTAGCCACTACTTGTTTATACCCAAGTAAACAATTTTGTTTTGTAATGACTTTGTTGCTCTTTCCATATTACAGTGAATACAATGCCATATAATAATTATATAACATTCTCTGGAACAATATTTATTCTTAAAAGCAAAATTGTCACAAATATATCTTTAATATGACTGCTTTGTAAGATGATAAGAAATAACTATAAAACAATTCGAATGTATATTTATAACAGTGCAAAAAATACTACTAAATTGTTATAAAACGATTTAGTTTTGTAGGCTGAAATATTTTATAACGTAGTCACGAAAACATTTATAAAATAATTTCTTAACTCCATTTTAAGATATTTTATAATTTTGCTGTAGAAACGTTTTAATAATAAGTTTATAAAATAGTTCAGTTGCAGACAACAAAATATTATTTTCTGGAACTCTACTATAATCAATCGGTATTTAGAAGCATTAATAAAATAACAATAAAACAAAATAATCGTAGAACATTACAAATTTGCTGGTTGGGTTGTAACACACTTACAACTTACATAGCCACAACGCCATTGTCAATGTTCTTTAATGAAAAGTTTGTTGAAAAAATCGAGCATTCAGCAAGTATTCACACGATTAAATATAGCGTTTGAGATATAGCTCATTTTTAGGTCCCGACAAGCGACATTCATATTGCACGCCATCTTGAATATGGCCCTGTTCAATAGCCAGATAAAATTAAATTTTTATGTGTTAATAATAGTGTTTCTGTCCCGGGAATCCCGGGACGGGATTTCCCGGGAATTATGTCACTTTTTATCATTCCCGTTCCCGGGAAATAACAGTCGGGATTTCCCGGACCCTTGGAAATAAAAATAAGTTTTAAACATATTAAATTTCGTGCTCTCGTCACATAAATCGACTCTGCAACGACTACAACGAGTGTACCGGAGACGTGGAAGAGTGCGCGAGCTCCGAAATTTTACCGAGCGTGCGCGTCGGATTATGTTTTATTTCGTTATTGTATTATTTCCTGTAGTTAGTGTTGTGTCTTTTTAATTATAAATAAAGCAAAACAAAACTGACGGATTTATTTTTTGACCAAAGGAAGAAAACAAACATTTAAAAAATGAATATTTGAATGGTGCGATATTTTGAAAAAAAAAAACTGTGTTTTTCAAGAAACATATAAAAAATTTATTGTTTCCCGGGAATCCCGGGATTCCCGGGAACGGCAAATTCTATTTCCCGATTCCCGGGAATGAAAAAAAGTCGGGAAATCAGAAACCCTAGTTAATAAGCATTCTAAATGATAACAAATTCAATTGAAACATTCTTTATTTGCGTTAGATAGCTATTTTTTGTATGTTGACCAGACTAATGTTGAATTCTACTGTAAATTAAAATTGGATACATTAAGTTATGTGAAAAGCGCATATTAACACAAAATAATGGCATTTCAATAAAAAAACAAGATCTTAGCGCTTTTCGTTCATCTGTAAGAATTTCTATTCGTGCTGTGAAAGTTTCTGGAAATAGAAGACGCTGCCTTTGCACGCAATACGGCTAATGATAAGACATTTCGATGACAATGACAGCATGTTTTAATTATGCCAGGGAAGTGTCGCCAGACCGCCTTCCATGTAATTATGAACCGAACTCCCAGTCTCGCACTTATCCTAATTCCTCGGCATTCTGTCTCGTGAACGCCTTGGCAATCCCTTGTTAGGGTTAATCAAATATTAAACAAAGGATCATTTCATTTGAGCTAAGTAAGCGCGTTATGCAAATCCTTTGAAATATACGTGGAGAATCAATCTCTTTTGACCGCCTATGTCACCAATACAAAAGAACGGCGGAATATGAGGCCGTGCGATAATGAAACGCTGAAATCATATTTTAAACCAATTATATACAATTGGCTTTGTAGTGGCATATACCTTTTAACATTTTCAGTGGTTACCTTGTAAACTGACAGACCTAGCGATACTTCGGGATCTACGGTCCCGAAATCGACAAAGGGGAGGGAGGGGTCGACTAACGCATATACAAAAATGAAAACTGGATTCATCTGTGACATTTCCTGCCGGATTCGAATTTCGAGTTCGCCAATTTATTTGGAATTGTGAAATTGTCGAAAAGGGCATTTATTTGCAAAAACTGCAAAGCAGATGAAAATATGTACCTATTTTATTATTTCTCATTCATTATTTCGCCTACTATTGGAGATATCGACCTTAAATTTTAACCAAACATTCGTTCAACCTTTATCTTGGGTATAACCAAACGAAAATGTGTCTTCGTATCACATATTTTTTTACAAAAAATATAAAAACCCGTACATGTTGACCAATAATTATAAAATGCATCATAAAATATAACATGCGACATTCTATTTATTAAAGTTAGACGAGTGGTGAAACGAAGTAAAGTGTGGTTTAAAGTTCAAAGAAACTATTTTCCAATTTTTTTTATGTGATAATTTTACCACACTAAAGCTGGTAACATAGCGCACGTTGTAACACTGGTGTCACTGGTAGCAGGCAGTGTATGTTGCTAGCTAGTGCAAGCAGTGAACAAGTGTTTTCTGCAGTTTTTATTATTATTAAGTTATCTTGTAAAGTCACTTTATAAAGTGATTTGCAGAAAAAATTTAGAATCGCTTGAATCACGGAAGATGAACATAAGTTTTTGAAATACTTAATCTTATTGTATTCCTTATTATTTGATTCGAATATATATTTGCAGTCAAAAATAGATTTTAGACAATTATGTGTCTAAAAGATAGTGCCGAGACATTACAAAATGTAATTAATGAGGCTTTTGATTCGTTAAAAGAGGCAGCAAACATAAAAACGGATTTATATTCTATAATATTGGGCATAAAACTACAAAACAAGCACTAATTCATAAGTAAAAAAAAAAGTGTTTCAAGCACAATGTAGGAGGCCCTAGGCGCAAGAATTTTATAAAAAAAGCAAAAGAGAGCCGTCTCCAAATCAAACTGAACTACTTTATTTAAGAACGAAAGCAAAAATATTTACATCAATAATATAAAGGTGTGCTTTCTATGCGACAAAGACAGCGATTTCAAGGGGAAATAGAAAACTCATCCCAGTTACCACCTTTATTAAAAAACAAATGCAAATTTTAATTAAGAGATAAAAAATAAAGTATTTTTTTTTTCCTCTAACTTTTTGGCCTTGGAAACTTGTCCTTTAGCCACGTATGTTGTATTTTTCAATTTTGCTTATTGTTATTAATTAATTAATTAATTCATTTTTTTATATAAACTATACCTATATACCCTAACAACATCGATACCGGAACCTAAGACAAGATGAACCAACAGGATTTATAACAAAGGTGACACACTTCTTGCCCAGGGGTCGGTCAGGGCATTTTGAGACACACACAGGTAGACCTCGGATAAATTGGTTATTATTCTACAAAGGTAGACAGTAGGAAAGACGAAGCTAAGCTATAAATTCCACCAATTGTGCCAAGCGTATTACTTATATTTTAACCTTAATTTTATCCAAAAACTCTATTATCAATTTAAATACAAAAAATCGTTTATTATCAATACAGAGGGTAGCCACATCGGGTCTACTATTCCTTTTTTCCTTAATTCATTAGAGAGCCACTCGGTATGTACTTGGTTATTTCGACAGTTAAAGAATATGTGATTAAGATCACCAAATTCGCCACATATGCAATTAGGGCATTGCAGAACACCTATTTTATGCAGGTGAGCAGGAAACCTTCCATGATTTGATTTAAGTCTTGCGACTGTAGCTATGATCTTCCTATAAAGTATTAAATACTAGATAATATTCAACGACATGGCGATACCTGTATAGATGACAGCTCATGAATTGAAATATAAGTATTGCATGACCATTTTTTTAAAACTAAAATCAAGAGATTCTGCGTATGAAAGGGATGAACAAAAATGCATGACGTTTAAATGAACGATACTTATTAAATGGAATGGATTTTCTACCTAATCATTGATTATAATGATCCTTCACGTAAATACATCGCATTCATATTTTTGCTTCCACATCCACGTAGTGGATTGGAAGTATAGTAATCGCAAAAAAAATTTCAAAAATTTATTTTCTTGAAATAGGTTTAGAAGGTCCTGAAACGTCGAGAGATTTCTGTCTGTCTGTTTGTCTGTAACTTTTTTTGCCCGCACGATTTCTCCGGAACGGTCTAAGGTATTGACTTGATATTTTGTACACGTATATATTATAATGAGATCTGGAACAGAATTGTTTTTTGAAGATATTCGGTGAAGGGTTGGGGGTATATTTTGAGATGATTCCGTTGAAGGCTTAGGGGTTAAATAGGGGTAAATAAGGGAAAAATAAGTAAAGCAAGCTGGTAAGAGTACAGAAACTTGAAGTTCGGTGTATGTACTAGAAGCCAAGGTCTCAGATTATTTATAATATTTTTCAACCCCCCACCTCCATTATTCTCCATACTCCATTATTAAAGGGATTGATAAAATAAAATTAAGATATTCACTTGAAGTTTGGTACACGTATGTATTATAACGACATCTGGAACTATATTTTGAGATGATTCCATTGAAGGGTTGGGGGTTAAATAGGGGAAAATGGGTAAAGCAAGCTGGTAAAAGAGTACAGAAATTAGGGGTTTGGTGTATATACTAGATACCGACGGCTTAAATTTCTTTCTAATATTTTTCAAACCCCTTCACTCCATTATTAATGAGATTGTTAACATAAAATTGAGATATTCACTTTAAAGTTAGTAGGTACCACATCTGATTGAGAAGAGTCCATTGAAGGGGTGGGAGGTGGTAGGTTGTGAATAGGGGAAAATAAGTAATATAAACTAGAAACTTCATTTTTAACGTATATGGTAGACACCAACGTCTCAAATTTTGCTATGACATCTGCCCCAAATATTATTAAAATTCTATCATCAATAATTTACACATACTAGAGTGCAAATTTAGTCAAGATGTTTCCTTTAAAGTGACTTGGCTGAAAAATCTGGATGTGGAAGTAGTGATTCCTTAGGCAGCAGTTTTTACATACCAATCGTTAGTGGTCTTTATTAAGGATGTTATATTTTGCCTACACTTGCGAAAAAGGCTTTCCTCCAGATTGCAATTTATAAACTGCCCCTGAGGTACATCCACATATACCTAATATTTTTCATTTTGCTTGGTGTAAATTAGACAGGAGTATAGTTCTAGTAATTAGAGCCTAAAAGTTTCAATTTACATTCATTTTGTATTTGTAAATGTAAAACTACAACTGCAAGTGGTTATTGTCATTGCAGTGCAGCAAGAGTACAATACGTAATTAGTTGCATGTGTAAAGGAAACTGTTCCGAGACATCATTATTTGCATGAAAATTATAATTTTTAAAAGTTCATATAGGCGTCGAAGCGAATTTTTTTGCGAATTGCATTTTTATTGTCTACAATAGAATAGAAGGGCGTACATAGCCGCGAAGAAATTTTGCGTTAATTCGCCAATTAATATCATATTTGTCTAACAGACATTGTAACCTTAGCAATAGCTTAACACACAAAATAGTTAAATAATGCGTTTCAATGTTTATTAAAAATGTTAAGGTGGCCATTCCCTAAAAAGAGACATCCGATAGGAAAATATTTATTATTTTTACCCATAACTTTTTTCTTAGCACGTATATTTAAAAAATTATAAGAGTGAGTCCCTAAGTAGAACCATAACTAGACTACTACTATGGATTTTCGCACAATAATTTCAGTGGTATGCAAAATAGCTAGATTTAAAACTATGAAATTAGAAGATTAACATAATTTTTAAATTTAAATCTAGCTATTTTGCAAACCACTGAAATTAGTGAGTGAAAGTTCATAGTTGTAGTCTTGTTATGGTTCTACTTAGGTACTCTTATAGTTTTTTTTAAATATACGTACTAAGAGAGAAAAGTTATGGCCAAAAATAATGAATATTTCCCTATAGGATGTCTCTTTCTAGGGAATGGCCACCTTAAGTAAATAGGTACAACGACAAATTTATGTCCACTTATTTTACTTCAAAATATTGCATATTCTTCCAGTAGATTTTTCATTGTTATTTTTGTTTTCACTTTTTTCTTAGCAAAAATTTGTTGTACGTATTAGCAAGTATTATCATTACTTTTAGGCATTATGATATTTTATTTCTGATACAAAATTGAAGTAATTTCTTTTCAGTTTTGTTACTTTAAAAAATCGCGTATTCATCTTATAACTCTTTAAATCTTACTGTGTTTGTGTATAAATATATCGGATCTAAATGAAATATTTGAATTTAATATTTTGAATGTCTGTTTCATAATTAATAATTGAAGTCAAAAAAAATAGTTTCTGTTCGATTTCGATTAACCAACAGTTATTCCGTACCTAATGCACTGTGATTGCACAGACAGATTTGTCTCGAGCAGGCATAGTTAAGTCACTAATATCCGATCGGAACTCCGTGTTGGGGGTGCGCAGCATTTTAACAATCCATTTGCGACTAACCTAAATAGCACCAAAAAGAAATATAGAATCCAAAAACTTCCTTGGCCTTACTTTTTGTCGGTATACTACCTTTCTATTTTTAATAATAAATTTTACTGTGCGTTTTCGTAGTTTTGTGCAACATGTAATAGTTTATATATTTTTCATGAAAAAGGCATGACGGTAAAGCAATTTTGCTTTTTACAACAACCAAGAACAATATCAAAGGAATATGTTTATAAAATTTGCGATCAATATCTCTAATAAAGTTCGATAAAAATATGTCTTTTTCTCCAAGTTCGCAATTCCGAAATAACTAGCGAACTCGAAATTCGAATTCAGCAGAAAATTTTACATAAAAATCTGTTCTTCGTTTTTGTATACCCTTTAGTATAGATAATAAAAATAAGAAAAATATGAAACCACGAATACTGGATCACGGGTCAGTGGTTAAAGTCATTGAGAAGCATTACTATTACACTGATCAATATATTTCTCTAGACATTATGTATGATCCTGATATTAGAAAATAAATTGGAATTGAAGACAGTATTTACGGGCTTACGACAGTGAATTATGCAATGATTAAAACGTTTCATAATATATACTTACCTATTTAATATTTATTTTTAATTTGGGATATTTAAAAGAGGTTAAAGTTATTTAGTCAAGTGGTTTATGCAATAATTGATTTGCCTACATGGTGGGCATATTACACCCTTTACATGTAATTTTTGACCTAAGTTATGTCTCTCTGATTATATTGTAACAGCCTAGCTAAACAATTTAAGGATTCAAAATATAAAAGTAAAGAAATTGGAATACTTACAAGGCTCAGGTTATACAGGGTGTAATTAGTTTCATGTCATTAAAAAAAACTGGTGGTAGGGAACCACAAGACAAACAAAAAAAACCTTATATAACATGGGGTCTAAAGCTCATAGTTTTGGAGAAAAAAAATAAACCAAAATTTCGCAAATTTTCAATAAAATCTTTTGAGAACTGCTGGAATATTGAGGTAGGTTTAGATCGTCGCGCGTGTCTTTGCCTATGATACTCAATATTTGTATAGATAGCTATAAAATGTCGGCGGTCTTTTATGAGGCGCCGTTTGGGACAAAATACAATTTCTGGCAATATATATAATATTACACAATATATAAAAAAAATCCATATATCAACACAATTTCCTGATATATATAGAAAAATTCCATATATAATGTTTTGATATAGACTCTTAATTTCATTAACTGCCGCAATAAAATGAGGGCGCTCAGCCAGCCGCTCATTATGACGTAATTATCAGTCATTACATAATGTAATATTCATATTGGGATATTAAGTATTACTTGGTCTGTCTTCATAAGTAGTTTTGTAATTTGTGTGATAGCTGAGAATTTTTCTTAAAAATTTAGGATAGGTACTTACCTTCAAATATAGTTTCTAATCTAGAATGTAAACTCCATACCATAGTATGTATATTATTAAGTTTGTCTTTGTCTGCTGTTTCACTTTCTACATTTCTCATTAATGCATTTAATACACAAACCACCCACACTATGGGTAGTTTGTGATTTAATACAAAACAATGCTTTTCGAGTACCTATTAAACAATCTTCCACCAGCCTTACATCCGAATCAATTTGTCTTCGATAACATAAATTATAATCAGAAATTGATTCTTCAAAG
Source organism: Stenurella melanura (assembly GCA_963583905.1). Lineage (NCBI taxonomy): Eukaryota > Metazoa > Arthropoda > Insecta > Coleoptera > Cerambycidae > Stenurella > Stenurella melanura. The sequence goes on along the minus strand of OY757314.1, from coordinate 63,778,365 downwards.
TACTCGGCAATATCCATATTCACTGGTATTTAAAAAAATATTTATATTTTCAATTTTCTTATTATTATAGGTTAGGATTACCTACAGCTGGCTTCCAGCTTTAGCGTGAACGCCCTCATTCTATTGCGGCAGTTAGTGAAATTAAAAGTCTATATCAAAACATTATATATGGAATTTTTCTATATATATCAGGAAATTGTATCTTTATATATGAAATTTTTGTATATATTGTGTAAGTTTATATATATTGCAAGAAATTGTATTTTGTCCCAAACGGCGCCTCATAGTCTTTAGCGGTGCGGTAAATAAGATGAAAGACGTCGACGTTTTCTGAGTGTTTAGTAGATCTGATCTGAAGAAAACTATACTCTTGACTTTCCCTTGTGCAATATTTATGTACACACATCCAACCCGCCGTTCGTTGTTTTTGTTATTTTTGAATTTCGGGTCGCTGTGTATTTATAGTGAAGATTTATTTTATTAACTTTACCGTTCAAGTCGTTAAATTCTTGATTACGTACAGACACAACTTACTTGTTCGTTCTTTTTGTATTCAGTTTTGGATTTTGGATCAAGTTTTTGTTTTACTTTTCTTTATTGACAACGTTAGTTGATAGTTTATTGTTTAGTGTTGAACGGAGTACGCATTCCTTAATTCGACGTACCGAACTGTGTATTGATGCAGATGCAGATTTCGAATAATTTACTTAGGTAAGCTTTTAACCCAGGATTTATGTTACAAACGTTAATGAATCACATTTAAATATTCTAAATTATAAACATTAATCCAATATTTTGTTCCAAATTAAAAGACACACATGTAAAGAAATGCTCTGTTTAAACTGCCATTATTTGCTTGCAGTTGTGCAGGAAAAGATAACGAATTAGGTATTTACCGCTTTATAATTGCCTGAGTTCGGTTGAGGCGGTCCTACAAAGGCGGTCGATGATCCAAGGCCTTTGCACTTTTTTATGACAAAAAGTTGTATAATTGGGAACTACAAGTTCATTGACAAGAAAAGCAGTGGTTCTCAATTATTTTATACATTAATATTTAAAAAAAAATATTAAATAGGTTGACCTAGGTCAGTTTTTTTCAAAGTGCCCCTAGAGGGAAAAGTCATAAAGGTTTTTTGTTTGTCTAGTCGGTCCCCATCACCAGTTTTTTTAATGGCATGAAACTGATTACACCCTGTATATTACAATATATACTCTATATAAAAATGGCACATTCTTGTCAACGTATTAGTTAAATGGGTCCTTATAAATTGTTTAAATCAATTTAAAGTAATGACTCTCTTTTGTGACTGGCTGTATGGTCTATGACCCAAAGCCAAAAAGTAATGACTGAAAACATACAAGAAACTTCTCTTCTTTCTCTCCTTTTCAAACCTTTTTGGAGTCGCAGTCGATTTAAAATACAACCTATCAGTCTTGAAAACTCACGTTAATATGTATTTGGATTAATAACAATTGATAAACTTAAAGATATGTTTTGTAAATAATATCTTCACATTAAAAAAAAAGAATTTGGATACCGGCAATTTGTATTGACCCAGTATATGATTATATTTCTATATACTTAACAGAATACCTATATATAGACACACACACACACACACACACCCACACACGCACACACACACACACACACACACACACACACACACACACACACACACAGGATATTGAGATTTTAAATACTTAATAAAGTAGGTGTTCAAAATATTTCACAGACGAGGATACGGTGTGTACCTACCACCAAATATGATACCCCAATATCACTATGTGATTGTTTTATGTAGTACTTGGATTGAATCCAGTAAGCCTAAATCAAGATATTAATTTTAAATTAAAAACTTTAGTATTAACTATTATTAGATAATTACAGTAATTCTGAGGTTAACCTCATGAACAACGATAAACAATATTACCTACCTGTCTGAGTACAGTTATTATATTCCATTTAATACGAGGCAAATATTGATTCCAAGGTCAGGACTTCCATATTATTTAATAATATGCAAAACGTTTATTTATTATTGTTTGGTTCTGAATTTAATTCTATAGACCTCCAAATAAAAACACGCACGCACGCACACACTTAAATACGTAATCACCTACATAATCTTACAATTCATGGGGGTATATACATTTGCTGAACTCAAAATACATAAGTATAGCAATTTGACATTTTTTACAAGTTAGATAGGATGACCGTTTATTAGGAACAATTTTCTTCATAATCTTACAATGGGGGTAAACGATTTGCTCAACTCAAAATACATATAGGCATTTGACATTTTTTACAAGTTAGATAGGAGTACCGTTTATTAGGAACAATTTTCCATAAAAATTAGAGATGCCAGTGAATAATAACTTTTTAATTTCTCAGCAAATGCCGCTTTATTAGAACATCTTTCTGCATCAAGACTACAGACGAAATACGCTCTCGAGAGCCGACATGCCAATGAAGAAAGAAGATTAAGACAGAAGAGCGCCAGAAGAAACGACCCAGGTGGCAGGGTTCACAGCCAGGACCAGGGGAGGTCCGATAACATCGCCTAGACCGTCCGCATTTGCTTACTCTTTTCTGCAAAAGGCATTGGATAATTCCGAAAAAAATTGAAATGAGAATATTCCCGGGATGATTCCAAACTTTTTGGCCTCTTGCAATTTTTGTTTAAACTTCATTTTCTTTTTTAAAACTACTCAAAATAATAACTTATGATGGAGCTATGGAGCTTTAGTGCTCCATAGGAGCCAAAATACTGAATATGGAACATTGTGACCATGGAGACTTTTGTTCAGGACGACAAAAGTTATAATTTACCAAAAATTTAGACGATTCTACCGAAACCCAATTCCCCTAAGGTTTGTGCTGGGTCCTTTCACAACTGTTTACATGTTGACAGTGTGTTGAGGTTAGACTAAGCACATCTTAAAGTTTTTCTTAATTTATGCCACAAATAATCGGTTTTAAATGATGTGCACTAACTTCACCAAGGAACACCAACATGTTTTTAATCGACATTAAAACATTTTTAAATAGAGGTGCTCAAATCGACTAGTATGTATGTTTTTTCTCATGTCTGTTCACAGATTTCTCTGGAATGGCGATTTTTATTAAATCTTTTGCAATCTGTACAGTATGAATCGGCAGCATCAAGCTGTTTATAATATGAGTAAAAATCGGAAAGAAGTATTATCTATTAGAGAATATTCGAAGTTCTGGCGAAGGGGCAGGTTGAGGGTAAATAGTCAGGTATTTTCCGAGTAGCAGATACCGAATCTGATATCAGAAGTTTCAAGACTGTGAATATAACGGGACTGCAATAATCGGATAACTATTGTAGATTTACATTAAATTGGGCCACTGAAAGTTGTGAAATTGTTTGTTTTAAATTGAACCGCCTTTACAAAACCGGCCACGAAAAATTATGAAATAAAATTTCACCGTCGCGTCGTTTCGGTTAATCGAACCTTATTACCTAATATCGCTTTTGAGGTCTGTGTAAAAATGAACAAATAATTAAATCGAACGAATTCTTACCCAACCACAAAATCGATATTAGGTAATAAGGTTCGAATAATCAACCAACGGTGAAATTTTCTTTAATAATTTTTAGTGATGGTTTCCATTCTACTTCAAAAAATGTTTAATCCTAAAGGCAGCAAATACTTAAATTTTAAAAAGTGTTGTTAATTAGCTAATGGGCTCACTTAGCTTTTTTTTTAATTTAATCATCGGAAAGATCTTAAAATTCTAAGAACCTGTACTGTGAAATAAAAACAGAACTTTGTGAGTCCTGTAAATGGTCTGAAAAAAATCATAAACATGGACCACATCCACCTTGTCGAATCTGACTCACTTAATAGGAACCCGCTAGCAGAAGCGGTTAGCTACAGCGTGTGATAACTGTTTTCCAAAATAAATTGTTAAAACCAAGCAAAGTATTCAACTTAAGGTGGCCATTCCCTAGAAATAGACATCCGATAGGGAAATATATATTATTTTTGCCCCTAACTTTTTTTCTTAGAACGTATATTTAAAAAAACTATAAGAGTACCTAAGTAGAACCATAACAAGACTATTACTAATAAATTTTACTCAATAATTCAGTGGTTTCCAAATAGCTCGATTTAAAACTACGAAATAGGGAGATTAACAGAATTTTTAAATTTAAATCCAGCTATTTTGCAAACCCCTGAAATTATTGAGTGAAAATTCATAGTAGTAGTCTTGTTATGGTTCTACTTAAGTACTCTAGTAGTTTTTTTAAATATACGTACTAAGAAGAAAAAGTTATGGCCAAAAATAATAAATATTTTTCTATCGGATGTCTCTTTCTAGGGAATGGCCACCGTAAGAGTGTTTATGAAGAATTTGGCTTTTTAAAACTATTTTCACCGATTTATATTATAGTGAATAATAGTGACGGCAAGAGGAATTGTAAATATTGTATAATTCCTGGGTGTCAAGGCATCATGGTGAAAACACCTATAGTCCAGTTACCGGGGGTTTCACCTCTAACTTGAGTGCTAGTGAATGGATTTTGATGAAACCTTGTGCATACAAACATTTATTTCATACCAGTTCGTTATTGCATCCACAATATTATTCGAAAATTCTATTTGACTACAAAATTTTCATTTTATCATATCGTTGCTAGATATATGCTTTATTTATTTGTTGGATAAACTTTGTTAGCTGTCAAACTTAAAAGGTCAAAATGCAGGAATGTTTCGAAATTCCTAACGAAATTGCAAAACATGCATAAAAACCAACACAAAACTTGCTGCCGAATAAATCGAGAGACACCTACAACAGAGAATATGACAAATTACTAAACTAGATGGCAGAAAACTGTGTAGAACACATTGATAAAACTGTGCAGCCTGCATACTTCGGCGATCTCGCTGAAACATTTTCTTCGGCTTCCTTATGGTCCAAATATTCAATGGTAAAGAAGACTTTAATGGTAAATAAGAATATTAACATCGCTAATTACCATAAATTAAGCGAATATTTGAAGTAACAGTCAAAAGGATACCAGCCAAAAGTCTAAAGTTCTGTCTGGAGATGTTTTAAAATTTATTCATGAGGCACCGAATGAGACGTTTTTAATGAACAAAATTGTATTAATATTTGGTGTATTTGGTGGATGTCGACAAAAACTTGTGAATATGCTAGTTACTCACGTAGAAGATAGAAAATCAGTTTTCGTGGTAAATGTACCAGAGACAAAAATCGACAAAAAGCGCGTTTTTACCATTATTGACGAAGACGAAACGAACAGTTTGAAACTGATAAGAGACTACTACATGTCTTTACGACCACGTGGTTGTTCAGAAAAAAGGATTTTTGTGACCTATGGATAAGGTCACTGTCCTGTACAGCCAGTTGGAAAAAACACAGTTGGAAAAATCCCGTTCATCATTGCGAAATATCTGGCATTAAACGATCCTGACAAGTATACAGGATACTGTCTGTGTCGAACATCGACAACTCTTCTGGCAGAGGCTGGAGTCAGTATGACCACGTTGAAGCGCCATGGTGGATGGAAGAGTACGTCGCACAGTGGGGCCAAGATAAGTAATTCTTGGAAAAAACTCCAAATAAAAAAATAATAAGAGACCAGCATAAATGCCTCAATTCGAAAGTTAAATGCCTACTAAGTACTATACTGTAGTAGAAACAACAGAAAACACGAATGTATTCTTATCATGGCAGTCGAAATTTGCCCTTCCTCGCGACTAACAGAGCTTATTGTGATTTAGCTGAGATAAGACACGTGTTCTTTTTGAAATCTTATTTTAGTGTTTACAAATATTTTACTGTTTTTAACATGGCGTCATTACCTACAGGTAAGTTAATCATTTTATAATTATAGTTGTTAAATTATGTTAATTAATAATGTTTAATCTTGATTAACAAAAACAGTTTAAAAATTCTTAAGAATCTATGTTAACAATTTTTGTTGGTAGAGTTTTAGTTGATATCATAGAATATCATGTCTGTAATTTTGAATTTATTTGCTCATTAATAGGTTGATCTTGCCGGAAAATAAAGAAAATCATGAGCATATTTGCGCCATTTTGTTTTATAAGTTTCTAAATAAATTAAAGTTAAAATCGAAAAATCACCCTCTTTCTTATACTTAATATATTTAATTTATTTTTACTGCAGGATCTGGTTGTATGGGTATATATTTAACTAGACAAACATTATTTAATAAGATGAGACAATCTGGGTACGTTAAATTAGAAGATCAAGTGTCTGAAATGAAGAAATTTGTCGATGAACGTACAAAGTGTCCAATGGAGGAATGCTATGTTTTGGACCTGTTGATGCCGCCAAATGTTAGTATTACTTCGAATGTTTCGACTGTTTCTACCATTATCAGTACTGACGATTCCGAAAGTTGAGGAACCTCGTTAGAAAGTAAATAATTAGATATATTTTTATTAAATTTTACTAAATTATAAATGTATTTTATTTTTATTACACTGATAGAATATATTCATATGTTTGGCCCTAGCTCTTTTATTTTATTTTTTTTTAATGGTTTTGCGTTAGGTACATCCCCCGAATAAGAACCAACGCTAACGAAAGTCATCAAAATCAATTTCATTTAATTTGCAAGTCAAATTCTATATAAATCCCAAATTTTCGGATTATTACAGTTATTTTGATTTCAACCCCCAAAAACTACCTTTCCTTATGAAAGAGATTTTTTTCACTATTTTTTCATTAATTCAGAGGTCGAATTCTATAAATTCCTGAAGTTTCAAAATATTACTGAGTTATTTCGATTTCTACCCCCTGAAAACCACCCCAACTTAAGTCTTATTTTTTAAATTAATTTTCCTGTACTCACGACGCTATTTTGGGCCGGCTTCAGAATTTTCTGAATTTTTTCCAAAAAATGTTGCTTTCGGCCCCACTGTGCGTCGGTTGCTGAAGGATATTTAGAGGACAGTATATCTTCATAAAATGAGGTTTCAAGGATGCTGACAGGCATACCTTCTGGATCTGGTTTTTCCTTATAGGAACTTGATACCCAGACAAAGAAACCAGAATCAACATTTGCTGCAGGCAATGTAACTATCACCGGATCCTTTCAGAATTACCAGTTTAATGTGAATTCGACTAAATAAAGTTAAGTAGATTATTTACATAATAGGTACTTTAATTTCATATTTTGTAATTAATAAAGTTTATTAATAAGTTAATCAAAAAATGTTTTTTTGTTTCTTTACACCCTCGCGAGCCATAAAATGCACTTTATGCCCGCAACGGTATAAAGTACACTGTTATGTAGTTGGTAACTAAGCAATGAATACACAATAATAAAATACTATGACATAAAATATGTTTACCTTTTTGGCCCAAAATAAGATGTCTTTACTCTGGTGAATTATTTTCGAGATATGCTTATTTTTCGAGATACGGCCATTCGAAAATTCCTAAAAGTGGAGGAAGGGAAATGTAAAAGTTGTAAAGAAAATCTGAAAAAAAAAACAGGTGAATGTATGATCGAAATACAAGACTTTTGTTTATTTGCAACTTTTCTGTAAAATGCGTTTTCATCGAGTTTTTCCGGACCAACATGGAAAACTACTATTTTCTTTGAAATTGTAGCACCTTCAAAACATTTAATTTAAAAATAAGAAAAAATTCAGATGTATGCATTGAGGCCTTCTAAACATTTTTTGTAACTTGCTGATTTTCCGAGTTACAGGCAATTTTTCACGATGAATAATATATATTTTTTTGGAAATGTTCACTTAGAAAATACATGAAAATTTAAAAAATGAGTGTGATTTGTATACATTGTTAATAAAAACTGAAACCTAATATAGTTATACCATTTTTAAAGGTTCAATATAATTTTCTAATTGAAAATGTGCAAAAAATCTAATACATTTATTTATAGTGAAAAAGTGCCTGTAACTCGGAAAATTAGCAAGTTACAAAAAAAATGTTTAGAAGGCATACGTCTGAATTTTTCAAATTTTTAAATTACATATTTCTTAAATGTTTTTCTTAACCGCTTCTCAAAATCTCAAGTCACCGAGGTAACTCCTTGAAAATCCAGAATGATTTTCTGTTAGGTAAAGAGAAAGAAAGTGCTACAATTTCAAAGAAGGGGTAGTTTCCATGTTTTCTTCCGGAAAAACTTGATGAAAACGCACTTTACAGAAGAGTTGCAAATAAAAAAGTCTTGTCTTTCTACGATACATTCACCTGAATTTTTTTCATTTTCTTTCAACTTTTACATTTCCCTTCCCCCACTTTTAGGAATTTTCGAATGGTCATATCTCGAAAAATAAGCATTTCTCGAAAAAATTCACCAGAGTAAAAACATCTTATTTTGGGCCAAAAAAGGTAAAAATATAGTTTTTTTCATTTTTGACCTAATTATAGAAGTTACGGAACCCGTGATATATGGTGTGTTCTCTACCCCTTCAGATCATTTCCTACTCTTATCTTTTTCTCAACTTTTTTATTAACTTCATTACAAACAATACACAAAGTTTCATCAAAATCCATCACTAGCACTCAACTTAGCGCTAGCACTCATTTTAGCGCTCCGTTGACTGGACTACTAGTAAAACATTTATTGCCGTTCCTAGAGATTTAAAAAAGCAAAAGAAATGGCAACAAACTATAAAAAGAGATAAAAGGCTTACTACTAAGTCAAGCAATAATATTATGTTTGTGGGGACCATTTTAATGTATCTATAAGATAAATTATTATTTAATACAGTATTTTTGTGATTTAAACGTAGAATACTTTTTAAATATTGATATCATTTGCAATTTCTATAACTTTTTCAATTTTGCCTTAAAAATATTTAAGAAAATACGTTATTTCATATTTCAACGCCGAGTTGCTGTTGTACAGGGTCTAACCCAAACATATTTTAAATAATTATCAAATTCTGATGGTAGGAAATAATTCCAAATTTTTTATGGTTGTTTTATATATCGTTATTAAAGCATATTTCTTAAGCTATTAATAACCCTTTTATTATTTTTTTTTATTTAATTCTTTACGGCTAGCAATGAGAAAAATCTAAGATACTATTTTATATGTACCTCGAAAAAGACATGGAAAGCTACATGTATTAGTCGCACCGCGCTTCAAATTCTCTATTTAAAAAATCGAGAACTACGGAATTGCCTGAAATGTTCAGTATCGTCTAATTTTAAGTTGTACAAGAAGTAGCAACTGCTAAATAAAATTTATTAATGAGCCCATTCATTTATCCGACAGCAGATTCTTTTAGCTTTTCTCATTTGTACAAAATTCTGGTTTATTATCCTGCTATGGATTCCATATTGTTGTCCTTCAACCTAATACTTTCCGCTTTACTGACAGTATGATGGATTCTGTGTCTGTTCCGGTGTCAGTTTTGTCCCACCACGTCAGAATGTTTCTCTGTTCTCAAAAAGCAGTTAGAAAATGCAAAAAATTGCATTTTTCTAACTATTTTTAGAGGATAAAAAAAATTGTGACGTGTTGGGGTAAAACTGATACCAGATTCGGATTCAGCAAGCCAGAATACACCGGAAATGATTGGTCTGATCTATCGAATCGACAATCTTTTTTTTTGTGCGTCTGTGTAAATAAATAACAGTGACGGCAACAAAAATTATATTGTGTTATTTCTAGGTGTCACGGCATCACGGTGAAAGCATCTCCTAACACATTTATTGTCGTTCCCAGATATTGAAAAAGGAGGAAGAAATCACAACAAACTATAAAAAGAGTTACTACTACTAAGTCAAGTAATATTATGTTTGTGAGGACCACTTCAATGTAAGCATTTAATATTTAATGCGGTACTTTTGTAATTTAAACGTAAAATATTTTTAAATATTGACACTATTAGCAATTTTTTCAATTTGGGTTTAAAAATATTTAAGAAAAAACGCTATTTCATATTCTAATACCGAGTTGAGTTATACAGGGTGTAACCCAAACATGTTTTAAAAAATTATTAAATTCTGATGGTAGGATATAATTTCTAATGGTTGTTTTATATACCGTTATTAAAATATATTTCTTAAGATATTAATAACCCTTTTAATAATTTTTTATTATATATCTGTACGGCTAGCAATGAGAAAAATCTAATATATATGGACCTCGAAAAAGACATGGAAAATTACATATATTATGAATTAATGGACAATGTTCATATTTGAATTAAATGAAGACCTAATGTTGTACCACAATTTTTGAGTCAATAAAATCGAACAATAACACATAGCATAGAACATCGCAGACTATTTCTGAAAAGGCGGCGCCAAACCATTCTTGAGGGAATTAATGAACCAAGTAGGTACATCCAAAAATGAGTAGAGGTAACAATGAATTTTTGCAATGTGAAACTGATTCAACAAATGACCCTGGCAATCTAGATTATTCTACCAAAATGACCTATTGTATCATAAATTTAATGTATAGATATTAAACCCAAGATCCTATCAAAAGATATGCATTGTAATCGAAGAAACATTTTAAGGAAAATAAATCAACTTCTGGAAGATCTGAAGAGCCTACTTTATTAAAATTAGCTTTACCAATTTTTTAATCACCACAAAAACAATAAAATATGTTACGTAATTTAAAGCACAGAACACTGAAAAATACTCGGCGATCTCAAGCGGAATGTAAGAATGTATTACCGTTGATATGATGCGCGACTATTTAGTTTCCTATTAAGTGACGTCACGATGTTAGTAGCACCGCGCTTTAAATTCTCTAGTTAAAAAATGGGGAACTCCGGAATTGTCTGAAATGTTCAGTATCGTCTAATTTGAAGCAGTACAAGAAGTAACAACTACTAAATAAAAATTAAATAAGCCCATTCATTTATCCGACATCAGATTCTTTTAGCTTTTCTCATTTGTACAAAATTCTGGTTTATTATTTCTATAATAACTCCTGCTATGGATTCCATATTGTTGTCCTTCAACCTAATACTTTCCGCTTTACTGACAGTATGATGGATTTTGTGTTGTGAAGCTTGTAATATGTCACCCTACAATTACTTAATTGTAGGTTTAGTATGATGTTAACCGCTCATCGGGTAGTATTGTACAATTCGTTATATTCTTGACGCCAAGCTAACAAGATTTAGGTTTTCCAAAACATGCACTAAAAGTAAATCATATTTCTTCCTGACCGTGAATTATTGCGATAACATTTGAATCCCGTCAAGGAGCAATATTTTGTAAAAAAAAAAAGAATTTTAACGAGACAGATTTTAGTTATATAATAATATTTTTGGCACGATATATTAAAAATAAATTAAATTCGCCATAATGCGAACATTAACTTAAACTTTTGTTTTTTATCCATTGGACTAACAAATAAACCAAGAACAAAAAAATATAAAAAATACGATACTATTATAGAAAGAATAATCGACATATTTGTTATGATTACACAGGCACACACACAAAAAAAAGTAGAGTGCGAGAAGGCAGACCTATGTATTCCTATGCATTTTGATCTGCTGAATACGAATCTGATATTCGTTTTGCCCGATTGGCTCTTGTATTTTTCCTAACCTCAAAAAACACCGTCAAAATGTCCGAAAAATCTCAAACAAGTAAATAAAAAGCTTAAATGAGCTGACCACTATTTCCATACGCATTTGTGACACTGAGACCGAATGTGGGCGGCAGGATGATCTATGGTCATTTTTAAGGGCGTTACACACCGCCAAAGTCAAAAGGTCCGAGGATTTGACTTCTCCGGCGGCATGGGTCCACCTCGGGGGCAACTGTATCCGAATGAGGGACCATAAAATTATGAAAAAAATCAGAGATACGCAAAAAGAATACAGAAATCGAATGGCGCAAACCATACACCTCTACGATACTTTGTTTCCGCTCAAAGTCACCGAAAGGAGAAAATCTCCCCCCCCCCCACTTCTCGAGATTCTATCTCGGAAACCACAAAAGCTGTACCATCCTACGTACCCCTCAATTTTTTCAGATTTTTAGCGACACTTTCATTTTTTCCCAAAATTTTGAAGGTGGATCATCTAAAAAATGTACGCGTTTTCGACATCTCTTCACATTTAACGCTCTAACTTTTTCCAGACAAAAATGACCCCTCTTTTGTGTTAATTGATTCAAAATTAAATTTTCTATCCAATGGTGATGACCTACGATTATTTTTTAGCGAGATACGAGCAGCCAAAGTAAGAGGTCCGAGGATATCGTTCCTCGAACGACACGACCCACCCCCGTGGGCCGCGGCACAGTGTGGCAAAATGGACAAGGTTCAATTTTTGAGATATCGACTTGAATTTTTTTTTTTAAATACTCCAGAAATAGTCTGGACTCCCCAAGTCACTGCGGCTTTTTTGAAATTTTTTGTTTGCATGGAAGGGTTAAGGTCATTCAAGGATTCGTATTTTTAAAAGGAACCCCTATCTTGTATTGCAAATTCGAATTGTCTGACTAAAAATAGACTACTATTGTTCGAAACATTTTTTCTGAAATTGACATTTTTTCAGTTATCCGGCGAGGAATAATCAAAATTTTAGAACTTTGCGATTTTTTTTACTCGAAAAAGAAGTTTGGAAATAAATTGTAAAAGGTAAAAAGAGTTTGGAATCATCCTGGGAATATTCTCAATTTTTTCGGAATTGTCCAATGCCCTTTGCAGAAAAGAGCATTGTGGAGTTTTCAAGTGCATCCAAAAGGCATTGGAAAATTCCGAAAAAAATTGAGAATTTTCCCGGGATAATTCTAAATTCTTTTTACCTCTTACAATTTTTGTCCAAACTTCTTTTTCGATTAAAAAAATCGCAAAGTTCCAAAATTTTGATTATTCCTCGCCGGATAACTGAAAAAATTCCAAATTCAGAAAAACTGTTTCTAACAAAAGTAGTCTATTTTTAGTCAGACAATTCGAATTTGCAATACAAAATAGGGGTTCCTTTTAAAAATACGAATCCTTGAATGACCTTAACCCGTCCATGCAAACAAAAAATTTCAAAAAAGCCGCAGTGACTCTCTCCTATTTCTAGACTCCTCTCTGAGTATTAAAAAAAAAATCAAGTAGATACCTCAAAAATTGAGCGTCAGAGCGAATTTTGTCCATTCTGCCACACTATGCGCTGTCCTAAAGGAGGAACCCTAAAATTCTGAATAAATCGGGAGTACGTAAGGAGATGTGATATCGTATGGCGCAAACCATATCAGAAATAAACCACGCGGAGCGAACAGATGGACGGACGAACAAATGCCAAAAGAGCGTATTTTGTGATCTTCAATTTGAAACGCTACTAAAACGTAATCAGAGAGAGAAAAATTGCATGCGACCTTTTTTGTAGAACGTTAAACATTCAACAAAAAAATTCAGGGCTGCATACCTGTATAGCTAAGCATTCTTACGGTTCCAGATTTCAAATTCTTCTCTGTGGAATACAATGTTCTATATTTCTCATGTACAATCATTTGTATCAAGTCTTTTATTAAAATCAATTTAATATACACAATATACACAATATGCAGCGTGTAATTAAGTTCACGTCATTAAAAAAAACTAGTAGTAGGGTTGCGATGAAAAAACAAAAAAACTGATACCGAATGGCGCAGCCCATAGGGACACTCTTGTAACATTTGAATGGGAGAATTGATTATTTTCAAATTGGGTGTGATGATATGAGATACAAATTAAGAATTTTGTCACGTAAAGCGCCAAAATAGTCAACTTCCGGTTTCGAATCAAATTAAATAAGACAATTTGTATTTGTTTACATATTTGAATCCTGTTGGACATGATACATATGATCCAACTAGCAAACATAATTTGGAATGTACAAGAAATACATATTTTTTTAATTTCAGTTTTAATCATAAAAAATCTAAGCAAAAAATCGTTCAGCAAGAACCTGTAAAATAATATCTCTTCAAATAGGTACTGAAATTAAATACGATTTACTCTTTATTGAGTGGGTTTAATAAAGCAAACCTTCTCAGGGGTAACTTATTCATATTCACATTATGCATATCATTTTCTCCGTGTAATTTACAGCTCCAATTAAACGGGAGGTTATTCCATAGCAGTTCCATTAAAAGAAATGTTTTCGATGAAAAACTAATATCGCTGAACTTAATGACGAGTAAATCGTGTTTAATCACGGTATTTGAAGAGATAATATTTTACAGGTGTTGCAGACCCATTTTTAACAATATTGACCTATTCGCAGACCTCTATGATAAAAATTAAAAATAAAAAAAAAAACTTCTTTTAAGTTATACTAATATTTAAGGATTGGATCATTTATATTTGGGACAGTGGAATCCGAATATGTAAAAATATACAAGTTCTCCATTCAAACATTTGATTTTCCGGTTCGAAACCGGAAGTTGGTTCTTTAGATCAAACAAGTAATTGGAAATGTTATCCCATACTCATATCACTACATCAAATTAAAATATAATCGATTCTCCCATTCAGAAGTCACAAGAGTGTCCCTATGGGATGGGCAATACGGTATAATATAGCGTCTAAAGCCAAAGAAAAGTACTAGAGCAACATTTGTTGCTACCTAAATCTCCCTTTTTAATGGCCATTGCATCAACAATGAGAAATGAACAAGGTAAGAGACACCAGATCAATGTTACCTGACTTTTTTAATACTGCCGCCGCGCCGTCACTTAAGTCGATTACTTTGTCACAAAAAGGCGTATTTTGTTCTTGCCGCTGTGCTATATAATACCTGTACGCCGACGGACCATATTGTTTTGTCATAATACAAAAACGTGGCACTTTGGTCGGTACACTTTAGCTCAACTTTTGTAGCAATTGGGAAATATGAACTCGAACTCGCTATGTTCATCTACATCCATTGACTCAAGAAGGCAGAGACTTTCAAACTTTTAGACAACTGTTCAAATTGTTGACCTATGTTAGTTTTTAAAGTGCCACTAAAGAAAGTTATATGGATTTTTTGTCGGGTCCATTACCACTTTTTAGTATAACCTAACAAGTGGAGTAGGTTTTATTCAATCTGAATTAATTAATATTATACTCTTCGCCAACTTACTGCACTTTTTATATAATTGTTGCACATTCTACAGGATACTCTTCGCAGTTTCTTTTTTGCAAGTAATATTAGCTTTCGACATTTTTTGTTTAATTACAAAACATTTTAAAAACATGTTTTTTCAATTTTTTTTATCTATTGGTCGATTTTGGTCAAAAACAATAAGGTTCCACTTCTAGCTAACACTAACTTATCCAAGTTTCAATACAATCGGAGTTTTCGTTCTTAAGTTATCGTGCTTACAAAAAAACGTGATGGACGGACAGACGGACATTTTAAAAGTTGTTCAGAATTCGATCACAAACACAGTGATATGAATATTTTTGCCTCCACGAGCAATATTACCGGTTTTAGAAATGTGCCGATGGAATGCAATATACTCTTTATTTTGTATTTGCGAAGAGTATACTAACCCAGAAATTCTGACTGGTTTTGGTATAACTGATTTCAAAATCCGAAATAAAGTTTTTTTAATACATTTTTATATGACTCATTTTTCTGTAAAAAATCCAAAGCCATTAGGAAACTCAAAGTTAAAAATTTTTTAAAACTTTTACATGTAGTCTTATAGAAAATATGTTAACCTAGCATGCAAACGGTACATTTTAACACAAATAACTAAATAAAACACACTACTATGTTTTCTACTATATCACATAGTGGTAGAAAACATAGTACCTAGTGTGTTTTATTTAGTTATTTGTGCAAAATGATTAACTACCACAGAGTAACGACTTCTTCAATCAATTTTTTGGTATATTTTAATTTATAGCAAATAACCAAATAATGTCAACAGTTCCTAAAACTAATTATGTAAAGCATTGATGTCTTACGCATGTTTTAATACCGTTTTCAATTTAATTCGGAGACTTCTAATAAATAAAAAAAATGATTAAACATTTCTAAACTGTCAAATTTCTCTTTTCGTTGATGATTTTTAACTGATTTTTCAATTATTTACCGAAACAACAGTAAAATACACAGATATTTACATATATTTATTTTTTTTAAATACGTTTGGACAAAACATCCAAAAGTTAGTTCATTAAGTAAAATAATTAAATCCACTTAAATAATTGATTAGTAATAAAATAAATGATTTGTTTATGCCTTTATGACAATAATTATTGGTATCATCGACTTATAACCTTTTGTAATAATTTATTATGGAAAAGTTTCTATTTGGAATTCGGCTTACTTTTGGTTGGGACTGTAACGCCTCAACCTCCTTAAAGCTCTATTAGAATAATTAAAAGTAACTGAACACAAATACATTTAGAAAAGTTCAGTCAAGCATTTTCAAGCGCATTATAACATACTTGATCCAGACAGCACATATTTTTTATACGAGATATGTGAAATATTAATGCCCCCATTCAATTCGAGCTACCGAGCTCGATAAAGGTCATGTGACAACAATTATATTAAAATGTATTACCAATATTCAGAAAATATATTAATAAGTCATTAAGTTAACTTAAAAATTCGAAATATGCAATATATATTTTGCAAATTTTAACTTTATAGTAAATGTTAATGTTACCGACATAACAATTGATTGAATTTTAATATAAAAAATTCCACACAGGGAAAATTGAATCGATTTCCAAACATTCCAACAAATTATCTGAACGTGATGCAAATCGTAATGAATGAATGTAAAATGCGTTTCATTTTATGGAACCGAATTCCGCACGTTCCGAATTTAATATCTTTAAGTTGTGTTCTGTATTCGTCCCGCAATAATAATAAAATCAAGGGACCAATAAAATGGCTAAAATAGGGTAAAAGCAAACTGTCAATGGATGTTTTCAACCAATACGGGAATATCCACTTTAATAAATAAAAAATAAATTCAAATAATCCGACAGAAATGAAACTGTTATTTAGAACCCATTGAAAAGGGTAGTATTGTTTATTTACTGAAATTATTGAGAAATAGTCCATGCATTAAACAGAGAAATGATAAGAAACTAAAAAAATTTTGGATGTTCACAAAAAATTAAATCTTGGTTAAGCGTAATAGCACAGGAGCCAGAGTGGTATGTGGAACGTTTGTTACAAAAATTTCCATCCTGACTCTTCCAACTATTTTCAAAATTCCCTGACATCTCCCTGACTTTTAATAGAAATTTTAAAATACCTGGGGCTTTTCCCTGTGGTCCCGGTCGCTACGAACCCTACATGATCAGTATCTAAGAAATTTTAAACAATGATTACTTTTATAAATTAAGGAACTAAAAAAATGTTTGCCGCATAATTAACACAATTGCCACGAGGGAAACCTGCTATACATTTGGAGAACATTATACAGGGTGGTCAATTTAAAAAAATAATTAGGAAACAACGGAGAACAATAATATTTGGAAAGTAGTTGTCACAGTTGCCAAGGATGAAACCTGCTATGCCTTTGGTGAACATAACACAGGGTGGCCACTTTAAAATATTGTTATGAATTACACCCCTTTGGAACTGGAGATGATACGCCTATGCCTAGTAATAGTGACTGGAAAGACTCTAGAAAGAGCCATGGACTTTTCTAGATTGTGGTTGGAGAAGATCCTGGTTTAATCTAGAGGTAATTTCGGAGTATATAAGGCGCGATTACCAGCGCGGAAGAAGAAGTTTTATTAAGAAGGCAGTTTATAGAAGTGAACAAGTTGAAAAGTGAGGTTAAATATTAAGTAAACAAAGTATTGTATAGTCAGTAAATTATTAAATAAAGTGTTAGTGGTGATTATCTCTTGTTGAAATTATTTAGAACCCACGGATTCATACAGGGTGTTTCCTAAAAGGTGGAAAATACGTAACAACATAATTAAAAAACGACGGAGTATAATAAGGTAACATTATTTGGAATGTAGTTGTCACAAATATATACATACGTACCTGTATAAAAATACACAGGGTGGTCACTCTAAATTAATTAATAAATGAAAGGCGAGAATTAGAATTGAAATATAGTTGTCACTACCGTTAAAAAGAAAATTTGATAATTTTTAGTTAAAATAATATACAGAGTGGTCATCAAATAGTAAATAATAAATAATAGGTGCCAAATAGAGGTTTACAAATACCTTTACAAATCTCCACACTAAGTAGTTGAATTACCTCTTAGATGACCACCCCGTATATTTTTCATTAGAAGTATAATAGGTGTCTTCCTTGACAATTGAGTTAACTATGTGCCAAAGATTATTGCCACCTGTCACATTTTTTCCTTATTTATTCTTTTTAGGCCGTCCACCATCTATCATTTCCAGTTAAAGTACTCATTTCTTCGCTGGCAGTACTGTCAACTACTTACCAAATTTCACTGTTCTCCATTACTTTCTTAGATAGAGCGTTAACAGACAGACGGACAGGCAGACGGAATTAAAAACCTTTATCTTCGTAAACGTGAGAATCCGAAGAAATCACGAAGGGCGATTTTTTCACGAATTCCCTATGCGAAGGAAGTAATAAAAATATTATAACCAACGTGATGTAGTGTAGGCACGAACTTCATAAACAAAACTGGAAAACTGGAATGAAATTTGACACCCCCCATTCGTCGTCGCCATGATCTGTCGTCAACTTATTTAAGGTTGGCAAGATCCAATAGGAATATCAACTGCTACAATGTTGGTAATTTGAACGCACTTAGTTGTTATTTTGCGATATATTGCCAAATGTCTTATATTTTAACATTAATACGTCTCTCCAGAAATGCTACCCCAATGTCTCTAAATAGGAAATTTATTAACAAATGTGAGGTTATTAAAATATTTATTATATATACTATAGTAATAAGTTATCCAAACGAGTACTCATTGATACTTTATGTTTAATTACATTATTTCCAAAACCAAACATTAATTTCTTTATCAAGGCAACAGCAACGGTATAATATTGGATGAAATCTAACAACATCCAATCTGTACTTTGTGTTGACTTACTACGTGTATTACAATAATTATAGTTACTCTATTAACCACGGGAGTCGAACAAACAAAACGTCACCGTTTTGTCCAATCAGCCAATCGGTTAGACCTTATAATATTACATTTCGACTGATCCGACCGTTCGCTTAATGTAACTTTAGCGCTTGCGTTATAACATCGCGGCCAGCATGGGGGGTGTCAATAGAACTAGCCAATGAGAGCCGGATTATATAGGCAGCTGCCTAGGGGCGCCGACGGCTTGCGGGGCGCCGGGGACGAACGAAAAAAACAACAAATTTTCACACTTGAAAATTCTCAACAAAAAATAAAAATTTTCTTAAAAGCTATTATCATTTCTTTTCTGTCTGGTAGATTTGGTCACAGATGTGGGTCGTATACCGGACCACCTTAAATGGAAGCGTACCCGGCGTTTATTTTAATCCGAGTCGTTCGACTTTTTTTTCAACTCGCTCTAGCACAATTTTTCATCGGTCTGTGTGAAACTATGTAGAAATGATCCCTAAACACAATATAACAATACTGTATATCGACATTTGTCGAAACTTGAAACTCCCTCGATCCCTTTTTCCTGAAAAACACAGAAAACGTGGAATTTTTGAGCTATTTATTTACATTAAAAAATTGTAAACACTGAATGTTTTTCTGCATTTCCTGCAATGATATGGCAAAGCTAGAGTCTAGGGAGTCGTTTGAGTCCAAAATCGATCGTTCTTGTTCACATCCGGCTGAGTAATGGAAATTCATGTAAATAAAAACGATTGATTTTCATTGATTTCGATGGTAAAAATTTTTTTGTTTTTATTTTTTATCTCGAAACCAAATAATTGACTATACGCTCATATTTTTTATTTTTTATTTTGATGAACATTTTTTTCCGAAATATTTTTCGGTGATTTTTCAAGATTTCCAGGGTTCCGAGCGCTCAGCGAACAGCGAGTTATTGCACGCGGCACTTCAATCATCATGTTAACTAGTGCGTTTAATTACTTCCACATCCACATAGTGGAGTGGAAGTATAATAACCGTAAAAAAAAAATCAAAAATTTTTCTTGTTAAAATAGGTTTAGAATGTCATTAAACGCCGAGATTTTAAATATGAGCGAAGAAAAATTATGTCTGTCGTCTGTAACTTTTTTTTTACTGATATTGTTTCGCCAATAAGAAATCCAGACAACGTACATAATATTTATGATACAAGTGGTAAAAATGATGTTTCATTTACAAAATATTTGTTTTTATTGTTTTGTCCCCACTCACAAAATAAAATATCGTTTTTAACATTTAATCATAAACAAGCTAACCGTTATACTCTTCGCTGATTTACTGCACTTTTTATATAATTGTTGCACATTCTATAGGTTACTCTTCGCAGTTTTTTTGTAAATAATATTACTTTTAGATATTTTTAGTTTAATTACAAAACACACAAAAAAATTTTTTTTTTTAAGAAAATGTATAACTTTTTTACATATCGATCTATTTTGCTCAAAGAGTTCTTCCCCTAGCTAATACTAACTTACTGTTCAAATTTCAATACAATCGGACTTTTCGTTCTTAAGTTATCGTGCTTACAAGAAACGTGACGGACGGACAGACAGACGGACAAACGGACGGACGGACGGATATTTTGACAGTTTCGAAAGAATTCGATCACCAACACAGTGATATGATTTTTTTTTCTACGAGCAATATTACCGATCTTAGAAATGTGCCGATCAAATGCAAATATATACTCTTCGTTTTGTATTTGCGAAGAGTAAAATAACTATTATATCTACTTGTTTAACTTTTTCCATTTAACGTTTTTTTTTTTTTCGTTTCTTTGTGTTCACTATATTGTTTTTTTTTATATTATATTATTTTATACTTTAAATAAAAACTTTAATAACATTTTAAAAGTTTTGAATTAGGGGGGGGGCTCGGCTAAAATATAGTTGCCTATGGGCGAAAAAAGTCGTAATCCAGCACTGTAGCCAATATGAAATCCATTTTAATAGGTACATAAAGTTCGTGAGTGTAGGTAACCAACACGCCAATATCGACATAAGTGTCAACTAAAAAACGATCACACAATATTATTCCATTTAAAATTTACACGTCATAACTCTCCTCTTACATATTTTTTTAAATGTCTAAGATCAGTTTGTTGAAATGTTTTAAAAACTTGATTGCTTCACTTGATACAGTTCGGTTGGAAAGCTTTCTACGAAACAAATTGATTGCATGTCGATAGGAAACTTGTCCAATTTCATAACATTTCACTTGATATATATACGTCTTTCTATTTATCTTATTCATTGAAAATGTATCGGAGATGGTTCAGTGTAAAATTCTATCGCGTTTGCCCGTACTTTATACGTCAACGTCTATACCCTTTTGTTAAAAATACGGCCATTATTAAATAACTAACTGGATATCAATAGATCAAAAGAATAAAATTGTTTACACAACAAAAAGGAGCATTGTTTGATGCTGGCTTTTTGTGCGTCTTTTTTTCCACCAAATACCTACATATTTAATACGATACAGTTAACCACTATTCTCTTTTATTATTTTCAGTCATTCGGTTTTGATAAGTTTTAGTAAATTGTTTTTAGTTCAGTTTACCTAATAAACGTACTATGTAGGTAGGAGTAGATGCTTTTATTCCACTCCGACCTTCAGCCCTTCTATTGTCCCAGCGCTCCGGTAGCGGGAATGATCGACTGAATACGGGAGCAGGTACGGAGGGAATTACCACATAAAGTTTTAAATAAATTTGATTTGATTATGACAAAACAAAATTGAACCTGACACGCCATACAATGGTTCGTTCTGACAATCTAGCAGCAGGACAAAATTATGAAGACAAAGAAAAAACAGCACTTTATCATATCGGACAAAGAAAATTAAGAACCATGATCGCCATCGTTGTCGATGTCCACAATAAGTTCAATTTCCACTTATTATAATAATTTTAGGAGGTTTTGGTTTATACTATTTAATTTGGTTGGCCGTTCTGGCAGCATACTGCTAACTTCAGGGTCTGAGCACAACCACATAAACTAAAATATTGTTTCAAGAAAGTTTTAAACTCCCGTTTCCTAAAATCTACCACGCAACTACAAATAAGAACTCTGTGTTATGTATTATTGTGACTTGTTCTCGCTTGTTTCTCACATATTTTAGTAATGACTATTTTTAACAAATTTTTGGACTCTTAAAGCTCAACAAGTCCAGATGTTTATCTAATTCATTTTAAAGATAATTACAGCAAAACGAAAATTATGATTGTAGACCGAGCAAATGAAAACCACCCAGAACAGAAGAATAGGTGATTCTGAGGTAGTAGTAAAAAACATGGCATTTTTGTCCATGACAATATGGACAATACAGTTGATGGTTCACGGAAAACCAAACGACAACAGGCAAAGACGACGCCATCCAAAACGTTGGCTTGATATATCAGATGAAGTTAATAGGACACAGCTTTGGCTCGGTCGCCCACGCGTCTAAGAGGCAGCCGTGCTAGATGCCGTGGTGCTGTCAGACGTTCCACATAGTATATGGAGGCCAACTAGAAAAAACTACTGGATTACAGGGCGGTTGTCAACACAATGTGAATCAGAAAAAAATTGAAATCGATAAACTCGATATAACATAACTTCATTAGCAACTTGAAATATTTCCGCTAAAGTTTATAAAATATTCTCCACATGGCGGAAACCAGCCATGAAAGAGCTAAAATATCTACTAGAATGGTATGAGGAAAAATAATTTAAACACAACACATTCAAGAGTATACTTAGGAGATTGCTTGGAATGGCATAAATATTTTAGTACACACGGAACTCATTTCAAATTTATCTAGTGATGTCTACTTTAGTAGTCGTGCACAATGTATGAATATGTAGGATGCTTTTCAACTGCGTTGAAACATTAACTACGAAAGCACCTGGGGCTTTAGACACACATCGCTTTACCTGCCAATAATTGAGGACACAACCAAAGGAATTATTTTACAAAAGTTAAATTTTGAGAAAAGCGCCTTTAAAATTGTAGCTGCCGAACTTTTCTTATCTAAAATGAATTATTTCTGTCAATAGAAGGATATAAGATCCGGAATTATTTTGTCATCAAGTGTATCAAAGCGTTTTTATTCGGTTCGAGTAATTTATCTATATTGATATTGAGTTTTCTCGAGTCTTCTAAAATCTCTAAATATAAATGGAGAATTCATGATCACTTTGCAATAATCCTTTAGAATTATGGACTGACAAAATATATAATATAAACATGTTTGTTCTGCCCGGCGCGCAACGTTTAGATCCCACGAGCACCAGGGCCGTATCAACGTCGATCACTTTGGGGGGGAGGCTATTTTAGCCTATTTGATTTTTTTCTATTCCATATAAACCGAAATTTGAAAAACAAGGGCCAGATAGATTTAAGCTATCACACAGCAGATACGAAAAATCAAAATAAACAAGTGGAAACTAAGAACACTCATATTTTTATTATTGGCAAAATAGTACACGAAAATAGTTTTCTGAACTCAATATAGGTAATCTAAAGCTAGACATTATGAATGGATTGCATTTATGTGTTTTATGTAGATGTGAAAAAGATTTGGCACATTGGCAATTACATAAAGTATATTTGAGTTCGATGCCGTTAGTACGTTTATAAAAGCAGGAAAACCATAGAAACCATATAGATAGCTTATTTAAGCATCTTGACAAGGATTTCAAGCATTTCGATAATTTCAGTGCCAAATTAAAAGTGAATAATTTTCAAAAAGTTCCGCATACATTTTACAATCATTACTAATTGGGAGTCTGAATCTTTTTGTACAGTCGATTGTCACAGCTCTCTCGACGCTGGATGAGTTACACTCCTACGGGAGGTAACGGCTTGCCGAGTGGTGGTATTCTTTGATGTTTGCCTTATATACACTAGTTCAGTATTGAATATTTATATTTTTTACATTTTATGAATTATTTCAATACATGAAAATATATTTTGAATTCGATTTCTTATTCATCCACTGATTATAAGATTTGTGACCGACGTGCGATTCTGTGGCGTGAGTCGGACAACTACTTACTGCGGGTCACCTTTGATCTTGTCACGTTTGTGTACTTGTGCGAGTAATCATAGAATCCATCGACGGTCTTAATTATTAAGAAGTGTTTCTAAGAAAGTGCTAATTATAAGATACATTCATTAAAAGTGCACCGCCCGACATAAGATATCGACGGAGAGAGCAGACTGTAGCAATCACAGTAAGTATAATTTTGTCTATTTTCGTCTTGGGGAGTCTGAAGGATAACTTCAATCCCCCTTGTGAGTAGACTTGATAGATATCGTAGCGGCGACACGGCTCCGGCCTAAACTATATAAAATCCTTGTCGTGTCTATCAGACCCTACGGTACTAGGTACAACTACAATACATTCGGTGTAAGAGGAAGTAACACATGCATGAAAATATTTTCATTAGACCCGCCATATCCAAAAACCTCTTTAGACCAATTTTCAAATTTCTAAACTCGACAGATCCCCAGAAACGTCTAATACCCACTTTCCGAGAATAACCCTGTATATTGGCGATTTGGTAAGTAAATGAGGCTTTGAATAGTTTCTTACGATGGGAGGGAGGGGTGAGTGTACTTTCATGTCGTAAATTTTGGTTATGGACGTTTGTTCTATATGTTATTTTTTTATGAAAATATTCAGGTATTCTTTTCTATAATTTTTTTTAAAGTGACAAGCGGACTGCAATCATATTTCTGTCGAACTAAATACTTAAAAACTTCTCGAAACATGTTTTTAGTTGACGTCATTAACATGGATAAAATGATGTTATTTGTTTCATTCGATCATTTTTACATTACCTTTGTTAACATTCAATTATCCAAACGAGGTCCACGTATTTGAGTACGGCCCTGCCCCAATCAAATCACGTAATATTTATTTTCTTAGTTTTACTACATTTTAATAGAAGTTGTTATACTTATATTTTATTTAAACTTGTAATAAAATACCTCTTTGTATCTATTTTAATATTATACAAATTCTCAACCTTTCCAGATATGTCAAATTAATAAACCAGACAAAATTCAATATTATTATATTTTCCCATATACATATATGTCACCGGCATTATTAAATAACCCGTAAATATTTGCGACATATTTGATTTCACAAAATACGTGAAGCGGACTTAAATGTCGAGAACCGTCGTCTGACGGTCCACTGTTCATTTGATTCTCTATAAACGCAATATTCTTGAAAATCCCCTCAAATAATTTTATATTATAAAACGAAAGACTCTTGAGCAAATATTTGTACGGCATACAATCCAATGTTAACTTTTATAAGAATCTCTCGGCTTCCGTTTTACGAAGGATTGTACTTTCATGACGCTATACGGAAGCGTATTGAAGCAATCAGAAGTGGTATATTATACGGATAGAATTCAATATTCGCCCTTTAATACTGTTTATTTGTAAAGGAATAGTTTAAATGTATATTACTATTTAGAGCATAATATTTGAGGCAGATGTCATAAAATAATTTGATGCGTTGGCTTCCAGCATATAACATGTCAAAAATAAAGTTTCTGGCCTCTTATTAGCTTGCATTACTAATTTTCCTCTATCCCCCGCCCCTACAAGGGTATCATCTCAATCAGATGTTATTACAATACATCAAGTGAATATCTCAATTTTATTTTAACAACCCGTTTAATAATGGAGTGAAGGTGGTGGGGGTTGAAAAATATTAGAAAGAAATCTCAGGCCTTGGCTTCTAGTATATACACCAAATTCAAAGTTTCTGTACTCTTACCCATGCTTTACTTATTTTCCGATATTTACATCTACTTACCCCCAAACCCTGCAACGGAATCATCTCAAAATATAATCTAGTTAAAGATGTTGTTATAATACATATGTCCACCAAATTTCAAGTGAATGTCTCAATTTTATTTTACCTACCCCTTCAATGATGGGATAGGGGTTGTGGGAGATAGTAAAAATTATTATAAAAAAATCTGAGCCCTTGACCTCTAGTATGTACACCAAATAACAAGTTACTGTACTCTTAACAGCTTGCATTACTTATTTTCCCTTCACCGAAATTAGCGAAAAATATAATCTAGTTTCAATTCTCGTCATGGTACACATTTGTACCAAATTTCAAGTCAATATCTTAAACCGTTCCTGAGAAAACATGCGCACAAAAAAGTTACAGATCGACCGACAGACAATTTCTTTTTCATAAAATTTAAAGTCTCAAGCCCCTCTAAGCTTATTTCAACAATAAAAATGTTTTAATATTTTTTCAAGTTAGTGATAATATCTGAGTAAAGAAACTAGAAACTCTGTGTAGAACTCCAAAGCTCTGAAGAAATTCTGTGCCCACTTGACAATTCAGTTGCTGCGCGTTCATCTCATTCAGCAAGACTGGACAGACTTGTATCAAGCACTAACTTGGGGGCCTCCATTGCTGTATGGCAGGTCTGACAGCATTATGCTATATGTGTTTCATCTGGTTTCTTCTGAAGGTACTATGTTCTTTGTTGTCTGCTGTCCAGTTGATATGGCCAAGAAATTATAAGATGCGGCTGAATGCGATGCTGGATAGTGGTCCGGAAGTGTCTGTTCCATGGAGAGTCGAGTTATTGGTTCAATAGACGGCTACAGAAGAAATTTGTAAAGAACGTCACCAACCTCATATCTCGAAGACATGATCCTTGTACGTTTCGTGATACTTCCATCACACCAAATTTTGTCAAATGACAAGTTTCCGATTTTGCTAGATGACAGGAGGCATAGGCCTCCTGTCGTCTGCTGGTATCTCTATAGAGAGATACCAACAGTCCTGACAGTTAATTCAAATAACTTGGTTTTGCAATGCACTAAAACTTGCAGCTTCCAGATGGAGAGCCTATAAGGATAAATCACACAATGTTATAAAACATAACAGCTTTATAAGACGTCCATTGTTGAGGGAACATAAGCGTGTCTCGTAAAACTGGCACCACCCCCAAAAAGTTACTAAAAGACCACCATGGCACAGAATATTCTTTCCAGGACTCAAGCACCAAAAAGTACATTTTTGCATAAATTTTAAATGACACTAGAAAATCAGCGTTGGTAACATCATAACTGTTTAATGAATTTTGGTCCATTAGTTGTGACCACTAATTACGCATATCAAAGATTCCAAGCCTACTTTTGTAGAAAATAACTTACCCAACTTAGAAATCTACATATAAGGTTTTGAAGGATTCAATCCATTTGACTTACCTGAAAAAATAAAAACATAGTTACAAACTTGATTGAAAAATATAAATGTAAATAATCAATTAGATAATGAATCAAAACTAATTTGTTACAGGCTAAAACCTTCATAAATCAATACTTAGTGTTAGTAGTTCAAACTTGGAAAAGTTCCGAACAGTTTCAACGGCGCGACTCACGAGTATTAACGAATCTTCAAGAGATTTTAGAATCCTTTTATGACGAGCATAGGATCTATCGATGGAGAATTTTCATATGTTCTCAACACTATAATTTCATGAAGTTTTCAACTCACAATAAAAGTTTTATTTAATAATTACACAGGATTAAGACATGTCTAAAAAACCTACAGAAAATAAGAATAAAACCAAAATGCTCAGTATTTCAAAAAAATTAAAATAACTTGACACTATAAATGTATTTTGTAGCTAAAAGCGAGACGTAACTATTTAAGCCAAATAAACAATAAATTATATTTTCTATTATAGACCAAGAAAATGGGTAGGTTAAGTCGCAAAATGTGTCCGGAGGGAGATCTCTACGGGAAAAGTTGTATTGAGCCGAGATGTAAAAAAAAAGCCTAATACACTACTAGCCCCACCCTTTCCTTAAGGGCAGAAAAAGGATGAAATAGTTTATTTTTGCGTATAAATCGAAAACGATGGTAGATATGGAAAAAGGTTTCAGATAAAAATTGTAGAGCTTAAAATTCTGCTTAAAAAAGGCCATATGCATTTATACCGTATTTCTGATGGTTTGGCTGTAAAACCTGTATGATGCTTAGGAGCTGAATGGAATGTTAAAAAAAATCGTAAAAAATCGAAAAGTTGATATTTTTAATTATTTTCTTTTTGAATCTCCTTAGAAAAATCCTCAACTTTCTTTCCAGAGATAAGGTATCCTTGTCTACTTGTTTATATAAAAGTTATAAACACCTGAATTTTTAAATTCACGATTAATCAGGGTTGAACGTAGCGAAAAATATTTTTTTAAGCAACACTGTCTTCTTCGTGAAATTTCCTTACAAAAAGTCCTTTACAGTTTTTTTTATCTCACATACCAACGTTGATATCTAAATAAAATTACTATAATTCCTACAATTTTTATTTCACTCGACGCCACTGGAATATAGTCTAAGAGCTACTGGCCTCGACAACATACCCATTTTCACAAGGCTGGAAATATGCCAAGATGTTAGTTTAAGGCTTCCCAAAGAAGGAATGGCCGGTGTGGCGAAAGGATGTCGACGGGGTGAGCAGTGAGCACTCTTGCATTTTTTGAAATTGGTTGCTGTTTAAGTTGATGTTTATTTTTTACTTCTACAAAGTTTGCATTTTCAGATATCACATAGGAAGCCAGCGTGCAATCACCCAACATATTTATAAAAGCTAGAAACATTATTAATCCTGTTCCTTAGAGCTTGGCAGACAAAATAGTGATAAGAGAAATTTCTTTGGTGGTGGGAACTTCACTAGATGACTGTTGAAAGTCTACATGATTTTCGTGGTTGGTGGAAGTTTTTGTATGGAGCTGATATTTTTTTATCTATTACTTGTGTCACAATGAGTACAAAAATATGATTGACATGCATATCGGTTGGTGGGTTTCCAGCAGAAACTGTTAACCTGCGAGATATTTCACTGTGGATGGCAGATTTATAACAAGCTGATTTTTTCTGTATCGATTAATTACCATTCGGTAATTACGAAAATACGATTAGCATACATATCGGTTAGTGCCTATCTAGAGGCAAAAACTGTTCATCTGCATGACAGATTTGTAACAAGCTGTTTTTTTTATTAATTCATTTATATTCTACAAGTAGAAAAATAATGGTGTCGAATATAGTGATATACGACTCTGAAGTGGTGAACAAATTCATTAACTTGGACATGGATTTATTTCTATTTTTTTTATAGTTTTTAAACGTCAATCGCATAAATGCGATGAATATAGGATAATAAATATCCGCCAAAAAGTTCAACATAAATTTTAAAAAGTTCAAAACAAATTTAAAAAGTACACCTGTACAGGATTCGAACCGAGAAATCCGCTATGAAAGTCGTCGCTTAACGCGATTTGCTACGGCCGGGATGGATTTGAAATTTCAAACAGTCTCGTTGGAGAATGCAAAACATGAACTTTTTAAATGGATATAACTAAGTAAATGCACCAGCAGGAAGGCTCCCGAATGTCGATATCGATACAGGTTAGGTGATGTATTGAAAATGAGATAATGCAAGATAAGAACTGTGTTAAGTGACCTGGATAGCTATTCAGAAATAGGCTTGTGAAAAAACACTATTAGTTTTTTCATCCAAAATTTATTGAAAAATATATTTTTTAACTATAAAAATTCACATTGAAAGCACGAACAGGATGTAATTCATACTTTAATTATATAAACGGAAATGTTTTGAATGAGAAAAGTTGAACTTTACAAAAAAATCTTACAATGTCGAATATGTTTTAAATTACAATAATTGATTATATATTTAGAGATCATTTTAGAAGCAAATGTATAACAGTATTTTGGAATGAGGAAGAATTCTATAAAATAGAATTCCACAAAGTTTATTACTTGGAGACCTCAAATGGTGAACTTAAAGCAGATCTCATAATCTTTAAAAAAATGTTTTTTTTCTGCCTTCGTTTAGGCACCACTATTTTTGTCTGCCAATACAGTTACATTACTAAAACAACTGTGCATTCATTTTTAAACAAATTTTGAGCTGAGTTAAAGGGTTGAAGGGTATTCATTCGGTCCAAAAATATTTATTTCATGGCCCCGGGCCCAAAATCAAACCACTACATTATTCATTTATAATAAATAATGTTAGTTTATTGAACTCCATAACTGGAACATTCCATCTATTTTAAAGATAGCCAAAGTTTTTTCTCTACACAAAAAATTAGATAACACATTACCTGAGAATCACAGGCCCCTGGCTTTTGTCAACTATTTCTAAAATAGTAGAACGTGTTATTTTTAACAGAATTGTACATTTTTCAGCAAAAAATTAAATATTGTCAAAATGCTCAATATGGTCTTCATAAAAAAAATTCAACAGAGGACTGTTTAAGCGCCTCCGTCGGAATGCTTCCATTTTGGAGTAGCGTGATGCCCATAATATTTTGTATTAGTGAAAGAAAGTGTTTCTGGTTAAAATGAAGTATTCTTAAAATCTGTAATTATACATTGCAAAAGATTTAAGAAAAGTTCAAATATTGTTTTCATTTTACGTTCCTTCGCATTCAAAAAAAATTGAATATTCAACCAAGGATCTTCAAAAACTTGACATATTTACACATATCACTTTAAAATTTTGGCAGTAGATGGTATACAAAACTATAGTTTTTCTTTTAAGTTAACTCGCTCTATGGTTCTTCATATTGAGAAAAAATTAAATATTCAAAAAAATTCATTCAATATCTGAAACAATAAAAATATAAACGAAGATTTGATTTCGGTATGAAGTACCGTACTACGAGTTGATTCTTTAACGCAAAATCTTTATAATTGTGTGTACTATCGAGTTCAAAAATTTGAAAGTGATAACATGTCCAGTTTTTGAAAAATCCTAGTTGTCTTTTCGTGTTTCAGTTTATGAATTTATTTTATTGAGTATTTGATATTCTTTATACGAAGAAACGTAACGCAAGTCGGAGCTTACTGCTAGCGGTCGCGGCGGTCTAGTCAATAATTCATGCTTATCGCAAATGTCAAAAAGAGCCGTTTTTGATTCACTCGTGCCGAACTGAATTTCTGATTTCGCTGACGCAATTTATGATGCCCACAAAACGTCAATCACCAATCATATTTTTTCCATAGAGGCATTATACGAACTCCACTCGACGTATCTTTTTAGATATTAAGGTTTGAAAATGTGATGTTTGTGAGTTTGTACCTTTTCCGCCGAGATTATATTTAATATATTTTGTGCCATTAATTCGAAAATGGATCATTTTGTTTCAAATGTAGATCTCGATGCCAGCTTTCCGATGACATTAAACATTTATTTTTAAAGTCATATTGGCCACTTTCTTGAAATTTATATATAAACCAAATAACAACAAATTGATTTTTTGGGCTATTTTGAACTTGAGTTATTTTACTTTTAGTATTTTGGCCAATTATTGTTAATTAACAAATGGCTAATATTCGAACTGTATCATTTTGAAACATATTTATACTTCATATGAAACGTCCAAAAACATTTTAAACTTATAAAAACTGTTTTTCGAACATTTACATTTCATTGCTGTTAGCCTGAATAGCTTTTTTCAAATTTACATATCGAGATTACCTCTTGTTTTGTTGCACTGTGCTCAATTGTTTCCGGCTTACTTAAGTTAGTAGTTAGTAGTTAACGAATGTATTTAGGGGAATTTAATATTCTGCTAACTTATCTTTATAAAATTATAACCTTATTTTTCTTGGCTAATGTCAAATATTTGTTCTGTTCAGAGACAACTCTGTTTTAGCTCGGGAGGCAGCGACAGATTTTTCGCGTTAATATCAATAAAGCTAGATTTTTTTTCCAAAGAGAGTTTATATAGTATCTATAATGAAAGTGCAATTCTACCAAACTCTTAATGGTGCATAAAAGAGTAACGAATTAAACAACATGTTGCAAAAAATAAATGGACGAAAATATCGTTTTTCGAATTGTTAAAAAATGACAATTCGCCTTCGCTTCTGCCGGCCCCAATTTTCGATTTTCACCTCGCGATTCATGTTGTACGGTCATTGCCGACCTTCTCCTCGTCACCGAGACATAGAACGGGTATCCAATATCACCGTATTTGTTCAGTTCTTACGTTTGAAAAATTGACTTGCGGTCGTGCTAATCGGTGACTATTTTTAAGTGGTTTCCCGAGTTCGAATCCCGCCCGGGGATACTTTTTTTTTTTTTTCGTTTTCAATTTTTTGGCGGATATTTTTGATTCTATAATTGCCATTCGCTCCGTTCTATTGCATTTCTCGGAGAAGTTTTGCATTTTTCGCCGCGAAATATTAATCTGCATTATTTCGATTAAGAATCACATTCTACCCCCGCTATTGGGTGGATAAATCTTTGGTAGACGTTGCAAAAACGGCAATACGTAGTCAAATCATGCCAATTATATTCCTCATTAGTATTAATGAACAGGCAGTTTTTATACATCTGTTAATAAGCTTTCATTACATGTTTCGGTAAGGAAATTTCTGATCTTTAATTGAAATAGTGCAAATTAATATTCCGCGGCGGAAAATGCAAATCTTTTCCGAGAAATGCAATAGAACGGAGCGAATAGCAATTATAGAATCAAAAATACCCGCCAAAAAATTGAAAACGAAAAAAAAAACAGTATCCCCGGACGGGATTCGAACTCGGGAAACCACTTAAAAATAGTCACCGATTAGCAAGAACGCAAGTCAATTTTTCAAACGTCAGAACTCAATAAATACGGCGATCGGAGACCCGTTCTATGTCTCTATGGCGAGGAGAAGGTCGACAATGACCGTACAACGTGAGTCGCGAGGTGAAAATCGAAAATTGAGGCCGGCAGGAGCGAAGGCGAATCGTCATTTTTGACAATTCGTGACAATTCGAAAATTGAAATTTACGTCCATCTATTTTTTTACACGTTTAATTTTTTACTCATTTATGCACCACTAAGAGTTTGGTAGAATTGAACCTTCATTATAGATACTATCTAAACTCTCTTTGGAAAAAAATTAGCTTTATAGAAATGATTTCACGAAAACGGTCGCTGCCTCCCAGGATATTTCTATGTGTATGTGTGTGTATATTTATTGCTATTTATCTTTTTACAAGATGCTAAAAGTTAACTATCTCGAGTTCATATAGATGAAAATTAACTTTATTTTAAATCAAAGTTCTCGCAATTCTCTTTCTTTTCTGATAAAAAAAATTTCAAAGTGTCCTAAAAAATTTGTTGTTTTCAACAAAAGGTATATTTTCTGAAAGTTTGAAGCCGATCGCAATTCTTGACGTCAGTGGGCGTTAAAATGAAAAATGGCTTTTTAGCCAGTTTATTTAATTTTGCATGATATATACATACTTAAATGACCCAAAACTAACGCAGATTTCTTGAAATTTTAATTTCCAAGATTTTGATTTTTTGTTTGTCCCGATCGGACCTCTAGAACCGGAGATATTCACCTCTTTACCTAAATAAACGCTGTTCGAAAAACAAAATTGTTTATAAAAAAAACGCAATAGGCTTTGGAAGTCCAAAACTCAGATATATACTCCTGGTGGTACCCCAGAAGGTATGATATAATTTTGGTGTTACAAAACTATACACATCAATGTCCTTTTTCGCTCCACTATGTGACTATTGTATTATTATATTTTCAAATAAAAAATGAATGTATGTAGGAATGGTACATGTATATTGAGGTCGGAGCATAAAGAGATTTCCGATGAAATCGGTATAAGCTCTACGATTTCTACAATTTTTAAGATAAGAACCTGGAACTTTCACATATTACTCTTGAAGTAATGCATAAGAAATCGCTGTAATTAGGTATGCTAAATAATTTTTTTTTAAAGTTATTAACGTTTATCTTATCCCTAATTTCACGAATTTTAGAACAAAAAATACTTTTTTTATTCTGTTAAAATTAAGAGGGTTAATATAATTTGTAAGGTAAATTACTTTGAAGCTTCGTAAAGGACATATTTCAAGCTTTAAAAATCGCCTACAGAAATCGAATAAAGTAATTAAAACCAGAGTAATCGATGGTTGAAGTTAGTTATACATATCAAATTTTATCATTTTCTCAAAATTTTGAAATTTTGGAAGTGTACATCTTCAAAAATAAATTTTTTGAATTTTTTTCACTCTCCGGATCTTTTTATATATTACTTCAAGAGTAATGTGAGACAGTTCTAGGTTCTTATCTTAAACAATGTAAAAATGGTTGACCGTCTAAGTATAGAGTTCATCGGAAATCTCTTTATGTTCCGATTTCATATATGTACTATTCCTACATACATTCATTTTTTTAATTATAAGTATAATATGTTTCTTCTTTCAATTAGATCTTCTTGAGCTCAATTAGTTCAAAAGTTACAACAAATTTGGTGTAGCGCGCCCAAGACACCGCTCGCTTCGCGCGCCTTACGCATCGCCACGTTCCATTTTCGTGCGATCTGAAGCCTACATTTTTAATTGTAAAAAATAACTTCATATACATTTTTATGTAAAATTTCCCGTACTTTCGAACGGCGCTATTAGTTTTTATAAGAAAAACATATTTCAAGAGATATTTGACAATAACTGGTATTTGGCAACTATTTTGTTCAATAACAAATGACGCTCAAGGACTATTATTGGTAACTTTTGGTATGTTGTTCCCGACATGTCAGAGATGTATTTTCAAAAGTTACCGCTTCCCGGAATTATTAAGTAATGCATATTTTCAGCCTCATTGACTCCACTAGGTATGAGATGTCAATATGTTGAGTTTTTGAAAAATCCTGGTTTCATTTTTGATTGTGTGAGATATTGAATTTATTTTATTACACATTTAATTTTTTTTCAGTGTGAGAAAACGTAAAATGAAAATAATGTATGAACTTTTCTTACCTTTTTCAATGTATAATTGTAGATTTCAAAAATACTTCATTAATCGAAAACACTTTCTGTCACTAATACAAAATATTATGACAAAGAAACATTTATAGAAGTGAACTATAGGTAACATAATATTCGAGCAAGAGATTTGGGTCGAAAAATAAAAAAAAAAGCAAAAAATATTTTTGGCGCTACATAGGATTTGAACTCTTGACCTCTAGCGTGCTAAGTATTTCTGTTGCCGCTACTCTATTTGAGGTCTGTAACTCAAACGTTTGTAGAAGTGAATAAATACATATCGGGGGAGACCTAACCTAACATTTTAACATATTTCCAGCATTGGGACAATGGCTTGCCGAGGCCAGTAGCTCTTAAACTATATTCCAGTGGCGTCGAGTGAAATAAAAATTGTAGGAATTATAGTAATTTTATTTAGATATCAACGTTGGTATGTGAGATAAAAAAAACTGTAAAGGACTTTTTGTAAGGAAATTTCACGAAGAACACAGTGTTGCTTAAAAAAATATTTTTCGCTACGTTCAACCCTGATTAATCGTGAATTTAAAAATTCAGATATTCATAACTTTTATATAAACAAGTAGACAAGGATACTTTATCTCTGGAAAGAAAGTTGGGGATTTTTCTAAGGAGATTCAAAAAGAAAATAATTAAAAATATCAACTTTTCGATTTTTTACGATTTTTTTTAACATTCCATTCAGCACCTAAGCGTCATACAGGTTTTACAGCCAAACCATCAGAAATACGGTATAAATGCATATGGACTTTTTTAAGCAGAATTTTAAGCTCTACAATTTTTATCTGAAACCTTTTTCCATATCTACCATCGTTTTCGATTTATACGCAAAAATAAACTATTTCATCCTTTTTCTGCCCTTAAGGAAAGGGTGGGGCTAGTAGTGTATTAGGCTTTTTTTTTACATCTCAGCTCAATACAACTTTTCCCGTAGAGATCTCCCTCCGGACACATTTTGCGACTTAACCTACCCATTTGCTTGGTCTATTAGATACGTTCCTAATTTTAAATAACAAGTGAAAAAAACTACATTTTGATATACTTTTTATTCAATTTGTTGGGATGATTCGCATTTTCAGCAGAGGATCGCAAGATGACTCAGTGCTTTGACATGTTTTTTTTTTTTTTTCATTGACTAAAGTAAAAGCTAACTACATTTTGAAACACGGAAAGGGCATCGGTTCTATTTTTATTTAGTAAATGAAAATAAGGAAATGAATGATATTTTAAATATAGCATTACATTATCTGTTTGCACCTATATCGCACGGA
This sequence comes from Stenurella melanura, assembly GCA_963583905.1. Classification (NCBI taxonomy): domain Eukaryota; kingdom Metazoa; phylum Arthropoda; class Insecta; order Coleoptera; family Cerambycidae; genus Stenurella; species Stenurella melanura. The sequence goes on along the minus strand of OY757314.1, from coordinate 63,742,151 downwards.
GAATGTATCAATTTGTAATATTTTTTAAATAATTCTATGGAATGCATTTTTGTAAATAACTCGTTTATTTTAAATTTTTCGAAAAAACTCTATTTCGGATTTTTTGTCCAAAAAGATCCGTGCCTTATACTGGTTATAGAGATTGATCGACGGAATAGTTAATTTTCGAGTTTTATTAGGAAACTTTTCGGGATTTGTAAAATTTATCAAGAAAATCAAGTTTTCCAGGATTTGTAGATTCGCTTTTGTTTTCTCAAATTTCTCACAAACGTCAACTAATAAAACTAATCGAGCCCTACAATTGCCATTTTTGAAAATCAAAATCGGATCTTCGGTTCGGGAGTTATTAATTTATTTGAAAAATCATGCTCGGCCCTGGAAAGCATACTTGCGGTCAACGGATTCGGGCCGCCAGCAATAGGCTTGATTTGTGGCCGAGTATCTTTGATCCCACCAAGTCTCATCGAAATCGATCAATATTCTGGACAGTTATCGTGCTTCCTAGCCCAATTTCTTTGAAAAATCATACGCGGCCCTGGAAAACATACTTGCGGTCAACGGATTCGGGCCGCCAGCAATAGGCTTGATTTGTGGCCGGGTACCTTTGATCCCACCAAGTCTCATCGAAATCGATCAATATTCTGGACAGTTATCGTGCTTCCTAGCCCGATTTCGAGAAAACCAGTTTTTTGCAAAAAAAATCAAGTTTCATTTGTTTTCGACATAGCCTCCGGTATACTAATTTGTAGAGCTTTGCCAGCGGCACCATTTCTTTTTTGAAATGTCTCGATCCGACTACCCGTTATCGAGTTATTCAATTTCTCCCGAAAAACTCGAAACGTCTATATCGGGTACTTCCGGTTTCCGAACGGAGCCGAGCTTCCGGCGTTAAGGTTTTCTAAAGACCTCCTATTAACCATCCAAGTTTCATCGCAATCCGAAAACGGATTAAGGGGGCTGGGCGTGACGGACAGACCGACAGACAGACAGACAGACAGACAGACAGACAGACAGACAGACAGACAGACAGACCGACTGACGGAATTTTCTAAATTCGCTCTCGAATCGATAGATATGACTTTCAAATCGATCCGACGTTTTTCTCGGGTTTCGACGGTCTGTAACATCAATTCCTGCCCCTGAGTGGAATAGGAACGATGAAACTACCCGGTTCTCATTTATTTTGTGGAGGCTGGGTCGTGGTTCGAAAATTAATAAAAATTTAGTATTGTTAGGCGCCAATAGCCAATTGCTCGATACCTATGCCTTACTGGTTTTCAAAAATGTAATACTGTGGCTATTCAGTGGCCTTAATGTTTACACAGGTATCATGAGTTTTTAGAGAATTTAATATGAAAAACACAAAGTAAGAAAAATAAGTAGTATATTAAAATTTTAAAGACAAAACTGGAATGGTAAATATTTGATATAAATTTAGATATTTTATTAACAAAAAATTGAATTTAGAGGGTAGCTACCTTCCTTACATAAATTATATGTAGGAGTAAGAATGTTATAAGGCTGACGGCCGATGAAAAGTTAAAGATAAAAATTTACATTTGCTGAAGGCTAAAAATTATATGTTAAATAAAAATTCCACAAGAAGTTGAGCGTGTTGATGTTCAAATGAGAATGACACTCTCACCACAGATCCTGTTCACGAGCTGCCAGAGCGCCTCGTCCCACTCAAATCTCTTCTTCCCCTTCCTCTGTTTGCTTCGTATTCTGATAAAAGTTGAAACTTAGATTGATTACCATTTAGTCGCTATTCAAGCTCCATATTCAGTGACATGTGTGGATATGGACAAACAAATTTCCTCCTGGGCTAACAAGGTTATCCTCACAGGACCATCACCATCAAGCTGGTCACTTAAATTGACACCCAAAGCTTATTATTGGCTGGTCATTACCACCTCTTCAAGCTGGCACTTAATAGCTCATCAGGCTGGTACTTAATACCTCACAGGCTGGTACTTACTACCTCACACCTAAAAGAGTCCATCGTGTTACTCTACCTTGCATTTACTTGTTTGAAAAGGCACTCTGGGTGCGTTAATACCCCACGTAATGCTTTAATACCTTATCGTTTCTTCTAAAAATGCCCAAATATCCCCTACCAAATTCCAAGATATTTTTATAACCTTACAAAATTTAAAAAACCGCGTTCTACTATTGCCCAAACCTATATTTAAATCGCGTTTAAAACTTTAAATTCACAATTAATTCCCCTTAACAATAAGCAACAGAATTAAATGTAATTCCTTATCCAACATAGATTTTAGCTACTGACGCTGTTTTTTATGGCACGCGTGCATCTATACCCAAGCGCTTCAAAAATTAACCTATTAAATATCCCTTAACATCGGGTTGAATGCTGGCAATTTTACAAATTAAATACATATACATTAATCAATAAATGTCAGTGATTATAATTTAGTAGATATTGGTTTATTTAATTACCTATCTCCAGGAATTTGAGGCTTTAAATCTGCGGTAAGTCAGCACAGACACGTCTTGTTCTTGGCTTCAAGAATCGGAAATGCCTAATTTATTGTCTCCTATAAAATAGCTTTCAATCGTTGCCAACCGCAAAATGATAAAAAGTATTTACTTAAAATTCTGTTTTTATTATCAAATCTACTTAATTATTGCACTATTTTACTTCCCATTAGTAATTCTTATTTGTTACTAAATTTCTATTGCTTCAAATTATTAATTAAAGTTTATTGTTTAATTTTTACCAATACTATCTAGATTTCTAACTAGTAAGAGCCGGTGGTTTGCTGGTAGAATAACAGATGGCGCTCGGTGTATATTTTAAAGTTAATTCAAGTCTACTCGTTAAGAATCGGTTGAGTTTGCTTGTAAAGTACAGATGGCGCTCGGTGTATATTTTAAAGATAGATTTTCGAGTGGGGATGAGGACTTCGGCAGCTCTAGGTTTCTGTGAACAAAAAGTTAATAAATTTAAAGTATCTGCTATTATAGTGGTTTTAAGAACCCCATAATTAAATTATATATATTCTGTAGCGTCCTGGAACTTTAGGACGGTACACTTTCTCTCTCCCTCTACAAAAAAATATGTGTACTTCCATACATGTATTTTTTCCTATAAATTGAGACTTCAATTTCTACTTATCCGCTGATGGATATAACTAAAGCTAACTTAAAATAATTGAGATATGGTAACTTAACCATAAATGATTATAAACCGAATTGTGACTAAGCTAAGCTATAAGACAGGTACGGTTCCTAGACCTTAACTTCTTACTAAATAACTAAAAGTAAAAATCTTACATACTAGTGAATGCTGCTATAAGAGAGGATTTAGTACTCAATAGTAGCTTCGCGTACTACACGCCTAATATTTCAGGGACAAAATCAGTTACGACAAATTCAATAATGACAAAATTGGGAAAGACACAATCGGTAAAGTCAATGTAGTACTAATCCAAGCCATATTAGCATATACACTATACATATTTCACTTACTACAGAGACCGAGAGGCTCCAAAAACATAATCTATTCAATACCACATTCCACCAGATATAAAATATCCCCTGAATACTAACTATTCAGACACAAAATTGGAAGTAGAATTAAATCGATATAAAACTTGTATAGCATTTCACATACAAGAAACCCTTTGAAGAGAGTTCGGAAAGGAAACATAAAATGTTTTAGGAGAGGACCCAAACATCAGTCTCCACAGACACTGTGGTGTAGTGCCTGAGCAGCGTTGTAGCGGCTGCCAGTGCTGAAATTGGAGTAGACATAAGCACATCTAAACCACGATACAGGAACCAAGTTCTCTGCCTATCCTTAACAGTGGGATAAAATATCCAGACTGTTAATAAATCAAACAAATTTATTTTGGATGTAGCTCCAAAGGGCTGAAATTAGACGTACGTATCAACTAAAATACTTTGGATTTAGCTCCAAGGGGCTGAACTAGAAATACGTGACGACTAAACAACAAAAAGGACCATTGTTCTGGAAAGCTCTTGCTTCAGGCGCGATGAACAGTGTTTCGATCGAGCGATTGGCCAAGGGCTGAGGTGAAGCGGGGAGGCTGAGATATGTCTCTCGAAGACCGTCAGACGACCTAGGTCACTCCTGACTGACAAGCTCCCTTACCCATGTTTACGCTCGACCCTCCTTAACCACCTGTCATTCAAGACAGCCCGGCCGAAACTAGTCCATCCCCATCCCGGAACAAGTTCCTTTAATGGCCGTTAAATATCCTACGAACTAGGATAATGATTACTTCTTACCTGTAAACATCTAGAAAATATAATACTAAAAGTAACTAAAGTTTAAACAAACAAAACTAGGACGAAGTTAGTCAGAACACTTAACCAAAATTAAGATACTAGAAGATTTCAAGTAGGATGTTCTCCAGAAACGTCAGAAATACTAAAGGAATATACAAGCAAAGCATAATCTTTTTGAGTCAGGTTTGGTAAAGACATCACCCCTGATCTAACGAAAGGAAAACTAACTCACTGTTTATCAAGGGGCAATTTGACCATCCAGGAAAAATATTCCCTCCAAACAAATTTCCCTTGACTTTCAAACCACAACTGAACAATTATATTTATTTACCAGACCACGAGAATGCTTTAGCAAGACTGGCAAATAGAATACAATAAATATAATAAAAACTAACAGGTGGAAGGTTTCCCTAACGAAATTCAGTCTGCCCTAACCCTTCCTCAAACATAAACCTAAGTAGAGTAACACAAAAGAATTATAGAAGTGGAAAAATAGAAAGTATAGATGAAAATAAGGACAACACAAAGAAGAATGACGATGTTCTGTCATTTATTGATATTTTCCAAGCGCATGAAAATCACCAAAATGTCGTATAATCACAAAAGGCTTAACCGTTACTACATCGGATTCCATATCCTCGAGACAAATCTTGCTGAGTTTCACTTGCTTGGTTCACATCAACTGCGTGGCGTGCAGACGTTGAAGACGCTACACCCACTAAACGTGGCCCACCCTTCAACCCTTGGATAAAAGATATCCAGCCGGAAAAATATTTCCGAAGTTTACTGAGAACAAACTACACTACTAGAAAACTACTATCAACGCACGACAAAACCTTCCTGGTATCTTAATTAAAATTAGTGCGCCTAATCTAAATTTATGGGTAATTAACTTAATAGAAAATGCATTATAAAAATGTTTACCCGACTGAAACGTCAGAGTTTGATCCATAGTACGTTTTTAAATCAGAAACATGCCAATGACCTGCATCAGATCCGTCTGCATGGTCTAATGCATATACTAATTTAGAAATTTTCTGGCGAACTGTGCAAAGTACAAATTTGGGTGCTAACTTAGCTGAAAAATGTTTGGAAGCATCTGACAAAACCTTATTTTTCTTCCATACCTTATCACCTACTTCATATTTAACTTCCCGCCTACGCAAGTTATATGTTTTCTGATTTCTCTGGTAAGCATTATTTAACCGCTTTACTACATCTTTATATGTATCCGAAAGATTCGATATGTCATCACAATACCTATTCCTATCACCCGGAGCTAGTTGAATGCCTGATGTTGACTCTACTTGCCCGTAAAAGTCTCCTGAAATGGGAACTTTACGGCCGAAATTCAAGAAAGCAGGAGGGAAACCAGTTACTTCGTGAGTAGCCGTTCTGATTGCGTGAGCAACTCTGAAAATTTCTACATCCCAATCCTGATGATTATCTTGGATATAACTGCGTATAGCTGTACCTATCGTAGCGTTCGATCGCTCGACTGGATTTACTTGTGGGTGATACAATGCATTAAACCAAATTTTTTGTACTTTGTACCGATCGGCCAGTTTCTTAAAAACTGATGAAGCAAACTGCTTCCCGTTGTCTACCATAATGAACTGTGGAACACCGTAAATCAAAAATACGTCATTCTCCATAAATTTAGATATAGTCTGAGCTGTGGCATTACGCATGGGATGTACGAGAACATATTTAGTAAACCAATCTAAAACTACTAAAAGATATGAAAAACCCCTTTTACTTCTTGTTACTGGGCCAAAAATATCTACGCTTATGACTTGCCATGGAAATTCTACTTTCTTTTCTTTCCCCATTAAACCGTAACGTGAAAATGACACTTTTTGCGAACCGCAAGTCTTGCATGACTTGACATATCTCAGTATATCCTTACGCATTTTAGGCCAATAGTAGTCTTCACAAATTCTCTTAAGTGTTTTAAAATACCCCAAATGTGCTGCTGTACTTTCATTGTGACATTGTTTTAGAACATTATTTCGTTGTGAAAGTGGTACCAAAAGTTTCCATTCTGTTAAATTAGTTTTCACCGGTAATTTATTAGCAACATGTTTAAAGATTAAATTATTCTCTACCTTAAAAAATGGATACAAATTTGGATTTGCCAAAATTTTTGTACGTAATTTAATATACCAATCATCTAGATTCTCCTGATTAAGTGATAATGAACCTACTGTGAAATTTTGTTCTTCATTATCTGACGGTTCGTCTCGCTGCACCCTAGATAAAGCGTCAGGAACTACATTTAAATTACCTTTACGGTGCACTAAATTAAAGTCATATTGTTGCAACTTAACCATCCAGCGAGCTAATCTGCCGGTAGGTGACTTTAACTTATGCAACCAGCTAACCGCTAAATTATCAGTTATGACTGTAAATTTCTGACCTTCCACGAAGGGCCGAAATCTCTCTAAACTAAATAATAAGGCTAATACTTCTAACTCGTAAATACTGTAGTTTCTTTCTGCCTTATTTAGTGAGCGACTGGCAAAAGCAATTACCTTTTCTTCTCCTCCCTGTACTTGTGTCAAACAACAACCTAATCCTGTACTAGACGCGTCGCACTGTATAACAAAATTATTTGACTTAAAATCAGGACTAGTTAGGATTGGAGTAGAGATAAGCGCTTGCTTAAGTGCCAAGAATGCTTGTTCTGCATTTTCATTCCACTTAATTGGTTGTCTTTTACCACGTTTCCCTTTTAGCAAATCATTTAACGGAGCAACTAAAGTCGAAAAATGAGGTAAAAATCTCCGGTACCACGAACACATGCCTATAAATCGTTTAATCTGGGTTTTATTTGTAGGACGAGGATAACTGATCATCGCTTCTACCTTCTCAGGGTTTGTACGTAATCCACCTTCAGTATCAATTACATAACCTAAATATTTTAGAGATTTTCTAAAAAACTGACATTTTTCATAATTTACTGTTAGGCGAGCATCCTTCAACCTATCAAACACTTCTTTTAAAATTGATACGTGTTCCTCAAAACTAGAAGCGGTGACAATTATATCGTCTAGATAAACAAAAACTTTATTTTCTAATTTTGGTGTTATAACAATGTCCATTAGCCGTTGCATAGCCTGTGCAGCGTTTGCAAGACCAAATGGTAGTACTTTAAAACAAAATAAGCCCCTTCCCGGAACAGCAAATGCGGTTTTGGGTTTGGAAGTTTCAGAAAGTGGAATTTGCCAAAAAGCGCTTTTCAAATCTATGCTACTGATATATTTAGCGTCCCGTAACATACTCAATATACCGTCTACAAAAGGTAAAGGATATGAATCCTTAACAGTTACTGAATTTAAAGATCTACCATCAAAACAAAATCGATAATTTCCATTATCCTTTTTAACTAATAAAACTGGCGACCTCCATTCACTAAAAGTAGGTTCAACTACATCTTGTTCTAACATTTTGTCAAGTTCTTCATTTAAAATATTCATCATATGTGGTGATAAAAGATATTGGCGCTGCCTGATAGGTTCAGCATTTCCAGTGTCTATATGATATACCATCCTATCGGTAAGGCCTAACTTCCCACAACTAAGTCCCTTGAATAACTGCTTGACCTTTTCAACTTGCCGGAGCTGAACTCCAGTTAAGTCAGCCAAACCGCCATCATTGGTCTCAACTGTGTTCACACGACACAGAGCTGAAACTCTTATGCTACCAACTTTATTTACCCAAGTATTTGATTCAAAATCTAAATGAATGCCAAATAACCTACAAAAATCTATACCAAATATAAAAGAACTAGGCAAAGATGGAACTATATAAACCTTAAGTATTCGAACTATGTTGTTAATCTTGAGCGGTAAGTGAGCTATACCTGTGACAGTTTGAGGAGTACCGTCTGCTGTCGTTACATATCTTAGATCTGACGTTACAAATTTACATTTAAATTGTTCTAAAATTTTCACACCATTGCTTCCAACTACAGAACGATTACAACCAGTATCCACTAAAGCTAAAAATTTCTTATCGTATAAAAAAACTGAAATGTAAGGTCTATCGTCACCATTTTTAGACAACAATAGAGGTGTTACTCGTACTTCATCACTAACTCTACGGTAAGTTTTGTAAAAATTTCTTACTTTACTCAACCAAAAATTCCAATCTGATTTGTTAGTCACAACATTTTTAAACTTACTATAACTACGGGGGTTTGGACATTGACTAACCTTATGTGGCCCCCTTGTTAGTTTTTTGAACATTTTTTACACTCTTTAAATGTGACATTTGACTCACCACATTTAAAGCAAAATTTATTTCTTTTAGCCCTACATTGTTTAAAAACATGATTTTCACCTTTACAATTAAAACAGATTACTGGTGTCTTGGTAGTTTTGATTTCATTAACATTTGATTGCCCAGGTTGACTTCTACGATTAAGTTTAAAATTTGATTTTGGTGGTGATACAGACTTAACAGACTTTTCATGAGATTCCCTAACATTATTCTTATCTAAAGAAGGCAACCCAACATATAAAAGATCCTTTTCTACTAAATTACTTCTCATAGGAGGCGGTATATATTTTTTTGTACTTTCTTCAGCGTATTCTACTTTTTTGCACTTTGAAATTAATTCTGAAATTGTATCTATAGTCAATAATGCTAAAGGAGTAGCAAAATATGGCAATAAATTCTTTCTAATTTGTTTAATGCGTTCTTCTAAACTTGGTTTTGTTTTTAGTCTATTATATAAAGCTTCCATGATTCTAATATAAATATGTACTGGCTCATCCACATGTTGTGTTCTCTTTTCAATGTAATCACTCATACTTTTATCAAAATCCTCATGTAAAAAATCATTTTTCAACTGTTCTACCAAATCTTCCCAAGTTCTAACCTCATTACTACCTCTAACAGATCGATACCACTGTAGAGCTGGTCCCGAAAAAAGATCTAACCCTGACTGGAATAATTCTCTTTTAGTGACGTTTCGAGCTATTGCTAACTCTTCAACTCGTTCAATAAATGAAATTACATTATTAGGCTGGCCATCAAACGTGACACCCCACTTATAGATAGGTACAAACTTAGTACTAGGACTAGTTGCTATATTTACACCAGTGCCTACTTGTAATGCTAAATCATCTACTACTTCTAAATTCAGTTTATCATAAAGATCTGCTTCTAGTAAGTAAATCGTAGCCCTCGACTCGTTTTGAAATGTTACCGTCTCCTCAGAATTTTGTTCTGGGATAGGCATTCTATTTATACGTACCATAATATGTACTAACTGTGACTTAACCTGTTTTACTGGCAAATCATCCTCCGTAGGATTATCTAAATTGTTAATTATATTTTTGATGGAATCTAAAGTATTGTTTACTTGTACTTTCTCTGTATTAAAATTAAATAATGGATCTCTCAGAGATAAATCATTACATGGTTTGGCTATTAGAGCTCGTGTTAAAAGTCTACAGCATGTTTCTGTGTCCCTAACTGTAGTACAACCTCTTACGCGTAACTCATAATCAACCTGATCAGCTTGTAATAACGTAGGTATGAAAATTTCAGACATTTTGTTTACTTTTGATTAACTCGACTATTCAAATTTAACAAACTGCAAGGTATATCAAAATTCAATTCACTGGCTTACTAAGTATTTATAACCCCTGTGCCCCTGTATTATTTTTCTAGACTTCTCAAAAATACTACGATAACTCGTATTTCACCCTACGATTATCTTATTCCTACAATAAGGACTCAAAAATTTTCCTGTAACTGTCTTACCGCAATGTTTAATCTTCTTTAATTTAACCCAAAAGTATACACGACTTTGCAAAACTAATCTAATCAAATCTTGAGGTCTCAACCATAAACAATACACATAATATCAGTAATACACACAAATATATAAACAGTAAGAAAATTCAAAAAATAGGACAAAATTAAAATTGTGACAATTTGTCTCAACAGCTCAAAGTTTTATTTATTTTTTTTTTTGATAACACTCAACTTCTATACTCGCAAGCCCCACGTTGTGAATGCGTCACTTTGTAACATCAATTCCTGCCCCTGAGTGGAATAGGAACGATGAAACTACCCGGTTCTCATTTATTTTGTGGAGGCTGGGTCGTGGTTCGAAAATTAATAAAAATTTAGTATTGTTAGGCGCCAATAGCCAATTGCTCGATGCCTTACTGGTTTTCAAAAATGTAATACTGTGGCTATTCAGTGGCCTTAATGTTTACACAGGTATCATGAGTTTTTAGAGAATTTAATATGAAAAACACAAAGTAAGAAAAATAAGTAGTATATTAAAATTTTAAAGACAAAACTGGAATGGTAAATATTTGATATAAATTTAGATATTTTATTAACAAAAAATTGAATTTAGAGGGTAGCTACCTTCCTTACATAAATTATATGTAGGAGTAAGAATGTTATAAGGCTGACGGCCGATGAAAAGTTAAAGATAAAAATTTACATTTGCTGAAGGCTAAAAATTATATGTTAAATAAAAATTCCACAAGAAGTTGAGCGTGTTGATGTTCAAATGAGAATGACACTCTCACCACAGATCCTGTTCACGAGCTGCCAGAGCGCCTCGTCCCACTCAAATCTCTTCTTCCCCTTCCTCTGTTTGCTTCGTATTCTGATAAAAGTTGAAACTTAGATTGATTACCATTTAGTCGCTATTCAAGCTCCATATTCAGTGACATGTGTGGATATGGACAAACAAATTTCCTCCTGGGCTAACAAGGTTATCCTCACAGGACCATCACCATCAAGCTGGTCACTTAAATTGACACCCAAAGCTTATTATTGGCTGGTCATTACCACCTCTTCAAGCTGGCACTTAATAGCTCATCAGGCTGGTACTTAATACCTCACAGGCTGGTACTTACTACCTCACACCTAAAAGAGTCCATCGTGTTACTCTACCTTGCATTTACTTGTTTGAAAAGGCACTCTGGGTGCGTTAATACCCCACGTAATGCTTTAATACCTTATCGTTTCTTCTAAAAATGCCCAAATATCCCCTACCAAATTCCAAGATATTTTTATAACCTTACAAAATTTAAAAAACCGCGTTCTACTATTGCCCAAACCTATATTTAAATCGCGTTTAAAACTTTAAATTCACAATTAATTCCCCTTAACAATAAGCAACAGAATTAAATGTAATTCCTTATCCAACATAGATTTTAGCTACTGACGCTGTTTTTTATGGCACGCGTGCATCTATACCCAAGCGCTTCAAAAATTAACCTATTAAATATCCCTTAACATCGGGTTGAATGCTGGCAATTTTACAAATTAAATACATATACATTAATCAATAAATGTCAGTGATTATAATTTAGTAGATATTGGTTTATTTAATTACCTATCTCCAGGAATTTGAGGCTTTAAATCTGCGGTAAGTCAGCACAGACACGTCTTGTTCTTGGCTTCAAGAATCGGAAATGCCTAATTTATTGTCTCCTATAAAATAGCTTTCAATCGTTGCCAACCGCAAAATGATAAAAAGTATTTACTTAAAATTCTGTTTTTATTATCAAATCTACTTAATTATTGCACTATTTTACTTCCCATTAGTAATTCTTATTTGTTACTAAATTTCTATTGCTTCAAATTATTAATTAAAGTTTATTGTTTAATTTTTACCAATACTATCTAGATTTCTAACTAGTAAGAGCCGGTGGTTTGCTGGTAGAATAACAGATGGCGCTCGGTGTATATTTTAAAGTTAATTCAAGTCTACTCGTTAAGAATCGGTTGAGTTTGCTTGTAAAGTACAGATGGCGCTCGGTGTATATTTTAAAGATAGATTTTCGAGTGGGGATGAGGACTTCGGCAGCTCTAGGTTTCTGTGAACAAAAAGTTAATAAATTTAAAGTATCTGCTATTATAGTGGTTTTAAGAACCCCATAATTAAATTATATATATTCTGTAGCGTCCTGGAACTTTAGGACGGTACAGGTCCACCGGAAAAATGCTAAACGTATACTACATTTTTTTTCAAAATGTAGTAACAAGTGAAAAAACTACACTTTGATATGCTTTTTGTCCAATTTGTTGGGATGATTCATTACATTTTCAGCAGAGGGTCGCAAGATGACTCAGTGCTTTGACATGTTTTATTTTTCTTTTTGCATTGACTAAAGTAAAAGCTAACTACATTTTGAAACACGGAAAGGGCATCGGTTCTATTTTTATTTAATAAATGAAAAGAAGGAAATGAATGTTGATATTTTAAATATAACATTATCACTTATCAATTTGTAATATTTTTTAAAATAATTCTATGGAATGCATTTTCGTAAATAACTCGTTTATTTTAAGTTTTTCGAAAACACTCTATTTTAGATTTTTTGTCCAAAAAGGTCCATGCCGTATACTGGTTATAGAGATCGATCGACGGAATAATTAATTTTCGATTTTTATTAGGAATATATTCGGAATTTGTAGAATTTATCAAAAAAATCAAGTTTTCCAGGATTTGTAGATTCGCTTTTGTTTTCTCAAATTTCTCACAAACGTCAACTAATAGACCTAATCGACCCCTACAATTGCCATTTTTGAAAATCTAAATCGGACCTTCGGTTCGGGAGTTATTAATTTCTTTGAAAAATCATACTCGGCCCTGGAAAACATGCTTGCGGTCAACGGATTCGGACCGCCAGCAATAGGCTTGATTTGTGGCCGGGTACCTTTGAACCCACCAAGTCTCATCGAAATCGATCAATATTCTGGACAGTTATCGTGCTTCCTAGCCCGATTTCGAGAAAACCAGTTTTTTGCAAAATAAATCAATTTTCATTTGTTTTTCGACATAGCCTCTGGTATACTTATTTGTAGAGCTTTGCCAGCGGCACCATTTCTTTTTTGAAATGTCTCGATCCGACTACCCGTTATCGAGTTATTCAATTTCTCCCGAAAAACTCGAAACGTCTATATCGGGTACTTCCGGTTTCCGAACGGAGCCGAGCTTCCGGCGTTAAGGTTTTCTAAAGACCTCCTATTAACCACCCAAGTTTCATCGCAATCTGAAAACGGATTAAGGGGGCTGGGCGTGACAGACAGACCGACAGACAGACAGACATACAGACCGACAGACAGACCGACTGACTGACGGACGGAATTTTCTAAATTCGCTCTCGAATCGATAGATATGACTTTCAAATCGATCCGACGTTTTTTTCGGGTTTCGATGGTCCACCGGAAAAATGCTAAACGTATACTACATTTTTTTCAAAATGTAGTAACAAGCTGAAATAATCAAAATAATAATCATAATCATCGAAGATAGATCACATTTCTAGTCTGACAATATGAAAGAGAACTTCTTCCCAATTTAGGGATGCTCAAGTTCATGGTTTCCTGACCCAATACAACACCAAACAAGATTTCATGAGGTTAATCTATCTCTACATTATGTGACAATAACATATGACGCAGGAATAATACGGGTTATGTGGCAGTTTGTTCATTTATCGGCTTTTTCACAGTCTATGCACTTTTCCTTTATGTATTTTGCTATAATTAATCCCGAAAATTAATGACTCAGAGCTGCTATCAATTTAATTATCTATATACATCGTTCCAGTTTTTCCATTAAATAGAATGTAGTCATGTAATGAGACTATATTGTAAAAGTTTTCGCGAAATATTGAATGTTCAGGCCGTAATGTCTGCTGATTTTAAATGGAAATTTATAAGCGAGTTTTTTTTTTTACAATATTGGGGGTAAAATTTAATAATGAATTTAATATTTTTTTCTCTCCTCACCTCATTTAACTTTGATTCATTGATGTATAACTGAATTTATATAACAACGTAAATTATTGTAATTGCATCTATTGCAAAACTATTAAAAGAACTTATCCAGGGTTCATACTTTGCGAAACGGAAAAAATTTCCTGAATTTTCCAGGTCTGCCATAACCAAAAATATTAATTTCCATATATTTTTTACTGAAGTAATTTTTTATTTGACATAAAATAATTCCTTGAATTGAATTGGATCAGTGAAAATACTTTAAAACTCTATGGTTTTCCATATAATATCGAGACGCAGAGTTCTGTGATTTTTTATACAATTTATAAAATTCCCTAATATTTCCAGTTTTTTTTTCAAAGATTTTTTAAATTCCCTGAGTTTCCCAGATTCTCCAGGTTCTCCATACGAGTCCGAACCCTGTTATCTTGGTCATTCAGTGGTCAGCATTTCTAGCTTACACTCTGGAAATACCACTGTGTTGGTGATCGAATTCTGAACAACTTTTAAAAATGTCCGTCCGTTACACGTTTCTTGTAAGCATAATAACTTAAGCACGGAAAGTCCGATTGTATTGAAATTTGAACAGTAAGCTAGCATTAGCCAGAGGAAGAACCATATTGTTTTGATTTTTTAATATTTTTTTTGGACGAGACTTCTGACCAAAAATCTGATGAGGACGTCATTTCCACATACAAAAGGTACACTTGGTAGAACTTGACAATTCCAACCGTTTTAGAGGAAATTGCCGTTAAATATTTGAATAATTTTTTGAAAGACAAATTCAAATTTAATGAAACAAAGTGTATTTATTGAAAAGTGTGCTTTTGTTATGCTTTAGTTCTGTCATGTACGTCATTTAATCATTTTATTTTGTTCTTGTGTTCCTCGAGCTAATTTCTTTAACTTCTTTAAAATGCCTTGAAATAATAATTTTTCAAATAGGGAAATGAGGGATATGATATGTGTTTACGTACAAAAAAATTGTAGCGGACTCGTTTCAATATCCAAATAGAATATAGCCAAACGGGTTCATTTCGCCATAGAAATGATGTAGGACGACCGAAACAAATTACTCCAGATCAAGAACTAGAAATTTTAGTTCCTGTGGATGAAGATCCTCAGCTCAAGTCGTTTATCAGCGGCAACAGGGATGAGTAAACAATCTGTTCTAAGGGTCTTACGCAAAGAACGCTTCTACCCATATCACTGCACTCCTGTGCAAAACTTACTTCGAAGGGATCTTCCACAAAGGCTACAATTTTGTCAGTCTGTTCTAAATAAACACAACAGGGATCGAAATTTTGTTAAGAACATTTTATTTACCGACGAAACAACTTTTACTCACCGAGGCATTTTTAACTGGAGAAATACCCATTACTGGGTAGAGTAGAAAATCCTCATGCCGTTAAACAAAGGCATTTTCAGTACAAATTTAAGATTGACGTTTGGTGTGGTGCTATCGGCGATCAGTTATTGGGACCATTTGTCCTTCCTCCAAATTTAAATAGACAGTCTTATCTCTTTTTTCTTCAAAATACTCTTGATATATTACATGCTTTCATGCTAGACATACGGAACAGAATGTGGTTTATACAAGATGGAGCTCCCCCTCATTTCTCCATTGAAGTCAGGAATTATCTTGATGAGACTTTCCCACGCAGATGGATCGGTCGAGGAAGTGAGTTTGCTTGGCCACCAAGGAGTCCTGATTTATATTCCTTTGAATTATTATGTGTGGGGACATATGAAGTCCTTAGTCTATGCAAATACTATCGATTCAAGAGAACTATGGGACAAAATACAAAACGCAGCAAATTTTATTAGAGGAAAATGTATTTTTCAATGTAAGAAAATCTTTTATGAAAAGAATTAGAAAAAGCATAGAAGTAGATGGAGACCATATCGAAAATGTACTCTACGTTGTAGCAATGGGGTTTTTGCATGGGGGGAAAGTTTATACAATAAATACTAATGTCATTAAGTCAACTTTTATGTTATTCTTTGGTATTCTAATAACATTAGATCCTTATTTTACACAATCTTTTGATTTATGTATTTATCTCAATAAAATGAAAATACTCCATTAGTATTAGTTCATAAGAAAGTGAGAAAGAGATTACGCTGTTATTACAATTTTGCTTTCCTTACGTTTTGTACTTTTTTCAAAAATACACTTTGTTTCATTAAATTTGAATTTGTCTTTCAAAAAATTATTCAAATGTTTAACGGCAATTTCCTTGAAAAGGGTTGGAGTTATTAAGTTCTACCTTTTATACGTGGAAATGATGCCTTCGTGAGATTTTTCTTTCAGAAGTACCACAACGTTTAGTCCAAAAAAATATGAAAAAAAATCATCATCGGATACAGGTCCTGCAGCGCCCTCTATGATCTAACGTGATGTAATACATAAATTATTGTTTCTTAGAATAAAAAAAGTTCCCCCAGCAAATTTGGCGAAGATAAGTAAAAAAAAATTGAAATTTGACACCCCGTATCTTTTTCCACAGCAACATTTAACATTTTACTAAAGCATTTGGTTATATCCTCATATTTTGGCCCAAAGAATCTACCTCTGCACTATGGGCTATTATTAATGGTCCACCCTGTATAATTTTTTCGATTTCTCGGGTAACAAGTTAATGAGGCGATTTCTGCAGCTTTCGTTATCTCTGGCGGTGTTAAAGAAATCTCGTTTTCAGTTAGTATCCACTTATTTAATTCTGTTACTCTTTTTGAGTAATATGTAAAATTATTCTAAATAACATTGACTTAAATCGCGAATTACGCTTTGACACATTATCATGGCTTACTAATAAAATAATACAGTTTGTAGACACGTACGTAAATGGTTTCAAAAACAATGTTGGAGATTGCTGCGTGCTGCTAGTAGATGATGCTTTGAAAAAAACTCTAATGTAGTTCTTGAGTGTTCATTAAAGTACCTCTTTGGCATGTACCATTTGAGTGCTTCCTAGAAAACTTAGAGAGACAACACTTGTCTTTTGGTTGCTCCAATTATGACATTTTAAATTTTTAGTAAAAAGTCACTAACGTCATTTCTTATAAACAACTGACTGTCCTCATTATTCACTGCAATCAGACAATCAGTGAATAATGAAATCATTATTCACTGCAGGGAATAATGGACTCCTTGAGGAAATACATACATAATGAGTACATTATTTACTAGTCGTGGACAAAATAATATCACAGTAGATGTGGGATCGGTCGAGAGCACCCCCACCTTGTCACTTTTAAGCCACGCCCCTTTTACGGAGGGCAACTGAAGACTTCATCGCAGCAGCATCTGTAAAAAAAGCTATACTGTATGGCACCAAATCTGTAAAAAAAATTACCTATACAAGCACAGATCTGTATAGAACCCGTAACCGTAAAGTACAGATCTGTAAAAAATTCACACTTTCACTAGTGCAGTGGCTTTAAGGCAAAGGGGTGGGGATGGTCCCAACCGACCTTATATCTACCTGCAACCCATTGGAATATTACATGCGGTTTGATATGCTAATTAAAATTTAATTCAAACTAATTTAAATAATTATGCTGTCTAAATTTGATTTCGTATGAAATTAAAGAGAGATTACATGTACTCATAATCTAAAATAAAATATGACAGTCACCTAAAAATATATAACTATCTATCTATAACATTGGACACCCTGTTAATTCCATACGTCCCTTATCCGCGTTAAATTAATTTCCGGTCTACGAACTGTTAAAGCTCCCAAATTACAGAAGCCCAGAATCTGTCGATAAATAATGCCCCTGGGAAAGACAGGAGTAATCTAGCACTTGCTGATTTTTATCCTTTTAGTTCCAAAGCTAACTTGGATTTTACAAGTTTATAATGAGTTACTTACAGACGGGCATTGCCTTGTCTGCATGATTGCCTCATTATTAAACTTTAATAAAGGGTATTAAATTAAACATTTTACATTATCGCTGTATGCAAAAAAATGAACCGAAAGGGAACATAGCAAAAATTTTTTCAATATTCAGTTCAATTTGATTTTAAACAGTTAAATTTGAAATCAGCGTATAGAGAGATTCAACTCAGGTTTCAGCTAAGCGGTGGATGCTTTTAATACAACAATGACTGTTTAGTCTGGAGATAGGATCTGCTTGTATGCTAAAGGTTCGGGATCGATAACAAATCCTGTATTTTTTTCGGGGAAATTAATTTATCGCAGTTTATTCGGAAATTGGATGCGTATCGGTTGTCTACAAAGGTAGACACACAAAGTTTATTTTAGGGGTACATACAGTCAATGTTGCTATGTGCGGAGGTCTCCTCAGCACAGTACGGTCATCCCTCTAATATTCTTTTAAGTAAGAATCATTATACCGGGTGATTTATTTAAAGGGAAACAGCCCTGTATCTATGTCAATATTATATTTACACTATAGGTTTCTTGGAACTTTTTTATATTGAATTGTAACCTATCTGATAGCTATCGGAAATATTTTCCACCATATTCGGTTTTACCTGAAATGCCTTTAACTTTGGAAATTTAAATGGAACACTCTGTATTTTTTTAAGCAGTATTAAAGACTAATCAATTGTAAACAATTTGGCATATGGAAGCATATCTCTAAAATCAAAAATAACCTAGCTATGCAAGAAAGATCTTTTAATTTATTTTGCTACATTTTAAATTATCAGAAATATTTGAGCAGTTCGATATTAAAAAAAAAGTTCCAAAGAACCTGTAGTGTAAATATAACATTTACAGCGACACAGCGAAAAAAATCACACGGTACATAAGCACAAAAGTTGAACTTTTACAAGCTCAGAATGGGCTTTTATACAGGAATGGCCTTTTATACAGGATGTACCATTAATAATAGGCCATAGTGCAGGGGAAGATACTTTGAGCCAAAATATGAGGATATAACCAAATACGCTTTAGTAAAATGTTGCTGTTGAAAAAGATACAGGGTGTCAAAATTAAAATTATTTTTTCATTTTTTTGCAATAAATCAACAGCCTCTTGACTGATCGTCGCCAAATGTGCTAGAGGAACTTTTTATTCTCAGAAACAATAATGTATCTATTACATCACGTTAGATCATAGAGGGTGCCGCAGGACCTGTATCTGATGATGATTTTTTATCATATTTTTTTGGACGAAACGTTGTGGTACTTCTGACCAAAAAATCTGATCTGATGAGGCGTCATTTCCACGTGTAAAAGGTACACTTAGTAGAACTTGATAACTACAACCATTTTCGAGGAAATTGCCGTTAAACATTTAAATAATTTTTTGAAAGACAAATTCAAATTTAATGAAACAAAGTGTATTTATTGGAAAAAGTACAAAAGCGTAAGGGAAAACAAAATCGTAATAACATCTTAAAATCTTTCTCACTTTCTTATGAACTAATGGAATATTTTCATGGCCAAATACATAAATCAAAAGATTGTGTAAAATAAGGATCTAATCTTATTAGATGACCAAAAAATAACATAATAGTTGACTTAATGACATTAGTATTTATTGTATAAACCCCCCCCCCCCACCCTTGCAAATACACATTGCTGCAACTTAGAGTAAATTCTCGATATGGTCTCCACCTACTTCTATGCCTTGTCTAATTCTTTTCATAAAAGATTTTCTTACATTTTGTCAAACAGTTCTTCTCTTGAATTGATAGTATTTGCATAGACTAAACACTTCATATGTCCCCACACATAATAATCCAAAGGATTATAATCAGAACTCCTTGGTTGCGAAGCAAACTCACTTCCTCGACCGATCCATCTACGTGGGAAAGTCTGACTTCAATGGAGAAACGAGGGGAAGCTCCATCTTGCATAAACCACATTCTGTTCCGTATGTCTAGCATGAGAGCATGTATAGTATGCGTAATTGCTAATAGGCCAACTGTTAAGGGACGGGGGAGACGCAAGACGAGGTAAAAGGCAGAGCCGGATTACCGGCATTGTTGAATTAAAAATATCTACACGCGCATTAAAACACATGTAAGAACTAGGTAACTGCTGCCAGCTGCCACGGTTCTGACCATTGTTTGCACGTTTTGGCACGCGACTTGAACAGCCCATGACCTTCTGTCTCGCTTTATAAAGTAAAAGGTGAAAGACGGACGATGTTGTCGGCACCTTTTACCTCGTCTTGCGTCTCTTGCGCCGGACCTTTCACTGGCTACGCATACTATAATATATCGGCAAGAGTATTTTGAGGAAAAAACAGATACGACTGTCTATTTAAATTTGGAGGAAGGACACATGGTCCCAATAACTAATCGCCGATAATACCACACCAAACGTTAATATTAAATTCGTGGTAAAAATGCCTTTCTTTAACGGCATGGGGACTTTCTACTTCCCAGTAATGGATATTTCTCCAGTTAAAAACGCCTCGGTGAGTAAAAGTTGCTTTGCAAATAAAATGTTCTTAACAAACTTTCGATCCCTGTTGTGTTTATTTAGAACAAATTGACAAAATTGTAGCCTTTGGGGAAGATCCCTTAGAAGTAAGTCATCTACTCGAACTAAAATTTCTAGTTCTTGATCTGGAGTAATTCGTTTCGGTCGTCCTACATCATTTTTATGGCGAAATGAACCCGTTTCTCCTACACAAAGAACACAAGAACAAAAGAAAATGATTAATTGACGTATATGACAGAACAAACGTAACCAAAGCACACTTTTCAATAAATACACTTTGTTTTGTTAAATTTGAATGTGTCTTTCAAAAAGTTATTCAAATGTTTAACGGCAATTTCCTCGAAAACGGTTGGAGTTATCAAGTTCTACCAAGTGTACCTTTCATACGTGGAACTGACGCCCACATCAGATTTTCTTAGAACTTAGAATAAAAAAAGTTCCTCTAGCAAATTTGGCGAAGATCAGTCAAGAGGCTGTTGAGTTACTGCAAAAAAAAAAAGAATTATTTGAATTTTGACACCCTGTATCTTTTTTCACAGCAACATTTTACCAAAGTATATTTGGTTATATCCTATTTTGGCCCAAAGAATCTACCCCTGCACTATGGTCTATTATTATTAATGGTCTACCCTGTATGCAAACGGATAAAACAGTTCATTCAATTACTTCCACATTCAGACAGTAAGTAAGTAAGTACTTTATTGATGCTTTCATGCCTTTTGGCACTTACACAGGTCACATGGAGAAATCGTCATTGTAATACATAATAATGAATATCACAAACATTAAAGTGGAACTTTAAAATAAAAACTTACAAATTAATTAAAATTAAAATATTACAAATAAAACTTAAAGTAATAGTAATTAAAATCTAAGACAGATCAGAAATATCACAGTCTAGAAATTCAGTGAAATTATAAAAGGCTTTGGAGATTAAAAATGTTTTGATCCTCTGCTTAAAATGCTGTAAAGGCAAGTCTGTTGAACATATTGTTGTGTCATCTGCAAATAGGATATAATTCTCCATGTTTTCACAAAGAGGGAGGTCGTTGATAAATATTAAAAATAGTGGAGGTCCTAATACAGACCCCTGCGGGACTCCCACAGTAAGCTGCCTCTTTGCAGTGGAGTGGAGGTATAATAATCGTAAAAAAAAATTCTTGAATAGGTTTAAAGTGACATGAAACGTCGACATTTCAAAATTGTGACTGTCTGTCTAATTATTTTGTGTGTAGCATGTTTTCGCTGGGACGGTTAAAGATATTGACTTGAGGTACACGTATGTATTATAACGAGATCTGGAACTATATTATATTTTGAGCTTACTCTAGTGAAGAGTTGGGATGTAAATAGGGGAAGATAAGAAGAAATAAGTAAATAAGTAAGACAAACTAACAAGAGTCCAAAACGTGGGATTTTTTTATAACATTTGGAAGTATAAGGAAGTTTGGTGGAGGAATGTGGAAGTTCTATCAAAATCGGCAGTAAGTGTACACGATTCTTGCCGGCGGTTTCCCTTCGTTCAATATTAATTGTGTCAATGTTATTGTTGCCGTAAGTTCATGAAATTCTGCGTTTTGTTTACCTAAATATACATATTTAGTGATACATAATACTGAAACAATATTTGCGTAGCAAACAATAGAGTTTTACAGAACATTTGCTATTAATGGTTCAAAGTTTTTGTCAATTGTCTCATTAGCACGGATAATTTATTCATTGCATACCAATTATCACACGGCTTTCTCAGAGAAAGAACGAATTAGTTGGTCCTCCCCCGAGTGCAAATATTAAACATACTTACAACTTCTATACTGCTTACTCTTTAACAGACTATTTATATTCGCACAGAATTTCAATTAGATGATTTATTTATATTATATCATCTAAATGTGAATTAAACTATTCTGTTAATGTTTTATTTTATCTCATTTATCCTCTCATTTTATAATGTCCTTCGATATTATTTCTAGCAGAAGTTACTATACATATTCAAAAGTACCAAAAAGAAAGAGGACAACTTAGTCATATTATGTCTATAATTTAGGTAGTCCTGATCTTGTTTTTTGATTACTTTTTAACCCACTTTAAAAATGTTTGAGAAGGGGGGAGGTTCTCAATTCAACCAGTACGTTTCTCTTTCATGTAAGTTCAAGCATTTCTCTAAAATGGCGTTGGTATGTGACTTCTACGGAAATTAATTGAAAACCATAAAGGCTTGATATTATATTTGTACTCTAGTATGTGGAATAATTGCTCATAGAATTTTAATCATGTAATATTTGAAATCATCAGACCCAAAAACCCATAAAACGATGTGCCACTTCAATACTTTTCGACTGACCGACGTTTAATGGAGGTGAAGGATTTTTTTTTTGAGAACTTTTGCCCTCATACACTTTAAATCAGAATTTTATTTTGTTAACCCCTTTAATAACGGAGTGGAGGGTGGTGGCGGTGGCAGATGTCATCGAAAAAATGTAAGACCATAGTTTCTAGTATACCGGGTGATTTTTTAACCTGGACTTTTCAAATATCTCGAGTAATAAGCACTCTACGAAAAAATGTTTCAAAGAAAAGTTGTAGAATTGGACGGGGGCAGTTCGGTGCTATATGTCACTTTGACTTGGGAGGAAGGGTTAAGGTTATTCAAGATCAAGTTCTTCTTTTCAAATGGAAACCCTTATGTTGTATTGCAAGTTCGGACTGTCTGACTAAAAATAGACCACTTTTGTTCGAAACAATTGTCATTTTATTTTAGTTATCCAGCAAGGAAAAATCAAAATTTTAGGAATTTGCGATTTTTTTACTCGAAAAAGAAGAAGTTTGGACAA
This sequence comes from Stenurella melanura, assembly GCA_963583905.1. Classification (NCBI taxonomy): domain Eukaryota; kingdom Metazoa; phylum Arthropoda; class Insecta; order Coleoptera; family Cerambycidae; genus Stenurella; species Stenurella melanura. Next base: position 63,718,844 of record OY757314.1, on the reverse strand, counting down.
AGTTTGCAGGAGGCAAAGAGAGTTTGGAATCATTCCAGGAATATTCTAAATTTTTTTCGAAATTGTCCAATGCCATTTTTGATGCACTTGAAAACTCCACAATGCTCGGTCTCCCAGTTTTTGTTGTGGTGTGGCTGTTATTTTATTTGGCTTTGATGACTATCCTAAACGGATCACAAACAATATTTTCTGGCAATAATAAATTAGTAAACCATGACGTCTGCATCATCGCTAACTACTGCTACCGCATCTTCAGAAGAATACTCATTAATAGCTATTGCTGTCGTTACAAAGAGAGTATCGGCATCACCATCTGAGTATTTCCATTCTCACACATTTTTCCGAAGGCACGTATAAAATAACTTGTTGGTGCTATTTGACAAGAAATGTGCTTTTGGTATCCTCACAGCAGATAAATTCGATAAAGATACACTAGGTACAATTCCCTTGGCCGTAGACCTGCGATTTTGTTCGACAATTTTGGTCTGCATTAATTATGTATGACAAACCCTGTTATCTAAATGATGTAAACACCCCGCTACGCCAGGGTTATCTTCCCTATAAATACTGGTAGAACCGAAGTTAAGGCATTCAATATTTAACATTAGTCTTGTAGCCGGAGGCTATGCTGTCTTGTTTCATTGTTTATCATAATTTTTAAACTTTATTTTTGAAATTAAAATCTTTTTAAAAAGTAATATTCCGGAGTGATGAATATAACTCATTTTCTCATATCAATCAAAAACCACGGTGACATTTTGTCCATTATGATATTTTATGTACTGAGAAAATATATCTGAAAATATTGCAGGACTTTGTCAGACAACTTTATGAAGTAAGTGAGCTCCATCTATTACGTAATGTGTTATGGAATTTTGATTTTGGAGTAACGGCGGACATAGCTTGTCAAAAATTTTAACGCTGATTTAGAAGTTTTCCGTAATGATCCCTTATCAAACAAACTAGGAGAGTTTGGTACTAATTCGTACTGAAAACGTTGTGAGATTTCTTCAAGAGACGACGCATAGTAGAGTATTCTACCAAAAAGAAGAGGGTTTCTGTCATTTCTCTTCCGTTATTTTTATTGAAAAAATTCCTAATAAGAGTGGTTTGAGTTAGAAACTTACAGGCAGAAGGGCTGTTATTTAACTATATTATTTTCATCAACAAAGATTTAACAGAACCCCACAAAACCTCTTTTGTGCGCCACCGTATGCTATTTTTGGATAATATTGATTTATCTGATTATTTCATACTTTAACCCTAACCAAAAGATATTAAAATTTTGAAGAAAATCCTATATTTAAATATCCATAACTCCGCCACTGCCAGTTTAAACATTTTCAAAGTTTACTTGCTCAATGAGAAATTTTCTGCTCTTCAACTTTTCCCTCTTTGCACATTTTCCTACAATGCTTCCTATTCGAGTTATAAATTGATTCATTCTTGACGCTACATGTGCTGGATCTCTTGCCCACGTCGCTGGTATTTGCCCTTTTCAGCAAAGTACTTTTGAATGTTATTATTATTATTATTTACCCCTATTTAGCCCCAACCTGTCAGCGGAACAAGTATAAAATATAATTTAGTTCCAGATTTCATTATAATAGATAGTACCAAATTTCCAGTCAATCTTAAATCGTTCTAGAGAAAACGTGCGCACAAAAAAGACCAACGGACTAACCGACAGACAGACAGATAGAAAATTATATTCGCTCAAATTTAGAATCTCGACGTTTCATGACATTCTAATCCTATTTCAACAAAAACAATTTTAGGATTTTTTTTACGATTACTATACCTACACTCTACCACGTGGATGTGGAAGTAAAATGAAATAAATTACAACCCATAAATTCGCGTACCTTGCAGAGAACCCTAAAACTAAATTCTGGTTTCATTTCTTTTCTTGACCGGTAATAATAAATTTATTGTCGTTATATTTAACGTTTGGTCAGTTATAACGACCACAATTACATCGCTAACGGTATATTCGACTTTTAATCAAAACTAAAATGATTTAACGGCATCGCAAATTTTATTTCTGGGCAAATCTTTATTTCAGTTTTCCTGCAATTAGAATTTATCGTTTCCAACATAGTGAAATCCTTAAAGTGCATACAAAACACGTGAAACCCCACATTATAAAGTGGATATAAATAGAAACCGTAAAGATTCATGAGAAATCCTTCATCTTCTGTGCGCCTTCTTCTTTATACTCTCGTAATAAGTCATAAATAATAGGAAAGAAACTCGAAAAGGTAAGGAGTTTGAAGTAAGGTTGGTGGTAATTTAAAAGGGGCGTAAAAAGTTTAAATTAAAAGGGGTTGCGTAAAAGCCATCTTAAGAATACGAGTACAACTTTTACGTTCGTTATTTAAAACATTGAGAATGTGTCCCTATTAAATATGCAACAAGTTTAAATTTAATAGCAAAATGTATCGCAACTAGAATGTTAAGGGAAATGATATTATTAAACTTTAAAAGGTTTCTAATCGCCCATTCTTTCTTCTGGGTTTTAACAACACCACATTGAGTAATTTGGGTATGCAGCACTTCAGTAAACCAGCGATGCCTTTGAGTAACATGAGCTATCTACAGTGGATCTATTTATTGGTTAAAAGTTGCATGCCATCTCAGTTGTCAACAAACTGCCAGCTTCTCACAACACACAAACTATTCGTCGACTCGTCGTAAAACCATGAGCTTTTTCCTTTATTAGATAATTTAGTGCTCTTCCTATTTAGTATGAATTATTTTATCACGTAGAATGAACCCGAACTGTATCGTGCTTCTGGTTCGGCAAAACAAACAACTGTAATTAGTAGTAGTTTTCCCATCAACACTTGGGCAGATTGTATCGATTGAGTTTGAATCAAAATCAGCTCAATCAGTTATTAAAAATAACCTTGGATTTTGATTTTTTATAAAGCTGGAAGTAGTGATTCCTTCGGTAGCGGTTTTTTCTTGAAGACTGCTAAAAGCACTCGCACTCATTGTACCTACAAGCACGATATATATTGATGACATTGGTCTTAACATGACTTAGGTAAAATTGCAGAACTATTTATTGTTTCTCCGCCAGCCATAGACACTACTATACATTCGGAAATAATCCCTTGTAACATTTTGTAAAGTACCTTAATTCTGTAATGTAGAGTCGGGTGTAGTTTAAAATGACCGATGTATGAATTAATATTGCGCAAATGTTTTCACTATCTCTTGCACACAAACTTAAAGCAATAGCCTAAAGACATTGACAATGTATGTTTGCCAAGATTCTTTCCCACTTATTTTGAGACAGAAATATGAAATGTACACTGAGGAGTGAGAAACATAGTCATAAGCTCAGCGATTCTCAAACTGTGTGATTTGACGACGAATATTATTTATTTCCGTGAATTGACACCACTCTAAATATGAAAAACGTCATTATATGAACTATTTAAGTTATTTTTAGTGGTAAATAGTGGATATTCATCCGTCAAACGAACAATGTCAGACCACTAAATCTTACAATTTTCTAGTACGTACCTATTACACGTATTTAGAATAGACTGAACATAGTATCGCGTAGCTCAATCGGTAAGATACTTGAGCAGCAATAAATGTAAATGGGGTGGTTGCGAGTTCGAGCCTCACTGCTACTTTTTTTTATTGGATTAAACGTTAATAATTTTCCTTCTAAAATTTTTATTTTTTTAAACCGCGCCGCGAGTTTTGTTAAAACTTTATTTTCCCCAAATATGTGTCTTTTAATACTACTAGTGCGTGTTTATCTCTAATAAAATCCACTTTTTACGTTTAGTGCGGCCTGGTTATTTATTCGATTGTCACACGAATATCTATGACCTTCATTTTTTATTTATTATACATTACATAGAATACACCTTCAACTGTTCGTACTCATTTCTTGTTAAATAAATACCTAAAGCATGAAATTGCTGAACAGTTAACTGAAAATAATATTCCTTTTCCTTCTACAGCCTTGAAAGTGGACTTGTTAAATCTTGTTCGGAATAAAAAGAAGGTACCAATGTACTTTGTTGCCGAACTTCTGCGAGATAATGGACATGAAGTTATTCGTTCCCCACCTTAAAATTGTCAATTTAACGCTATAAAGTTAATTTGGGCTAATACAAAACGATATGATGATAAACATTTAAAAATGGACGGAACCTTTTATAATTATTTAGCAATATCATTGCTGTAACAGGAGAGAACTGTTTGAGAACTACTGGCATTTATTATGTATCAAATAAAATCTTAGTTCAGACGATTTAGGGGTCATGACACAAGTCAGGATAAATTGTACCCGACTCTATCAGCATATATTAAAAAAGAGAAGACAGTCATTCATTATTCAATATTTGTCTTTAATGGAATTTCATCCAGTCGACGAGAGATGAAGACGTCTAATATTAGTCTCCATTATTACTCACTTTATTTTATTAGAAAATATGGCGGAAAGGTTTCCTGCAGTCTGTAAGTAGAACAAATTAAAGAATATACCCCCTGGCCGAGAATTGTTCATAGGTTAATGTATTAACATTTCACGAGTCCCTTCATAGAAATTATGTTGTGGGAATTAATTAGTAGAGCAAAATTTTAATTTAAAGTTAAATTGAGTTGTGTATACTGGAACATTGTTACTGGCTGATCTTCCATCGCTTTCTGTATACACGTACAATATTTAATCACGGAAAATTTAGGTGGATTTGCAGTGTGAGTTAGGATACTGACTGCTACAGTTTTTATGAATATTGATGAGCATGTCGCAAAGGGCAGGTCTATTTTACACCCGTGATTGAGGGTCCAATCTAATTCTAGATTGAATGCCTCTGGACTCGCTAATTTGGTAATAATTTCTATAATAGCTCTTCATAACAAAAACTTACAAGAGTAATTATGGCCCTTAAGACAAAGGAATGAGTGTTTGTGCAGTGACTAGTAACACATGCGTGCTACTACTAAACAAAACAGACAAATTAAAAAAATAAATTATAAATTTCATGGTGTTCTAAGCTGGCAAGCGAAGCCGAATCATCAATTACTCAGATTTTCAAAAAAAAGACAGGTTATGATTTGGCGATCTAGATCACGATTCCTTATGTATTTTTGGTGCTGAAACCGAATTTTAAATTTAAACCATTTTCGGGTAAATCCAGGTTTTATTGCAAAAATACGGGTTTTGACAATAAAAACAGAGATTTACTCAAAATCTACGATTCTGTTTCAGCACCCAAAAATACATAAGGAATCATGGTCTAGACCGCCAGATCACAACCTTTAAACCTGTGTTATTATTGTTGGAATTATTTGAGTTGACTTTTAGAAGCTAATACTTACGGGTAAGTATTCAAAATGAGGATGCTGTGAGCATTCTTCATGTGACTTTAACATCTAATGTTGCGACGGTATTTTAATAGCTAGTTCCTGTTTTAGAATTTAAGAATATCACCTCGCTTTATTATCCAAATAATACACGATTGAACAATTTCAATGGAGACAATGCGGCTCCAGAGTCAGTAACTGGATAACATTTTGAAATCTGCTAAAAATACGCACTCGTAGGACCACACACACTGATCACATTTATCTTAACGCGACTTGTAGTGTAGCCGAACTAGCATTTCTGACTAAAAAGTTTACCGAATGAGTGGATTTTCACGAAACTTTCTGGATTTTGTTCGCATTGATGTCTAGATCAAACTCCACAAAAAAAACGCCGCTATTGCCCCGCAGTTTTTTAAACAATGGTTTTGTTGCTAATATGTTGACTACCAAAATTTAAGAAGAGAAATGTATTTTTAAACAACTTGTCGAGAGATATGGCGGTTAGAATTTTTCCAAAAAGGAGGGAGGGGGAATAAAAAGTTCCCAAGAATTCTGGTGAATGTATTATTAATACGCAAGACTTATTTTCCTTTATGACTTTTTCCTACAGTGCATTTTGTACAAGTTTTTTCGGAAAAACATGAAAAAATGGACCTTATCGGAAAATGGAAATTCTCGTAACCTGTGAAATTTAAAAATCTGGAAAAATTCAGACGTATGAATTAACATATTCTTTAAAATTTTGGTCTCTTGTAATTTTTTTGTAACGTGCATATTTTCCGGGTTTTCGACAGTTTTTTACGACCAAAAGCACTTCTTTGATCATTTTTGATCATGAAAAACTGTTGAAAAGTCGGAAAATATCCACGTTACAAAAATATATTTTAAAAAATGTCTTAACCTATACGCCTTGCTCAAGGAGGCACACTTTCCTGGTTCACTGGTTTTGAGGGGCTCCGAGGAAAGTCGAGATCTAGATCAAGTGTGGCTGGTGTGGCCCAGACTTACGGACTGGAGACTGGCCAATGCGGTAGTAAAACCCGACAAAATCAAATGGGCAATTAGTAAGTTCCAACCATTCAAATCCCCTGGAATGGACGGAACTTACCCAATCCTGCTCCAGAAAGGACAGGTATATTACTACCGCATTTATGTAAAATATTCAGAGCTTGTTTGGCCTGGAGATACATACCATGTGTATGGCGGAAGGTGAAGGTCACCTACTTCCCAAAAATAGGTAGGATTTCGGATCAAACTCCCAAGTCATAAGCCTGTCCTCCTTCCTGCTTAAAACACTGGATAGACTATTGGACAAGTACATTAGAGAAGAAGTTCTAAGACAAAATCCTCTTAATGATCGTCAGTATGCATACCAGCCAAAGTTAACAGACCCCGCGCTGGATGATTTAAATAGGCTACTTGCAAAGTCATTAGATGACAAGGAAATTGCAAATTGCAGTAGCCACTTTTCTGGATATAGAAGGAGCGTTTAACAACGCACTCATTAACAAATGCATTGATAAAGTCCCAACAGTGCTCTGCCAGTGGATTATAGAAAAGGATAATAGTATCCACTTTAGGCGAGGCTACCATTGAGGCAAAAGTGAGTACAGGTTGCCCCCAAGGAGGGGTACTGTCTCCACTACTGTGGGCAACCCTTGTTGATCACCTCCTCCGGAAAATTTCTGCGGAAAGCTTTTACTGCCTAGGATATGTTGACTATAGTAATAGTTGTTAGGGGGCGATTTGCGACCACGATATCAGAGCGTTCACAAAGAGCCGTAAGTATTGTCGACAGGTGGTGTAATGAGGAAGAACTCTCCATAAATCCCCACAAAACCACAGTCGTCACTTTTACACGAAAAGGAGTCTTGGAAGGCCTAAAGCCCCTAGTACTCAACGGTGTGTAAATTCCATTTGCCAGAGAGGTAAAATACCCAGGAGTCATTTTGGACCAAAAACTAACATAGAATTAACACATCGAAAAAGTCACACAGAAAGCAACCATAGCCTCGGCAGGTGCAGGCAGATGTGTGGAAAAATTTGGGGTTAAATCCCAAAATGACCCTATGGTTATATACTAGGGTAGTAAGACCATGCTAACCTATGGATCAGTAGCATGGTAGACTAAGACAGTGAAGGTGGGAGCAATGAGGCTATTAAGTGGTGTACAAAGGCTTGCTTGCTTGTGAGCCACGGGAGCCATAAAGACTGCTCCAACTGCTGCATTGGTAGTCCTTCTGGACTTGACACCGCTACACATATTTATCCAAGGAGAAGCTCGTTCAGTGCTGCATAGGCTAATGCAAGGCCCTATGCCAATAAGGCAACAGCGCAGAACAGAGTATCAGAAGTTATACTTAGAGCTGAAGGCGGATCCCATTCTCGGAATGCCCACGGACACTACAGTCAAAAAGTACCTATAACTTTAATAAGAATTTCAAAGTTAAAATACCAGACAGGGAAGACTGGACAAACGGTCCTCCAATACCGGCACAAACAGTCTGGCATACAGACGGCTCTAAGACAGAACAGGGAGTCAGAGCTGGGATTTATGGGATAAGGTCAAAAACGACAATCCCAAAATAAGTCTAGGAAAACATGCCGCAGTATTCCAGGCTGAAGTGGCCGCAATACAGTGGTGCGCAAAGGAAATTATAAGGCAAGGAACTGTTAATCAGTCAATCGACATTTTTTCCGATAGTCACGCTGCGCTAAAAGCAATCGGTTCCATGCAAGTCGAATCAAAACTTGTATGGGACTACATAAATGCCCTTATAGACCTAAGAAGTCAGAATAAAATGACCGTGGCTTGGGTACCAGGACACAAGGGACACAAGGGAAATGAAAAGGCTGATGAACTGGTCAGAGAAGGTGCGTGTAACGCCATTATAGGACCCGAACCCTTTTGCGGTGTGGCTAAGCCATGTATACGAGCATCCATGAAACTACAGAGACAGGCCAAACAGTTCATTAAAGAACGATCGGCCAAATTTACGAAGGACCTATTATGCCAAAAGAGAAAGGCCATTAGAATAACAGTGGATCTTCTAACCGGTCACTGCCGACTTAATAGACACCTCAATCTAATGGGTCTGGCAGAGTACGCAACATGCAGATTCTGCCAAGAGGAAGAGGAAACCTCAGTTCATGTATTGTGCTATTGTGAAGGCCTTGCTAGACTGAGATTCCAACTACTTGGTGAGGAAAACCCAAGAGCTGACAGCTACACTAAGGAGCCCTTATCAAGGCTGTGGAATCTGATACAAAGGACAAAGCTGGATAAGGAGCTTTAAGGAAAATGGACAGGAGCAGCACAATAGACCCATGGGGGTCGCGGTGGTCAAGGCCAATCAGCCTGAATTTTGTCAGATTGTTAAATTTCAAAGTTTACAAGATTTTCCATATTACGATAAGGGCAATTTTTCATGTTTTTCCGGAAAAACTTGAACAGAATGCTCTTTAGGAAAGTCATAAACGAAAAAAAGTCTTGCGATTTAATAACACATTTACCAGAAATTGTGTGGATTTTTTCTCGTCACTTTTTATTCCCCTTCCTCCTTTTTTAGAAAAATTCTAATCGCTATATCTCGGAAAATACGCATTTTTCCGAAAATCTTACAAGAAAAAAGTTGTTATTTTTCGCCAAATTATCTAAAATTACATTTTGTTTTTTAAATTTACCTATATTTTGGTAATTAACAAATGATCAACAAAATTATTGTTTAAAAAAATTGCGGGGCAATAGCGACAGAATTTTTTTTGTGGAGTTTGATCTAGACATCAATAAGAACAGAATCCAGAAAGTTTCGTGGAAATCCATACATTCGGTAAACTTTTTCAAGTTTAGGTCGATTTTCGTCTAATTCGCCTACACCACTGAGTAAAATTGCAGCACTGTTTCGCTAATTCACATAGACGTAACTGTTAATTCAAAAGTAATTCCTTATAACATTTTAATGACGTATCTTAATTCTGTAATGTATTAGTAGATACTATCAAGTAGATGACAACCATTCAGTATTATTCAGCAATTATCTTTAATGGTATTTCATCCAGTCGACGAAAGATAAATACAGCTAAAATCAGTCTTCATTAGAATTCAGTTTACTGTATTAGAAAATATGGTGGAAACGTTGCCTGCAGTTTTCTGAATACAACAAATTTATGAACAATATACTCGCTGGCAGCGAATTGTTAATAGGTTAATACATTTTACCAGTCTCTTCATAGAAATTATGTTATGGGAATGAATGAACTGAGTAACATTTTGATTTAAAATTAAAATGAGTTGTGTATATTAGAACTTTATTACTGATGGGTCACCCATCACATCTATTTTATACACATGTAGGAAAAATATGGATGGATTTTCAGTGTGAGCTTGTTGCTACACTTCTTATTAATATTGACGGGCATGTCTCAACGGGCAGATCTATTTTACACCCGTGACCGAGACAAATGAAGCAGGGTCCAATTTAATTCTAGACTGAATGCCTTAGGACTCGAGAATTCGGTAATAGTTTCTATACTAGCTCTTTGTAACAAAAAGTTACAGGAGTAATTATGGCTCTTAAGACAAAGTGATTATGCAGTGTCTAATAATACGTGCGTGCTACTTGTGAGCAATATCGAGAAATTAACAACAAAAGTTGAGATTATTAATTATATGATTAGATGATATTTTGACAAGACAAGTAAAGCCGAATCATCATTTGTTCTTGTAATGATTTGAGTGTCAGTGAATATTTAGAAGCTAACCCCCTACGGAAAAATATTCGGAACGAGGACGTTGTGAGTTCTTCTTCATATGACTTTGACGCCTAGCGTTATTTTTATCACCAGTTCCTGAATGAGAATGAAAGAACAACGCTTTACTCTATTATCCCGATAATACAGGCTTGGATAGTTTCAGTGAAGTATGATATGGTTCAAAAGTCTGGGTTTTAACAACACCACATTGAGTAATTTGGGTATGCAGCACTTCAGTAAACCAGCGGTGCCTTTGTGTAACAACATGAGCTATCTACAGTGGATCTATTTATTGGTTAAAAGTTGCATGCCATCTCAGTTGTCAACAAACTGCCAGCTTCTCACAACACACAAACTATTCGTCGTAAAACCATGAGCTTTTTCCTTTATTAGATAATTTAGTGCTCTTCCTATTTAGTATGAATTACTTTATCACGTAGAATGAACCAGAACTGTATCGTGCTTCTGGTTCGGCAAAACAAACAACTGTAATTAGTAGTAGTTTTCCCATCAACACTTGGGCAGATTGTATCGATTGAGTTTGAATCAAAATCAGCTCAATCAGTTATTAAAAACAACCTTGGATTTTGATTTTTTTATAAAGCTGGAAGTAGTGATTCCTTCGGTAGCGGTTTTGATTGATGACATTGATCTTAACACGACTTAGGTAAAATTTCAGAACTATTTATTGTTTCTCCGCCAGCCATAGACACTACTATCCATTCGGAAATAATCCCTTGTAACATTTTAGTAAAGTACCTTAATTCTGTAATGTAGAGTCGGGTCTAGTTTAAAATGACCGATGTATGAATTAATATTGCGCAAACGTTTTCACTATCTCTTGCACACAAACTTAAAGAAATACATTGACAATGTATGTTTGCCAAGATTCTTTTCCACTTATTTTGAGACAGAAATATGAAATGTACACTGAGGAGTGAGAAACATAGTCATAAGCTCAGCGATTCTCAAACTGTGTGATTTGACGACGAATATTATTTATTTCCGTGAACTGACATCACTCTAAATATGAAAAACGTCATTATATGGAATATTTAAGTTATTTTTAGTGGTAAATAGTGGATATTCATCCGTCAAACGATCAATGTCAAACCACTAAATCTTACAATTTTCTAGTACGTACCTATTACACGTATTTAGAATAGAATGAACATAGGATCGCGTAGCTCAATCGGTAAGATACTTGAGCAGCAATAAATGTAAATGGGGTGGTTGCGAGTTCGAGCCTCACTGCTACTTTTTTTTATTGGATTAAGCTCCATTAAACGTTAATAATTTTCCTTGTAAAATTTTAATTTTTTTAAACCGCGCCGCAAGTTTTGCTAAAACTTTATTTTCCCCAAATATGTATCTTTTAATACTACTAGTGCGTGTTTAGCTCTAATAAAATCCACTTTCTTACGTTGAGTGCGGCCTGGTTATTTATTCGATTGTCACACGAATATCTATGGCCTTTATTTTTTATTACATAGAATACACCTTCAACTTTTCGTACTCATTTCTTGTTAAATAAATACCTAAAGCTTGAAATTGCTGAACGGTTAACTGAAAATAATATTCCTTTTCCTTCTACAGCCTTGAAAGTGGACTTGTTAAATCTTGTTCGGAATAAAAAGAAGGTACCAATGTACTTTGTTGCCGAACTTCTGCGAGATAATGGACATGAAGTTATTCGTTTCCCACCTTACCACTGTCAATTTAATGCTATAAAGTTAATTTGGGCTAATACAAAACGATATGATGATAAACATTTAAAAATGGATGGAACCTTTTATAATTATTTAGCAATATCATTGCTGTTACAGGAGAGAACTGTTTGAGAACTACTGGCATTTCTTATGCATCAAATAAAACCTTAGTTCAGACGATTTAGGGGCCATGACACAAGTCAGGATAAACTGTACCCGCCTCTATCAGCAGATATTAAAAAAGAGAAGACAGTCATTCATTATTCAATATTTGTCTTTAATGGAATTTCATCCAGTCGACGAAAGATGAAGACATCTAATATTAGTCTCAATTATTACTCACTTTATTTTATTAGAAAATATGGCGGAAAGGTTTCCTGCAGTCTGTAAGTAGAACAAATTAAAGAATATACCCCCTGGCCGAGAATTGTTCATAGGTTAATGTATTAACATTTCACGAGTCCCTCCCTTCATAGAAATTATGTTGTGGGAATTAATTAGTAGAGCAAAATTTTAATTTAAAGTTAAATTGAGTTGTGTATACTGGAACATTGTTACTGGCTGATCTTCCATCGCTTTCTGTATACACGTACAATATTTAATCACGGAAAATTTAGGTGGATTTGCAGTGTGAGTTAGGATACTGACTGCTACAGTTTTTATGAATATTGATGGGCATGTCGCAAAGGGCAGGTCTATTTTACACCCGTGATTGAGGGTCCAATTTAATTCTGGACTCTCTAATTTCTATAATAGCTCTTCGTGACAAAAACTTACAAGAGTAATTATGGCCCTTAAGACAAAGGAATGAGTGTTTGTGCAGTGACTAGTAACACATGCGTGCTACTACTAAACAAAACCGACAAAATAAAAAAATAAATTATAAATTTCATGGTGTTCTAAGCTGGCAAGCGAAGCCGAATCATCAATTACTCAGATATTAAAAAAAAAGACAGGTTATGATTTGGCGATCTAGATCACGATTCCTTATGTATTTCTGGTGCTGAAACCGAATTTTAAATTAAACCATTTTCGGGTAAATCCAGGTTTTATTGAAAAAATACGGGTTTTGACAATAAAAACAGAGATTTACTCAAAATCTACGATTCTGTTTCAGCACCCAAAAATACATAAGGAATCATGGTCTAGACCGCCAGATCACAACCTTTAAACCTGTGTTATTATTGTTGGAATTATTTGAGTTGACTTTTAGAAGTTAATACTTACGGGTAAGTATTCAAAATGAGGATGCTGTGAGCATTCTTCATGTGACTTTAACATCTAATGTTGCGACGGTATTTTAATTGCTAGTTCCTGTTTTCGAATTTAAGAATATCACCTCGCTCTATTATCCAGATAATACAGGATTGAACAATTTCAATGGAGACAATGCGGCTCCAGAGTTAGTAACTGGATAACGTTTTGAAATCTGCTACAAATACGCACTCGTTGTAGGACCACACACACTGATCACATTTATCTTAACGCGACTTGTAGTGTAGGCGAACTAGCATTTCTGACTAAAAAGTTTACCGAATGAGTGGATTTTCACGAAACTTTCTGGATTTTGTTCGCATTGATGTCTAGATCAAACTCCACAAAAAAAAAACGCCGCTATTGCCCCGCAGTTTTTTAAACAATGGTTTCGTTGCTAATATGTTGACTACCAACATTTAAGAAGAAAAATGTATTTTTAAACAACTTGTCGAAAAACAACAACTATTGACTCTTGTAAAATTTTCGAAAAAGTGCTTATTTTCCGAGATATGGCGGTTAGAATTTTTCCAAAAAGGAGGGAGGGGGAATAAAAAGTTCACAAAAATTCTGGTGAATGTATTATTAATACGCAAGACTTTTTATCCTTTATGACTTTTTCCTAGAGTGCATTTTGTACAAGTTTTTCCGGAAAAACATGAAAAAATGGCCCTTATCGGAAAATGGAAATTCTCGTAAGCTGTGAAATTTAAAAATCTGGAAAAATTCAGGCGTATGAATTAACATATTCTTTAAAATTTTGGTCTCTTGTAATTTTTTTGTAACGTGCATATTTTCCGAGAAAATATCCACGTTACAAAAAAATATTTAAAAAAATATCTTAACCTATACGCCTTGCTCATGGAGGCAAACTTTCCTGGTTCACTGGTTTCGAGGGGCTCCGAGGAAAGTCGACATCTAGATCAAAGGCCGGTGTGGCCCAGACATACGGACTGGAGACTGGCCAATGAGGTAGTAAAATAGGCTACTTGCAAAGTCATTAGATGACAAGGAAATTGCAGTAGCCACTTTTCTAGATATAGAAGGAGCGTTTAACAACGCACTCATTAACAAATGCATTGATAAAGTCACAACAGTGCTCTGCCAGTGGATTATAGAAAAGGATAATAGTATCCACTTTAGGCGAGGCTACCATTGAGGCAAAGGTGAGTACAGGTTGCCCCCAAGGAGGGGTACTGTCTCCACTACTGTGGGCAACCCTTGTTGACGACCTCCTCCGGAAAATTTCTGCGAAAGGCTTTTACTGAATAGGATAAGCTGACTATATAGTAATAGTTGTCAGGGGGCGATTTGCGACCACGATATCAGAGCGTTCACAAAGAGCCGTAAGTATTGTCGACAGGTGGTGTAATGAGGAAGAACTCTCCATAAATCCCCGCAAAACCACAGTCGTCACTTTTACACGAAAAGGAGTCTTGGAAGGCCTAAAACCCCTAGTATTCAACGATGTGGAAATTCCATTTGCCAGTGAGGTAAAATACCTAGGAGTCATTTTTGACCAAAAACTAACATAAAATTAACACATCGAAAAAGTCACACAGAAAGCAACCATAGCCCTCGGAAGGTGCAGGCAAATGTGTGGAAAAATTGGGGATTAAATTCCAAAATGACTCTATGGTTATACACTAGGGTAGTAAGACCCATGCTAACCTATGGATCAGTAGCATGGTAGACTAAGACAGTGAAGGTGGGAGCAATAAGGCTATTAAGTGGTGTACAAAGGCTTGCTTGCTTGTGAGCCACGGGAGCCATAAAGACTGCTCCAACTGCTGCATTGGAAGTCCTTCTGGACTTGACACCGCTACACTTATTTATCCAAGGAGAAGCTCGTTCAGTGCTGTATAGGCTAATGCAAGGCCCTATGCCAATAAGGCAACAGCGCAGAACAGAGTATCAGAAGTTATACTTAGAGCTGAAGGCGGATCCCATTCTCGGAATGCCCACGGACACTACAGTCCCAAAGTATAACTTTAATAAGAATTTCAAAGTTAAAATACCAGACAGGGAAGACTGGACAAACGGTCCTTCAATACCGGCACAAACAGTCTGGCATACAGACGTCTCTAAGACAGAACAGGGAGTCAGAGCTGGGATTTATGGGATAAGGTCAAAAACGACAATCCCAAAATAAGTCTAGGAAAACATGCCGCAGTATTCCAGGCTGAAGTGGCCGCAATACAGTGGTGCGCAAAGGAAATTATAAGGCAAGGAACTGTTAATCAGTCAATCGACATTTTTTCCGATAGTCACGCTGCGCTAAAAGCAATCGGTTCCATGCAAGTCGAATCAAAACTTGTATGGGACTACATAAATGCCCTTATAGACCTAAGAAGTCAGAATAAAATGACCGTGGCTTGGGTACCAGGACACAAGGGACACAAGGGAAATGAAAAGGCTGATGAACTGGTCAGAGAAGGTGCGTGTAACGCCATTATAGGACCCGAACCCTTTTGCGGTGTGGCTAAGCCATGTATACGAGCATCCATGAAACTACAGAGACAGGCCAAACAGTTCATTAAAGAACGATCGGCCAAATTTACGAAGGACCTATTATGCCAAAAGAGAAAGGCCATTAGAATAACAGTGGATCTTCTAACCGGTCACTGCCGACTTAATAGACACCTCAATCTAATGGGTCTGGCAGAGTACGCAACATGCAGATTCTGCCAAGAGGAAGAGGAAACCTCAGTTCATGTATTGTGCTATTGTGAAGGCCTTGCTAGACTGAGATTCCAACTACTTGGTGAGGAAAACCCAAGAGCTGACAGCTACACTAAGGAGCCCTTATCAAGGCTGTGGAATCTGATACAAAGGACAAAGCTGGATAAGGAGCTTTAAGGAAAATGGACAGGAGCAGCACAATAGACCCATGGGGGTCGCGGTGGTCAAGGCCAATCAGCCTGAATTTTGTCAGATTGTTAAATTTCAAAGTTTACAAGATTTTCCATATTACGATAAGGGCAATTTTTCATGTTTTTCCGGAAAAACTTGAACAGAATGCTCTTTAGGAAAGTCATAAACGAAAAAAAGTCTTGCGATTTAATAACACATTTACCAGAAATTGTGTGGATTTTTTCTCGTCACTTTTTATTCCCCTTCCTCCTTTTTTAGAAAAATTCTAATCGCTATATCTCGGAAAATACGCATTTTTCCGAAAATCTTACAAGAAAAAAGTTGTTATTTTTCGCCAAATTATCTAAAATTACATTTTGTTTTTTAAATTTACCTATATTTTGGTAATTAACAAATGATCAACAAAATTATTGTTTAAAAAAATTGCGGGGCAATAGCGACAGAATTTTTTTTGTGGAGTTTGATCTAGACATCAATAAGAACAGAATCCAGAAAGTTTCGTGGAAATCCATACATTCGGTAAACTTTTTCAAGTTTAGGTCGATTTTCGTCTAATTCGCCTACACCACTGAGTAAAATTGCAGCACTGTTTCGCTAATTCACATAGACGTAACTGTTAATTCAAAAGTAATTCCTTATAACATTTTAATGACGTATCTTAATTCTGTAATGTATTAGTAGATACTATCAAGTAGATGACAACCATTCAGTATTATTCAGCAATTATCTTTAATGGTATTTCATCCAGTCGACGAAAGATAAATACAGCTAAAATCAGTCTTCATTAGAATTCAGTTTACTGTATTAGAAAATATGGTGGAAACGTTGCCTGCAGTTTTCTGAATACAACAAATTTATGAACAATATACTCGCTGGCAGCGAATTGTTAATAGGTTAATACATTTTACCAGTCTCTTCATAGAAATTATGTTATGGGAATGAATGAACTGAGTAACATTTTGATTTAAAATTAAAATGAGTTGTGTATATTAGAACTTTATTACTGATGGGTCACCCATCACATCTATTTTATACACATGTAGGAAAAATATGGATGGATTTTCAGTGTGAGCTTGTTGCTACACTTCTTATTAATATTGACGGGCATGTCTCAACGGGCAGATCTATTTTACACCCGTGACCGAGACAAATGAAGCAGGGTCCAATTTAATTCTAGACTGAATGCCTTAGGACTCGAGAATTCGGTAATAGTTTCTATACTAGCTCTTTGTAACAAAAAGTTACAGGAGTAATTATGGCTCTTAAGACAAAGTGATTATGCAGTGTCTAATAATACGTGCGTGCTACTTGTGAGCAATATCGAGAAATTAACAACAAAAGTTGAGATTATTAATTATATGATTAGATGATATTTTGACAAGACAAGTAAAGCCGAATCATCATTTGTTCTTGTAATGATTTGAGTGTCAGTGAATATTTAGAAGCTAACCCCCTACGGAAAAATATTCGGAACGAGGACGTTGTGAGTTCTTCTTCATATGACTTTGACGCCTAGCGTTATTTTTATCACCAGTTCCTGAATGAGAATGAAAGAACAACGCTTTACTCTATTATCCCGATAATACAGGCTTGGATAGTTTCAGTGAAGTATGATATGGTTCAAAAGTCAATAAAACAAATCTCGCGTAACTCACAATTACAAAACTGTGTTTAAAAGTTACCTACTTAAAAGTGAAATTAAAAACCGCTGCCCAAGGAATTACTACTTCCACATCCAGATTTTCCATCCAAGTTTTTTTTTAAAGGAAAACATCTTGACTATATTTGCACTCGAGTATGTGGAAATAATTGGTCATAGACTTTTAATAATATTTGACACGGATGTCAAAAAAAATTGAGGTGTTGGTTTCTACCATACCTTTACTCCAAAAATGAAGTTTATGGACTCTTATTTAGTTTGCTCTACTTATTTTCGAATTCCAATAATATTTGACGTGGATGTCAAAAGAAATTGAGGTTTTGGTTTCTGGCATATACACCAAGATTGTTTCTGAACTCTTATTTAGCTTGCTCTACTTATTTTCCCCAATTTACGCCCCCCACCCCTTCAACGGATCATCTGAATCAGATGTCATTACAATACATATGTGTACCAAATTTCAAGTGAATATCTCAATTTTATTTTATCATTCCCTTAAATAATCGAGTGGAGGAGGTGGTGGGGGGTTGAAAATCTGAGGCCTTGGTCTCTAGTATATACACCAAATTTTAAGTTTTTATACTCTTACCAGCTTGCTTTACTCATTTCCCCCGATCTACCTTTACTTACCCCACCGCCCCTTCAACGGAATCATCATAACCTCTAACGGCCATGAAGATTCAGTTCATTCTAAACCTATTTCATCAAGAAAAATTTTTCAATTTTTTTTTACGTTTACCATATTTCCACTTCACTACGTGGATGTGAAAGTAATATTTAATGAAGGCAGTACAACAAATGAAAGTAAACATAACTGATGATCAAGCGGTAACACTGCAAACTATAGTTTAGAGAAAGAGCTCTAGTGTTCAAAAAATATTAAAGAGTGACCGTATCAGACAGGTGGCGGCTGTCAATATGCACTGCCACAGCAAGAATAAGCAACATATCCACTTACTAACGAATATCGCACACAATTAATAAGTGGATATGTCTGTATATATCTAACTATAACTGAGCACTATCACTATCTGGATGGCTATTCTGTATCGGTGTGATGTGAGCACATGCTTGTAGCATTTGAAAAAGCTACATTAATAATTTCAGTCTGAATACAGTAGATTAACCCATTAGTTCATTTGTTTGATAGGCAACCACTCGTACTTCAAAGGGGCATAGCAGGTTGCATATCTGAAATTCTCAACAAGGAAAGAAAGCGTGTTTTCTTTTATGTATTATTTTTGAGCCGGAGGTGTTACTCACATATTCTTGTTGTTGGGATATTACACAATGGTGTAATTCAGTCTTTAAATTACAAGTCCTTTTTGTTGGCGCATTTTTATTGGCTAGAGAAAGTGTTCTCTAGATGTTCAAGTTGGCAACGCGGAGGAACTGTCAAGGAGATTTCCGTCGAGGAGATCTTTTTTTCGACAGCGACGAGAGAGCTGAAGGCGGCGGTCCCGGTTTTGTAGTGAAGAATTTGGGTTTTACATCGTTAACACTGAAAAGGGATTTGATTTGATGTACCCAGTGTTTCTTTACCGTCCCGTCAGAAGCATTTTGTAAATTCCAGGAAGGAATTTTGTTGCTTTTCGTAATCTGATCGCCACGTGCTCGTGAGTTATGCAATACTCTCTATAGGAGGTAAGCTTTTATTTTACTTAGTTGGTGTTCTATTTACCTCTTATTTATTGTAAATATTACAGAGTGTTTGGAAGGACTAGCCCTTTGAAAATAAGTTATGTTTTGGAGAGGCTTGTACTTGGTATAGGCATATATTTTGGAGAGGCTCATGTTCAGAATGAATGGTGCTGCCATTTTCGTTATGTAAGGGGGCCCAGTATTGTTAGAGGAGTAATAGGAAGAAGTCTATTACTCAGATATTTGGTTTTATGTGGGTCCTGCTGACGTTTATAGAAGTTTTGGTTGGAGAGTTGTTCGCAGCAGTTTCCAAGAGATTTAGGAGTGACACGGAGTCGTAGTCGTAAGCAACGTCGAGAACATCTTAGGAAGTGGTGATAGGTCACGCTGTAGTCGTCAGAGGAAACGCCAAGGCTCCAATCAGGTTTTATTGTTACATTTTAGTTACATAATTTTATAGAAATTGTTATAGTTTCATTCGGTGATTTTTTGTTGAAATATTAGAGTAAATTGCATAACGATATGGCAACTACATGCCTGGCATGATGAAATATATTAAGATTTTTTACTGTAAGTAGCGCATGGTACCACGTGATACAATTTACCTTCTACTGTGTCACATATGAAGTATCTTTAGTAGAACATAATTATTTTAGATCATTCTTTAACATTCTAGTGCACCAGTGAGCATTGTGAATATTGGTTCATAGAAACTTCTTAGTTACACCATACTTTAGCAATGAGCGGTAATTTTAATCCATTGTAAACCTTTAACTCGCTGTTGCAAATCTAAAACTCATAGTTGGTATCATTAAAGCCGTAGTTGCATTTCTATAAAAAGAGGTCAAATCACTGAAGTAATTTTAGAGGGGGTCATGCAATTTTGAATTTCCTTTGCATATACAGATCATGTTTAGGGAATAATAGTGAAACTACTTGTCTTTTATTGGTGTATATCTCATGTGTGTTGTAATAAATGTCTAATGTCTACACGTTCTTATTATTTGCACTGGTACTCCTGATATGTGTTTAAATTTTGAGATTTCATAGAGTAGAGTTCTGATATTACAGACGTATTTTGAGAATTCCATCGCATGGTTGCTAGTAACTTAATTTTGTTCCGAGCTGGCAAAATTATTTAAATCATATTACGTAACACACAGCCGGTGGCGCCCTTTTGAGTGTCCACACACAATCCTAACCCATGGCCCTATGCTCTCCACCAAAAATCGGCTGCCGTTCGCATCGGAATAACATATTTTAATATTTAGGTATCAAAATATGTTACATGCTTTCATGAGAAAGTGGGCGGAGTTCTCTTGAAAATCAAAATAGCGTATTCTGTAACTGTGAGAGCCAAAAATCGGGGAACTTGCTTCTCTTAGTAAATTGTGAGGGAACAGGACCCTTCACGTGTGAGAGGACGAAAGTATAACCTTACATTTGGGCATCTGTCATTTTATTTTTGTTCGGGCCATGGTAATAGTTACCTTGATTAAACAAGGAATTTGTGTTATTTAAAGTGTAGGAGTTAAAGAGCGATGGATGCTTGCGTTGTATTCCAATGATGTACTAAGTGTTCTTCAGATTGCTGAAGATGCTCAAAAAGAACTTCAACTTCATTACATGACTAATCCCTTCGGCGTAGTAGATATGGCCTTTATAATTGAGTTAATACAGAACTTGCTTGCTAATATACAATATATTAAACAAAGGTTATGTAGAACCAAATTGCTATATTTCACATTGAATTTCTTTTCGCTATCTCCAGGGACACCAATTTCCCACGTTTTTTGGCATCTTTCTGTGAACTGATTTGTACCACATACGTTGTAGTTGTCTTTCCACCCATTTAATCAAAAGATGTTTTACGGCACTATTCCTCGGGTTGGAACGGACTTTTTGTCATTACCTCTATTTCGCATTTATGAGAAATTTTTTTGACAGTTCTAACAACCAATTAAATTTCGTTATTTCTTGTCATGTGACACAAATCACCCAATCATTGTAACATTATACAGATAACACCATCCAGTGAAATTTTCAATCACTACGACAACAAAATTATTTAACTTTGACAACTTCATAATAACTGATAAATAAATTTCAAAATGTCACGTTTTAGCAATGCCAATTCTCAATCTGTAAATGAGCTAATCAAAGAAAAAATTCCAATAAATACCACAAAAAGTCACAAATACACATGGGGAATATAAATAATTATTTTGTTGTGTTGCGACTTTTAGATCTTATTTTTTCAAAAAATTCTCTGACCGAATATCTCTGACATTGACAAATGCCTCATAATATTATGACAATCTCAAGCACGTTGCTTGGTAATAGCCCTCCGCCTTCGGCGTCGGGCTATTACCAAGCAACGTGCTTTCGATTGTTATAAAATGATCTCGTACATTATCAATGTCCTAGGGATATTATAGCTGATAATACACATGTTTCTGACTTCATGTAGTAGAAACTCGCATTTTGAGTTTTGACAGGATGCATATCCCATCATACCGCGCACGATCTTTGCGGCTCTTCTACTGGTTGAAACGTGGGAGCAAATCTTGGCAACTGTGGTAAGATCACACACGACAAATGCTCACGTTCACTGAGAATAGCCACCCCGTGATTTTGTTACTGCTATCCTAAAGTCGACGATTTGTGACCAAGAACTGATCTAAACTGTACGCTCGTGTTCATACGAAATGAGAATAGCAAATTATTCGATTAATCAGGAAATAATAACAAAATATTGTAAGGTTTTGAAATGTTAATAACTGTCTAACTCTTGAAAGATAATGCGATTTATACCCCGCTGAAAAGTTCTCTTTAGTATTCTAAAGATAACAAGATCAACTAAGTAGTTGCCGAAATATAACCAAAACGGTGAACTGCTTATGCCTGTCTTACGTAGTCGTAGCTTAATAAAACTACAATGGCATTATCAGCGAGTAGCACACAGACCATTTTTTAGAGTTCGTTTTAGCTAAACCGCAAAAATGAGCTATCAACATTTTTGAAGTTCGTTAGAATCACAAGCATTCGTTGCAGGATCACCCTGTATAGTGATCACATTTATCTTGAACGATTTGAGTAAATTTGCAGGATTGTTGTTTCACATAGACATGACTGTTCATTCGGAAATAATCCCTTGTAAGATTTTAATGAAGTACGTTAATTATGTGATGTATTAGTAGATATTAACAAAGAGAAGATAGTCATTATTCAATATTTATCTTTAATGGAATTTCATCCAGTCAGCGAAAGATAAAGACATCTGAAATTAGTCTTCATTAGAATTCAGTTCAATTTATTAGAAAATATGGTAGAAGCGTTTCCTACAGTTTGCTGAGTAGAACAAATTAAAGAATAATATACTCGCTGGCAGAGAATTATTAATAGGTTAATAATACATTTCACGGGTGCCTTCATGGAAGTTATGTAGTGGGAATTAATTAGTTGAACAAAATTTTAATTCAAATTTAAATTGAGTTGTGTACACTGAAACATCGTTACTGATGGGTCTCCCATCGCTTCCATTTTATACGTACGTACAATGTTAATCACGCAAAATAGGAGTGAATTTGCAGAGAAAGTTGGAATACTGGCTATTACACTTTTATTAATATTGATGGACATGTCGGAAAATCTATTATACACCTACGGCGGGGACACAACAACAAGGGTCTCATTTAATTCTAGATTTAATACTTCAGGACTCGAGAATTTGGTAATAACTTGTATAGCAGTTCATCGTGATAAAAAGTAATTATGGCTCTTAAGATAAAAGAATGAGCGTTTATGCTGTGTCTAATGATACGTGCGCGCTTCTGGTGATCAACTTTATGAAAATGAAAAGAGGTAAGATTATTAATTATACGATAATATTCTAAACAAGTAAGTGAAGTTATATAATCAATTATTATCGGAATGATTTGAATTTCAGTGAACCGTTAGAAGCTAATCCTTACGAAAATTATTCCAAAGCCAGGTGTTGTGAGCTTTCTTCCTTATGTGCTCGACGCCCAACTTTCCTTTAAGTTATTTAAAAGTTAAGAAGGAATGCAATATTTGCTGAAGGCGGTAGAGCAAACATAAGAAAACGTAACCGATGAGCTAAAGTAGATTGAACGATTTCATGCAATCAAGAAACACAAGCGATAACACGGCAAACTATAGTTTAAGGAAAAAGCTATAGCATTAGAAGAATATTAAACAGTGACCATAATATGTGAGAAATAGGGTGCCAAACGGCACTGTAACGGGAATAGTAGACGACATATTGATTTTCAATGAGCAGCGCTAGTAAAAGTAGATATATGTAAATAAGACAGAATAATTAGTGATCTATAACAACTACCGGCTTCTAACCCACCAGTAACACCTAGCTAATAAGCAGTTGATTCGTAAAACGCAAGTGACGGCGTTAACTAGATCGATGATAAAGTAATCGGTTAGATGAAAGAATGGAACAAATAAATGTTACAGATCATCTTGATCACCACCTTGTGATTCTATCACGGATACATACCCTAAAATTGTGGACCTGTGACCAAGAACTGAAATGAACTGTTAACTGTGATTTTTAAATGCTGCGTATTTCTGTTTACGAGTATTAAGAGAAAACACGGTGACTAGATTAGTGGGAAGCGCGAAGCAATGCAGCAAATGAAGAGAAATCTTCCTAATAAGCTCATTTCCAACTAAAAATTTTCTTCGGTCATCACGTAATAGTCGTTTATTTACAAGATTTTTTTTTTTTTTCGTTTAATAATATCAGCCAATTTGCCAAAAACTGCTTATTACTAGCTGTATCCGTAAACAAAGGATATGCACATATAATATAAATCAAATATTACAATCGCAATTATCATATCGAGACATAGGGCCCGCGGTGCCGATGTGAAGTATTTTGACCTTTCGGACGTAAAACCACAGTAAAGAAAGCTAGAATGGCAAATAGGTCATGATATAGGCGGCAAATTAGACGGCCGTATATAAGCAGAATTTAAAACGGATCTAAGTTGCCATGCTCACTCTTAAGAGCAACACAATGTTTTTAAATAGACTTTTATTTATAATAATAACAATAATTTATTAATCCTGTCGATTACAAATTCATGATATTATGTATAATACGATAAATACATGATATGTCAAATAGTAGATACATAAAAATACAAGCAGTATATACATAAATAAACTAAGTCAAACAAGGTAAATAACATGAAATGATGCATTTATGATTATTTATGTTTAAATCCTTTTTTATAACCTCAAACCGAATTTAATTTATCTTCTGTCAAACCACAATTTATAATTAGATTATAACAATGTGTTATTAAAAAATCTATTAAGTTTTTATTTTAAATTGCGGTTTGTGGTTGTAAATGTCGTGCAAGAAGTCGCCTATGTAGATTTATGAAATCGCATCAGGCCGAGACTCTCAGCGTGAAGAATACATACACTTATATTTCGTCACGATTGGAGAGAAAATTATGAATTGTACGATGCCGATTTCAGCGGCGAGAACTCGATCAGCGAAGTCAAGCAACGCCAGGAGAGTCCGTCACTTAGATGGGTGACCGTATCTTATTTCGCTGTCCTGGTTAAGTGGTGGAATAGCATTAGCTAAACTTCGCCAGGACGTTAAAATAAATAAGACGTTAAAATTTAAAAAAATATATTTGCACAACGTGGGTTACGACTACTGAATCTCTGTCCATTCTGTAATTGTAGGACAGTTAAAAATTACAGCTATTTTACATATCACATTTAGGTGTTTTCACTATATGCAAATTATTTTTTTCGATAGTACTTAATGTATTAAAGCATTTACCTGTATTTAAAAAGCAATCCGTCGTCTATTAAATATTTCAACAAACAAATAACATAAAATTTGAATATTTGAACAGATACGCGAAACACGCCATTATTGGTGGTGACGCTGGTGACGTCACGGATTCCATCAAATAGTAATATCGCATGTACGTAGTATAAAAACTTAGGTACGTAGTATAAAAACTTAGCATTTTAAAGACTTTTTGTAATACAAGATTCGTAAGAGCCAGGAAATTTACCGCCAGTGGATTTGTTCATGATCGCGGAATTTATAAAGATGAAAGTTTCAACATAGCAGAAATGAGGGGCTCTAAAGCTGCAACATAGGTACTAAACGTTTTTATTCTCTTTGTATTTATCTATTATTACTTTAACGTAGTCTATTGATTCCTATATTATGATTATTGCAGATAGTTGCTTAATATAAGATACATAGAAGGTTGATATTATATAAACATAACCTATAAATGTTTTTCATAAACCTGTAATGTAAACAGTGTTAGATAGCTATTATAGTCATTCACTATTTTAAACTAACACTTTGCTTACTCAACTTTGAAATGATCCTCAAGCAGAAAAATACTGGTGCTGTTGTAGGTGGATCACGTCTAGCGGTTTTAAGTCGTTTTATTTTGCGTTGTATTTGTTTTGGTACTGTCACGAAAATCTTTCCAGGTGCGTTCTTGGATGTATTTTTGCATCCTGGCACAAACACCACTTATTTTCCATTATAAAATGTTAAGGTTTTGCAAAATAACGTGTATTTATAATATACGACATATGTTTGTTTATCAACAATGTAACTTCTGACGTCATCAGTGTGGGATACGGTGACGTACGGTTTTTTGCGGTAAAATTTAAAATGGCTTATTTCAAGGAATAAATCAATTGCTTGGGAAAATTTAATTTTTTTATTTATCTTCACAGTCAGAGATTTTAAAATTTGTGAAAACACCGAATTTGCATATCCGAGATTCTAAAATAACGCTTTAGCTAATATCTCATAAAAATATAAAATTACGCCTACCTCACCAACCAATATATCGTCCAGCTAATACGCAACAAATCCAAGGAAAATTACCTTATATAAGGATAGGAACGACCAAGTCAACTAAATATAAACAAACACAAATTATACAAGTGAGTAGAGGTGAAGACTTGATGATGCATTTGAGGAGAAATCAATTTCTTGTAAGCGAGAGTGCCAATAGTGGCTAAATTTATCACTATTGAGGAAAGGACCCCACATAATTCTTATGGAAAATGGCTCCCAGCTAAATCAACTTAAACGCAGTATATTATAGATAATTTCTTCCTGATCAAAAGTTTTCATGGGCACAAGGTCGGAAAATAGACAGTTTTTCAGATATCGGGGGTGCAAAGGAGATGCTCATTTAAGTGGCCCCGCCCCGGTGAAATTCGCTGGAATCGATACATTTTTATTTTTTTATTTTAATTGCCTTATTTATTTCAACGTTCTGGCAAAGTTTAGCTAATGCTACTCTACCACTTAACCAGGACGGCGAAATGAGATACGGACACCCATCCAAGTGACGGACTCGGCCGGCGTGCCTTAACTTCGCCGATCGAGATCTCGCCACTGAAAACGGTACCGTACCTCACATCATCTCACATATGGTACTCCTCTCGAGCTCCTGATAAAAAGTTTTCCTGCGCACAAGGTCAGAAAATGGACATTTTTCCAGATATCGGGGGTGCAAAGAGGGTAATCATTTCTTATGGAAAATGGCCCCCGGTGAAATTCGATGTATGTTATTCCTTTCGAGCTCCTGATAAAAAGTTCTCATGGGCACAACAAGGTCGAAAAATTAACAGTGCTCCAGACATCGAGGTGCAAAGTCGACTTTGCAACCCCGGATTCCAGCGAATTTTACCGAAGGCCTCTTCCCATAAGAAACGAGTAGGTACCCCCTTTACATCTCCGATATCTGGAAATCTGTCCATTTTCCGACCTTGTGCCAATGATAACTTTTTATCAGGAGCTCGAATTCAGCGAATTTCACCGGGGTAGGGGCCATTTACCGTAAGAAATGAGCATCCTCTTTGCACCCCCGATATTTGGAAAACTGTCCATATTCCGACTTTGCGTCCACGAGAACTTTTGATCAGGAATAAATTGTCTACAATATACTGCGATTTCAGCCGATTTAGCTTGAAGCCATTTCCGTAAGAATTGTGCGGGGTTCTTTCCAAGCATTGCGCCACCTGCTCGGTTGCGCAATGCTAAGGCGTTTGGCTTGCGACCACGGAGTCCCGAGTTTCAATCCTGGCCAGGGTATTGATGTTTAGTGGCGTTTTTAATGTGTTACCGAAATGTTAGCAGTGGACTAGACCGCTGTTGGGTGGCACAACATGTCTAGTCGCTGTTATCTATCCTGAGTTCGAGTCTCAGCAGCGGTAGATGGCAATATTATCGCAGAGAATGGTTGTTGTGTTAATGTCTATGTGTACGTGTCCTGGTTGAGTGGTGGAATAGCATTAGCTAAACTCCGCCAGGACGTTAATATAAATAAGACGATTAAATAAATAAATAAATAAATAAAAATATAGATTTCAGATTCTTCACTGTGACGTTTTGTCGGTTTTAATTGTTTTCTTTGAAAGAACTGAATCTACTTGGAAATAGAGAGCCGTGACAAACCTATTGCGACGTTTTCCACGGCTTATATCCCCTTCAGGTGGGTGGCTGCTTGGTATCCCCAGGCTACGGTGTAATCGTGTAAATATACACATAATATAATGCAAAAATAGTTTAATACAAATAATCCTAGCAAGGAACACTTAAACGAACTGTTTATAATTAGACATTCTGACAGGGTACACAGGTTATGATCGACTAATTGTAAGTTTACATAGCCAAGTATATTTTATCTATTATCAATTGGAAAATGATAAAAAAAGACTGATAAAGGAATAGTTCATAACACCAGCAATATCATGAGCGTCGACCGACAATTTTTAGAATCATTTTTTAATTATTGGAATAAATTAAATATCGTTTTACTAGTTTACATTAATTGATAGGCATCAAGACTCAACTGTGTTTTAAACATGTGTTTTAAACTTTTGCAATCCTGTTTACAGATTTTTCAAATGCATGTTTATGTAATATTAATATTTATATTCAACTTAAAACACTTTGAGGGCGTCAAATTCAACCTTATCCCTTAACTTTTACTATAGGTAGACCTTGATGAAAATACTCGAATATGAATCATCCTACACATATGTCGTTTATGCATGCTTAATGCACTATCGCTAACTTTATTGTTTTCAAGTAAATGTATACCCATGGTACAGATAATCAATAAGTTCTTTACTCATATACCTATTGTACCTTTGTAGGGAATAAAATATACATAGAAATTCTCTCTTAAAGGTAACAATGTGGTCGCATCTCGTATGCTCGATAAATTCAAACGCCACCACCGTCATTAATTCTAGACATTTATAAACTCCTTCGGAACTC
Source organism: Stenurella melanura (assembly GCA_963583905.1). Taxonomy (NCBI): domain Eukaryota; kingdom Metazoa; phylum Arthropoda; class Insecta; order Coleoptera; family Cerambycidae; genus Stenurella; species Stenurella melanura. The sequence goes on along the minus strand of OY757314.1, from coordinate 63,690,283 downwards.
CATAACTATCAATACCGAATCATATTATTGCATAATTGGATTCCGGTGAACAAACTTCAAGTTATCAAGAATCCGTCTTGACATGGGTATAAATTTAGTGTCTGTTACATGATATAATGTAAGAGAAGCCGGCAGGCACCGCGTCCTGAAATGTGCCGGTTAAACCATAAAATAAACTGATACTGTGGCTGCCCTAGAAGTAGACGTTTCCGTGATAGGTGACTATCTGCAGTAAATTTTTTATTACCGACATAAAAGAAGAGATCCTTAAGTCAAATCTAGAATATACCGAAAAATTCGAAGCCTTTAAGAGTGGGTATGCCGTCTAAAAATCAGAAATAAATTACTCTCAAACGCCGCCCCGTCCGCGACAAATTATAATTAGACCATTGCAATTACGAAATTTGTACAGGCGAAAAATAGAAGAAAACATATCAATCTAGGTTTGTATCTTTTTAAAATTTTGAAAAAAAATGGTGTTAATTAATAAGATTTGTTTTAATTAGCAGTAACTTTATGATTTTTTTAAAAATATTTAGAATCAAAATATGAGAAAAAGGACTCGATACAAACCTTCATTCATGTTTTCTGTGTATCGTACTATTTTTATTTTTCCAAAAAACATAATACTTTTTGCAAAAACATGTATAGCACGGAACCGTGCAAAGGCACATTTTGCAACAAATGTTACACTGATACGAGCTCCCTCTGGATTTATTATTGTTTAAGCTCCGCCCTTCACCCAGAATTATTTTATGAATGAGAAACTATAACGAAGGAACGAAATAAGAAATTAAACCAAATCATTTCTAATAACACGGGACGCCCAATAAAATATCAAATTCCATTAATTTACTATTATACTTAACAGGTACTCTACTCTTTGATTATACTGCAAGTACGGAATTATAACAATATAGTAACTAGATATATGTAGCCACCCATGCACTAACAATAATGTGTAATTGTGTTTCAATTCTTCTTTATAAAATGGTGGTATGCTGGTATATTTGAAAACATTTATTGGACAATACAATTGATACTAAATTTTAAAGATGTGTTCTTGTCGTAAACACATGAATATAGAATTATAAGGGGCGATGCGATTTGCAATGAAAGGAGTTAGAAACACAAAAGTAAAGCGCACATTTTCCCATTTTCTCATCAAGTCACACGCATCAGTTTGTTGCATTAGACCAAGCAACAGGATTTTTTTCATAATAACTTTTATTTCTGGGAAAAATAGAAAGAAATGTTTGGGATAAAAACTGTCGGCAGTAAAGTTATCTATCGATCTGTCAAAATAATGAAATCTAGGCTCAAAATGTAAAAAGAAACAGAGAAACCAACTTACTCCTTTAAACCCGAAAATATTTTCCAGAAAAAATCAACTTTCGTGAAAATTTAAAAAAATCAGAGCTAAAAGTATTGTCCAGAAGGTGATATGGACCGATGTTAAAAATATTTTCTTGTTGAGATCGCGCACCAATGTAGACGTTCTAAGACTCAAGTTGCAGGTTTTTATCTCTGCTTTCAAAATTTGTAGAGAAAACATTTTGGAATACAAATTTTAGCCATCTTTTTTACTTTCAAAATTTTGCAAATTTTTAGAATCGCTCTGACATTCGTATTTTAAAAAAATGCACTATTAAATTTCGTTGATACAAATAATTGATGCTTTGGATTTTTAATATCTAACCAGTAAAACCAGAGATATCCATATTTTTGAGAAATAACCTACTATGTCTAAAGTTATTAATGATATTTTGATGCGGGGTTTAGTTTAAAACATCTATCATTAAACTTTTGTCTACTATAAAAGCAAATTTGTAAGTTCTCCCAATCCATATATTTTTAAAGAAAATATGAATAATAATTCGTAAAACTAAGTGTACACCAGGCAAGTTATTTTATATAATATGTGATATGTGCTAAGTATATAACACTAGTTCCTTGGTAAAATCGAGAACTACAACTCCTAGAAAGTAAAATTTCAAATAAAAGGTTGCCTCTATCCTTAATCTTTATTTATTCTCGATATATTTACTTGTTACTGACTTCGAAAAATTGGCATTTGCTTGCTACATTTACGTCTGCAAATTTCAGGTTAGGGTTGTAAAGAAATTCTTATTTTATACTATATACTATCAAAACAGTACCTGAGAGGTCAACCACTTGTAGAAATTACACGAACTGCCGAGACTGCCTTGCCTGCGGCGCCTGCGTAACTCCAACCAGCCGCACTTGCGGGGCTTTCAATATATGACCGCCACTGCCATGGCTGCCGACAGCCTGCCAAAAATTCGGAGAGCGAGTGCCGACGGTGGTTTACCTCTCGATAGACAACTACTGAATTTCATAATGATCCGTTGAATAGTTTAATGCTTATAAATAATTACTTATCACTGACTTTCTGCGAATCATTTCTCTTATTCTCGGCGTCTATTGGATGTATAACAATAATAATTAAAATTATTTTTTTGTTTAACTTGCCATAATTCAAAAAACGAAAACATTAATGGATCTCAATTTTACTATGTCATCACTACATATTTATTAATGAACTGTAGTAATATGAAGGTCAAATTTTAATAATTGTAAAAAGTATGTTTTTTTTCAAAAACCATGTCGATAAAATGTGAGTATTTGCAAGGATCAGTTAACGAACGGAAAACCCTTTAAGTCTATGCTGAGAAGAAATAAAGATGGAGACACCTTTTTTATTTGAAACTTTTTTCTTTTTAACAGTTTCTAAGAATATCGCGTATAGACAAATTAGACCAATAAATAACTGATACTATACGCATAACACTTATTGGATAAAACAACTTGCGTGGTGTATATTTTTGATTTTAACAATAGTTGCTAATTTTTGTTTATTGGTAAACTACCATTATTTGAGGGAGACTACAAAATAAAAATTCAAGAAGTCCTGAGGAATCCCCTGAGGATCCAAGAGTTTAAATTTTGATTTGTTGAATGATGTGACAGCTAAAGCTTTACACATTAGTAGGGAATCTAGCTTGCCGTACGATGCGTTTTAAAGGTGGGGGGGTCAACTCATATGTATACAATAACTAAAAACAGTTTTCTTTGTAAAATTTTCTGCCGAATTCGAATTACGAGTTCACCGCTAAATTCGGAATTGCGAAATTAGAGAAAAACTTGTTTATTTCCAAAAGTAAGAAAAACACAATAAACATTAGTATTCTCATTCCCCACTCAATATCTCATTTCCTGGTAAAAGTATCGATCTGAAATTTTGGGAGAATAATCTTTTAACTTTCTTCTTGGGCTCTGTATAGAGCAAAATTATTTTGTCAATACAATTTTTTTATTAAAAAAAACTATAGTCCTACATGTCGCACAAAAGTTCAAAAATGTATTGCAAAATATAGTAAGTGAGAAACTTTTTTGTAAGTAGAGATAGAGGTGTAGTTAATCGACAAAAAATGATGACAAAAGACCAAAGAAGTTTTTGCATTTGAATATATTTTTATACTTTGGCTTAATAGTGAAAAAAGGAGATTATATTGGTTCAGCGATGACGCGAATGCTGATCCGGCCCGGTCAAATTGGTCTAGCTCGGTGTTTACACTTCATAGCATGCTCTGCTAACGATTGTGTATCTATTATAAGATAAAAACTTCCCCCTATTAATAAGAAAATGTCAGTCCGATTAAAAATATTTGTATTTTACGTAAAAAAAGAAAACTATTAAATTTTTATAATTGGTTTAATTTAAAAGTGAGGAACATTTGCCTTCGCACAAACAACTTATACCACATTATTTTACTTTTGCACTTAGACATCGACAGCGACTGGTACAAGTGTACATCTTACATTTGCAATATGAATTTAAATATATATTCTCTGGCTTTTGTGGTTTACTCATCATTATCATTATTTAGTTTGCTCCAGCCAAAATCAAAAATATTAGGCAAATGTGGCTTAACTTCGCAAACTTCTTTGTATACAGCTGCTTGCAAAAATGTATTTTTTACATGAAATAAAAATGCATTTTCGGTTGGAGAAAGATGTCTGAAATGAAATGATAATATTAGATTCATGTAAATAAAAATAATTAAAACAATTACCTTATATCTGTCTTATATGAAGTGAATAAATGTGCTCGCAGCTTATCCAAATTTTCTCTAAATAAAGGTCTGCCATAAAGAGCCTTAAAAAATAACCTACAGGAATATAATACACTATCAGTTAGTTTGTAAGTTCCATCTCGGTTCGCTACGCCAAAATGTGTTAATTTTTCTAACATATTTAACCTTTCACGTAATATTTTTACTACTGCCTTCTTGCCTTCCTTAAAGGGATACCTAACAGTATCATTTCCAGAGAGGCAGTAAACAGCTAGTAAAATGTGGGCTAGATTTCTTTTGTCGAAATCAAATGTACTAGATAATTGGGTAATCACATCATGACAAGAAATAAAATACCTTTGCCGTTGAAGCCATATTTCAGTGTTAAGTATAGTCGCATAATACAATGAAAGAACAAAAATATCAGTGTCCACAGTATATATGACTGTTCCAGTACATTCATTTCTAAAAAATGACAAGATAGCAAAAATTCTGGAATCTGCTTCTTCATGATCGGAAAAATATAGGGACTCCATGATTTTCACATTATTTTGATCGCATAAAAGAGTTTTGCTATTTTCTAAAAACATACCTACAATAATAATCTGAACATTTTGGTCTATTCTGAAATGACTTTCCTCAAACTCGCAAGCAAAAAGTTCAAGAGTTCTCGTTTATTATCAGAATGAGAAATACATTTTTTCCAATTTGGTATATCTACCCCATCGTTTACCTTATACTGACAGTTACCTCTTCTTACTTTGGTCCGTCGATTCCTTTCAAAACTTTTTATGCTTTCAGGTACATCGTATCTATCTCCAACACAGACAATTAGGTTACACCCTTTTAGTCTCATGCTTATAACTAATTTCAAATACTTATCAAAGAGTTCTTTGAAAGTTGAACAGCCATAGCTTTGATGCCTTTGAATTAAAGACATGCCGTCAATCATAGAAAGTTTTTTTCGGTTCAACTGGTAACTGACAAACTTCCATTTGTAAAATAAAACATACATGAACTAAATAATAAAATACCTACGTATCTTAAATAAAACCTCTGATATGACTGAATTCGGATGCGGGTGGCTAGTAGAGAGCGCTCTCACCGGCCGAGGAGAACGCGTAATATATCAGTCCTTACACTTTACTATTTATTTACAACATTCATAACAGCCAAATTAAGCATTCTAGAAAAAAATTCTTCAAGTAAAAAAGTTTCTATAATTCATAAGCTTTATTTTCTCTCGATCATATGCCCATGTATCTTTAATAATAAAAAAGTTTCTAGCAAGTTATATTTTGCAATGCATTTTGGTGTTTTTGTGCGTCAAGCAAAGATTTTTATTTTTTTTGCCAAAAAACGACGTTGCCGAAAAAAGTTTCACATTAACTGTACGTGAGGCCAATGTCCAAAGATATTGGTATCAAAATTTGAAACAGATATCTCAAACAGTTAATGAGGTATTGACTGAGAAACAAAAAACTTAATGTTTTCCGTCGTTTTTATAAATTTGCCCAAAATTGCATTTTTTCCCCATTTCGCAATTCTGGATGAATGGGTGAACTCAAAATTCGTGTCCGTCATGAAATTTTACATAGGAATCCGCTTTTGGATTTTGTATATGTCACAGTTGACCCCCCCTTGCTGAATTGGAGGTCTTAGATTCCCTACTACATACGAAAACTAAACAACATTAAAATGTTAAGTTTTCCATTTAATATAAACAAGAATTAGTACTATAATAACAAACAAGACTGCAGCTACGGACACGTATTTCGGAGTTATTGCTCTTCGTATATGGCACATGAGGTACGAAGGTACAAAATAGAGTACCTACAATATACTGTGTTTTCCTATCTTTGTTGGTCTTGCTTTTAACAATATAACAATATTATTTATGCCATGCTACGCTGATGAGGAGCAATAACTCTGAAACGTGTGTCCGTAGCTGCAATATTGCATACCACTAATTTTGGTTTATAATTTTTATCGGACCTCATCAACTCTTATTCTTTTTATTTAATATTATTATTTCCTTATTGACGATTATTATTAATTAATGCAGATTACTAATTATTGAATATCTTTTCCATTATGCAAAAATATAGATATACTCGTATACTCCATATTACAAATTAAAATTCTAGGGAAGCATAATACCTAGCCGTTTAAATTATAAATACTGTATTTAGTGAAGGAATAATATGTTAAAAACGCATTTAGGTTAGAATGATAGGATATATGTGTCGGCATAACCTTTGAGCTTTGGCAGGTAGAATTTATATACAATCATGAACTAATTTCGAGCTTATGCGTAAGTGGAATCGCGGTCATTCATTACTATTTAGTACTACATAGTACTATAAATACATAAAATAATATTTTATCGTTTTTAAAGGACCGCCCACTGGAGTTTCCCTTTCACCTCCCCTGTTGCAAATTTTAGCAGCTTGTCGAGGCATATCTACTCTTAATGAAAATTGTGCTATATTTCACAGGAGCAAAAAGTTAATTATAAATATTCACCATCTCCATACCTACGCGTTAAAAAAATAAGTTGTACAAATATTATTTCCGGAGTATATTTCATAATAAGTTGTTTACAATTACGGAGTAAACAGCATTATTTATTCCCTTATCGAGTGCCGGGAATAATATTTGTCTACGATCATTTGATAAAGCATACTTTCACTCATTCACAATCAAATAGGTATATTACATCCCGCCAAGTATATTTAATAATCAATGTAGAACACATTTGTTAGAAATCCAGTTTCATAATACACCAAACTCAAACATCGAATTAAAATTGGCACGGTAAGTGCCGAAACGTTATGGTTACAAAAAGTTCAGTGATAAAAAAGTGTGTTAATAGATGATAATGATTGATTATCACAAAGTAACTATTCAATTTTAGAATGAAATATATTTGTGTATTAATAAATTTTTTTTGAAAACGCGATAGCTTGTGTTGGACTTAAAATTTGTATTTTAAAGGAATATACATAAAACTACAAGGAACGTACTTCCTCTATATCTCTGTGTGAGGTAGGATGCAGCGCTTGGTGTCTTATGGCAGCAACAGGTACTAAAATGACAAAGCCAACTCAACCCGAGGAACAAGCTCACGCTTATCAGGAACTTCATTGCACCTATTCTGACCTACGCCTCCGTAGCCTGGGGATACCAAGCAGCCGCCCACCTGAAGGGGATATAAGCCGTGGAAAACGTCGCACTTACATGCGCCGTGGATGCACCATGGTTTGTCAGAAACGCCGATATCTTCAGAGACCTGGAATACACCCCGGTAACTGAGGTCATCCGGGACAGAGCGAAGAATCTATACGTCCTCAAAGCAACGCATGGGAATCCGCTGGTCAGACAGGCGACTGACTACGACGCTCCGAGGCACAAGAGGCCGAAGCTCCAGATCCTGGACAACGTGTAGGTATAACTTAACCGTTTTTCTGTTTCAGGCCACGCTGCAAGTGAACAATGACCAAAAACACCCAAATCACCCGATCGCGGGGGTACCAAGCAAACAACCAGCTCGTTACCCTTACCCTAGCCAATTTTTTTTTACCAATTTAAACAGTTTATTCAATATTAGATACATTACATTTCATTAAACCTATGGCTAGATACCTCACTTGTGTATACAATATAATAAAACATCATTCTATAATTTATAAAAAAATTATAAATACATAGAAACGATGTGAGCCAGGTAGTACGGCTGGGGACCTATGCGAAGCTTATCGGAATTTATAGTTAGTATCAAACACTTCTTATAAATTAATGTTTCTTATCTCTGATTTTTTACCACAGGTATAAAGATAGAAGCTTAAAGCTTATAGTCAGGTGTCATAGGAGCGCAACAAAAATAATCTTTTAATTTATGTAGGAAAATTACAATGAAAAAAACCTACTTAATGAATTTGTCAACGTACAAAATTGTGGTGTGTGCGAGATTTAGTAAAAATTCTTACATATCAATAAGTTATATGGTATCGACGGATCGGGGGGCATGGAATGGTAATGGTAAGGATGTTGGTAGGTTGGGTGTCTTGTCATGTCGGGCGTTAGCTAGTGTCACCGTCTTTCGTGGTAGACGGGTAGTCGTTGATGTATGAGTCTATTTCTGTGGGTGGGATTTTCATGTGCTCTGATGTTTGTCAGATCCGTCGTCAGGGCCGATACCTGTATTTTATTGGCGATGAACTCTTGCGAGGTCTCGTCAATAAAATCACGAATCATCGGGAGATCTGTTGCCCGATGTAATTCAGCTATCGGCGTGTACCGGTCAGCGTTTGTAAGTAGTCGAATGAGTTTGTTTTGCACTATCTGCATCCTCTTACATTGTGTGGCGGAGATGTTGTTCCAGACAGGACACGCGTAGCTCAATAGGGGCCTAAACATAACCTTATATAACGTTAACTTATTTTCGACAACTTACTCCACCGATTTATAAGAGGATACATTTTACTGAGTGAGGCGTAGGTCCTGTTGTCTGGACCACATGAGGGGCAAAACTCAGCCGTTTGTCCAGGGTTACCCCCAGATACTTTACCGAGTTTCGCTCCTCAATCGTCTGTCCGTCTATTTTAAGTTTATTGAAAGTCTTGATATTTGTGAATTTTCTGTTAAAATTGATCGTCTGAGTCTTGGTATTGTTGATTTTAATTTTCCATTTCTGGAAGTATGTCTGAAGGAGTTGCAGATGATACTGTACTTTCTGTGTCGAGGTCTGCGCGTAGAACGATTGTGCATAAAGTACAGTATCATCTGCGTATAAGAAGATGTTGGAGTTTGGATAGGATGGGGCGTCGTTAGTATATAGGTTATAAAGGAGAGGAGAGAGGATTGCCCCCTGGGGGACACCCGCCAATAAACGTTTACGTGATGAGTATACGTGATTGACGCACACTGTGATATATCGTCCCCTGATATAGGATTTTATCAAGGCAACTATATAATTGGGCAACTTCAGGATGCTGTCGAGTTTATACAGCAGCCCGTTATACCAGACGGTATCGTAAGCCTTCTCTATGTCGAGGAGTAATAAAACTGAGCACTGTTTTCTGGTGTATGCAAGGTAGGTGTCCTGTACTACCTTGCATAGGGCATGTGTGGTACTATGTCCCTTTCTGAAACCAATTGAAAATTCGGTTTACCCTAGCCCGTGCCGGCCTCTCACGCTAAAATAACCGTCTTAAGCCGAACACAATACTTCTTTCCGACGAAATCAGAGCACATGAGGAAAATTGGCACCCTGGGCTTCCGACTAGGCAAACACGCCCAAACCCTTTCAGACTCCGAGGGGACTCGGCAACGTCCGTTCCCTCTCACGGCAGACGAAAGACGCTCCCGGAAGCAGACATAGCTAGGACCAGGGGAGGTCCGCTAACATCGCCAACACCGTCCGCATTTGCGGGGGGGGGGGGCGAAAAAGCGAGCCCACCCCTTACGAGGCAGGTCCAGGTCTACAGCGATGAAGAATATTGGTGAGGTACTAAAATTCAAACCAAGCGATCTGGTTGGCCACTTGCAGATTTTTGGAGCTAATCCAACTGGAGTCCATACTCAAATCCACTATTTAAGTTCTATTTATTGGTTTATTAATCCTTGCCACATGGTTTATATATTGGGATTATTTACGAATACAAAAATGTCTCTCAGTTCAAAGGAGTCGGCGTCTGCTTGATGTATAGAGCGTCCCAAATATTTTCCTAGAACTCTTTTATTTTTGCAGATTTTAATTTTTATTTTTGGCGAATCGGTATACAGGGTGTCTCAAATGTTCTCTCGGGGCTCTTCCTTGCACCCCCACCTGTGAAACGGTTAAAAAAAAGCTTATTACGGCGAGCTAATGTATATCTTGGCACACAAACGATGTGGGAGTCTTGATGTATGATGTTGAACCGAAAACACATATTTCTGGGAAACATGATACCATATGTGGATGCAAGTGGTCAGGAGGAGGCACACACTGCTATACTCAGGAACAGAAGAAACAGAAGACTCAGAAGAAGAAAAAATAAGGAGATGGTGACAGATGGAAACTTAAAAGAGCATCTCACAAACGCCTACACTTCCCATCCGATGATAACAGATAGAAACTTACAAGAAATTTAGAAACTTCCGTACACTTCCCATCCTACATTTCTACTCCATGCGTGATGTGGTTCTCGCTGCTGGCAAAAAGAATGTTTCATGTCCAATCCGGCGGGATATAAAAACACCCAGACTGGATATCCGGAAGTGACAGGAATAACCATACGCTGGCCAATCAATCAATAAAATACTTTTTAGGACTAAAATTAGATCCGATTTCAAGGGCGATTTTTGCTGTCGCAACGCCATATACTTCAATTTATAGAGATCATTTTTAATCAAAATTGAGCTTATTTATCTATTTTAGTGAGCACCTTTTAAAGTAAAATATCTCTTTTAGATCTATATACAATTGCATTTTGACAGGTCAGTAGGTACACAAGAAGTTTCAATATCTATTATTACTTCCCTCGCATACCGAAGGGAAGTATTGTATTCGAGAAAAAATCACCCTCCGAGATTTTTTCGGATTCTGACGTTCCAGAATACGTAGATTACGAAAATATAGGTTTTTCAATTCCGTCAGTCTGTCTGTCTGTTGGTGCATTTACTAAAAAACTACTTGACGGAGAGCAGTCAAATTTGGTAGGTAGTTGACGCTACTGTCAGCGAAGAAATGGTAGAAATTTCACTGGAAAATATACAGGGTGGACCGTCTAAACGGAATAAATAGTGAAAAAAAATTTTTTTTGCTCAAATTTAAAATTTCCACGTTTCATGACGCGCTAAACCTATTTCAGAAAAAAAAATTTTTTGAACATTTTTTTCAAACATTTGAAAAAATTTTTACCAAGATGAAAAAAATTTTTTTTTGCTCAAATTTAAAATTTCTCCGTTTCATGACACGCTTAACCTATTTCAGGAAAAAAAAATTAAAAATTTTTTTCACCAATATTTTTGACAAAATTTTTACTACTAAAATGAAATAATTTCTTTTTCTTTCTTCAAATTTAAAATTTCCACGTTTCATGGCATTCTAAGCCTGATTAAAAAAAAAAAATGATTTTTTTTTACTATTTTTGAAAATTTGTTTACCACTAAAATTGATGGATTTTTTTTTATTTCTTCAAATTTAAAATTTCCACGTTTCATAGCGTTCTAAATCTATTTAAAAGAAAAATTAGAAAAGTTTCTTACTATTTTTAAAAAATTTTACCACTAAGATAGAATTTTTTTTCTTTGTTCAGATTTTAACCATCCACGTTTCCATGACAAACAAATTTAAAAATGTTTTTGAAGAATTTTTCAAAAAATTTGAAAACATTTTTAATCCATTTATGTATCACTACTATAGAACAGTCGAAAAATTTTTTTTTGCTCAAATTTAAAATTTCCACGTTTCATGATATTCCAAACCAATTTCGGAAAAAAAAATTTGCAACATTTTGTTACCAGTTTGGAAAAAAATTTAACACTAGAATGCTCAAATTTAAATGACATTCTAAACCTAGGTATTTCAGAAAAAAATGTTTGAAAATTTTTTTCACCAACATTTTTTAAAAAGTTTTTACCACTAAAATAGATCGAATTTTTGTTTTATTTGCTCAAATTTAAAATTTTCACGTTTCATAGCATTCTAAACCTATTTTAAAAAATAGGCAATTTTTAATTTTTAAACTTTTTTTACCACTACTATAGAATAGAAGGAAACTTTCCTTTTTGCTCTAATTTAAAATTTCTACGTTTGACATTTTAAACCTATTTCAGAAGAAAAAATTTTGAAAATTATTTTACCATCTTTTGAAAAATTTAAAAAAAAATGAAATTTTTTAACAACCACTATACTTCCACTCCACTACGTGAATGTTGGATTGAAAATGTGACAGATGGCAATACTATCTGGCATATGCACCTATTATACTTTTATTGAAAAATGTACAGGGTGGTCATCCCAAGAAATAATTCAGTCATGGTGGACATTTGTAAAGGTATTTCCGCAAGCCTGCCATATGTGGCACCTGCTATTTAATATTGAACTTTTGCTGTTGGATGAGCAACCTGTATATTTTTTTGACCAAAAGTTATCAAGTTTTCTTTGTAATAATAGCAATAACTCTATTCCGATTATTATTCTCAATGTCATTTCGTAATTATTATTTTTTTAGAGTGACTGCCATGAACGAGGGAAGTTCTGCGTAAATACCTTTACCGATTTTGTTTTTTTAAAGCCTATATTTAAGTTGCTTTGTTTGTTAGTTAGTATGTATGGGTCAAGCCTTGCAAACAAAATTTCAACTATTTCTAATTAAGCTAGAGCTTTGAAATTTGGCACACGTGTATAAGTCCGGTGACAATGCAACACAGTATAGCCATTATCGGTCTGAATCCAATATGGCGGACGTCCAAAGATGGCGGATCGCCTTCTTTAGAACCCCCTTGATATGGGTATCAATGGTATCAGGCTTGACGAGTAAAATACGATAAACTATGTGACGTCATACTAAATTCAATATATCCGACGCTCCAAGATGGGGAATATCTCTTTCTTCACAGCCCCCTTAATATGGGTATCAAATGAAAGGGTTTGGCTAGTAAAATACGATAAACTACGCAACGTCATTCTAAATCCAATATGGCGGACGCCCTAAGATGGCGGATTATCTTTTCACAGCCCCCTTGATATGGGTATCAAATGAAAGTTTGGCTAGTAAATTAGGATAAACTACACAACGTCATTCTAAATCCAATATGGCGGACACCCTAAGATGGCGGATTATTTCATAGCCCCCTTGATATGGGTATCAAATGAAAGGGTTTGACGAGTAAAATATGATAAACTATGTAACGTCTTTCTAAAATTGTTATCTCACAGAAGCGATTTATTTGATCACCTCATGGCAGGTCATTTCTACGGTTTCGATAAGCTAATCTCTATGGCACTTTTGACGTTGTAGCTTGATTTAAGTATGCTAGCGTACCCCATAATTGTCAGTAAAACCGCACATTTTACCTTATAATCTAGCAACGAAAGGAATTACAACAGAATTATCTCACGTAAGATAATAACGGTATTATATTTTGTTAAATTGTTTCTATTTGTATTTCAATTTCGTTCGGATTATAAAGGAATGGTTTCAATAATAAAATCTACGTAAAAAGGCATATATACATTTTCGGTTTAGTAGCATAGCTAAGGGCAGTAAATTTTTATGGAGTGCTAAAAATCTTTTATAACTTGGAACTCAAACATACAAGAATGGAGCGAATAAATCGTCTAGGGTTCGATATATTAATAGTAAACCTTTTATATGTCGGCAATCTTTTATATACCGACAATTTTTCAATAATGGTGAAATGAAGATAAATTTCCATATAACCATTCATATTGTCAAGACTGAGTTACAATTTAATAAAGCTACCAAACAAGTTATCAAATATGTTCTCTAAATTGAATACTTTATTCGTTATTTTACAGATTGTGCCACAGTTTTTATTTCGGAAGTAATTTTGAAACTGAGAATCATCTTCAAATAAATATATAAACAAATCATATCCTACATCAAGTGAGTTAAAAGAATTTGATTTTGTGTGTGTATTTTTAAGAAAATCTCAGGTCAAATGGTTTTTAATATTATACTCCTGGCAAATACAAAACGAAGAGTATATTGCCTTCGATCGGCACGTTTCTAGAACGGTATTATCGCTCGTAGAGAAAAAGTTTTCATGTCACTGTGTTAGTGATCGAATTCTGAACAACTTTCAAAATGTCCATCCATCTGTCTGTCTACCTGTCTGTATGTCGGTCTGTCCGTCCGTCACGTTTCTTGTAAGCATGAACTTAAGAACAAAAAGTCCAATTGCATCGAATTTGGATAATAGGTTAATGTTAGCTAGAGTAAGAACCCTATTGTTTTTTAACAAAATCGATCGATATTTACAAAAATTATTAATTATTTAAATTTAAAAAAATATATTCTTAAAAAAAACTGCGAAAATTATTCTGTAGAATGTGCAAGAGTGCAGTGCAGTAAATCTGCGAAGAGTATAATGGTTAGCGTGTTTATTTATATGAATGTTGGAATATAAATATGGTCAAGAAGTTAATAGGATTTTTTAGCAATATTTCTGCATCTTATCTAAAAAACCAACTAAACTAATTGGTATCTTTAACATCACTCTAGGTTTGTTTTACCGAGCCGTATGTTAAGAATTCTTTAGAATGACTTATTGTGCTTAAAATATAGTTATTAATTATATAAGGGGATTAACAAGTCTTTAATCTATAAGAAAAATGTGCACTCGAGGCGCAGCCGAGAATCACACTTTTTCGAGTGGATTGAAAGGCTGTTAATCCCCGAATGTAATTCAACGTTTGATCCACGACCACGGCCAAATTAGGAGCGTGAAAGCCGTATGAGAGCAGGTGAAAAATTCTAATTTTGAGAAACGTCAGATTTGACAAGTTCATTTTGGCTAAGAATTTTTTGATTTTGAGCAAAAAAATAGACGGTCTTTGAATCGTTTATGTGATATGATTGTTTATTAGTTGACAAAAGCGAAAAAAAATTGCCAAATCGACAGAAAAAATGAGTGAGAATGCTGAGAATCGTGGTATTATGAATTTTAATCCACTAGTGTATTAAAGGGCCTTTAATCCCCGGAAAATAGACGTATTATACCTTCTTAACATAGTGGTCGTGGATAAATGATTTTTATTTCATTTTTTAATGTATGCAATAAACAAAATTATTTCGAGAGAGGTGTAAACACTGAATTGAAGTTAATATTAATTGGTATCGCTTTTTTTTATCCAAAAAGTGTGTAACGGATGCCACTTCTGTGGACTGGAAATACGAAGAGTATATTGCCTTCGATCGGCACGTTTCTAGAACGGTATTATCGCTCGTAGAGAAAAAGTTTTCATGTCACTGTGTTAGTGATCGAATTCTGAACAACTTTCAAAATGTCCATCCATCTGTCTGTCTACCTGTCTGTATGTCGGTCTGTCCGCCCGTCACGTTTCTTGTAAGCATGAACTTAAGAACAAAAAGTCCAATTGCATCGAATTTGGATAATAGGTTAATGTTAGCTAGAGTAAGAACCCTATTGTTTTTTAACAAAATCGATCGATAAATAAAAAAATTATTAATTATTTAAAAAAAATATATATTCTTAAATAAAACTGCGAAGATTATTCTGTAGAATGTGCAAGAGTTATATAAAAGTGTAGTAAATCTGCGAAGAGTATAATGGTTAGCATGTTTATTTATATGAATGTTGGAATATAAATATGGTCAAGAAGTTAATAGGATTTTTTAGCAGTATTTCTGCATCTTATCTAAAAAACCAACTAATTGGTATCTTTAACATCACTCTAGGTTTGTTTTACCGAGCCGTATGTTAAGAATTCTTTAGAATGACTTATTGTGCTTAAAACATAGTTATTAATTACATAAGGGGATTAACAAGTCTTTAATCTATGAGAAAAATGTGCACTCGAGGTGCAGCCGAGAGTCACACTTTTTCGAGTGAATTGAAAGGCTGTTAATCCCCGAATGCAATTCAACGTATTATCCACGACCACGGTCAAATTAGAAGCGTGAAAGCCGTATGAGAACAGGTGAAAAATTCTGATTTTGAGAAAGGTCAGATTTGACAAGTTTATTTTGACTAAGAATTTTTTGATTTTGAGCAAAACAACAGAAGGTCTTTGAATCGTTTCTGTGATCTGAGTTTGTTTATTAGTTGATAAAAACGAAGAAATTTGCAAAATTGACAAAAAATGAATGAGAATGCTGGGAAGTGTGGTATTATGAATTTTAATCCACTAGTGTATTAAAGGACCTTTAATCCACGGGCAATAGACGTATTAATACCTTCCTAATATAGTGGTCGTGGATAAGAGATTTTTATTTTATTTTTTAATGTATGCAATAAACAAAATTATTTCGAGAGAAGTATAAACACTGAATTAAAGTTAGTATTGGTATCGATTTCTTTATCCAAATAGTGTGTAACGGATGCCACTTCTGTGAACTGGAAATACATAAACACTAGAGATGCACTGGGTACCCGGCTTTCGGGTCAGTCAACTTGCCCCCCCCCCCCCCCCAGTTATTTTTTCTTCTTCAATTTGCTAACACACAATGTTTAGACCTAGCACAACCATTTTTAAAGCTATCTCACCCCCGCACAAATAATAAATAGAGGTTGTTTTCGGGGGGGCAAGTTGCCGCTAGCTCAATCCACCCCGCACCCCAGTTATTTTCTCCTCTCGGGTTTGCTAGAATATATTTATTTATATATTTATTAACACATAGCACAGCTTAGCACAATTACTTTCTAGCACACCTAAAGAGGCGATAATATACAGGGTGTACATTTTTTCCTCAGCCTCGCCAGTTATTTTTTTTGTCTTCAATTTGCTAGCATACAATGCGTACACCTAGAATACGCTAGCACAACCACTTTCTAAGCTAACGCTCCTACAGGGTCGATAATATACAGGACAGACATTCTGTCCCGCCACAGATATATTACATTTTCTATTATTGCTAAGATTACCTTACCAAAAATGGTCACTTACATAATAGAGGGTTGAAGTAGAGAGGTTAATACAGAGAGTTGAAATTTTTTTGTTAGCCCCCATGTACTTTTTTCTCAAATTTAATAGCACACAATGTTAACACCTAGACAACTAAACAACTAAATAATGAAATAAATAAATTAAACTTTATTTCAGGAATAATTTTTACAATCATTGTAGTAATATAAAATAACACACCAAAGTAATAAGAATGACTTACTTAAAATATAATATATAGTGGTTTTCAAAAAGTTCTCGTGTTTTGAAAATTTTTATTATTGTTTCCATGGAGAATTGAATTATGCCAATTACTTACGCCTATCTTGAAACAAAAAAAGGCGTGAAAAAATTGAATACGTGACAATCGTCACCTGTCAAATTTTACATTTATGCGAAAAAATCATTAAAAGTCGCCTTGTATTTCGATTGTGCTAAAAGTTGATCAAGTAAATTATGTGAACAATATATAGGCCAATAGAATTAGGAAAAAAACAGAGTTTTTGAGGAAACACGAGAGACAGCCCCTTTTTACATCGAAATGTAGGTTCCGACCTCTTAACAAAATTTTAGATGGGGGAAGTATGTTTTATATACATAAGTAAATAATTTTGGCCTAAAACCAAGGACATCTCGAAACCTGTACATGCTACCAAAATAATCTAAATTAAAAAACACAAATTAAATTTTCTACAAATTATGTCTGAAAGAAATTGTCAATTTTCCCAAACATTTTTCCACAATAAATGAAAATATTTTTACAAATACAAGAAATTCAAAAAAATCGCCCATATATTGAAAACTACCCATTTTTTTGAAAAATGCTTATAACGACGTTTTCCATGGGGAAATGAAAGAAAAAGCTAAAATTTTTTAACCCCTTTTGCGCAATCGCAGAGAAACATGTATTACACAAATAAAAATTGGTAAAGGTATTTACACAGAACTTCCCTCGTTATTTGTGCATGGCGATCACTAAAAAAATATTAAATACGAAATGACATTGAGAATGATAATGGAAATATAGTTATTGTAATTATTACAAAGAAATCCTGATAACTTTTGGTCAAAAAAATAGTGCTCATACAACAGCAAAAGTTCAATACTAAATTACAGGTCTCCCATAAATTATTTCTTGGGATGACCACCCTGTATATTTTCCAATAAAAGTATAATAGCATATGTCAAATAGTATTGCCATTAGACATTTCCACATTCACGCAGTGAAGTGGAAGTATAGCGGTGGTTAAATTATTTTTTTTTTTTTGAAATTTTTCAAAACTGTTGGTTAAAAATGTTCACTCCTTTTTCTTCTGCAATAGGTTCAGAATGTCACGAAACATGGAAATTTTAAATTTGAGCAAAGAAAAAAAAAATTCCATCTGTTTTAGTGGTTAAAAATTTTTCAAAAATGTGTGAAAAAAATTTTCAAATTTTTTTTTTCTGAAATAGGTTTAGAATGTCATGAAACGTGAAAATTTTAAATTTCAGCAAAAACAATTTTTTCCGTCTATCTAATGGTAATTTTTTTTCCAAAGTGGTAAAAAACATTCATCTATTCTATAGTAAGTAGTGAAATAGATTTTATCAATTTTTTTTATTTGTTTGAATAGGTTTAGAATGCTATGGAAACGTTGAAATTTTAAATTTGAGCAAAGAAAAAAAAATTTTTTTGAAATTTTTCCAAAATCTTGGTTAAAAAATTTTCAAAATTTTTTTCTTCTGAAATAGGTTTAGAATGTCATGAAACGTGTATATTTTAAATTTGAGCAAAAAAAAAATTTTCCATCTATTCTAGTGGTAATTTTTTTTCCAAAATGTTAAAAAAATGTTACAATTTTTTTCCTTCCGAAATAGGTTTGGAATGTCATGAAGCGTGGAAATTTTAAATTTGAGCAAACAAAATATTTTCTTCTATTCTATAGTAAGTACCTATTTAGTGATGAATACATAAATTTTTTCAAGAAAATTTTTCGGAAAAATTTTTAAATTTGTTTTAATACGTTTAGAATGCCATGGAAACGTGGAAATTTTAAATTTGAACAAAAAAAAAATTCCACCTATTTTGGTGGTAAAAAATTTTTCAATTTTTTTTGAAATACGTTTAGAATGCCATGAAACGTGAAAATTTTAAGTTTGAAGAAAGAAAAAAATTCTCATATTTTAGTGGAAAATTTTTTTCAAAAATGGTGAAAAAAATTTTCAAAATTTTTTTTTCTGAAATAGGTTTAGCGCGTCGTGAAACGTGGAAATTTTAAATTTGAGCAAAATTTTTTTTCCACTATTTATTCCGTTTAGACGGTCCACCCTGTATACTTTCCAGTGAAATTTCTACCATGTCTTCGCTGACAGTAGCGTCAACTATCTACCAAATTTGACTGCTATCCTTCAAGTAGTTTTTTAGTAAATGCACCAACAGACAGACAGACAGACAGACAGACAGACAGACAGACTGACTGACGGAATTGAAAAACCTATATTTTCGTAATCTACGTGTTCTGAAACGTCAGAATCCGAAAAAATCTCGGAGGGTGATTTTTTCTCGAATACAATACTTCCCTTCGGTATGCGAGGGAAGTAAAAAATTGATGATATCGCGAAAACGATGCATTTTCTTGTAGAGTCAAGAAACAAAAAGTGTTTAGATAGACGTTTTCTATAATAATAGGGAAAGAAAATGATGAAGTTTTCCCACGCTTTTCCGCATCCCCTACTGCACTGTCTGGCATCGATGCGACGTTTTACTAATTTAAATTTAAAGTTTAAATCGAATAGTAGAAAAATTTAAAAACCAAATCTTCATGTAAAATAAATATTTTTCTTACAGGTCAAATTAAAAAAATCGGAGCTAACAAATAAATTTCAATCCTCTATACTAACCTCTCTATTTCAGCCTTCTGTTATATATGTGATCGTTTTTTGGTAGGTAATCTGAGTAATAATAGAAAATGTAATATATCTGTGGGCGGGACAAAATTTCTACCTTGTATATTATCGACCCTGTAGGAGCGTTAGCTTGAAAAGTGGTTGTACTAGGGTGTGCTAGGTATAAGCATTGCGTGTTAGCAAATTCAAGACAAAAATTAGGTGCGGGGAGGCTGAGGAAAAATTCACACCCTGCGCATTACCGTCCATGTAGGTGTGCTAGCTATGAAAGCAGTTATGCTAGGGCGTGCTAGGTGTTATGAATATATGCTAGCAGGTCCCCCTCCCCCCAAAACAAACCCTATTCATTATTTACGCAGGGCTGTGCTAGCTTTAAAAATGGTTGTGCTAGGTCTAAACATTGTGTGCTAGCAAATTGGAGAAGAAAAAGTAACTGGGGATGGGGCAAGTTGTCTGACCCCCGGCTTTCACCGGATAACAATACAGTACCTAGCCGGGTATCGGTATGGGGTGGTAAAGAAATAAAGACGGTACCTAATTATATTAAAGATTTTATTTAAAACAAAAGGGATAAGCAAAACCAAATTATTATATTATACTATGGATGTCATTACTGGAGAACGATTCAATCATCATTTTGAGGTTTTGAGTAAAAGTTTAAAGTTTTGATACCATCAAAAATCACCTTTTGTATGTTTCTAATGTTTTATTAAGGATTCTGAATAACTAGGTTTTTATTTAATTGCCTTCTAAATATGCAAGGTACATTAAGGCAAATTTCTTACGCGCTTGGTTCTCTTGAAATAAATAATTGAATCATGGATTTTTGTAAAAAAAATATTTATTACGAAACATAAAACTTCTAAACAATAAATATGTACATACATATATGTTTTATTATCTACTCAATATTTTCCTCAATTTCAAAATTATTTTGTTGATTGTCGGATATCCTCTTTTCAAATGGCAAATATGTTCCTAGTTCTGCTAAATAATTTTGCTTTAAAAACCTCTATAGTTAGAAGCAAATACAACACACAACATGTGATTTACAAACTTGCTATAAATATTTTTATTTACGAAGTACTAGTATATTTCATCATTTACTTAATTTACTCAAATTTTTCAATGAACATAGCATAAAACTGTGTGAAGTTTTATGAATTCTTAGGACAATGAAATTGCTAATAGCAAATTTTCAGACTCTTGAAACTCACTTTATATTTCCCAACCAACTCATCAGTTCCATCACATTCTTCTTGAGAACATGTCCATTAAAATAAACGTATCTCTAAACGGAACGTTAAATCCCTTAAATGGCGTGCTAAATGCCAAAGGAGTTTACTATCTGATCGAGAGCGTTGAGATTGATTGCCACACCATCACCAATTTAACTCGTTCAATTTTAAAAACATAATTTTCCACATTCTCACGTATGGCACTGCTGGCGATATTGTTCGGTATAAAATTTTAGAACGATCATGAATTAACCCCTTATTGCAAACAGCAGACACTGCAATTTTCACGTTGAAATTTACGTAACGATAAACGACCTCTATGTTTAAACACCACAAAATTACTTTATTGAATATGGTTTGGTGAGCCGTTTTCCCACCGAAATGTGTGCTCAAAGCATCGCTAGCTTTTATGGACTGTTTGTAGATATACTTTATAACGAAGTAATAGTACGGGAACTTGGCGATTTTTTAGGCACGTCATCTTTTAATGTTGTATCAGATATTTTCATTGTATTATGAATGATAACGATTCACAGAATCGAATTCTGGCTGGGCACCTACCTGAGTTGGCAAAGTTGAAATGAAAAATGGGATTTTTTTTTTATATTGAAAATATTTATTTAAATATTTTGAATACAGAAAATTATTCCCAAAAAGAAACTCCTATCAATTAATTAGCCAGAAAGAAAAATGTTGAAAAAAAAATGATTTCTATTGTATATTTTACCTCAGAATTCTAAACTCATCGTTATAAGTTCATGTCCCTTTTATAAAACGGATATTTTATTGTGGTCAAAATGTTGCATCTTGTTCATGGAATTTACATTTTTTTCTGTGTCGATATCTCGCGTATTTTGCAATTGTTTAAACAGATAAGCTAATTTGTTTATTAAGGATTTGCAACTTTCCATGGCATTTTTGCACTCTCCACACCCGGCAATCCATAAATATTGATAAAAACTACCATTTCTATGTGGTCTTGGCGATTCTTTTGTTTTTTTTACCCTCCGCCAACGTTTTTTAAAAAATTGCTTAGTAAACAAATGAAATATCTCAGCTCGGGAACGTCGGCGTCGCATCGAAATGCAATTGTCGGCAAATGAAAGATAATAAAGAAAGGAAACTTTTAAGCCTAGATAAACCTCGATCCGTTAACTAGAACCGAAGGTATAGACCATTTTGCGTTTACGACAATCAATTGTTTATTAATTAATTTTTTGAAAAAAATAAATTTAATATATTAAACTAACCAGCTTTCAGTTGTCACAAAAATCGATTGGTTTTTTCATAAATTTTGCTTTTATCACAATTAATATATGAACCCCGTACAGCGTTTTTTAGTGTTTACGCTCCGAGTGACTTGCGCAGTAACGACTTTGTATATGCAAAATTCAAACCGCGTTCGGTTTAAATGCGCTGTAAGTGGTTTAAAGAGTCATTTAAAGGTATTTTTTATCTTATTTCTTAGTTTTTTAAAGTTTAATTATTTTTTTATACAGGGTGTTCCTTAATGTCGTGCAATATTTCAGGGTGTGATTCCTTAGGTCATTTTATGAAGAAAACATATGTCCACAACGACTTATACTTGTTGCTACAGTGTGTTAAATTTTTTTAATCTATATTTTTTAGATATTATTGTTAATTTTGGTAACGCAATTTTTCATTTATGCATTTTTCTAACTGTGTTTTTTAGGATAGAAAAAGATTGTGACCAATTCTTAATCTAAAAAAAAAACGTTTATTTATGTAAAATAGTTTCCTCCTTACAGTTTGTTATAGACTTTTGATTCAGTCACATTTAAAAAGTACAGAACATGTTTTAAATAATAATCTACAATACCATTTTTTAAAATTTTATATTCAAGTAGTTTATAAAATCTTATTTGACCCGTATTTTTTTATTTTACATTCCAAATTCATTTCAATAGTGAAATTAATTATTTAAGTTACGAAATTTTGAATTGGCGCCTATGGTGACGTCAGATGTGAGAGCATGTGCAGTTAACAAACAGAGGAATAATCGATGGGCGTCGTACGTTTACTGTTACAGCACAGAGTAGTGTGGTTATAGTATGGACGTGAGTCATTGTTATATTAATTGTCTACAAACTATTATTGTTCTTGTTATTAGGATTAAACTTGATTAAAATATGAAGTACACTGTAAGCTAGAGTAAGTATGTAAATGATTTTCTATTAATAATATACTGTTGCAGATATGTTTTAAAATAGAAAATTAAATTTAAAATTTTTAGGTTACAATTTACTGAAAAATCAACACAATGTAAACAACAAATACGCAACAAATCTACCGAGTATTACCGCCAACATGATAGAGAAAACATGAAAATCTCTAAAATTGAATTCTCATTACATACGTCATACCGCCTTGTTATTTTGAAAACCAATTTTTTCTTGCATGTGATTATTAGGACTTTCTTTAATATGATATATGAAATATATATTTAGTACTTATATTTTTTGATGATATAATATTTTATAAATTTTGTTGAAGGAAACGACCCTATTGTATATGACGTTTTTAAAAGAGACTTGCATGGGAAATCTGGATGTGGAAGTAGTGATTCCTTAGGCAGCAGTTTTAATTAGACAAGTCAATAATTAATTTTCTTAATTAAAAGTTTGCTGATAAAATTTTTCGATTGTTTAAAAATTTGTTGTATGTTATCATCTTATTCGGGATAATGCTTTAGTTTCAGTTCATTAACCTTTCAATTTCTTTTCACATCTACTGATATTTAAAATACAGAGAATTTTTTACATACCCGGTACATGTTTTAACCAATTATCTATCGTTAAAAAATTTTCTATATTTTCTAAATATGTTTACTCTCATGTCGACGAAAAGTTTTAAAAAAGCTACACTTACTAGCATTTTCCTGGAAAGATGGCCACATACAATTATATATTGCAAACAATGATGGATTATTTAAAACATATTCTGTACTTTTTAAATGAAACTGAGTCAAAAGTCTATAACAAATTGTGAGGAGGAAGCAATTTTACATAAAGAAACTAAAAATATTACTTAAAATCGGTAATGTACCTGAGCATATTGAAGTAAAAACCTTCACTGACTCAGCTAATTAAAATTCTAACCCAAACTAGACAGAATTTGTTTAATTAACATTAATTTGGGCGAAAAAATCGCAAATAACCAGCAATAATGGTTAAAAATACACGATAGGTACTGTTTTTTCGTATAAAATAATGGTAATTAAATATAAGTACTTGGAAAAAAAAAATTTTGATAGGAGCAGAACCCCAGGTATCAAATTAAATTCGTTCTGAATGCGCAGTGCTGGTTAAGTTTCATTAATATCAAATTTTTATAATCAACCGTACCCAGAAGTCGTTGGCCGCACAATAAAAGTTTAACTGTGGCCCTGCCTCTTATCGATCTTTTTGCGCCGTCACAAGGCCAGCTTTAACAGACACCAAGAAGAACAATAGACGATTATATCGTGCTAATCTCCGCCAACACACTCTTTGATTATTTTTTATTATGTACTAGGTAAACAATTTTAAGTTGTGTGATGTGCAAAAACTCAAAGTTTCTAAAAGAAATTACGGGAATTACACAAGGCTTATTTTTTACATGATATAAACTGTGAAAGTTTACAGCTTCAGATTTGAAGGTTATAACAAAATAATGTTAAAGACCATTATTAATTAGGCATACTATTAAAATAAAATGAGTTCAGCTGACATGAATAATAAAATCGGTATTACTTTGTTACGCATGTTCATTGGTCAAAATTTTCATGAGGTCTCTGTTTTTAACCAACTAAATTTTTGAAAAGATTCATCCGCCTTTAACAAAAGTCACCATCAATTATGATATAAAATTTCACTGTTATTTGGTTAAATGAACCTTATTACGTAATGTAGATATTAAGAGTGGGTATGCCGTCTAAAAATCAGAAATAAATTACTCTCAAACGCCGCCCCGTCCGCGACAAATTATAATTAGACCATTGCAGTTACGAAATTTGTACAGGCGAAAAATAGAAGAAAACATATCAATCTAGGTTTGTATCTTTTTAATATTTTGAGAAAAAATGGTAATAATTAATAAGATTTGTTTTAATTAGCAGCAAATTGCTGATTTTTTTTTAAATATTTAGAATCAAAATATGAAAAAAAGAACTCGATACAAACCTTCACTCATGTTTTCTGTGTATCGTACTATTTTTATTTTTCCAAAAAACATCATAATTTTTGCAAAAACATGTATAGCACGGAACCGTGCAAAGGCACATTTTGCAACAAATGTTACACTGATACGAGCTCCCTCTGGATTTATTATTGTTTAAGCTCCGCCCTTCACCCAGAATTATTTTATGAATGAGAAAATATAACCAGGGAACGAAATAAGAAATTAAACCAAATCATTTCTGATAACACGGGACGCCCAATAAAATACCAAATTCCATTAATTTACTATTATACTTAACAGGTACTCTACTCTTTGATTATACTGCAAGTACGGAATTATAACAATATAGTAACTAGTTATATGTAGCCACCCATGCACTAACAATAATGTGTAATTGTGTTTCAATTCTTCTTTATAAAATGGTGGTATGCTGGTATATTTGAAAACATTTATTGGACAATAAAATTGATACTAAATTTTAAAGATGTGTTCTTGTCGTAAACACATGAATATAGAATTATAAGGGGCGATGCGATTTGCAATGAAAGGAATTAGAAACACAAAAGTAATGCGCATATTTTCCCATTTTCTCATCAAGTCACACGCATCAGTTTGTTGCATTAGACCAAGTAACAGGATTTTTATTTCTGGGAAAAATAGAAAGAAATGTTTGGGATAAAAACTGTCGGCGGTAAAGTTATCTATCGATCTGTCAAAATAATGAAATCTAGGCTCAAAATGTAAAAAGAAACAAAGAAACCAACTTACTCCTTTAAACCCGAAAATATTTTCCAGAAAAAAGCAACTTCGTGAAAATTTAACAAATCAGAGCTAAAAGTATTGTCCAGAAGGTGATGTGGACCGATGTTGAAAATATTTTCCTGTTGAGATCGCGCACCAATGTAGACGTTCTAAGACTCAAGTTGCAGGTTTTTATCTCTGCTTTCAAAATTTGTAGAGAAAACATTTTGGAATACAAATTTTAGCCATCTTTTTTACTTTCAAAATTTTGCAAATTTTTAGAATCGCTCTGACATTCGTATTTAAAAAAAATGTACTATTAAATTTCATTGATACAAATAATTGATGCTTTGGATTTTTAAAATCTAACCAGTAAAACCAGAGATATCCATATTTTTGAGAAATAACCTACTATGTCTAAAGTTATTAATGATATTCTGATGCGGGGTTTAGTTTAAAACATCTATCATTAAACTTTTGTCTACTATAAAAGCAAATTTGTAAGTTCTCCCCATTCATATATTTTTTAAGAAAATATGAATAATAATTCGTAAAACTAAGTGTACACCAGGCAAGTTATTTTATATAATATGTGCTAATATGTGATATGTGCTAAGTATATAACACTAGTTCCTTGGTCAAATCGAGAACTACTACTCCTAGAAAGTAAAATTTCAAATAAAAGGTTGCCTCTATCCTTAATCTTTATTTATTCTCGATATATTTACTTGTTACTGACTTCGAAAAATTGGCATTTGCTTGCTACATTTACGTCTGCAAATTTAAGGTTAGGGTTGTAA
This sequence comes from Stenurella melanura, assembly GCA_963583905.1. NCBI lineage: Eukaryota > Metazoa > Arthropoda > Insecta > Coleoptera > Cerambycidae > Stenurella > Stenurella melanura. The sequence goes on along the minus strand of OY757314.1, from coordinate 63,663,705 downwards.
AGAAATTCTTATTTTATACTATATACTATCAAAACAGTACCTGAGAGGTCAACCACTTGTAGAAATTACACGAACTGCCGAGACTGCCTTGCCTGCGGCGCCTGCGTAACTCCAATCAGCCGCACTTGCGGGGCTTTCAATTATATGACCGCCACTGCCATGGCTGCCGACAGCCTGCCTAAAATTCGGAGAACGAGTGCCGACGGTGGTTTACCTCTCGATAGACAACTACTGAATTTCATAATGATCCGTTGAATAGTTTAATGCTTATAAATAATTACTTATCACTGACTTTCTGCGAATCATTTCTCTTATTCTCGGCGTCTATTGGATGTATAACAATAATAATTAAAATTATGCCATAATTCAAAAAACGAAAACATTAATGGATCTCAATTTTACTGTCATCACTACATATTTACTAATGAACTGTGGTAATATGAAGGTCAAATTTTAATAATTGTAAAAAATACGGTTTTTTTTCAAAAACCATGTCGATAAAATGTGAGTATTTGCAAGGATCAGTTAACGAACGGAAAACCCTTTAAGTCTATGCTGAGAAGAAATAAAGATGGAGACACCTTTTTTATTTGAAACTTTTTTCTGTTTAACAGTTTCTAAGAATATCGCGTATAGACAAATTACACCAATAAATAACTAATACTATACGCATAACACTTATTGGATAAAACAACTTGCGTGGTGTATATTTTTGATTTTAACAATGGTTGCTAATTTTTGTTTATTGGTAAACTACCATTATTTGAGGGAGACTACAAAATAAAAATTCAAGAAATCCTGAGGAATCCCCTGAGGATCCAAGAGTTTAAATTTTGATTTGTTGAATTATGTGACAGCTAAAGCTTTACACATACGAAAACTAAACAACATTAAAATGTTAAGTTTTCTATTTAGTTATAAACAAGAATTAGTACTATAATAACAAACAAGACTGCAGCTACGGACACGTATTTCGGAGTTATTGCTCTTCATATATGGCACATGAGGTACGAAGGTACAAAATAGAGTACCTACAATATACTGTGCTTTCCTATCTTTGTTTTTCTTGCTTTTAACAATATAACAATATTATTTATGCCATGCTACGCTGATGAGGAGCAATAACTCTGAAACGTGTGTCCGTAGATGCAATATTGCATACCACTAATTTTTGTTTATAATTTTTATCGGACCACATCAACTCTTATTATTTTTATTTAATATTATTATGTCCTTATTGACGATTATTATTAATTAATGCAGATTACTAATTATTGAATATTTTTGCCATTATGCAAAAATATAGATATACTCGTATACTCCATATTACAAATTAAAATTCTAGGGAAGCATAATACCTAGCCGTCTAAATTATAAATACTGTATTTATTGAAGGAATAATATGTTAAAAACGCATTTAGGTTAGAATGATAGGATAGATGTCTCGGGTGTCGGCATAACCTTTGAGCTTTGGCAGGTAGAATTTATATACAATCATGAACTAATTTGGAGCTTATACGTAAGTGGAATCGCGGTCATTCATTTCTATTTACTACTACATAGTACTATAAACACATAAAATAATATTTTATCGTTTTTAAAGGACCGCCCACTGGAGTTTCCCTTTCACCTCCCCTGTTGCAAATTTTAGCAGCTTGTCGAGGCATATCTACTCTTAAGGTCGATTAAAAGTACGCTCGATTTTGTTGTTTGTTCATTTTTTACACCGACCTCGATATCAGTATTAAGTAAAAAAAAAGTTCAACAATCCCAAAGACAGTGAAATTTTATTTCGTAATTTTTGGTGACAGTTTCTTTAAAGGCGCTTCAATTTTCTTAAAAAACGGTTTTTTTTTTGTTCTTTTTAATAGTCTCTTATGTACTTTCTATAAAACGAGAAATATTTCCATGTACCAAATTCCATATAAATACGTGAAAATTCGCAGATTTCGCAATCCTTGCAATCATCGGGACATTGGAAATGATAACATCATACCATAAACATTTTCAACTTTAAATAGCACGATCCACTACACCGCTGTATTTCCACCTTAAATGAAAACTGGTAACTTGACCCCCTGTGATATATGCAACCCATATTACATTTGCGTATATCAGCCGTTGCATACGATAGTCTCAGTCGACCGCGACAAACAAGTCGAACAAGTTCGAACAAAAACTGGTAACTCTACCCCATATACGAAAACAAACATTTCCAATGTAAAAATTATGCAATTATCGTAGCCCTATTGGATTCGACATTTAAATTTTTAACTTTTGACTTTCATGAGATTCAGTACCACCTATCTAACTACCAATTTTAACATAATATTACCAGTTGCGCATTCGCCAAATTTTCCAATAGAAAAAACTTATTTCCAATGTTTGTTCATTTCATGCTAGAAATATGTACATAGCTTGATAAAACAAATATGAAACCATCGCCGAGCCATACTCTACAGTTTGCAAGTTATTTCCAAAGAGATCGCCTAAGCCATTCCGGAGTAACGGGAAGAGCACACGATAAAAAAAATATCCCCCTACCTCGTTAAAATCGTAGGTAGCTACTTGGTACCGAGCTATAGAGAAAGCACCAGGAGAAAAAGTGCAGATCACAAGTGATGTGGTATTAAAATTAGACATGCCGGAAGGACATGGGAAGGAGATGGTAAGTGGCGACGGATATATAAACTAATACCAAACAATGTGAGCTGAGTGAAAAGGAAACAGACAGGTGGTTTACTACATGACCGAAGTCATCACTGGGCACGGATGTTTTCAAAACTATCTGCATGATAAAGGAAAGACAGTCATAGAAACGTGTGAATATTGCGAAATACGAACCTCGTGGAATTGGAGCACTCCCTATTTCAGTACCAAAGATGAGAGGAAGAAAGGGGTGAAATCACTCTCTACGTAGAGTATGAAGTTATAGCTGGGTCATTCTCAAAGTAACAACACTCTTTGCGTGATGATGTTTTTCTCTATTATATATTCAGTAAATATCTAAAAACCAGTCTTATTTCCACAGTCTATATGTTAAGTAGCAGTACCTACCATTAAAAAAAACGAAAAAAAAGATTCATCCACCAAAAAACCGATATAAATGGCTTTGATGTCCTATTCCGTGGAACGTGACAAAACCGAGTAGCTAAGTTTTGATTGACTTAATGGAAAACCCAGATATTGAAGTCACACAACAAACTGCTTTTATTACTACATGCATCAAAAGTTACATATATATGGATAACATTTTCTTTTTATTCCCAAAAATGTTATATTTTTATTGCTTAATATGTACGTTACTATTTTCTTGTCTATTCTGTGGACTTCTGTTGTAATACAAAATTTAAAATGTAGTTGGCGCTATACATGTCAAGGGTTAGTTCCATTTTTACACAATAACCCACCACTTTCATCTCAGTTGCCCATTTCAACTTGTATTGAGTGGTTGTTTTAGAAAGTTCTAGTGTCTGTGTACAAGTCTGATTGTAGAAGCATAAATTGTCCTTTCTGTTACGACTATAATCTAAAAAGTAAGTATTGAAATAGTTTCTAATTAGAGTAATTATTACCATCAAATCATCTATTTTTGGTCTAGGACAAATATAAAAACATAACCTCAAAATTACGGTTTTTATTCAGAATAATGTAAATAGATGTCCTCTCCGTGGACGTCTTTTCTGTGGTCATAATTTGTCCACAGAATGGACCGGTGTCCACAGAAAAGACATCTCAGACGTTTTTAGCCATATAAAAATTATTAAGTCAGCAGTATTTTTGCTGCTCTTATTAATTTAACAAATATACAAGTTAGTTATTTCTTTTCTTTAGGAAAATATGACGAGAGTAAAAGCCAGTTTGAGTGATGAAGAAAAAAAGATGAGGAGGAGAGAACAGAAAAAAAGAAGTATGAGAAAAGCTCGAGAAAGAGTGAAAAATGATTCTGCAAAATATGAGGAAACCAAACGCAAAGATAGAGAAAGATATCATAGGAAGAAGGAAAGTGGCCAGATTAAACGTATATCGGAAATGACTCCAAGACAAGCAAGAGCCCAGAGGAAAGTGTGGCGTGAAGATAAAAAAAAATACCGGGAATCAAAGAAGGTGAGACAAAATGTAGAAAATTTTATGTGCAGCAACACTCCACCAACTAGCCCTGTTCAAGAGTTTCAAGAAAATCCTGGTCCTTCAAGGGTAGCCATTACTGATCCTGATCATGTTTCCCTATCAACTAAGAGAAAATCTGTTGGTCGTAAAATAGCTATGAAGAACCGAATGCAACTGAAAAGAAAAGTAGAGAAGTGTGAGAAGAAAGTGGCCGATCTGAAGAAAAAGAACAAATGTTTACAAATGAAACTAATACGTCTTAAACAGAAAAATATAAAAAAGTCAACTCCTATTAAGACTGTCGAATCCATGCTAAATGGCCAAGAAGTTACCGAAACTGTGAAAAAAAAATTGCTTTTCAACGAAGTACTGCTAAAGCAAATTAGAGAAAATGTTAAACAAGAGAAAAGTCGCAATAAGAAAAAAGAAATGGGAAGATTAATCTCAGGCAAAGAAATTAGGAAATTTAAGTTCACAAAGTATCTTTCTGATGAAACAGGGTTGAGATCTGATAGGAAGAATACAACAAGATATGATCGTACACTCAAACACAAAAAAGCAGTTATTCGATTTCTGGAACTTGATGAAAATAGCAGATTGACTGCTGGGAAGAAAGAAACTATTACTAGGAAGAAAAATAAAAAACAAATTCGGCTTCTCAACGATAGCATGTTTAATTTACATAAAAAATTTTTGAAAGAAACTAATGACTGTAAGAGAATGAGCTACTCAACCTTTTGTAAGATAAGGCCTTTTTGGGTAATTATGCCCAATGCAAAGTCTAGAAATACTTGTCTGTGCCAGAGTCACGAAAATGCACGTTTCATAGTAATTGCTCTGAAAAAGTACAAGATCATTAACGATTCCACCCCAGAAGAAATAATAAGAAGTATTTGTTGTAATGGGCAGTTAAAGGAGAAGTGTCTCGAGCGCACGTGTAAAGACTGCAAACAAAATAAAACTAAATACAATACCTATGATAAAACTGAGAGAGTTACATATCAAAGATGGATTATAAAGAAATATGAAATTTTGATAAAAGGAAAAAATAAGACATGCAAAAAAACAATTAAAGAAACAGTCCAATGTTCAAAACAAAGTCTGGTGAATTTATGGAATAGTACTCTCCCAATTTTTATGAAACATTGCAATAATGCAATGCATCAATTCAGAGTAACAAAACAAGTTAAATCGGAGCTTACAAGCGAGGAGGCATTTTTACATATGGATTTCTCCGAAAATTACAACTGTAAATATGGGAGCGAAGTTCAATCTGCACATTTCGGTGGAGCTAAACCACAGTTATCCTTACATACATCTGTGTTATACTACTTCTATGAAACAGAAAATAAAGTTAGAGCTAAGCCCTTTTGTACAATTTCGGAGAATCTAAATCACGATCCTGCTATGATTTGTGCCCATCTAAATCCAATTTTGGATGAAATTCTTGAAATAGTTCCAAATCTGAAATACATTCACTTTCTTAGCGATAGTCCCTCCACGCAATACAGAAATAAAACTATATTTCAACTGATGGCTAAATATTTGTCACAAAAATTGAATGTAGATGCTATGTCCTGGCACTACACTGAGAGTGGTCATGGAAAGGGAGCCCCCGATGGTGTTGGTGGATGTTTGAAGAGAACTGCTGATTCCATCGTAGCCAAAGGACAAGACGTTTCAGATTTTAATACACTGGTTCAATGCCTAATATCCAACTGTAAAGGAATAAAAGTTATTCCTATTACTGACTCAGTAGTTCCTGAAATTCAGAATTTAGTTAATGATCCAAAAACTTTCAAGGGCACAATGAAGATCCACCAAATAGTTTGGTCGAGAAACACAGAAAATATAATGCAGGCAAGAAGACTCACTTGTAAGACGTGCCCGCCGAAAGATGTTTGTCCACATTATGGAATTGGAAACATCACGGTATTACAAAAGCATGACAAACTAAGATATTCAGATGTTTATTCTTCCGATTCATGTGATGACGAGAACGTTTCAGATCAAGACAGTGAAGAGCTAAATGTGGCCGATTACATTGTGGTAAAGTTAACAGGTTCAAAATCAGAAAAATATTATATAGCTATTATATTACAAATTGATGGCAACGATTTGCTTGTCAAATTCATGTGTAAATCTGGAACTGAATATTTTGTATTCCCAGAGAAAGACGATATATCTACTATAGATCATTCAGAAATTATCGAGAAATTAAAACAGCCTGCCATTAATAACAGACAACAGTACAAGTTTCAGTTAAATTATAATAAATATAAAATATAACAAACTATCTTAATTCTAGTGCTGAATGTTTGATTAGAATATTATTATATTATATAAGTAGTTAGTTTTAGTAGTTACTTTAAATCACACATGCAGAGAATAATTTATTTTATGTAAATACTAATATAAAAAAATGTCCTAGCCGTCGACACAAATGTCCCTTCTGTGGACAAATTAAATATAAGATATTCTTTTAAGTCGACTGTAACAATGACCTTTTATTTCTGTGTAAAATGTGTTTATATATGTTTCTAAGTTTTCTTTTTTAGAAATTTATGTTTTATTTAATAAATATTCCAAAAACCGAAAAAGAATGTCTTATCCGTGGACAAATATGTCTTTTCGGTGGACACTTTTTTTTAAAATTTAGTCATAAGGGACAAAATTGAAGTTCTTATGCAGTACCAACATTACTTAAGTTTATTGTTTAACTAAAGCTATGTAAAAATACTCTTGTGAAGAAATTGCAAAACTTTTCAGCATTAAAAAAATCTCAACCAAAAAGTGTAGTTATTTTGAGAATGACCCAGCTATGTTTTCCATCAACCTGGAAACACCTATCAAATGGGAAGCTGTCGTAGAATGATATATGGCAGATAATTTCGATAAAAGAGGATGGCAAAAGAGAGAGGAATATGGAGGCAACAGAGGTAATGCTCACGCGTAAGTTCTCCGTAAATAAGAAGGATAGGTTGCCCCTCCGCACAAAAAAAAAAAAACAGGAAGGCACATCCTATCACATTCACGTTCGCTCGAAATTGAAATGATTAAATTGTAAATAAATCATATCGCGATTCTATGTCTAGTAAATTAAACAAAACTTTCAAAAAATTAATGACCACCGTTTGGCGCCTACTCCGAGCCAACGCCCGAACCCGTCTGCCTTCACCCGTATCCCTCAAAACCCGTCTTTGGTTATCCACATTCTTACATTTCAAAAAAAAAAAATTAGAGTGTAAGTCGGAAAACGCTATCCCTGTTCGTTCCAGATTCATGTGGAAATCATATTTCATGAATTGAAATAAAAGCTTTCGAGTCTTATATAACTTAAAACATATCTAGAGCAGATAGCAATCTAGGGTTTGCAACATTCGATTTTCTATTCCTATTCGACAAAAAGACAAATTCGTTTATTGATTAGTCAGTAAGTTACTTTTAACAAAGTTTTCCCTCGATATGATGCTGAGATATCAGACGTATGCTAATCATCAGTCCGTATTTCCTATACTCTCAGGCGTTTATTTTATTATAATCTTTCAGTCACCGTATTTTTTGTGAAAGAAATTTAAATTCTTAGGAACCCTAAATAAAATCAACACGAAATAAATATATTCACTGGCTTATCGACGTTATGAAGTGAAGCTTACATAATATATTTTTTTTTTATTCGCCTATTTAACGACGGCCTATTTTCGCTATTATGGCTACGAAGACCAATCGAGACTAGCTACCCCCAACCTGAAAATTTTGTCGAACTTCTTATCTATAGAAGAGTAGCGATTTTTTACTTGCCAAACGTTTAATAGACAAAGAACCGACTGTTTTACAACCCCTCCGAAGGATGGCATATCCGCTATGTAACCCCCGCCTAAAGCTACATACCTTCTACGTGTGCACTGACATACAAGCCGTTAGAAAGTGGAGCGAGAACGCTGTATTTCCCTGGATGCTAACCGCGTCATTGCTGCGTTTTCGTTTCGAAATTGGCGGATGTCTCTACGCTCGCTCCCTAAAGCTTACATATGACGAATGAACAATTTTGGGAAAAAAAACACGTTGAATTGTTATGACGCGCGCTACACAACCGATGGATGTGTGGAACTTATTCAGTGGTATAACAAGCACAATTTGAGTGTTGTGAGTGCAAAGAAAACTTGAGGCAAAATATTATAATAATCCGAATCCAAATATTGACACATTTAGGGCCGGTTTTTCAATGCTCAGTTAAGCTAATCTAACCAACGGCTAACTCTTAACCGCCAGTCAAACCGTTTTTTCAGGTCACAGTTTCACCTAACCACCAGTCAAATTTTCGGTTAAAGTAGCTGGCACTTGAATGTGTCTGTTTGCTAATCTAACTGATGGCTATATATTGCTTTTATATTTATTAAAATGAGAGGTTAACTTGTTTATCTTCTTTGATTTTAACATAACATACCTATTTGTTTTTAAGTTTTATTCGCAGTAAATTGTAAACGGTGTAAAATAAGATGGAAGCATTTGATTTTGTAAGCGATGATGAACTAGAGTTTATAAAATTTATAGAATATGAGAGAAGGCCGTATGTCCTAAGGGAACGAAACAATCCATTTGAGGAATTTGATGATGTGGATTTCTTCATGAGATTTCGTTTGAGAAAAGATAGTTTTATTAATTTTGGAACAGATATAACATACAATTGAGACCATCACAAAGCGGTATTATCTGCTCTTGTGTTATAGATATAAATTCTGTAATATATAGTTACCCACAAAAGAGAAACATTTTGTTATTTATTTGGAACTGATACCTATTTTATGTTTCTTTTCTGTTCAGAAATCATTCTGTATCTCCCATAAACCAGTTGTTGCTAACATTAAGATTGTCCATTATTTTCAAAGGGCGACACAAATTTCATCCAAACTTTAAAAAACACTTGTAGGTTATGTTTAACTTTTCATGTCTGTCAAATAAGCGCCAATCAAATGATATCGCTGATAAATCAGTGATACCATCCCCGGTAAAAACTCAGTCACTTCTTGGCTACCTAGCCAATAGTTAAATATTGGGTAGAAAAACGGTTTGAACTTTAGCAGGAACTTTGACTGTCAGCTAGCCATAACTGTCAGCTATGTAACAGGCACTTTTAGCTGAGCGTTGAAAAACCGGCCCTTAGTGGTATAACTAAAACGAAACGTACAAGGTTTGTGCCGATCTCGAGCTTACCGTACCTTTAACGCTTTCGTATGCCGCACGGTGAGCGAGCGACACAAGTATATGCATGAAGCGACGAAGCGTACATTGTATACGTCGTTCAAATGAACGGCTCTTGATGAACAACTCATCTAGGTGAGCTGAACGAGCTGAGCGGGCTCACTGAAAATAGCTGAGCGACCCATCACTAATAGAGAATAATAGAGATGCGACACAAATAAATAAACTATAGCTGCTTCCTCTTAGCCGAAAAGAGTAATAAATATTATATCGGCTTCCGAGAATAGGCCTATCAAGGTGGCTACAGAAATGGTTTTCGCACTACATCGACAATTTAAGAGAAAGTAAGCAAGTAAAGTAGAATGTGAATATTTATCGAAACTGTAAAATTGCTTGAAGCGACTAAAATAAATTTCAGATGATATCAATCTTCAGTCCTTGCTAGACAATACATAAAATAACTGCTTTTTGAACATTATAAGATGCTAAAATATGCTTCAGAACGTGTTTCTTCTCAATGAGAGTGTGATAATTCCTTAGGGTATAGTCGACAAACAAGTTTTTGATTACAACAAAAATCAAGCTAGATTTGTATTCATTATTTCCCTTGTTTTAGTGCGAATGATAATCACTTTTACGAAAGATAATAACGCGGTGATACTTTTTAAAAACTCTTAGCCCTTTTCTAAAAAACATTGTCTTTCTAAAAGACCTATCTTTGAGACCACAGTCGAATTAATCCAAGAAGTAGTAAAAGAAATAAATGAGAAGAAATTTTCACACCCACTATTGTTGAAATCGAGGAACAGCAACAACTAGAACTCCTATGATCGATAAAATTTATAGGATACTCTGGTAAATCGGGATAAAATTGTCACATTTGTGGAATATCGATTAATGATTCCGTATTATTTTAGTGTCTAACTTGCATGCCCTGATAAAATGTTTTCGAGTACATAGTGCACATTAATTATAGATTACCTATATATGGTTAGAAATAAAAACTTAGCAGAAAAGAAAAACCTATAAAAAACTAAGGGATACCAGTAAAATTACGCAAGTGAGGTTCTGGCGAGAGATCGAATTTTGGTCGACTTTCCAGGTTTTGTGACAAAGTAACTCGTGACAAAAAATCAGTTAGTAAATTTTTGACAAACCTGTTTCATCGCTTGATATTAAGAAGAATAAAAATAGGTCTGATCATGGATTTAATGTCTGTTTATGGAAATAAAATAATTAAATAGCTTAATAATTGCGCGTACAACCTGTATAGATAATGAAGGAGATAATAATCCACAATTTGCACAAGCCAATTAGTTAGATGCCTATTTCATAATCACGTTAATTAGATGGCGAATTAGTAGAAACACACATTGAGAGAACATTATCCACACCGTGACCACATTGCATAACTAGATATTATAAGTAATAACCAAAGAGGTAATTTAAAAATACAAATAATGTGTACACGATTATCGTGTCTGCAGCTTTAAATGTTTTTTAAACTAATTTAGATTTCAAAATCATGGGAAATTAGGTAAAGATATCTTATTTATCATTTGGAAAATTGAGATTATCAAAATTCTTTGTTACGTTTTAGTTCAATAGTTATAAAGATTTCCATAACAAAAAATATTATCTGAGATTTTTTTTCTTAACTGTTAGTGGAGGGATCATACATCGCAAAACCACAAAAATCAGTTCTGGGGGTACCGCGCAACCCCTCCAAAAAACCACCCCTTCGGTGAAAAAAAGTTTATATTACTGATAACTTGTTAACCGTTGAAGATATAAAAACATTGCTCGTTATAAAAAAGAAAGCTTGACTAATTGCCTAAAAAAAAGCCCTCTTGTAATTTTCTTGTATATGCCATGGTTTTCGAGAAAATCGATATTGAAAAAAATTACAAAATTTGTATCACGAATTTTCGTTTATGCGAAATTTTTTGCGCGCGGCGTATAGAAAAAATTGAATTGGTTGAAAACCAAACATGCTAGGAAGAAAAATCAAAAAGGGTTTTAAAATGGATATAAAATACTCTCTTGTGTTTCCATTTTTGACGGATATTGATATTTATTAGCATATAAAAATAAGAATATAATATTTAACTATTCACAGGCCTATACAAAATAACTGACTAATATAAGTTATAAATACATTATCTTTTAGTTCAAGGTAGTACTTCAATGCAGAAAAGTTAGGAATAAGAATATTCACATTAACAAACTAACTTCAACATGGTGGTAACCATGTTGAAGTTAGCCAAATATTGGCCAATTTTTTATTGTTTCCTAAAAATAAAAAAAGGCCCAAACATCTTCAAAATTTAGCTCAAAAATTTTGTTTTCAGTTTATATATCATATAACTATTGTTTATAATCATATAATCATTTAATAGTTAAAAAATGGCACTAAAAAAATATCATCAAAAAACTGAATATGCAGCCTCTTTTGGATTTATTTTTGCTAACTTTAACATGCTGGTAAATTTGTAATGTGAATATTTTTATTCCTAATTTTTCTGCATTGAAGTATTACTTTGAACTTAAAGATAATGGCATTTATAACTTATAGTCAGTTACTTTTTTTATGGGCCTGTGAATAGTTAGATGCACAAAAAATCAGGAGATAACTATATTATATTATTTTTATATACTAATAAATATTACTAATAAATATCAATAGCCCTCAAAAATGGCAACACGAGATAGTATTTTATATCCCCTTTAAAACCTATTTTGATTTTTCTTCCTAGCTTGTTTGGTTTTCGAGCAATTCAATTTTTTCTATAGGCCGCGCTCAAAAAATTTCAAATAAACTAAAATTCGCGCACATTAACAATACAAATTTTGCAATTTTTGTCAATATACCTACATTTTCTCGAAAACCATGGCATATACAAGAAAATTACAAGAAGACTTTCTTTTAGGCAATTAGTCAAGCTTTCTTTTTTACGATGAGCAATTATTTTATATCTTCAACGATTAACGAGTTATTAGTAAAATAAGGCTTTTCTCACCAAAGGGGTGTTTTTTTTTTGTGGGGTTGCGCGGCACCCCCATAACTCATTTTTGTGGTTTTGTGATGTTTAATCCTCGAACTAACAGTTACGGAAGGAAAATCTCAGATAACATTTTTTGCGAGCTTCTGGTGTATTTTTACTTTAGCGACTGGACTATTTCTATACGTGTATGCATTATATAGTCCCTTCAAATTAGGAAAAATTAAAGAAATTTTCCCACAGCTACGAGACCAGTAAAAAGTGAAACATGTGGGTTATCTAAGCATGATTTTCGCCCCCCGCAGTTCTAAAAATGGGTGGTTTTAACTTCTTGCATCAGATTCAGTATCAAGTACTCAAAAAATACTTTTTTGTACAGCCGTACGTGAAGTGAGTATTTCACGTCATCAAAACAGTCGTCATACTCTGTAAGACATCTTCCTAATGTCGGACAAATATCCAAGACAGATGATTTAGAGAAACCGTCCATTTACCCTCTGAACTAGAAGGGACATGGCTGTAAAGGTTAGTTTTCACAGTTAAATCTACTGGGTAGCCAGTTAGCTAGTTGTTGGCCTCCTTACTGGGTAAAGAGCTACTGAAAGTACCGACTCGCACAATTTACACAATGCTAGTAGAAGCGGGCCAGTAGAAAAATTGCCAGTACAAAGATAAGCTCTCATTTCAAAAATGTATGTTATTGTAGAACATAGTGGTGTTCGTAACATATTATGGTCTTTCTCTGTAATTTTGGTAATGAAATTACGGAAATGATAGTTCAAGAAGCTAAGAGAAAGAAAAGAAGGGTCTGGGGTAAGAGACTGGCTGTGTAAGAAAAGTAGGGGGCATCATGTACCATATTAAAAGAACTCTATGATGATGACCCAGCTGAATATAAAGCTGCGATGAGAATGGCACCTAACCAGTTTGAGGAATTTCTAAGTTTAATAGCCCCAATTATTTAGCGCAAGGACACAATGATGCATTTCCTGCAGAATATGTTGCAAAGAAGTCATCCGAATGTTTCTACTTATATAAACGAGGTTAAACATCTCACAAATTCTCCTCTATATACAAGTCAACAAACTTGGCGCTTTGCTGGTCACTCCTCCTTCTCGACATTTCAAATATTTATGTGTTGAGTGGCCGAAGAAAGCAGGGAGAACTAACCTCAACTTACTTAAACCACGTGCATCAACTGTCCACTGTCTAATCAGCTACTGACCTTGTGCGTTCACAGGGGCCAGTGGCTGGCCCATTTACGTGGTGGGAGATGGTCAGTAGACAGTAGAAACAAATATATTTGAAGTGCCCACTTAGGAAGTACAAAGGAAGCATGAGCGACTTCACCTGTGTGACGCCAGCGTCGATCGAATACATAAATAAACTGGACATTAAACTTTAAATAACTATGTTGTGTATATACATATGCCATACGCTAAATAAATAAATAAATAAATAAATATATTTGAAGTAGCTGACTATGCCAGTTACTGGCCCACTCGTACGACCAGTAACTCACCCGCCCAGGCCCGTTCTTTTGTCATAAGGTCAGTAACTGGCAGTCAGCTACTGACTCAATCAGCTTGCACGCCAACTCGCACCGTGAAAACTTGCCTTAACACCCTGCAGCTGTTTGGATTGGTTTTCAATATAGTCGTGATTCAATTTTTTATTTTCTTTCATCATTTTGGTTCACTCTGATTAATGTATATAATATGAGTCTAAGAGTTCTTACGAGACTGATTCTAGCAGCGAAACTAGCAGCGAAAAAAAATATTTTTTTATTTGCATTTTTGAATACATGTATTGGTACGTAATGATAATATCAACATTTTTACCTACAAATTATGACCCAAGTGCTAATAAGAAGGCTATTAGCCTCAAATTTTCAAAATAATTTTAACTGCCAACACGCATTTTTCAGGTAAAACTCGTATTATAAGAAAAATACTAACCTGGCCTTTTTCGGACCGATTTTATAAGAAAGATGGCCTCTTTACCTTCAATTGAAAAAAAAATTAAAACCGTAGTACATCTAACATAGAAGTTAGGCCAGGAACGAGTGGACAGCGTTTTTGCTGCTAGAGCGTAATTTCTCAAGTAATATGTTAATAAAAAAAATTTGAATGGCCTGGCCCATTTCAAACCACTTTTAATCGTAGAATTGGTTCTTTAGCTTTAATAAAAAAAAAAAAATTAAGTCCCCAGTGCATCTAACATAGAAGTTAGCCGCGAAACAGAATACAGCGTTTTCGCTGCTAAAACGGAATTTCTCAAGTAATATTTTAATTAAAAAAAAAAAGTGAATAGCCTGGCCCATTTCAGACCACTTTTAATCGAAGGGTTCGAAGGGTGGCTTCTTTAGCTTTAATTTAAAAAAAAAAAAATTAAGTCCCCAGTGCATCTAATATAGAACTTAGCCGCGAAATAGAATACAGGGTTTTCGCTGCTAAAGCGGAGTTTCTCAAGTCATATTTAATTAAAAAAAAGTGAATAGCCTGGCCCATTTCAGACCACTTTTAGTCCAAGGGTGGGTTCTTTAGCTTTAATTTAAAACAAAAATTAAGTCCCCAGTGCATCTGACATAGAAGTTAATTGCAAAATAGACATTCACGCCGTACTCGCTGCTAGCATATTTTTTAAGATATACTAAAATAAAATGAGAACTATTAGCCTGGCCCTTTTCGGACTTATTTTTATCGAAACGTGGGCTATTTACCTTTGATTAAAAATAAAGATTAAGTCCCTAGCACATCTAACATAGAAGTTAGCCGTGAAACAGAATACAGCGTTTCCGCTGCTAAAGCGGAATTTCTCAAGTATTATTTTAATTTAAAAAAAGCGAATAGCCTGGCCCATTTCAGACCACTTTTAATCGAAGGGTGGGTTCTTTAGCTTTAATTTAAAACGAAAACTAAGTCCTCAGTGCATCTAACATAGAAGTTAATTGCAAAATAGACGATCATGCCGTTCTCGCTGCTAGCATATTTTTTAAGATATACTAAAATAAAATGAGAACTATTAACCTGGCCCTTTTCGGACTTATTTTTATCGAAACGTGGGCTCTTTACCTTTAATTAAAAGGAAAGATTAAGTCCCTAGTACATCTAACATAGAAGTTAGCCGCGAAACAGAATACAGCGATTCCGCTGCTAATGCGGAATTTCTCAAGTATTATTTTAATTTAAAAAAAGCGAATAGCCTGGCCCATTTCAGACCACTTTTAATCGAAGGGTGGGTTCTTTAGCTTTAATTTAAAACAAAAATTAAGTTCCCAGTGCATCTAACATAGAAGTTAATTGCAAAATAGACGTTCATGCTGCTAGCATATTTTTTAAGATATACTAAAATAAAATGAGAACTATTAACCTGGCCCTTTTCGGACTTATTTTTATCGAAACGTGGGCTCTTTACCTTTAATTAAAAAGAAAGATTAAGTCCCTAGTACATCTAACATAGAAGTTAGCCGCGAAACAGAAAACAGCGTTTTCGCCACTAAAGCGGAATTTCTCAAGTAATATTTTAATTAAAAAAAAATGAATAGCTTGGCCCATTTTAGACCACTTTTAATCGAAGGGTGGCTTCTTTAGCTTTAATTTGATTGATTGATTGATTTGCCAGCGTAAGGTGGGCATTGCTGTCAATTCCGGTGCAGGGAGATTTGTTCCACCACGCAGCCCGATCGCTCACCGATCATCCCACCGTGTGCCAGAACAAACCCCCAGTGCTTTTATATACCGCCGGACCAGCTGCATACGCTGGATTGGACATTGGACATGCTTGTTGTCAGCAGCGAGAGCCGCATGACGCATGGGGTAGGAGTATAGGATGGAGCGTAAAAAATTAAATAATAATAATAATAATAATATTTATTCATGTATAACTGTAGATTATACAGATATGAAACGTCAGCATAATGAAAATGCGTTGTGCATCTAACATAGAAGTTAATTGCAAAATAGACGTTCATGCCGTTCTCGCTGCTAGCATATTTTTTAAGATACAGTAAAATAAATTGAGAACCATTAACCTGGCCCTTTTCGGATTGATTTGAATCGAAACGTGGGTTATTTACCTTAAATAAAAAATAATAATTAGGTTCGTGGTACATCTAACATAGAAGTGATCACGAAATAGTCGTTGACAGCGTTTCCGTAGCTATCGAATTTTTTCGGACCAATTTTAATCGAAAGATCTTCCTTCAACCGCGAAACCGTTGACAGCGATTTCGCTTCTAGAGCGTACATTTTAAAAAACTGAATAGCTTAGCTTCTTTTACACCATCGAAGGATGGGTTGTGTAGCTCTAATTTCAAAAAATTTTAGTCCCTAGTACATGTAGCATTGGAGTTAGTCGCAATTGACCACCCGTGCTACTAGGGTATATTTTTTACATCAATTTGAATTGCCCTGGTCAATTTCTGACTACGTACAAAAAATATCTTTTGTCGCTTAAAAACTGCTCGCTACATTTTACAACGTTGAGAGTGTCAAGCATTAATTTAGGAATGTGTGTGTGTGTGTTAGCACGATAGTTGCGAAATTACTAAACGGATTGGGATGAAACTAAATAATATTTATTTATAATTGATTTCTAGTTTTGTAATGTGTTTCAGGTAAGTAATAAAATTGGAATTGATTGAAAAAATTCTGTCGTTTTAGTGAATAGTTCTCACTTTATTTTAGTATATCTTAAAAATTATGCTAGCAGCGAGAACGGGGTGAACGTCTATTTTGCGATTAACTCCTATGTTAGATGAACTGGGGACTTAATTTTTGTTTTAAATTAAAGCTAAAGAACCCACCCTTCGATTAAAAGTGGTCTGAAATGTGCCAGGCTATTCACTTTTTTTTAATTAAAATATTACTTGAGAAATTCCGCTTTAGCAGCAGAAACGCTGTATTCTGTTTCGCGGCTAACTTCTATGTTGGATGTACTAAGGACTTGATCTTTCTTTTTAATTAAAAGTAAAGAGCCCACGTTTCGATAAAACTAGGTCCGAAAAGGGCCAGGTTAATAGTTCTCATTTTATTTTAGTATATCTTAAAAAATATGTTAGCAGCGAGAACGGCGTGAACGTCTATTTTACGATTAACTTCTATGTTAGATGCACTGGGCACTTAATTTTTGTTTTAAATTAAAGCTAAACAACCCACCCTTCGATTAAAAGTGGTCTCAAAGGGGCCAGGCTATTCACTTTTTTTTATTAAAATATTACTTGAGAAATTCCGCTTTAGCAGCGAAAACGCTGTGTTCTGTTTCGCGGCTAGCTTCTATGTTAGATGCACTGGGGACTTAATTTTTTTTTTAATTAAAGCTAAAGAAGCCACCCATCGACTAAAAGTAGTCTGAAATGGGCCAGGCTATTCACTTTTTTTACATTAAAATAATACTTGAGAAATTCCGCCTTAGCAGCGGAAACGCTGTATTCAGTTTCGCGGCTAACTTCTATGTTAGATGTACTAGGGACTTGATCTTTCTTTTTAATTAAAGGTAAAGAGCCCACGTTTCGAGAAAAATAAGTCCGAAAAGGGCCAGGTTAATATTTCTCATTTTATTGTAGTATATCTTAAAAAATATGCTAGCAGCGAGAACGGCGTGAACGTCTATTTTGCGATTAACTTCTATGTTAGATGCACTGGGGACTTAATTTTTATTTTAAATTAAAGCTAAAGAACCCACTCTTCGATTAAAAGTGGTCTGAAATGGGCCAGGCTATTCACTTTTTTTTAATTAAAATATTGAAAAATTCCGCTTTAGCAGCGGAAACGCTGTATTCTGTTTCGCGGCTAACTTCTATGTTAGATGTACTAGAGACTTGATCATTATTTTTAATTAAAGGTAAAGAGCCCACGTTTCGATAAAAATAAGTCCGAAAAGGGCCAGGTTAATAGTTCTCATTTTATTTTTGTATATCTTAAAAAATATGCTAGCAGCGAGAACGGCGTGAATGTCTATTTTGCGATTAACTTCTATGTTAGATGCACCATTCGACTAAAAGTGGTCTGAAATGGGCCAGGCTATTCACTTTTTTTTTAATTAAGATATTACTTGAGAAATTCCGCTTTAGCAGCGAAAACGCTGTATTCTGTTTCACGGCTAACTTCTATGTTAAATGCACTGGGGACTGAATTTTTTTTTAAATTAAAGCTAAAGAAGCCACCCTTCGATTAAAAGTGGTCTGAAATGGGCCAGGCTATTCACTTTTTTTAAATTAAAATAATACTTGAGAAATTCCGCTTTAGCAGCGAAACGCTGTATTCTGTTTCGCGGTTAACTTCTATGTTAGATGTACTAGGGACTTAATCTTTCTTTTTAATTAAAGGTAAAGAGCCCAAGTTTCGATAAAAATAAGTCCGAAAAGGGCCAGGTTAATAGATATCATTTTATTTTAGTATATCTTAAAAAATATGCTAGCAGCGAGAACGGTGTGAACGTCTATTTTGCGATTAACTTCTATGTTAGATGCACGGGGGACTTAATTTTTGTTTTAAATTAAAGCTAAAGAAGCCACCCTTCGATTAAAAGTGGTCTGAAATGGGCCAGGCTATTCACTTTTTTTTAATTAAAATATTACTTGAAAAATTCCGCTTTAGCAGCGGAAACGCTGTATTCTATTTCGCGGCTAACTTCTATGTTAGATGTACTAGGGACTTGATCTTTCACTTAATTTTGGTTTTAAATTATAGCTAAAGAATCCACCCTTCGACTAAAAGTGGTCTGAAATGGGCCAGGCTATTCACTTTTTTTTAATTAAAATATTACTTGAGAAATTCCTCTTTAGCAGCGAAAGCGCTGTATTCCGTTTCGCGGCTAACTTCTATGTTAGATGTACTACGGATTTAATTTTTTTTTCAATTAAAGGTAAAGAGGCCATCTTTCAAATAAAATCGGTCCGAAAAAGGCCAGGTTAGTATTTTTCTTGTAATACGAGTTTTACCTGAAGAATGCGCGTTGGCAGTCAAAATTATTTTGAAAATTTGAGGCTAATAGCCTTCTTATTAGCACTTGGGTCATAATTTGTAGGTGAAAATGTTGATATTATCATTACCTACGAATATATGTATTCAAAAATGCAAGCAAAAAAAATTTTTTTTTCGCTGCTAGTTTCGCTGCTAGAATCAGTCTCGTAGGGTTCTTCCTTGTTGCATACTACAATTCATATGAACCAATTGGCTTTTCCTTTCACCAACACACTGAGTTTGGTAACTGTTAAACCATTAATTCGGATAATCTCTAACATCATTAGTTACTGGCAAATTAATTGACATTTGGCATGGCACCGTATCATACGCATTGGCCCAGTTTAATGATATGGCAATGATTGTTCTCGTTTATCAACTATTTATTTATAGAATTAATAACTTCACACAGAGCATGCGCAAAATCAAAACAGCATTAAAACTTTATTGAGTGTTTAACATGAGTAACAAATTGCAAACTATAGTAATTAATAATAATTCGTAAGCTTATTTTATAGCAAACTTCAGAAGTTAATCTGCAAGCCCTAGAAATTATTAATTAATATACAAAAGTTGCAAGGTGAAGCTTAACAAAGCTTAAAGCGAAAAAAATTACCCCTATGTGTAAACTTTCGGACTCTTTAGACTTTGTTTTTTGTCATTAAACTTGCTGTATAAATTTTGTAAAGTTTGCGTTCTCGCATATCGCAAAACTTAAAGTTGAACGCCAAGTACGTAATAAAAACAGTCAAAGAAGTCGTAGCACGATACAATCGCATATTGCTCTTCTTGGTGTCTGTTAAAAGTGGCTTCATGAAGGCGCGACATTATATTTTTATATAACTAATAACATAGGCGCGCAAAAAATCTTCGTTCACAAAGGAGGAGGGTCAATAAGGCCCGATTTCAGCCGCTTTTAATTTGGAAAAAAGTCATTGGAAACTTAATTGTGAACATAAATACAGGGTGTAATTAGTTTCATGTCATTAAAAAAACAGGTGGTAGGAAACAACATGACAAACACAAAAACCTTATATAACATGGGGTCTAAAGCTCATAGTTTTGGAGAAAAAAAAATAAACAAAAATTTCCAAAATATTTAATAACCTAGTTTGAGAACTGATGGCATATTGGGGTAGGTTTTATTGCCTCGCGTCTTGTCGCACGAGATACTCTGATATTCCTGCAAATAAGTATGCCGACAAAGCAGTTAAAAGCGACCGACAGAGGACATCGTCATGTTTTTTGCTTCTTCGCGGCCAATTATCATATAGTGGCGTGTGTGAGTCGGAAAAAACGCGAAAATGGTAAATATTTTGAGCCGGAATGAAATTACCTCCCCCCCCGTTTTCGAGGTTGCTGAACACGATGGCGGAGTCAGAATTTCTCTTTGGGGTTGCACAACCCCTCAAACAGGCCAAAAACCACCCCCTAGAGGCATTTAACGCGATTTAACAGGTTTCCCTTCAGAAAATAGTACTTTCCTCCCGTTTTCAAGGATGTTGAGCACGGTGGTGGTGTTCGTAATTGCGTCCGACCCCTACCAACCCCTCCACCGGCCAATACTCGCCCCCGAAAGGGGTGAATTTTTTTTCTCGGATTATCAGCGGCAAATATATATTTCCCCCGTTTCCAAGGATGCTGAGCACGGTGGTGGTGTTCCCCATCGCGTCCGACCCCTAGCAACCCCTCCACCGACCAAAATAAGATTATTCTTCCCGTAAAAAGCAACCTCGAAAACGGGGAGGGGAGGGAAATATATATTCCGAAAAAAAAAATTTACCCCTTTCGGGGGCGAGTATTGGCCGGTGGAGGAGTTGGTACGGGTCGGAGTCGATTACGAATACCACCACCGTGCTCAGCATCCTTGAAAACGGGGGGGAATATATATTTGCCGCTGATAATCCGGAAAAAAAAAATTCCCCCATTTCGGGGGCGAGTATTGGCCGGTGGAGGGGTTGGTAGGGGTCGGACGCGATGGGGAACACCACCACCATGCTCAGCATCCTTGAAAACGGGAGGAAAGTACTATTTTCTCAAGGGAAACCTATTAAATCGTGTTTAACCCCTCTAGGGGGTGGTTTTTGGCCCGTTTGAGGGGTTGTGCAACCCCAAAGAGAAATTCTGACACCGCCATCATGTTCAGCATCCTCGGAAACGGGGAGGGAAGGTAATTTCATTCCGTCTCAAAATATTTACCATTCGTCCGACCCACACACGCCACTACTATTAGGCGTGCTATATCTCCCTTGTAATATTCTCAAGTAATAATTCCAGTTTTGTCCTTACTTGGCAAAGAACGCACGCATGACACGACGTACCCGTTCCTTGGTTTTGTCTGTTTTCTTTTTGAATTTTGTGCCACTTACGTTAAGATTTATTTGATTGACTTATCGTTCAAGTCGTTAGTGCTTGGTTACGTAAGACTTCTCGTTCGTGCTTTTTGTGTTACTTTTTTCTTTTACGTTTTTCTTTTTGTTTTCTTTGTTGATAACGTTAATTCACAGTTTAGTGTGGTGTTTTAAAACGCAGATTTTGGACATTATGGGAGATTACACTTATCAAGAGCTCGCGGATATGGACTTGGTACATGGAGAAAGTGGTGGAAAGGCTGGTGCGGAAGAGCTTTAGAACAATTGCAACGACGTATTTTAATGTGCATAGAAACCATAAAAAATGATCCTAATTTACCAAATGTGTTGAACGGAGTAAGTATGTTATTAGTTCGACGTACCGAAATGTATATACGTGGAGATGGAGGTCATTTCGAACAATTTTTGTAAAAAATTCAAAAGAATTGTTCAGTTATTGGGTATTACCTATTGGGCATTAAAGGTATGATTATTATTATTAGTATTCATTGTCTTGTTTTTATCTGTTTATTATTGTTTACATTCATTTTCATAGAGACCAAAGACTTGATTTTTAGTTTTCGATACCTGATTGGGAAAAATTATGCGCTCAATTCGTTAAAAAGATCAGATTTTTTCCGAACTTAAAATACACAACTATTTTCTATTATCGTATCTCGGACGTCTAACTGTTCGTTTTCCAATTTCATAAAACAATTACTAATTTTTTAAACTTTTAACACAATGTTACAAATGTTAATAAACCACTTTTAAATTTTATAAATTGTTATTTTATAAACGACAATAAAAGCTACAATAGCTTTGTTCCAAATTAGAAAACACATGTAAACAAATCATATTTAAACCCCTGCGGCCATGCTATGCTTGCGTTGTGCGGAAAGAGAAGTAATTATTTACATTTTCATAATTAGTGGTATAAAAAGTTCAATACAAATAATCCCATCAAAGTGATTACTCGTTGGATCGGAACGATTCCCCACATGCCCAGTAGCCACAAATGCAAAAAGGGGTGGTTAGTGGAGGTTAGGGGAGAAATGAATGTTGCTATCGTGCTGACCACCCTCGAAAATGGGGATAAACAGTTTAAATTTTTGGAAAAATTTTAGTATTAGTGGAACGGGTAGTTTCAACCCCAGGGATTGACATGTTGGATGGTCCATGGAAGTCCATACGGCCTACCCGAAAAACCCGATCCGACAAGCCCTCGCATGTCTAGAATTGAAAAAACGCGGAAAGGGGGTGGTTTGTTTAGGGGTAGTTCCAGAGAGGCAGGAGGCCTAAAATTATCACCATCGTATTAAGCATCCTCGAAAACGGGGGAGTACCTGGGTCTCGTCCTGGTCACAGCACTTTTCAAGTTTATCCCTTTTTTGCAACTTTTTCATGGACTATAAGCGAAGTGAGTGATGCGTGTGGTGGGCCAGTACCAAGCAACAGATATATTTTGAGCCATAAGAGGGACTCGGGAGCGTACTTAAGGCGATAGATAAGGTACGATCCAACATAAAAGCGTAGAAACATGAAAATGGATGGGAGGGGTGAAAATGACTTGGGGAGAGTGGGATGTCTCCGTTTAAGCTGAAAACTTTTTTAAAAGGTATATTTACGTTCACAATTAAGTTTCCAACGATTTTTTTCCAGATTAAAAGGGAGCTGAAATCGGGCCTTATTGACTCCTCCTTTGAGGTCGAAATCACGAAATTTTGCACTACTTTCTTTTTAATCGCGAGAAGCATAGTTATAGGCGTTAAATATGATTTGTTTCACGATTTAATAAAACCTGTTGGAGAGATATCGCAATTTCGACCTCAAAATACATGGAATATGGCGTTCTGATATCTGAAAAAAAACATATTTTTTTGTGTACCCCTGTGTAATTAAAACAAAATCCACCTCCGAACTTCGGACGTATCAAACACATCTATACTTCAACAACAACCAATATATCTTTTGATATAAAAGGATATTCTCTATTATTAGAAAACAATTAAAACCTATATTTAGTGCTTAACCAATACAATACCTACTTAAATATTTAACCGCTAGGAATTTCTGGATTAATTTATCTAACTATTAATAGGAAACAATTCATGTGCCTACTGCCTAAACAAATTATTCCAGAGCAGTAATAAGTAGGTAATTTAGAATGATTAATTTCAGTCTATTCTTTTAAATAATTCGATTTCCCATGTTTTTTAGTTTTTAAACCTTCTAATGGAAATAATCTTAAGCCTCTATTCTTTACGTGTAAAACTTCAAAATGATGCCTAAATCAATGTTTTTTTTTTCTAACAAATATTTGCATAGATAGAATCTGTTTTGTTTCCTTGGTCAATTATTTTTAGAGTTGTACCTTTTTTTAAAACTTTTCATCGACTCTCTAATCAAACTTATAAAATATTGAACATTTGATCGATGAACAATCAATAATTATTTAAACAATTATCGATTGTTTAAAACATGTTCTGTATGTTAAATATTTGTAAAATTGAAAGAAATTTGAAAAGTCATAAAAAACTGCAACTCTCTAGTTTTGTTCCGAGATATATTAATTTATTCAAACATATATAACCTGTTAGTAAGAGGAGATATTTCGTTGTACATACACCCTATCAATAAAAATTGCACGGTGTTCTTTGACAAACGGAATCTTTCAAAAAACTCACTGGCATCCCACATTAAATAAAATAATAAAAACACTTATCATCTGTCGAAGAACTCGCGGAATTCTTCTGTTTCTAATATATTCTATCATTCTTCTACTTTTCTTTTTGGGACTTCTTGCCACGTGTATCTTCTAAATGACGTCCTAGGAATTTACACAAAGAATATATAAATTAAAATACATGTGGCAGGCACTCCCAAAAAGAAAAGTAGACGAATTAAGAGGATGCCACAACAAACTTTTAAACAATATATTGTTATGCCAATGGCGCCCCCTATGTGGAAGTAGCATGAATTAATAAGTAGGGATTGCAAGAACCCAGTCAATGCCGGAGGAGTCAGTTTCAAGTCAGTTCGAGTACATTTAAGTTTAGATAAATCCGGAGTAAGGTATAAGGGCTGTCCATAAATGATGTCACGCTTTAAGGGAGGAGGGGGTTCTGAAACTTGTGACACTGATAGGAGAGGGCGGGGGGGCTCAAAGCAATTGTGATGTCAAAATACAAGAAAATAATTTCATGCATAGTATTTTGATTTATTTCTTACTAATCAGCATCTCTGATATTAATAATTTATATAAGAGTCAGTGTGACGTGACAGACAGGTGGTGGGGGGGATCAGACAAGCATGACGTGACACTGCGGGGAGGGGGTCAAAAATTGGCAAGAGAGGCGTGACATCGTTAATTCCATTATGCATACCTATATAACATTACTCGGATCTCGGTTTCAACTGTCAATATTCATAGTTTCAGTCTGAACGATTTAAAATTAAATTTTGTATTGATCAAAATTTCGTACAACGGAATTGGGATAAACCAGGTTTTACGTTTAAACTGCCTTTATACAACTTGCCGTTAATGCTTCTCACATGGATATAAAAAAATACGCATGTGTAATCACAGGCACTTACGAAATGCCATTTCTGCACACAGATTAAATAGCAGAACACACCTTTCTGAATTAGACACATCTTACCATACCCGACGCTGCCCATCTACCGGCAACCTTTATAGCCAATCTTTCCTCGTCACTTTTGCACTACTTTGTCTTTGAAAGCCTTTTTATCTTCAAACGCTTTCCTGGTGCTCTCTTCGTCTCTGTTTCTTGATGTTATGTTGTTTGTTTCTCTAAATTCTTCTCAACAAGTCACCGTTATTAAAATTTTTGGTTTGTACAATAAATTTTATTCACAACCCCAAGTTTACAAATCATCACTTAACTTTATACTGAAAAATGCAAGTGTCCGTAAAGTTGTAGTTAATTTGCAAGAGTCAACTAACATGAAAGTTAACTTGCGATTGTAAAACCGGCTGTAAGAAAATAATATATTAGACGGCTGGAGCTGGGTTTTTCATTCAGATTTTTTCTCGTACCAGCAACCAAATTGATTCAGCGTGGCGCCCACTTTTTTTTTATATAAGTTTTATTATTTTAAATCCCTTTAAAAAATATCAAATATTATTACTTTTTTTAATTCGTCCTCGCAGAAGGCTTTTTCAGTTTTTAATTTATTTTATTTATATTAAGTTTAAAGTGAACCGGATCCGCCCCCCTCTAGTACCTCTATTGACGCCACAGCGCTGCGCCGCCTTGGATGTTTGGCTGACTCCGAGCCAGAATTCAGGGAGGCACTTGCATGTCAACTAAAATCTGTTTTAACTTGACTTCAAATCGCGTGTTAGAAATTCAGATAGGTTGAATGTACAGTTTTTTTCATTTTATTTTATATTGAGGAGTGTTTTACCGATTAAATTAAAATCATAAAATTAAAAATGTCTAAAATTAATATTACTTACAAGAAGGCTGCAAAGAGTAACCATTCAAGTGTGCAACACTTGTATAAAAAGTGCTATGAATGGACGAGGAGTACTCTGGTTTAATTATTTTTATTAAATTAAGTACAATTTTGCTTTCAAACATTCAAGCTTGTTGGTCGCGCGAGTTCAATCGCAAATTTACTACAAAGTGAAAATTTCTTGTATTATTAGAAACAGACGAAAAATTGTTTTTTTGTCATTTTAGTAAAATCGAGAAAGACTAAAAAGATCTAAAACTAATAAAAAAAAACCTTACAGATGGCTAAACAAATATCTTAACATGTGCTAGAAGTTGTCAAAATGGGTGGATGTTTAGTGAATGCGATGCAACAAAGTCGAAATACCACTTAATGAACTGTAAATTAGATTATTTTTATATTTCGATGTTATGAAAAAAAGTTACGTATGTACTTTAATGAGAAGCAATTTATAAAAAACGATGCACTCTACCCTATAGAAAAATGCACAGAAACCCAGATCTTGTCCGTCCCTTCGGCGGCTACGGGCTTTGCGGGATCAAGCGCTAAATGTCCAAAGTAGCCGACCAGAAACCATAGAATTGATTGAAACCGCAGCTGTGATGGAGTGACTGGTGGAATAAAGTGATTTTATCGACAACAGTGTCAAGTTCAATCTGCTACAACCAACGACCACACCAAGAAAATTTGTGACTTTGTTTCGTGCACTCATTCCAGTATCTTTTTGGTAGAAAAATATTTATTACAATAATGCTAACAGTGACTCAAAATTAAGGCATACTGACTGCGATTTTGATACCATAGACGTTATTAAATAACTGATGGTACGTTTTTATATTCATATTTATCGTGATCACTGGATAAAGTCTACTTTTACTTCCACATCCACATAGTGAAGTGGAAGTATTGCAAAATAAATTTCATTTTTTTGTTGAAATAGGTTTAGAATATCATGAAACGTCGAGATTTTAAATTTGAGCGAAAAAAATTTCTCCACTCCACTAGAAAAAGGGCTGATAAAATTGAGATATTAACTTGAAATTTGGTACACGTATTATAACGATACCTAGAACTAGATTATATTTTGAGATGATTCCGTTGAAGGGTTGGGGAATAAATAGGGGTAAATAGGGGAAAATAAGTAAAGCAGGCTGGTAAGAGTACAGAAACTTGGAATTTGGTGTATATACTATAAGCAAAGGCCTCAGATGTTTTTATAATATTTCCATCCCCTCCGCATCACCACCAGTCGATTATAAAAGGGGTTGATAAAATAAAATTGAGATATTCACTTGAAACTTGGTACACATATACAGGGTTGGGCAAATGTGTGGAAACACCTGATTTCTGGCTAAACTATAAGTGCGATTAAAAAATACCCTTAACAAAAGTTTTTGTAGTATTTTTATTTTGATTTTCAACAGCTATCCTATTTTTCGAGATGTGACGTCATCGACAGTTTTTTTTAAATGGATAACCCTGTATATTTTTACATTTTCAGATAGACAATTTTTCATCAATTATAGTGATATAGGGTTTGGTGGGTGTGCGGCTTTTCTTCGTTTCTCAATATTAAAGTGCTCAATATTTTGTAATAAGAAATTTAATTATCATTAACTAATAAATATTTATTACACTTTATTTTATTATTTTATTTAATATTTAAAAAACCACAAGCCGCACACCCACCAAACCCTATATCACTATAATTGATGAAAAATTGTCTATCTGAAAATGTAAAAATATACAGGGTTATCCATTTAAAAAAACTGTCGATGACGTCACATCTCGAAAAATAGGATAGCTGTTGAAAATCAAAGTACATCACTGAATAGAATAAAAATACTACAAAAACTTTTGTTAAGGGTATTTTTCAATCGCACTTATAGTTTAGCCAGAAATCAAGTGTTTCCACGCATTTGCCCAACCCTGTATACTCTAACGATAGGTACCTACAACTACATTATATTTTGAGATGATGATGGATGCCCTCACCCATTTTAAGTCATATAAGTCTGAAAGTAGTGCAATAGCTGAAAAAATCATATTTCATTTTTTAAAACATTTTTAATAAAAACGTGTTTTAAAACGTTTTCTAATATATATTTTATAGATTGAATGTCACAACAAATAGCGAATAAACTGTCTATCTACAACATCTACAGTTTTTACCGTATTCTGAATCAAACATAGCTCCTTCGTCAAATTAAAGTTAAACAATTTAAAAGCAAGTAAACACAGACAAAAAATTTAACAAGAAGCCTGATCTAAAAAATAATCTGGAAAATTTAGCAAACTATATATTGAATGCCTTAGTTCATCTTTTTTCATTAAAACTAGTTATTGTGAGTTTCCTGTATAATGTTACATTTTGTTTTTATTTATTTTTTTCACAGATATAATAAATCGCAGTATGGATAACAGAACCAAAGAGATAATGGTTTCTGGTATTTAGATACATACTCATTTCTTGAAATAATATATTTCCGTCTGGATTTATCACCTACGAGCGATATTCAGGGTTTTAGAAACGTGCCGTTCAGATGCAATTGTTTCAAATTAACTGACAGCTCATTATTTAAAATTTGTAATAATTAATTTCGATGGTTTGGTCTCTCAATAGAAATCTAGGTATACGCAACGACTTCACGATTCCCTTCACAGACAATGCGAATATGTTAATATCACTAATCTAAGCTGGGCTAAAATAGATATAATATGAGGTTTCTCTTGTAGTTCCTCAGTCAAGGATATGATACTTAACTGGAATCGCGAACAGGGGAAGCAGCAGCTTCAGCAACTTCGAATCCTTACCGGAGAAGTCAAGACGAAAGTACGAGCATGGTTCAAGTGAGTTTAAGGAATGCTGCAAGAAAAAAAGAGTTGAAGATGTTTCAAAAAGGTTATTTTAGCGCATTTGAAGAAAAATAAAAAAACAACAAAAACATTTACGATGTTGCTGTATACTAAATTAGAATTGTTCTTAGGAAGAGCTCTAAATATAGATGAAAACATGGAGATTTACAAGTTGCCCAAATTGGTTCCATATTTTCAGAAACAGTCAGGGTAATATCATGCTAAAAAGTTTTGTACTGATTAATTTAATTTATGTCATTTAATAATTACTGTATAAGAATTGCTTTATTTTATATACTGTTTTCTAATCATGAGAATCCTTGGTGCATATAGACGGGGCGAAATCGTCAAATTAACTATAAATAATATTCAAAATGTGAATTTCATATTATTGTTAGTGCCCGACACAAAAACGCATACTGAACGCACTTTCAAATTCGGACTATAACGACGTTTACCAAAAGTATAAAGCCATGCGTCCTATTAGTGTCCCTAATCATCGGCTCATCGTTAAATATCTCAGCGGACCATGTTCTCAGCAATTCGTTGGTACTAATAAAATGGGAACCACCCCATTGCTAAATGTCAGGTGTGTTAGATTGTCAAATAGAATCAATACACTGGGCACTGATTTATAGTACGGCAGCCCGTAACAAAAAATTTCGACTTATCGCCTAATGGGAAATGACCGTGCCAATGCTCATTTCTTTGAACAAGGATAAAAAAAGTTCAGAGCGACTAAAATTTTTAGCGTTGCGAAAGGGTTGAAATGTATCCTACAACACGTAAAAAATAAAGGGTCATCTAAGTAATCACCGTTTACTGTTTCTTGGTGCTCATAAATATGCATAGTACAAGAGAAAAATAAAAACTGAAATCTTGAGTGCTGCATGAAGATATAAGGGGTTAAATACTGAAAACTGGAAACAGGTGAAATTCGTGTCATCGCCAAATGTCCGTTCCGACAATTCTCGTATATTTCTGAAGTTTTTCTACGAAAAAAAAAAAAATAAAAACGGACGTTTTAATCGTTGCACATCATAGTACTTGCATTTCAATTCTGCGTCTTTTTTAGGCTAATTTTGGTATTCCCTAATGTCCGTTCTCTAATCAAAATGATGTTTAATATCAAAAAACATGTAAGAAAAATATGAATGGACAATTTTCAACTTGATATGTTGAAAAAAATCATTTTCCGTCGCAATTTAATAACAAGAGCGCAAAGTGTCATATGTTGATACAGCTGCGTAAAACTTCGCTCCCTATGATTTTTTGGGAGCTTAATCGAATGCCAGTAGTCTCAGTACCCCTCACCCCTCTCGCACGCACCCCTATGGGTAAAAAATCAGCTCATAATTTTATCGAGCTTTAGAGCAATTTTACTAATAAATTTACGTATTTCATTTTAGAAAAAAAAAACACGAGCATCCATTCCATAACAAATGGCGCAACTTAGCGGCCATATTGCCTGTGATGCCAATGCCGCGGTGGTAAATCCTGATGTCAATACAGAGATGCTTACATCGGTGCCATGGGTAATCGAGGGGTATAGCATCTCTATGAAACGAGCGCTATAGCGTCGAGATGCATTTAGTATATTATATAGCACGTCTATTAAGTACGCGCGCCACCGCGTCAACATGCGAGCGCACTGCATTTCGTGCAGCTATGCAGCATAGGAAATGTCCATTCACTTTTTTTCCCGATTATTTGAACCATATTTTATAATTTAAAAAAGGTTTCACCCATTAGGGAGAAACCTTTTTATGCCATTTTCTTACAATACAATTTTGCTTTTAACTTCCCCCACAATAAAATTGTGG
Organism: Stenurella melanura; assembly: GCA_963583905.1. Lineage (NCBI taxonomy): Eukaryota > Metazoa > Arthropoda > Insecta > Coleoptera > Cerambycidae > Stenurella > Stenurella melanura. Next base: position 63,632,914 of record OY757314.1, on the reverse strand, counting down.
GAGGTTACTAAAATTGGTCCAAAATCAAAAATTGAGATAACATCAAATCTTTACGTTTTGAGGTCCCAGGAACCCAAAAAAATGTTTTTTGATAAATGTCTGTGTGTGTATGTGTGTGTGCGTGTGTGTGTATGTGCGTTTGCACAATTGCGGCGAAACTACTGGACGGATTTGGATGAAACTTTGCATGAGGGTTTCTTTAGTGCTCTAGAAGATCTGAAAAGGTTTTGGTTGAGATCGGATTACGTTTAGTGCCATTTTGGCACATCAACTTGTTTATTTTATTATTACTTACAATTTGTAATCTAACCATTGGAAAGCAGTTAAAATTCCGATTTCAACGGTATATACGGTATATCACACTTGCACCTTTTTTTATATACCTACATTTTTTTATACAAATTATTGTATAGAGAACAAACAGAATTCAATGTATCTATACTACCAACATAGGTAAAACTATGTCGTAAGTTTTCAGTGGTCCAGTGGGCTAAAGCGTCGACTTACAAATCAAGATATCGACGGTTCGATCCCAACACAGTGCGTTTTTCTTTCTTTCAAATTACAGTTAAAAAGTAGCAGACTGCTGTTTAGCAGCCCATCACTAATTTCAACCGGGTGGGGAGGTTCCAGCCGCTTCCAGTAGCTGCCGATTTTTTATTATTGAAATTATGCAACATATAAAATTTCCGTTCTGTATTGATTCTTGTTCTATTCGACATCTATAACAAGAATTCATCGAGGACCGACATTAGGGGATCAAAAAATAACGTATTTTTTTTAACGGACGGAAAATCGTTTTCCCGGCTACTGCAACGCTATGGGAGTTTTTTTTTTCAGAGGAAAATCAGTTTTGTATTGTAATAAACTATAACCCGCTGATCGAAATTAGCATTAGGTGATAACAGTTGATTTTGCTCACAGGCTGCCGTACTATTTGGCGGACATCATCAACGATTCTGGTTGATGTTGCCGCTGAAGCATTAAACGGCGCGACATATGGACTGAAAATCATCTATGGCTGTGAGATATATAATGGATTCAATTTAGAACAAAATGGAAATTTCAAATAAAATAAACTGCGTAGAACCAGGCTGAAATTCTATCTTTAGCACGAAACCCATCCCTTAGACTGTTACATCCTCATTTGGGGATACCGGGAATTAACATAAATCAATGCAGCAATTGTGCGATTAATCTAACCGTTACAAATTAGGCCGGTCCTCAGAGAAATGAATTAGGAATAAATTCAAATCAAGCATATTATTGGCTGAATGTGTTTTTGGTATTAATTTGTTGTCCATAATTTTGCAAATACAGATACTGACCGGAATACAACTTTATTTAAGAACGTAGGTGGGTTCCTTCACTTTTTGTAGTGCATCTTTAAAATATTGAGCCTTATCAGCCATCATTCATTACGAGAACGTAGCTACGTGACGAGTTCCATCCCTTCCCTCCCGCCTTACTTTTATCACTTAGATAATATTCTTCTTAGAATATTATATTATTGTGTTCCAATGTCAAAAAATTTAACCAGACATTTGATTTAACTCGACATGCTGCGTCTGTGATCAGTTTAATGCATCTATCTGCACTCATCTCTAACAGAAAAATGCTCTAAATAATATATAGGTATAGTCTATTATTATAAGGTCCGCTCGCTTCGATGTCGTGCTAAGCTTGAAAACTCTTTATTTATGAATATTAGGTCTACAGGATCACCGAATGGTATGTTGGCATTTCTGAAAATGATTTTTTTTCCAGTAATATACAAATCAAGATGGCGGAGAGGGAGAATTTAAAAAAAAATCGTATCTCTGGTAATAGTTGTCCGATCTTTTATTTCAAAAAAGGAAATACTTCAAAAAGTATATATTTTACTATGAAAAATACAATACCTAAAAATATTTAAAACCTAACTGAAAATTTGGCAACAAACATAACATTTTGACTTTTTAAATATTTCTTATTTGAAAAAAAAAAAGGTTACGTGGGACAAAAGCTTACACGAGAAATATGCAGAATTTAATGGTGAATCCAACGATATATAGTATATTGTTATTGTCTAAATGTTATTTGTGGCATTATCTTAATTTTTTTTCCTTCTTCAATTCTTTGGGACTTCCTGCCACATGTATGTTTTCTTTCTAAGCGGTGCTAGGGGAATCTACAAAATATATCACAATTAACCAGTATGTTACTGGTAAAAAACCTCTACGCCTGTGTCGTTTACGTCAAAGGATCAGTTAAAGGTTGGTTTTTTATAAATAAACAACACCAATAAGTATAAAAACTTGAAATTAAATATTTCACCGACGTTTCGGAAATCTAATCTGTTTCCTTTTTCAAGGCTTTTTTGAAAAATCTTTTTTGCTGTGTATGACAAATACACAGCTCTATGAATGTTTGTTATAGTCAACATCCATAGATACTTACTATTTACATAGAACTGTTGATATAGTTAACAGTTTTTTAGTTTCTATACAATGTTAAGTTTGTGAAGTTCTTCTTTTAACATTGGCAGCCAAGTTGTACAGACATCTACGGAACAATTCGACACGCAATTATCCTCATTCAATAATATTATCGCGGATTCTTTAATTTTTCTTTTTTTACTATCTGCCTCTTTTGTTAAAATTTTTGCCGAGTCCCAGTTTATTCTATGTCCGTTCTCCCACGCGTGTTCGCAGATCTTGGACCTCTGAATTTCATTTTTTCTAATATAATTTTGATGTTCGCCCAATCTTACACTAAAAGGTCTGGATGACTCACCCACGTATTGTTTGTTGCACTCACACGGAATACTATAAATGCAGTTTATACGGAAAAAATTTTAACAAAAGAGGCAGATAGCAAAAAAGAAAAATTAAAGAATCCGCGATAATATTATTGAATGAGGATAATTGCGTGTCGAATTGTTTCGTAGATGTCTGTACAACTTGGCTGCCAATGTTAAAAGAAGAACTTCACAAACTTAACATTGTACAGAAACTAAAAAACTGTTAACTATATCAATAGTTCTATGTAAATAGTAAGTATCTATGGATATTGAATATAACAAACATTCTTAGAGCTGTGTATTTGTCATACACAGCAAAAAAGATTTTTCAAAAAAGCCTTGAAAAAGGAAACATTAAATTTCCGAAACGTGGGCGAAATATTTAATTTCAAGTTTTTATACTTATTGGTGTTGTTTATTTATAAAAAACCAACCTTTAACTGATCCTTTGACGTAAACGTCACAGGCGTAGAGGTTTTTTACCAGTAACATACTGGTTAATTGTGATATATTTTGTAATTCCCCTAGCACCGCTTAGAAAGAAAACATGCATGTGGCAGGAAGTCCCAAAGAATTGAAGAAGGAAAAACAATTGTTATTGGTTAAACAATAATGCTCTAAAATTTAGAAATCATGGCGCGCTACAGGTATTGCGGAAGAATTATGGGGCATGCGAGGTGAATTTGGTCTGGTACACAGTTGATTAATGCCATATTTATATGATAATATAGTGTTATGAATTACACCCCCTTGGAACTGGAGATTGATACGCCTATGCCTAATAGTGACTGGAAACTTGTAGAAAGATATAGAATTTCCTAGAGTGTGGTGGGAGAAGATTCTTGATTGTGTTCTGGATGGATCTAGAGGCAATTTCAGAGCATATACGGCGCGATTACCGGCGCAGGGGAGAAGTTTTACAAAAGTTAAGTTAATAACAAAAGTGAGGTTATAAATTCGAAGTGTAAATAAATATAAACATTGTAAAAGTTAGTTTGTGTAATCAGTAAATTACTAAATAAAGTGTTGGTGGTTTACCCCTTGTTAAAATTATTTAGAACCTACGGAATCATACAGGGTGTTTCCTAAAGGGCGAAAACACGTAGCAACTGATATCAGAAGCGGAATTTTAACAAGAGGATTTTTTCGGAAGTGTTCGAGAAGGTTTGGACAGTGTATTCTCGGAGTTGGTGCTAACACAGAGGACAGATTTACTGGACATTGATCGAGGATTATTTTTGAACTGAAAAATAGTGTTAAGTGCTTTTTTTTGAGACATTTTTGGAACATTTTATTTGGACATTAGAGGTTAAGTGACAAGGCCTCTAGATAAGACTTTTTCGTGCCGTTTTGAACTTTTTCTGGACAGTCCCATTACAAGAACGAGTGCAAATAATAACAGGACGTAGCACGCACTCAAGAAAAAGCGTATAAGTATGCCTATATTAATTGAAATGGGTCGACATGGTGCGCGTCAGATTTTGCACTTTTCTAGGGTTATTTTTCAACCAATACCTATAAATTTGTATATCGGTGGATTGAACAGAAAATTGTGCAGAAATTTTGTTTCAATTTTTTTTCCTGTTGCTTTCAAAATAAAAAACGTTAAATAAACCGAAAAAATAAAAATTTTATTTTTCTTATGAATATTTTATTAGGTATTAAATGTTTTTAACTCTAGTATTTTTTTCTCTTAAAAAATATTTTTTATAAGTATTTATTTTTTTTAAATTAAAAATCGGTCAATGGGGGATCCTATGATAAGAGACTAATATACCAATTCAAACATATCGACCACTACTTTAAGGAATATCTCGAAATGTTACAGATAAATCCTACGTATATTTTGCCGAAGAATCCTAATCCGCAATAAAAAATAGGGGTTCCTATTTAAGATTTCAAAGTTACACTTGGCCCGAACTACAAGGAGGGAGGGGGGGGGGGGGGGTGACTAATTTTAGCAATAAGGTATTTCCTCCGCGGAATGATTAAATTTTGATTATGGAGATTTTTTTCATACATTCGTAAATTTCAGGTTAACAAAATCACCCGGTATAAGCTTCTTGTCACCGTACAAGTTATAAGTAACTACCACATCATTAATTATCGACATTTATAGCACCTGGCAGGAAACACTTACTGCCAATTAAGCAGGGACAGACTACTGATACAGAGAAAATTATCGTAGCTAAATGAAAAGCCGGAAAGCACGCGACAGCGTTCCGCTTATAAAATAAATAATTTATTTAACTGTGCCAGTTATCGATTAGACGGCATTTTCTGCCTGTAATGTCGTTTGATTTATGTTTCTCACTCTGCCGTTATCAGCTACAACACTGGAATGTTTCGAATGAAATGCGAATTCATCTTAACCATTTCACACTTTCTTATGATAAATGCCGTTTTCATAAGCGACTCGCGCTTTTAGGTTGGCGCAATTGCAAATTGAAGAATGTAATCTATCGTTCTAATTAGACAATTATATGAATATATTAAGCTATTTTAAAGAATTGATGTGTAACCTGGCAAAACAAGTTGGAAAGAAAAAACTATACTCAGCATCTTTTTTAAAAGTTGATTTGGGTTTTTTTAAACTGATTCTTTAGAAATGAAACGTGGAGCATACCTACAGGGTGTAATTAGTTTCATGTCATTAAAAAAACCGGTGGTAGGGAACGACAAGACAAACAAAAAAACCTTATGTAACATGGGGTCTAAAGCTCATAGTTTTGGAGAAGAAAATAAACAAAAATTTCCAAAATACTTAATAACATAGTTTGAGAACTGCTGGCATATTGGGGTAGGATTTTTTGCCTCGCGTCTGGTCGAAAAGCATACCGACAAAGCAGTTAAAAGCGACCGACAGAGGACACCGCCATGTTTTTTTGCTTCTTCGCGGACAAATTATCTTATTACTCGTGCTATACTCTTCCTTGTAATATTCTTAAGTAATAATTTCAGTTTGTATCCTTACTTGGTAAATAACGTACACACGACGCTACCTACCCGTTCCTTGGTTTTATCTGTTGCTTTTGTTCTGTTTGAATTTTGTGCCACTTATGTTAAGATTTGTTTTATTGACTTATCGTTCAAGTGATAGTACTTGGTTACATAAGACGCTACTTCTCGTTCGTGCTTTTTGTGTTACTTTTTGGATTTTGGACCAAGTTTTTCTTTTTGTTTTCTTTATTGATAACGTTAATTCACAGTTTCTTGTGGTGTTTTAAAGCGCAGATTTTGGACATTATGGGAGATTACACTTATCCAGAGCTCGCGGATATGCACTTGGTGTATGGAGATAGTGGTGGAAATGCAGCTGGTGTGGAAGAGCTTTATCGTTTAGGGTTCCCCAATCGACATCATCCTTGTGCTGGTGCATTTGTTAGTAGCGCCTTCGAGAAACAGGTCGTCTCGATGGACATGGAGGAGAACGAGGTCCACAACGCAAAGAAAGGGTAATTGCCGCAGAGGTTCAAATTTTGGAACTTGTAGAAGAGGATCCAACTTTAAGCATCCGCGATATCGCGAACCGTGTGGTAGTATCCCATTTTGTGGTGTGGAGGATATTGAGAGATATGAACTTACATTCCTATCACTATCAACGTGTCCAAGCACTAGAACCTTAAGATTTTGCAGAGCGAATGCAATTTTGTAGCTGGACTTTAAGAAAACACGCGGCAAATGAGCATTTTCAACGACGGTTCAGCGTTAATTTGTGGGCAGGAATTTGCGGTAATGAAATAATTGGACCTATACAATTAGCCGCTAGATTAAATGGTGATGTATACTTAAATTTTTTGCAACAAACATTGCCAAATTTGCTGGAATATGTACCCTTGGCTACGCCCAGAAAAATGTGGTATTTGCACGATGGCGCGCCAGTCCATTTTAGTCTGGCTCTTCGAAATTTTTTGAACAGAAAGTTTCCTCGACGATGGATTGGACGTGGCGGACCAGTATCATGGCCTGCTAGATCGCTTGACTTAAATCCGATGGACTTTCATTTTTGGGGGCATTTAAATCTCTGGTTTACCGTGATTCAATTGACACTAGAACAATTGCAACAACATATTTTAATGTGCATAGAAACCATAATAAATGATCTTAATTTACCAAATGTGTTGAACGAAGTGCGTATGTCCTTAGTTCGACGTGCCGAAATGTGGAGATGGAGGTCATTTCGAACAATTTTTGTGAAAAATTCAAAAGAATTGTTCTGTTATTGGGTGTTACCTATTGGGCATTAAAGGTATGATTTATTATTATTATTATTATTATCAGTATTCGCTGTCTTGTTTTGATCTGTTTATTATTGTTTACATTGATTTTTATAGAGACCAAAGACTCGATTTTTAGTTTTCGATACCTGATTAAGAAAAATTATGCGCTCAATTCGTTAAAAAAATCAGATTTTTTTCCTAACTTAAAATACACAACTATTTTCTGTTATCGTATCTCGGACGTCTAACTGTTCGTTTTCCAATTTCATAAAATAATTACTAATTTTTTAAGCTTTTAACACAATGTTACAAATGTTAATAAACCACTTTTAATAAAAGCTACAATAACTTTGTTCCAAATTAAAAAACACATGTAAACAAATCCTATTTAAACCTCTGCAGCCATGCTACGCTTGCGTTGTGCCGAAAGAGAAGAAATTATTTACATTTTCATAATTAGTGATATAAAAAGTTCGGTACAAGTAATCCCATCAAAGTGCCGGGCTTCTTCCGGCGAGAACACAAGTCGGGTATTACAGTTTTTTATTATTTCTAATATTCGGAACTACAACATCCATTGACCCTGAAAAACAGTAGTTCTCAAATGTTTCCTACCTTGACAGTAAATTTTTAAACCTAGGTCAGTTTTCTTCAAAGTGTCCCTAGAGAAAAAGTCTTATAGGTTTTTTGTTTGTCTGGTCGGTCCCTATCACCAGCTTTTTTTTTTAATTACATGAAACTAATTACACCGTGTATTTTAAAAACTGAATATTTTTCTACTATAATAAACAATGTGTAAAATGTGCTTTAATCTCATCCGTCTACGATAAATAATAATTGATACAATTGAACATAAATCGAATGAAATCAGACTTGCACTGGTGAGCTCTACTTTTTTTTAATTTTAGGACTTTTATTTCGAGCATCTTGGACGAAGTTTTACAGAAGAATAGAAAAAACATAAATCTGCAAATTGGTGGAAAGATGCGTCAACAACATATACTAAAATGTATAGGTATACGTGCGAATATATCGGGTATAGTTCACTACATATTTATAAGGCACATAAAAAACTCAAAACTGCCGGCCGAACTAAAATAAGGGGAGAACGGTGCATGCTTTATTTCTCTACACACACTTGATTAAATAATAAATATTATAATGTATTACTTAATAGATAAAACATCATTACTCGTATGTAAAGTATGTTCTGGCAATAAACGGAAACACGCCTCTTTCAATTAAGATTTCTAACTCTTGTGATATAGTTACACAAATCATCCCTGACTAGAACGTCATACCCAGGGTACAGATCGCGAAAATCGGGCAATGCGTCCACCAATGCACAAGATATTCCTATCTTGATGCAAAACAATAAGACGTTAATTTACCAGACGATTTTTAAATCGCTTGTATTATTTTACTCATTCTAATACGCAAAAATTTGAAGTATGGCTCTATGGGACTCTTGTCACCAATAATTATGCCGACTTTGACCTTTTGATGGCCGGTTTTTATGGCCATTTTGGAGACAAGTTTACTACCGCCAGCACACTCCATTTTTAAACGCAATGTGTAGCCATATACAGGGCGTCCCAAAACTCAACGTCATCCTGTGGAGGGCTGATAGGCCAGTTCATGACTGACCAGAATATCAAAATATGACCTTAGTAAAAAAATTGTTAGTTTTTGAGATATTAACACTTCATGTCATGAAACGTGGACATTTTAAATTTGAGCAAAAAAAAATTTCATCTATTCTACAGTAGGTAGTAATAGATTAAAAATTTTTTCAATTTTTTTATTTTTTTTATTTTTCAAAGAATGTTTTAAATCTATTTTTGTTGAAATAGGTTTAGAATGCCACGGAAATGTGGAAATTTTAAATTCAAACAAAGAAAAAAAATTTCCATCTATTTTAGATCTGTGTGAAGTTACCCACAGATTTCCAGCCACAGATGCTGACACATGGTCAGCTAAAGAATACGTGGTTGACAACGGCTGCGTCGGAGTAGATAGTGAAAATCTGTGGATGAGCTTGGCTCTACATACATGATCCTAAACTTTACGAAAATAGTATTTAAAAAAATAACACTGCCGGATAATTTGCTGGGCGTTTGCTGGAGCCTATTGGTTGATAAAGAAAATTATTATTAACTTTAAATAGCTCCGTGTGGTCCTAAATCTTTAGTAACTGAAATAAACTATTTTCGGCGTAACTCGGGAATCCTTTTTTGTGCGTTTACAAAATTCTAGGGGAAGGTAAACCGAGCTATATGGTAAGTAACTACATATATGGTTTTATTTGTAACCCCTTTGAAATATTTAAAAAATAATAAAATACTATATAACTGCATTTAAAAACTTTTTTCCACGTAACTCGTGAATCCTTCTTTGTGCGTTAACAAAATTCTAGAGGAAGGTGTAATATACCATATAGTAAGTGACTACATATATGGCTTCCTTTGTAACCGCTCTGAAATATTCGAAAAATTATAAAATATTATGTGACTACATTTATGAACTACTCTCCACGTAACTCGGGAATCCTTTCTTGTGCGTTCCGAAAATTCTAGAGAAAGGTGTAACATACCATATAGTAAGTGACTACATATATGGCTTCCTTTGTAACCCCTCTGAAATATTAAAAAAATAATAAAATATTATGTGACTACATTTATGAACTTTTTTCCACGTAACTCGGAAATCCTTTCTTGTGCGTTCACTAAATTCTAGAGAAAGGTGTAACATACCATCTAGTAAGTGACTACATATATGGCTTCCTTTGTAACCCCTCTGAAATATTCAAAAAATAATAAAATATTATGTGACTACATTTATGAACTTTTTTCCACGTAACTCGGAAATCCTTTCTTGTGCGTTCCGAAAATTCTAGAGAAAGGTTTGACATACCATATAGTAAGTGACTATATATATGGCTTCCTTTGTAACCCCTCTGATATATTAAAAAAATAATAAAATATTATGTGACTACATTTATGAACTTTTTTCCACGTAACTCGGAAATCCTTTCTTGTGCGTTCACTAAATTCTAGAGAAAGGTGTAACATACCATCTAGTAAGTGACTACATATATGGCTTCCTTTGTAACTCCTCTTAAATATTAAAAAAATTATAAAATATTATGTGACTACATTTATGAACTTTTTTCCACGTAACTCAGGAATCATTTCTTGTACGTTCACAAAATTCTAGAGGAAGGTGTAACATACCATATAGTAAGTGACTACATATATGGCTTCCTTTGTAACCCCCCTGAAATATTAAAAAAATAATAAAATATTATGTGACTACATTTATGAACTTTTTTCCACGTAATTCGGGAATCCTTTCTTGTGCGTTCACAAAATTCTAGAGAAAGGTGTAACATACCATATAGTAGGTGACTACATATATGGCTTCCTTTGCAACCCCTCTGAAATATTCAAAAAATAATAAAATATTATATGACTGCATTTAAAAACGTTTTTCGACGTAACTCGTGAATCCTTCTTTGTGCGTTAACAAAATTCTAGAGATAGGTGTAACATACCATATAGTAAGTGACTACATATATCGCTTTCTTTGTAACCCCTCTGAAATATTCAAAAAATAATAAAATATTATGTGACAACATTTATGAACTTTTTTCCACGTAACTCGGGAATCCTTTCTTGTGCGTTCACAAAATTCTAGAAAAAGGTGTAACATACCATCTAATAAGTGACTACATATATAGCTTCCTTGGTAACGTCTCTGAAATATTCAAAATATAATAAAATATTATGTGACTACATTTATGAACTTTTTTCCACGTAACTCGGGAATCCTTTCTTGTGCGTTTACAAAATTCTAGAGAAAGGCGTAACATACCATATAGTAGGTGACTACATATATGGCTTCCTTTGTAACCCCTCTGAAATATTCAAAAAATAATAAAATATATGACTGCATTTAAAAACGTTTTTCGACGTAACTCGTGAATCATTCTTTGTGCGTTAACAAAATTCTAGAGAAAGGTGTAACATACCATATAGTAAGTGACTACATATATTGCTTTCTTTGTAACCCCTCTGAAATATTAAAAAAATAATAAAATATTATGTGACTACATTCATGAACTTTTTTCAACGTAACTCAGGAATCCTTTCTTGTGCGTTTACAAAATTCTAGAGAAAGGTGTAACATACCATATAGTAGATGACTACTTATATGGCTTCCCTTGTAACACCTCTGAAATATAAAAAAAATAATAAAATATTGTGTGACTACATTTATGAACTTTTTTCCACGTAACTCAGGAATCCTTTCTTGTGCGTTTACAAAATTCTAGAGAAAGGGGTACCATACCATATAGTAGGTGACTACTTATATGGCTTCCTTTGTAACCCCCCTGAAATATTTAAAAAATTATAAAATATTATGTGACTACATTTATGAACTTTTTTCCACGTAACTCAGGAATCCTTTCTTGTGCGTTCACAAAATTCTAGAGAAAGGTATAACATACCATATAGTAAGTGACTACATATATGGCTTCCTTTGTAACCCCCCTGAAATATTAAAAAAATTATAAAATATTATGTGACTACATTATTGAACTTTTTTCCACGTAACTCAGTAATCCTTTCTTGTGCGTTCACAAAATTCTAGAGAAAGGTGTAACATACCATATAGTAAGTGACTACATATATGGCTTCCTTTGTAACCCCTCTGAAATATTCAAAAAATAATAAAATATTATGTGACTACATTATTGAACTTTTTTCCACGTAACTCAGTAATCCTTTCTTGTGCGTTCACAAAATTCTAGAGAAAGGTGTAACATACCATCTAGTAAGTGACCACATATATGGCTTCCTTCGTAATCCCTCTGAAATATTCAAAAAATAATAAAATATTATGTGACTACATTATTGAACTTTTTTCCACGTAACTCAGTAATCCTTTCTTGTGCGTTCACAAAATTCTAGAGAAAGGTGTAACATACCATATAGTAAGTGACTACATATATGGCTTCCTTTGTAACCCCTCTGAAATATTCAAAAAATAATAAAATATTATGTGACTACATTATTGAACTTTTTTCCACGTAACTCAGTAATCCTTTCTTGTGCGTTCACAAAATTCTAGAGAAAGGTGTAACATACCATCTAGTAAGTGACCACATATATGGCTTCCTTCGTAATCCCTCTGAAATATTCAAAAAATAATAAAATATTTTGTGACTACATTTATGAACTTTTTTCCACGTAACTCGGGAATCCTTTCTTGTGCGTTCCCAAAATTCTAGAGAAAGGTGTAACATACCATATAGTAGGTGACTACATATATGGCTTCCTTTGTAACCCCTCTGAAATATTAAAAAAATAGTAAAATATTGTGACTACATTTATGAACTTTTTTCCACGTAACTCGGAAATCCTTTCTTGTGCGTTCAATAAATTCTAGAGAAAGGTGTAACATACCATCTAGTAAGTGACTACATATATGGCTTCCTTTGTAACCCCTCTGAAATATTCAAAAAATAATAAAATATTATGTGACTACATTTATGAACTTTTTTCCACGTAACTCAGGAATCTTTTCTTGTGCGTTTACAAAATTCTAGAGAAAGGTGTAACATACCATATAGTAGGTGACTACTTATATGGCTTCCTTTGTAACCCCCCTGAAATATTTAAAAAATTATAAAATATTATGTGACTACATTATTGAACTTTTTTCCACGTAACTCAGGAATCCTTTCTTGTGCGTTCACAAAATTCTAGAGAAAGGTGTAACATACCATATAGTAAGTGACTACATATATGGCTTCCTTTGTAACCCCTCTGAAATATTCAAAAAATAATAAAATATTATGTGACTACATTTATGTACTTTTTTCCACGTAACTCGGAAATCCTTTCTTGTGCGTTCACTAAATTCTAGAGAAAGGTGTAACATACCATCTAGTAAGTGACTACATATATGGCTTCCTTTGTAACAACTCTGAAATATTAAAAAAATAATAAAATATTATGTGACTACATTTATGAACTTTTTTCCACGTAACTCAGGAATCCTTTCTTGTGCGTTCACTAAATTCTAAAGAAAGGTGTAACATACCATATAGTAAGTGACTACATATATGGCTTCCTTTGTAACCCCTCTGAAATATTAAAAAAATAATAAAATATTACGTGACTACATTTATGAACTTTTTTCCACGTAACTCAGGAATCCTTTCTTGTGCGTTTACAAAATTCTAGAGAAAGGTGTAACATACCATATAGTAGGTGACTACTTATATGGCTTCCCTTGTAACACCTCTGAAATATAAAAAAAATAATAAAATATTATGTGACTACATTTATGAACTTTTTTCCACGTAACTCAGGAATCCTTTCTTGTGCGTTTACAAAATTCTAGAGAAAGGTGTAACATACCATATAGTAGGTGACTACATATATCGCTTTCTTTGTAACCCCTCTGAAATATTCAAAATATAATAAAATATTATGTGACTACATTTATGAACTTTTTTCCACGTAACTCGGGAATCCTTTCTTGTGTGTTCACAAAATTCTAGAAAAAGGTGTAATATACCATAGAGTAAATGACTACATATATGGCTTCCTTTGTAACCCTTCTGAAATATTAAAAAAATAATAAAATATTATGCGACTACATTTATGAACTTTTTTCCACGTAACACGGGAATCCTTTCTTGTGCGTTCACTAAATTCTAGAGAAAGGTGTAACATACCATCTAGTAAGTGACTACATATATGGCTTCCTTTGTAACCCCTCTGAAATATTAAAAAAATAATAAAATATTATGTGACTACATTTATAAACTTTTTTCCACGTAACTCGGGAATCCTTTCTTGTGCGTTCACAAAATTCTAGAGAATGGTGTAACATACCATATAGTAGGTGACTACATATATGGCTTCCCTTGTAACCCCTCTGAAATATTAAAAAAATAATAAAATATTATATGACTGCATTTAAAAACGTTTTTCGACGTGACTCGTGAATCCTTCTTTGTGCGTTAACAAAATTCTAGAAAAAGGTGTAACATACAATATAGTAAGTGACTACATATATCGCTTTCTTTGTAACCCCTCTGAAATATTCAAGAAATAATAAAATATTATGTGACTGCATTTAAAAACTTTTTTCGACGTAACTCGTGAATCCTTCGTGCGTTGACAAAATTCTAGAGAAAGGTGTAACATACCATATAGTAAGTGACTACATATATCGCTTTCTTCGTAACCCCTCTGAAATATTCAAGAAATAATAAAATATTATGTGACTGCATTTAAAAACTTTTTTCGACGTAACTCGTGAATCCTTCTTTGTGCGTTAACAAAATTCTAGAGAAAGGTGTAACATACCATATAGTAAGTGACTACATATATCACTTTCTTCGTAACCCCTCTGAAATATTCAAGAAATAATAAAATATTATGTGACTGCATTTAAAAACTTTCTTCGACGTAACTCGTGAATCCTTCTTTGTGCGTTAACAAAATTCTAGAGAAAGGTGTAACATACCATATAGTAGGTGACTACATATATGGCTTTCTTTGTAACCCCTCTGAAATATTCAAAAAATAATAAAATATTATGTGACTGCATTTATGAACTTTTTTCCACGTAACTCGGGAATCCTTTCTTGTGCGTTCACAAAATTCTAAAGAAAGGTGTAACATACCATATAGTAGGTGACTGCTTATATGGCTTCCTTTGTAACCCCTCTGAAATATTCGAAAAATTATAAAATATTATGTGACTACATTTATGAACTTTTTTCCACGTAACTCGGGAATCCTTTCTTGTGCGTTCACAAAATTCTAGAGAAAGGTGTAACATACCATATAGTAGGTGACTACATATATGGCTTTCTTTGTAACCCCTCTGAAATATTCAAAAAATAATAAAATATTATGTGACTGCATTTATGAACTTTTTTCCACGTAACTCGGGAATCCTTTCATGTGCGTTCACAAAATTCTAGAGAAAGGTGTTACATACCATATAGTAGGTGACTACATATATCGCTTTCTTTGTAACCCCTCTGAAATATTCAAAATATAATAAAATATTATGTGACTACATTTATGAACTTTTTTCCACGTAACTCGGGAATCCTTTCTTGTGTGTTCACAAAATTCTAGAAAAAGGTGTAATATACCATAGAGTAAATGACTACATATATGGCTTCCTTTGTAACCCTTCTGAAATATTAAAAAAATAATAAAATATTATGCGACTACATTTATGAACTTTTTTCCACGTAACACGGGAATCCTTTCTTGTGCGTTCACTAAATTCTAGAGAAAGGTGTAACATACCTTCTAGTAAGTGACTACATATATGGCTTCCTTTGTAACCCCTCTGAAATATTAAAAAAATAATAAAATATTATGTGACTACATTTATAAACTTTTTTCCACGTAACTCGGGAATCCTTTCTTGTGCGTTCACAAAATTCTAGAGAATGGTGTAACATACCATATAGTAGGTGACTACATATATGGCTTCCCTTGTAACCCCTCTGAAATATTAAAAAAATAATAAAATATTATATGACTGCATTTAAAAACGTTTTTCGACGTGACTCGTGAATCCTTCTTTGTGCGTTAACAAAATTCTAGAGAAAGGTGTAACATACAATATAGTAAGTGACTACATATATCGCTTTCTTTGTAACCCCTCTGAAATATTCAAGAAATAATAAAATATTATGTGACTGCATTTAAAAACTGTTTTCGACGTAACTCGTGAATCCTTCGTGCGTTGACAAAATTCTAGAGAAAGGTGTAACATACCATATAGTAAGTGACTACATATATCGCTTTCTTCGTAACCCCTCTGAAATATTCAAGAAATAATAAAATATTATGTGACTGCATTTAAAAACTTTTTTCGACGTAACTCGTGAATCCTTCTTTGTGCGTTAACAAAATTCTAGAGAAAGGTGTAACATACCATATAGTAAGTGACTACATATATCGCTTTCTTCGTAACCCCTCTGAAATATTCAAGAAATAATAAAATATTATGTGACTGCATTTAAAAACTTTCTTCGACGTAACTCGTGAATCCTTCTTTGTGCGTTAACAAAATTCTAGAGAAAGGTGTAACATACCATATAGTAGGTGACTACATATATGGCTTTCTTTGTAACCCCTCTGAAATATTCAAAAAATAATAAAATATTATGTGACTGCATTTATGAACTTTTTTCCACGTAACTCGGGAATCCCTTCTTGTGCGTTCACAAAATTCTAAAGAAAGGTGT
This sequence comes from Stenurella melanura, assembly GCA_963583905.1. Lineage (NCBI taxonomy): Eukaryota > Metazoa > Arthropoda > Insecta > Coleoptera > Cerambycidae > Stenurella > Stenurella melanura. The sequence continues at coordinate 63,616,617 of OY757314.1, read as the reverse complement.
AACATAGCATATAGTAGGTGACTGCTTATATGGCTTCCTTTGTAACCCCTCTGAAATATTCGAAAAATTATAAAATATTATGTGACTACATTTATGAACTTTTTTCCACGTAACTCGGGAATCCTTTCTTGTGCGTTCACAAAATTCTAGAGAAAGGTGTAACATACCATATAGTAGGTGACTACATATATCGCTTTCTTCGTAACCCCTCTGAAATATTCAAGAAATAATAAAATATTATGTGACTGCATTTAAAAACTTTCTTCGACGTAACTCGTGAATCCTTCTTTGTGCGTTCACAAAATTCTAGAGAAAGGTGTTACATACCATATAGTAGATGACTACATATATGGCTTTCTTTGTAACCCCTCTGAAATATTCAGAAAATAATAAAATATTATGTGACTGCATTTATGAACTTTTTTCCACGTAACTCGGGAATCCTTTCTTGTGCGTTCACAAAATTCTAGAGAAAGGTGTTACATACCATATAGTAGGTGACTACTTACATGGCTTTCTTTGTAACCCCTCTGAAATATTCAAAAAATAATAAAATATTATGTGACTGCATTTATGAACTTTTTTCCACGTAACTCAGGAATCCTTTCTTGTGCGTTCACAAAATTCTAGAGAAAGGTGTAACATACCATATAGTAGGTGACTACTTATATGGCTTCCTTTGTAACCCCTCCGAAATATTCAAAAAATAATAAAATATTATGTGACTACATTTATGAACTTTTTTCCACGTAACTCAGGAATCCTTTCTTGTGCGTTCACAAAATTCTAGAGAAAGGTGTAACATACCGTATAGTAGGTACATAAATGTAGTCACATAATATTTTATTATTTTTTTTATATTTGAGAGGGGTTACAAAGGAAGCCATATATGTAGATACTTACTATATAGTATGTTACACCTTCCTATAGAATTTTGTAAACGCACAAAGGATTCCCGAGTTACATGGAAAAATGTTCTGAAACGTACTCATATAATTAATATTTAATTTTTTTTTTAAATATTTCAGAGGGGTTACAAAGGAAGCCATATAAGTAGTCACTTACTATATGGTATGTTACACCTTACTCTAGAATTTTGTGAACGCACAAGAAAGGATTCCCGAGTTACGTGGAAAAAAGTTCATAAATGCAGTCACATAATATTTTATTATTTTTTTAATATTTCAGAGGGGTTAGAAAGGAAGCCATATATATAGATACTTACTATATAGTATGTTACACCTTTCTCTAGAATTTTGTGAACGCACAAGAAAGGATTCCTGAGTAACGTGGAAAAAACTTCATACATGTAGTAACATAATATTTTATAATTTTTTTAATATTTCAGAGGGGTTACAAAGAAAGCCATATATGTAGTCACTTACTATATGGTATGTTACACCTTTTTCTAGAATCTTGTGAACGCACAAGAAAGGATTCCTGAGTTACGTGGAAAAAACTTCATAAATGTAGTCACATAATATTTTATGATTTGTTTATATTTCAGAGGGGTTACAAAGAAAGCCATATATGTAGTCACTTACTATATGGTATGTTACACCTTTCTCTAGAATTTTGTGAACGCACAAGAAAGAATTCCTGAGTTACGTGGAAAAAACTTTGTAAATGTAGTCACGTAATATTTTATATTTTTTTAAATATTTCAGAGGGGTTACAAAGGAAGCCATATATGTACTCACTTACTATATGGTATGTTACACCTTTCTCTAGAATTTTGTGAACGCACAAGAAAGGATTCCTGAGTTACGTGGAAAAAACTTCATAAATGTAGTCACATAATATTTTATGATTTTTTTAATATTTCAAAGGGGTTACAAAGGAAGCCATATATGTAGTCACTTACTATATGGTATGTTACACCTTTCTCTAGAATTTTGTGAACGCACAAGAAACGATTCCTGAGTTACGTGGAAAAAACTTCATAAATGTAGTCACATAATATTTTATATTTGTTTTAATATTTCAGAGGGGTTACAAAGAAAGCCATATATGTAGTCACTTACTATATGGTATGTTACATCTTCCTCTAGAATTTTGTAAACGCACAAAGAAGGATTCCCGAGTTATGTCGAAAAAAGTTTTTTGGTGCAGTCATATAATATTTTATTTTATTTTAATATTTGAGAGGGGTTACAAAGGAAGCCATATAAGTAGTCACCTACTATATGGTATGTTACACCTTTCTCTAGAATTTTGTAAACGCACAAGAAAGGATTGACGAGTTACGTAGAAAAACGTTTTTAAATGCAGTCATATAATATTTTATTATTTTTTTAATATTTCAGAGGGGTTACAAAGGAAGCCATATATGTAGTCACTTACTATATGGTACGTTACACCTTTCTCTAGAATTTTGTGAACGCACAAGAAAGGATTCCTGAGTTACGTGGAAAAAACTTCATAAATGTAGTCACATAATATTTTATAATTTTTTTAATATTTCAGAGGGGTTACAAAGAAAGCCATGTATGTAGTCACTTACTATATGGAATGTTATACCTTTCTCTAGAATTTTGTGAACGCACAAGAAAGGATTCCTGAGTTACGTGGAAAAAACTTCATAAATGTTGTCACATAATATTTTATGATTTTTTTTATATTTCAGAGGGGTTACAAAGAAAGCCATATATGTAGTCACTTACTATATGGTATGTTACACCTTTCTCTAGAATTTTGTGAACGCACAAGAAAGGATTCCTGAGTTACGTGGAAAAAAACTTCATAAATGTAGTCACATAATATTTTATGATTTTTTTTATATTTCAGAGGGGTTACAAAGAAAGCCATATATGTAGTCACTTACTATATGGTATGTTACATCTTTCTCTAGAATTTTGTGAACGCACAAGAAAGGATTCCTGAGTTACGTGGAAAAAACTTCATAAATGTAGTCACATAATATTTTATATTTTTTTAAATATTTCAGAGGGGTTACAAAGAAAGCCATATATGTAGTCACTTACTATATGGTATGTTACACCTTTCTCTAGAATTTTGTGAACGCACAAGAAAGGATTCCTGAGTTACGTGGAAAAAACTTCATAAATGTTGTCACATAATATTTTATGATTTTTTTTATATTTCAGAGGGGTTACAAAGAAAGCCATATATGTAGTCACTTACTATATGGTATGTTACACCTGTCTCTAGAATTTTGTGAACGCACAAGAAAGGATTCCTGAGTTACGTGGAAAAAACTTCATAAATGTAGTCACATAATATTTTATGATTTTTTTTATATTTCAGAGGGGTTACAAAGAAAGCCATATATGTAGTCACTTACTATATGGTATGTTACACCTTTCTCTAGAATTTTGTGAACGCACAAGAAAGGATTCCTGAGTTACGTGGAAAAAACTTCATAAATGTAGTCACATAATATTTTATGATTTTTTTTATATTTCAGAGGGGTTACAAAGAAAGCCATATATGTAGTCACTTACTATATGGTATGTTACATCTTCCTCTAGAATTTTGTAAACGCACAAAGAAGAATTCCCGAGTTATGTCGAAAAAAGTTTTTTGGTGCAGTCATGTAATATTTTATTTTATTTTAATATTTGAGAGCGGTTACAAAGGAAGCCATATAAGTAGTCATCTACTATATGGTATGTTACACCTTTCTCTATAATTTTGTAAACGCACAAGAAAGGATTCCTGAGTTACGTGGAAAAAAGTTCATAAATGTAATCGCATAATATTTTATTATTCTTTTAATATTTCAGAGGGGTTAGAAAGGAAGCCATATATATAGATACTTACTATATAGTATGTTACACCTTTCTCTAGAATTTTGTGAACGCACAAGAAAGGATTCCTGAGTAACGTGGAAAAAACTTCATACATGTAGTAACATAATATTTTATAATTTTTTTAATATTTCAGAGGGGTTACAAAGAAAGCCATATATGTAGTCACTTACTATATGGTATGTTACACCTTTTTCTAGAATCTTGTGAACGCACAAGAAAGGATTCCTGAGTTACGTGGAAAAAACTTCATAAATGTAGTCACATAATATTTTATGATTTGTTTATATTTCAGAGGGGTTACAAAGAAAGCCATATATGTAGTCACTTACTATATGGTATGTTACACCTTTCTCTAGAATTTTGTGAACGCACAAGAAAGAATTCCTGAGTTACGTGGAAAAAACTTTGTAAATGTAGTCACGTAATATTTTATATTTTTTTAAATATTTCAGAGGGGTTACAAAGGAAGCCATATATGTACTCACTTACTATATGGTATGTTACACCTTTCTCTAGAATTTTGTGAACGCACAAGAAAGGATTCCTGAGTTACGTGGAAAAAACTTCATAAATGTAGTCACATAATATTTTATAATTTTTTTAATATTTCAAAGGGGTTACAAAGGAAGCCATATATGTAGTCACTTACTATATGGTATGTTACACCTTTCTCTAGAATTTTGTGAACGCACAAGAAACGATTCCTGAGTTACGTGGAAAAAACTTCATAAATGTAGTCACATAATATTTTATATTTGTTTTAATATTTCAGAGGGGTTACAAAGAAAGCCATATATGTAGTCACTTACTATATGGTATGTTACATCTTCCTCTAGAATTTTGTAAACGCACAAAGAAGGATTCCCGAGTTATGTCGAAAAAAGTTTTTTGGTGCAGTCATATAATATTTTATTTTATTTTAATATTTGAGAGGGGTTACAAAGGAAGCCATATAAGTAGTCACCTACTATATGGTATGTTACACCTTTCTCTAGAATTTTGTAAACGCACAAGAAAGGATTGACGAGTTACGTAGAAAAACGTTTTTAAATGCAGTCATATAATATTTTATTATTTTTTTAATATTTCAGAGGGGTTACAAAGGAAGCCATATATGTAGTCACTTACTATATGGTACGTTACACCTTTCTCTAGAATTTTGTAAACGCACAAGAAAGGATTCCCGAGTTACGTGGAAAAAAGTTCATAAATGTAATCGCATAATATTTTATTATTCTTTTAATATTTCAAAGGGGTTACAAAGGAAGCCATATATGTAGTCACTTACTATATGGTATGTTACACCTTTCTCTAGAATTTTGTAAACGCACAAGAAAGGATTCCTGAGTTACGTGGAAAAAAGTTCATAAATGTAATCACATAATATTTTATTATTTTTTTAATATTTCAAAGGGGTTACAAAGGAAGCCATATACGTAGTCACTTACAATAGGGTATATTACACCTTCCTCTAGAATTCTGTTAACGCACAAAGAAGGATTCGCGAGTTACGTGGAAAAAAGTTTTTAAATGCAGTCATATATTTTAATATTTTTTAATATTTCAGAGGGGTTACAAAGAAAGCCATATCTGTAGTCACTTACTATATGGTATGTTACACCTTTCTTTAGAATTTTGTGAACGCACAAGAAAGGATTCCTGAGTTACGTGGAAAAAACTTCATAAATGTAGTCACATAATATTTTATGATTTTTTTTATATTTCAGAGGGGTTACAAAGAAAGCCATATATGTAGTCACTTACTATATGGTATGTTACACCTTTCTCTAGAATTTTGTGAACGCACAAGAGAGGATTCCTGAGTTACGTGGAAAAAACTTCATAAATGTAGTCACATAATATTTTATATTTTTTTTAATATTTCAGAGGGGTTACAAAGGAAGCCATATATGTAGTCACTTACTATATGGTATGTTACACCTTTCTCTAGAATTTTGGGAACGCACAAGAAAGGATTCCTGAGTTACGTGGAAAAAACTTCATAAATGTAGTCACATAATATTTTATATTTTTTTAAATATTTCAAAGGGGTTACAAAGGAAGCCATATATGTAGTCACTTAGTATATGGTATGTTACACCTTTCTTTAGAATTTTGTGAACGCACAAGAAAGGATTCCTGAGTTACGTGGAAAAAACTTCATAAATGTAGTCACATAATATTTTATATTTTTTTAAATATTTCAGAGGGGTTACAAAGAAAGCCATATATGTAGTCACTTACTATATGGTATGTTACATCCTCCTCTAGAATTTTGTAAACGCACAAAGAAGGATTCCCGAGTTATGTCGAAAAAAGTTTTTTGGTGGTCATATAATATTTTATTTTATTTTAATATTTGAGAGGGGTTACAAAGGAAGCCATATAAGTAGTCACCTACTATATGGTATGTTACACCTTTCTCTAGAATTTTGTAAACGCACAAGAAAGGATTGGCGAGTTACGTAGAAAAACGTTTTTAAATGCAGTCATATAATATTTTATTATTTTTTTAATATTTCAGAGGGGTTACAAAGGAAGCCATATATGTAGTCACTTACTATATGGTATGTTGCACCTTTCTCTAGAATTTTGTGAACGCACCAGAAAGGATTCCTGAGTTACGTGGAAAAAACTTCATAAATGTAGTCACATAATAATTTATAATTTTTTTAATATTTCAGAGGGGTTATAAAGAAAGCCATATATGTAGTCACTTACTATATGGTATGTTACACCTTTCTCTAGAATTTTGTGAACGCACAAGAAAGGATTCCTGAGTTACGTGGAAAAAACTTCATAAATGTAGTCACATAATAATTTATAATTTTTTTAATATTTCAGAGGGGTTACAAAGGAAGCCATATAAGTAGTCACCTACTATATGGTATGTTACACCTTTCTCTAGAAGTTTGTAAACGCACAAGAAAGGATTGACGAGTTACGTAGAAAAACGTTTTTAAATGCAGTCATATAATATTTTATTATTTTTTTAATATTTCAGAGGGGTTACAAAGGAAGCCATATATGTAGTCACTTACTATATGGTATGTTGCACCTTTCTCTAGAATTTTGTGAACGCACAAGAAAGGATTCCTGAGTTACGTGGAAAAAACTTCCTAAATGTAGTCACATAATAATTTATAATTTTTTTAATATTTCAGAGGGGTTACAAAGAAAGCCATATATGTAGTCACTTACTATATGGTATGTTACATCTTCCTCTAGAATTTTGTAAACGCACAAAGAAGGATTCCCGAGTTATGTCGAAAAAAGTTTTTTGGTGCAGTCATATAATATTTTATTTTATTTTAATATTTGAGAGGGGTTACAAAGGAAGCCATATAAGTAGTCACCTACTATATGGTATGTTACACTTTTCTCTAGAATTTTGTAAACGCACATGAAAGGATTCCTGAGTTACGTGGAAAAAAGTTCATAAATGTAATCACATAATATTTTATTATTTTTTTAATATTTCAAAGGGGTTACAAAGGAAGCCATATATGTACTCACTTACTATATAGTATGTTACACCTTTCTCTAGAATTTTGTGAACGCACAAGAAATGATTCCTGAGTTACGTGGAAAAAACTACATAAATGTAGTCACATATTTTATATTTTTTTTTATATTTCAGAGGGGTTACAAAGAAAGCCATATATGTAGTCACTTACTATATGGTATGTTACATCTTCCTCTAGAATTTTGTAAACGCACAAAGAAGGATTCCCGAGTTATGTCGAAAAAAGTTTTTTGGTGCAGTCATGTAATATTTTATTTTATTTTAATATTTAAATTGAGAGGGGTTACAAAGGAAGCCATATAAGTAGTCACCTACTATATGGTATGTTACACCTTTCTCTAGAATTTTGTAAACGCTCAAGAAAGGATTCCTGCGTTACGTGGAAAAAAGTTCATAAATGTAATCACATAATATTTTATTGTTTTTTTAATATTTCAAAGGGGTTACAAAGGAAGCCATATATGTAGCCACTTACTATATGGTATGTTACACCTTTTTCTAGAATTTTGTAAACGCACAAGAAAGGATTCCTGAGTTACGTGGAAAAAAGTTCATAAATGTAATCACATATTTTATTATTTTTTTAATATTTCAAAGGGGTTACAAAGAAAGCCATATATGTAGTCACTTACTATATGGTATGTTACATCTTCCTCTAGAATTTTGTAAACGCACAAAGAAGGATTCCCGAGTTATGTCGAAAAAAGTTTTTTGGTGCAGTCATATAATATTTTATTTTATTTTAATATTTGAGAGGGGTTACAAAGGAAGCCATATAAGTAGTCACCTACTATATGGTATGCTACACCTTTCTCTAGAATTTTGTAAACGCACAAGAAAGGATTCCTGAATTACGTGGAAAAAAGTTCATAAATGTAATCACATAATATTTTATTATTTTTTTAATATTTCAAAGGGCAAAGGAAGCCATATATGTAGTCACTTACTATATGGTATGTTACACCTTTCTCTAGAATTTTGTGAACGCACAAGAAAGGATTCCGGAGTTACGTGGAAGAACTTCATAACTGTAGTCACATAATATTTTATATTTTTTTAAATATTTCAGAGGGGTTACAAAGAAAGCCATATATGTAGTCACTTACTATATGGTATGTTACATCTTCCTCTAGAGTTTTGTAAACGCACAAAGAAGGATTCCCGAGTTATGTCGAAAAAGTTTTTTGGTGCAGTCATACAATATTTTATTTTATTTTAATATTTGATAGGGGTTACAAAGGAAGCCATATAAGTAGTCACCTACTATATGGTATGTTACACCTTTCTCTAGAATTTTGTAAACGCACAAGAAAGGATTCCCGAGTTACGTGGAAAAAAGTTCATAAATGTAATCACATAATATTTTATTATTTTTTAAATATTTCAAAGGGGTTACAAAGGAAGCCATATATGTAGTCACTTACTATATGGTATGTTACACCTTCCTCTAGAATTTTGTAAACGCACAAAGAAGGATTCCCGAGTTATGTCGAAAAAAGTTTTTTGGTGCAGTCATTTATTTTATTTTATTTTAATATTTGAGAGGGGTTACAAAGGAAGCCATATAAGTAGTCACCTACTATATGGTATGTTACACCTTTCTCTAGAATTTTGTAAACGCACAAGAAAGGATTCCTGAGTTACGTGGAAAAAAGTTCATAAATGTAATCACATAATATTTTATTATTTTTTTAATATTTCAAAGGGGTTACAAAGGAAGCCATATATGTAGTCACTTACTATATGGTATGTTACACCTTTCTCTAGAATTTTGTAAACGCACAAAGAAGGATTCCCGAGTTATGTCGAAAAAAGTTTTTTGGTGCAGTCATATAATATTTTATTTTATTTTAATATTTGAGAGGGGTTACAAAGGAAGCCATATAAGTAGTCACCTACTATATGGTATGTTACACCTTTCTCTAGAATTTTGTAAACGCACAAGAAAGGATTCCTGAGTTACGTGGAAAAAACTTCATAAATGTAGTCACATAATATTTTATATTTTTTTAAATATTTCAGAGGGGTTACAAAGAAAGCCATATATGTAGTCACTTACTATATGGTATGTTACATCTTCCTCTAGAATTTTGTAAACGCACAAAGAAGGATTCCCGAGTTATGTCGAAAAAAGTTTTTTGGTGCAGTCATATAATATTTTATTTTATTTTAATATTTGAGAGGGGTTACAAAGGTAGCCATATAAGTAGTCACCTACTATATGGTATGTTACACCTTTCTCTAGAATTTTGTAAACGCACAAGAAAGGATTCCTGAGTTACGTGGAAAAAAGTTCATAAATGTAATCACATAATATTTTATTATTTTTTTTAAATTTCGAAGGGGTTACAAAGGAAGCCATATATGTAGTCACTTACTATATGGTATATTACACCTTCCTCTAGAATGTTGTTAACGCACAAACAAGGATTCGCGAGTTACGTGGAAAAAAGTTTTTAAATGCAGTTATACAGTATTTTATTATTTTGTAAATATTTCAAAGGGGTTACAAATGAAACCATATATATAGTTACTTACCATATAGCTCGGTTTACCTTCCCCTAGAATTTTGTAAGCGCAGAAAAAAGGATTCCCGAGTTACGCCGAAAATAGTTAATTTCAGTTACTAAAGATTTAGGACCACACGGAGCTATTTAAAGTTAATAATAATTTTCTTTACCAACCAATAGGCTCCAGCAAACGCCCAGCAAACTATCCGATAATGTTATTTTTTTAAATACTATTTTCGTAAAGTTTAGGATCATGTATGTAGAGCGAAGCTCATCCACAGATTTTCACTATCTACTCCGACGCAGCCGTTGTCATCCACGTATTCTTTAGCTGACCATGTGTCAGCATCTGTGGCTGGAAATCTGTGGGTAACTTCACACAGATCTATTTTAGTGGCAAATTTTTTTAAAAAATGGTAAAAAAAATCTATTTTTTTTTAATAGGTTTAGAACGCTATGAAACGTGGACATGTTAAATTTGTACAAAGGAAAACATTTTTCCATCAATTTCAGTGGTAAATTTTTTTTTCAAAAATGGTAAAAAAAATTAAAATTTTTTATTTTTTTTTTAAATAGGTTTAGAATGCCATGAAACACGGAAATATTAAATTTGAACAAAAAAAAATTTCATCTATTTTAGTGGTAAAAAATGTTTCAAAAATGTTCGTGAAAAAAATTTTCAATTTCTTTTTCTGAAATAGGTTTGGAGTATCACCAAACGTGAAAATTTTAAATTTGAGCAAAAAAAATTCTTTCATTATTTATTCCCTTTAGACGGTCCACCCTGTATATTTGCCAGTGAAAGTTTAACCATTTCTTCGCTGACAGCAGCGTCAACTAACTACCAAATTTGACTGCTCTCCGTCAAGTAGTTTCTTAGTTAATGCACCAACAGAAACAGACAGACAGACAGACTGACGGAATTGAAATACCTATTCTCGGACGGCGATTTTTTTCTCGAATACAATACTTTCCTTCGATATGCGAGGGAAGTAAAAATTACCACTCTAACCTGGCAAGTTATTTTAAAAATTTGCTCAATTAGTGTAGTTTGTAAAATGCTGTTTTACTTTAGAAAAAAAGATATTGCTGTTTTACTGCTAAAGGAGCTCGGCTGTCCCAAGTAGAAACACAGTAATTGTAGCCGGGCTAAATATCGGGAAAATAGATTTTTAATGAATTATGTTAGCCTCACAATATTTGAAGAGATATTGTCATATATTTTCACAGAAGTTTCGTAAATTACTTGATTTGTCATTCTCCATTATCAGAGTAAAAATATATTTAAAAATGTTTGATTAGCAGCATATACTTTGTTTTTAAGTAGCTTCGCAATCTGTACATATACATACTTATTTATATGCAAAAGACAGTAACTGCATTTACTGTATTTGTAACTGGTAGATACTCAAAAAGTAAACATTAGATATAAGTGTAGATATAAGTGTAGATGTAAGTGTGTTTGGGTGTAGGAAATCGACAATTGAGACACACGTAGGTATTTAAATAGAAATGAAAATCTCTTAAACAACTGCCCATATTGCACTTAACACAGTAAGTGGTGGTAATTATGGAAGGGATGATCTAACCACCATTTTCAAAACAAAGTAACTACTCAGACCATGCAAAAACACAGTAACGTCAAAGTACTTACTGTGTTTTCCAATGGTATTTGGCTAATACTGTGTTTTGTTCCGGTACAGCTACTCATTCAGTATCACTTACTGTGTTTTGTGCACATAATAACTCTCAAATGTTCATTATTTAAACAATTATAAGTGTTCCACAAGACTTGTTGGGACACAGTAAGTCCAATACTTTAGAAAACTCAATTTTTATATATTTGTCAATTACTGTGTTTCTGCTTGGGACAGCCGAGCTCATTGTGAAATCATTTCAATAATCTGGAATTCGAATGAAAACACTTGTACTTGTTAAAAACTAACCAAAACACAAATGGAAATTAAAAAAATGTGTTTAAATTGCCTGCCACCAAGTCGAACACAAGCGAAGCATTTTTAAAAAAAAGATTTTTATCCGCCTTGTACTTCCTGTGACATATGTTTTGTTGTGCGGCTTTTCATTAATATGGTGTCTCAATTGAATTACATTATTTATTGGTTTTGCATAGAGACCTCCTTTATCTAACCCCTGTAGTAATAAATTAGTCGATGTAAATCTGGAGTCTGGGGAGGCCACAAACTGGGACCAAGACGGCCGCCGATCCATCTCTGTGGATAAGTCTGGTCCAAATAATTTCTCACACCTCGGTGCGTAATGTGCTATAATTTAATAAATGTTTTCATTCGAATTCCTAATTATTGAAATAATTTCACATTGAGTTCGTTTTGCAGTAAAACAGCAATATCTTTTTTTCTAAAGTAAAACATAGAAAATGTTATGACATTTTAAAAACTTCACTAAATGAGTAATATCTTAAAATAACTTTTTAGGTTAAAGTGGTACTTTTTTTTAAGCATGAAGCCTAAGTTAGCTAGTAAAAAAAAATAACTCATGAATTGGGTAAACCTGTTTTTTTCCAAAGCTACGGGCACCATAAATTTTATTCAGGACTGTTCAGGATTGCGTATCAAAAATCAGAATCTTAAAATATAGAATTTTGTAGCTATGGGACGCGTAAAACTGATCTGTCGATTTTCACGAAATTCATGAAAGTGTCAATATCTCAAAAACTAACATTTTTTTACCAACGTCATATTTTAACATTCTGGTCATAGAGCTGGTGTATCAGTGCTTCACGGGATGACGTTGAATTTTGGGACACCCTGTATGTGTCTATGTATTATTATAAGATAAGTGTGAGCTGAACAGTGGCGGGGTAACGTGTGAGTTTTCGTCCTTGAATACGAAATATCTAAATATTGAAATTTGGTACACTTGTCTCGAAGTAATGGACAAAAACCTAATCTCTTAAAATTTTAAATATATGCATTGAAAGATGTCTCTTCGGGCGCGGGCAATGCTGGACTATTTAACTCATTTGTCTGAATGTAACAATGGTAGCAAAAATTTATTCCAAGACCACAATTATCTGCTAGCAATCCTTTAATTGGGCAGAAATGGAATGCATGTTGGTGTAAAGTCCATCGTGTGGAAGTATGTTTCATATGGCTGTACTGCGAAGCCCTAACACTGAAAGTAGGGTTCTAAAGAAACTGTAAGGATCGGAAACTTTCTTCTCCTGGCGATTTTAATCATTTTTCTATTCTGTTCCAAATTCTATCTTCCAAATCATTACGTAGAACATAAACACGAGACAAAGATTTTTGAGTCTCGGCATCTCGGATATTAAAGTCCACGGTATGCTTCGAAGTTTATATATATTTTATTGGGTTACAGACGGCTCATCTCGTAACATGAACTATCAATCGGTGGAAATTAAAAAGAGAAAGCAGTTTGGGCGTTGTCGTAGCACGACCTATACCCAATGATACTTGACAATAGGTTAAAGAACTGCTTTGAAGCGTTGGGTTCCTACTTAATTAACTGTATTTATCTTACCACATATCTCAGCCATATTTCAAGCTTACCTGAAACAAAATAAATATACATAAATACAGCATAGAATATTTTGAGTGATAGTTATTTTCAAAGGCATAGAAATTAACGATTCTCAATTCGAAATATGTAATATCAGAATCGATATTAAATTTATAAAATGTGAAATTAAACGATCTCATTTTGAGTTTATAGTATAGTCTAGGTACTATATTATTGTATTACAATATTGTAATAAATAATGGATAGGTACTGCATGTTCCATGGTTTACGGCATATGGGAATTAAATGTACCCAAGAAGTAGTATATTAGAAACTAAAACCCTACTACGAAGTTATTATAATATATCAATGTAATGCTCCCATTGAGACTATCCCTTTGATACCCGTCTCGATATGGTTTATAAAAGTCGGTGCAGTAGTTTGGCTGCTATGATGAAACATATATACCCACCCACATACATATACACAATATACATACATACTGATTCAAATTGGATGCCTACCATTGAGATTTCGGAAAATACACGAGATGGAGACTGGGTTAAATGAGGGGAAAGTAGCCCAATGTAGTGCTCAATAAAATGGCATAAAGTAATCGGAAATTCTCCCGTTGTTTTTTGATACATTGGAAAAGAAACCAAATTGTGGATTTTTACCACCACTTTCATAGAGTACTTTACAATGCTCTGCACGCTTATAGTATTCAGATCATCAACTTCAAAATTTTAAATTCGGACTTGAGTTTCAACATGATTTCTGGAAAACACTGTAATACGAAATCAATGATATATCGCACTTAATTATTTTCTAGCGATTCATTGCGGTTACACCATTACTTAATTGCAACAGGTTGCCTGAATGCGTCCTGGAAGTTTTGTTGTTTTTTTTAAATGGAGTTCAGGGAACCTTTTATTATTAATAAGTTGTAGATTTACTTGACGTTATTTGTCGATTTTTTAGAATAATAATTTAGAATAACTTCAAAAATGCGCAAAAAAGGGGGACTAGGAAATGAGTGAGGTATACTTTTAAATGATTAGTTTGATGTAAATAAAAATGAGTTTTTGGCTCTTCGAAATTTATATTGAAAATTGCTGGGAGTTGTATGTTACTCTCCCTCGGGCCCCGATTTTCGCTCGGCGGCCCTGCCTGCAAATAAATATATGGATAGTCAAAAATTAATGTTTCAGATTGTATACACTTATTTATTTACTTATGTGGACATAAGAAATATTTAAAATTATTCATTTGTATGCTATTTTTAATTCGAAGAATTCGTTTATGGAGGGGGAGGCTAGCTTTTGTGACGTAATATTTGTTAGGGGGGTCACTGAAAGTGTGACAGCGTGGGTCAAAAAGGTGAAATTCTGAGTGACATATTTTATGGACGGCCCCTAACTAACGACCCGTAACAAGTTACTCAAGTTTCGCTAAAGCGTGCGTTTATTCTTCTGTTGATGTTATGCAAAATAATTTGAAATTATAAATAATTGCCTGAGGTGACCTACCAGGTCACCGGACTTAACACCGTGATTATTTTTCTGACGTACTTTCAAAAACAAAATGTATGAGGAAACCATCAATAATATAGAATAACTGAGGCCAACATTTTTTTTTTGTCTCGTTGTGTAGGAGATATATTGGGCGTGCAGTACACAACATCAACAGAAGAATAAATATATGCCTTAATGGAAATTAGAATTTAATCGAACATCTTCTGAAACTTGTTACGCAGGATCACATGAAATTAAATTTAAAAATAAGACTTACAGGACCAAATTCAGACAACCTGTTATATGTAATTAATGGTGTAAGGGCAATGCAACGTTAGAAAAGAATTAAGAGCGATATAGCATTGATTTGCAAAATCAATATTATTTCTTACAAAATGCTTTCCGAAAATGGTGTAAAAACTCCAGGTCCGTATTTAAAATATGGAAGTTGATGATGGTTCTGTAGCGGAGCCAAAAGAAACGGATTGTAGTGTGTAGTGCTCTAAGAGACTATTTTTAATAGTACATTGGGTTGATTCTACGGTTGGTTCCTTGTGAAACATTCTTCAATAATTTAAATATACAGGAAATTATGCTTTTCAATGTTTCAAAAAGTTTTATTAAAACTCTACACGTGTTTCGGCTTATTAGGCCTTTATCAAGAGTACAAGAGTAGTAATATCTTGTACTCTTGATAAAGGCCTAATAAGCCGAAACACGTGTAGAGTTTTAATAAAACGTTTTGAAACATTAAAAAGCATAATTTCCTGTATATTTTTAATAGGGTCAATAATAACCGAAAAAATAAAAATCAATAATCTGGAATTTTCCAATATCTTAAAACCCAACAGGAGTATTTCGAATTTCTTTGGGCATCCAACTTGAATCAGCCTGTATAGTCTGTCAAAACCATAACCCATAATATTACATTTTTAATGTTACTAAGTAAACAAAAGAACATGAAACAGTTTAAATCAAATGTTCAAACTGGGCGCCCGTTGCTTCTTGACAAAACATTTTGTATCGTTTCCGTGGTGATTTGACTAAATTTCTTGCCTTATTCCGTCTTTTAAATCATCGATGTAATTTGGTCTGTTGAAGTAGACTTTCGATTTTAAGTAGTCCTATAAAAAGTAGTCAAGAGGGGTCAAATCGGGAGAACGGGTAGGCCACTCAATTTCACCGCATCTACCGATCCGAGATAGGCTATTACTTCCAATGCAAAATGTGGTGTACATCCTTCCTGCTGATACCAAATATTTCAATCAATTTCATTAGGTATTTTGCCACCTGCGTATCAAAAAAAAACGATACATTTAAATTGAATGTTATGCCATGAGATAAAACTAAATAGAAAAGTCAGATTTGACAGATATTTGGTACATAGGCATACATAGTTTAGGACACATGTCAAATACATTTTAAAATTTTCACATTTAATTTTCAAAACCCTTATACTGCTGGATAGAGAATTAAAATCCCTTTCAACTGAGCTGTCACACGCACTCTTGTTCCATTTAAAAGTATTAAAGGGGTCGCTGTCACTCCAAGGGGGTTGAAAGGAGAGATATAAAATTATAATCAAAGAATGTCATTTTAGAATTCAAAATTGACGTGTTTTAGGATTTTACTCATAAACTGTTAATTACGTAGATAATTAATGACTATCAGTTACTTATGGACCTTACTGTATATGATTTATATATTATAGTCTATTATAGAATGTATACCTACTGCTGTATATCATGTTGTAAACACCTTAATATTTAATAGGAGTAATTTTCATATAAATGAGGTGCTAAAATATTCCACAACTTTCCCTGGATAATCCTTTATCATATTCGGGTGTCCTGCATAATGGAGCTTAGCAAAGCTTTTCACTTGTCTAGATTCTTGTACTGATATCAGAACTCGCTGCTGTTAATGTAATCTCGAGTGTAGTATGGCAAATGTCGTGTTTACAAAATTGTCAGAGGAAACCCATTGTTTATACTACAAGAAGTGACGGCTGAAGGATAAGCAGAATACTTCCGAACATATTTGACATTGGCCCTAACTTATCTAAGATTTGTAAGGAATTCAAAACGTAAGCTCTTAATTAAGATATTAATGAAAAAGCATTTAAAAGAAAAACTAAATACTACAAGTATATGGAAATTCCTCAGTTAAATCAAATAAGAAAATGACTAACAACTAAAACATTTTTATAAATACAACTAAAACCTTTTCATAAATACGGCTCACCATAGCAGAAGTTAGTACTTAGACATTGAATGCTTTATATACAGTGTGTCCCGCTTTTCATAAATCCACCTTAATATCTCAGTTATTAATAATGCGATTTTCTTCAAATTTGGGTGGTAATTATATATTGGAAAAACGAATTATTTGGCATAGTAAACATTTTCATTTTTCATTGGCGTGCGGTTTTAGGGGGTAAGATAGGGTAGATTTTTTGGCAAAAGGATATTAGGGCTTATTTTAGACAAATTTTTCTGTCATATTTGGATTCAGCACCAAAACCCCTTACTCCATGTTCTCCATGGTCTTAAACACGGATTACGGCAGAAACGAAAACTTAATTAATTTCTTTTAAATTTTTCTTTTTATTTTTTGCTATAACAAACCTAAAAACAATTTTTTTTTTATAAATTATGGTCTCCTCAACATAATCACCTTCCAATGATACCACACCGTTTCTCGTAAATGTTACCTCGTCACTAAACATTATGTTCTTTAAAAAATCTGTCGTTAAGATAATTAACTTGCAACCATAGGCATTAATCAAAAGTGCTTTGAACAACAAGTTTTTATTTGATATTTGGCGATTCATAAGAATTGTCAAAAGTTAAATAGTGTTATTTAATCCATCAATCTTACTGATAATGGCAGAAAATCGGAGAGTAGTTCTTGCAATTCAAGAAAAAGTTGAAATTATCTGCTTAATTGATGATAATGAAAGATCTACGCGTCAGGTTGCTCGAATATTTAATCAACGTCATCGTGATCGAGCACGCACCAATTTGGCACAAAACCGTTGGTGACATCAACAAACTGTTTGCAAGAACCGGAGCCATTTCCAAGAAAAGACAGAGAAGGTACAATTTAAATTTACGACAACATCCAGACGACGAACGCATTTTAACAGAATTTCGGAACAATCCAAATGGTAGTATAAGGGCAGTTGCGAGAACACTAAATTGAACAAAAAATAAAATATGGAGGTGTTTGAAACGCAATAGGATTAGGGTATTTAAACCAAAATTTTTGCATACTCTCTTAGAAGGTGATTTTGAACGGCGCCGGCGGTTTGAATTTGACCTCTGGTTGTAAAGTAACTACCTAACGACAGATTTCTTTTAGTGACGAGGCAACATTTACGACAAACGTTGTGGTATCTAGTCAAAATTGTAGATGTGGGGCAGCCGAAAGTCCCAACTTTGTAATTAACTGTAAAAACCAATACAGTGAAAAAGTTAACGTGTGGTGTGGCATATTAGACGAATAAATTGTTGGCCCCTTTTTCCTGGATAACCTAGACGCAGAAAATTTTCAAAATTTTTTACAAAATGATTTTTTATGGAAATGTATACTTTCAGTTAGATGGTGCCCTGGCGCACAAATCTCTGATAGAAATTTTTTAAATGCAAATTTCCCTATGAAGTGAATAGGTAGAAATAGCTCTTTAGAACCGTGACCCCCTAGATCGCCTGATATTACCCCTTGTGACTTTTTTCTATGGGGGTACTTGAAAAATAAAGTATATGCTACTCGGCCACGTAACAGACAAGACCTTTGCCGTAGGATTAGGCTAGCGTGTCAAGAAATTACTCCCCACAAGAAAAGTGATTGAACGGTTAAGAAGGGTTGTTGAAAATGTATTTTATTGGAAGGTGGTTATGTTGAAGAGACCAGAATTTAGAAACAAAGTTGTTTTTAGGTCTGTTATAACAATTAAATAAAATCATAAAGTTTTTTTTAAGAAATTAATTAAGTTTTCGTTTCTGCCATAATCCGTTTTTGAGATCATAGAGAATATGGATTAAGGTGTTTTTGGACATGCTGAATCCAAATATGCTCGAAACATTTGTCTAAAATAAGCCCTAATATTCTTTTGCCAAAAAAACCTACTTTACCCCCCTAAATTAAAACCACACGCCAATGAAAAATGAAAATGTTTACTATGCCAAATAATTCATTTTCCAACATATAATTACCACCCAAATTTTAAGAAAATCGCATTGTTAATAACTGAGATATTAGGGTGGATTTATGAAAAGCGGGACATACTGTATATTATATAGGTACTAACTAGCTTCTACTTCGAAATGCGAAGGTCATAACAACTTTTTGTATATGACTAATGACTATATATTTATCAATAACAGGTAGAAATTAAAAGACGCACTTTGAACACAGGATAGAGGATCTCGACTGGTAATTATACATGCCCGTTGCTTTGAGTGGCTGCCGCCAATTCGATTTGAAAATTTCCAGCGAGTGACGTCATGCGCACACCCGGTCCAAGCTGGGTCCAAGTGTATCTTCTCTTTCATAGTATCACGAAAACAAAAGGTATAATGTATTTGATAGGTATATCTTCCAATCGTAAATATCACTAGTAGAGAAAAAAAAATTCCTATCCTTGTTAGCCGTCGAATTCTGAACAACATTCAAAATGACAATACTGAAAATGTTCGATATTTAGATTAATGATTCCTTTGCCTTAAGCAATGGTGGAGTCTGATTTGTCAAACGAAAGTGGATATTTTCCGAAAATTGTTGAATCAAAATTGACGAAGATATTTTTTTTAGAAAATGTAGTTTTGTTACTTAGAGTCGAGAATGTAATGTCATCTCTTAAGAAGATTGCCCATTTCTAACATCCTAGAAGGCATTTTTACTAGATAACCAAGCAATATTTCATTAAATATTAAATTTTAGTTTAAAATGTATTTATTAATAATCATTTTTAACCTGTAACTCAATACTGGAGGGTCGGAGAAAAAAAATCACAGATCTTGCATCTTTCGCAAGTATCTTAAGCATATTGGAAATGCCAGATGCAGCTATACTGCTCTTGGAGTCCAAGGATGGATGGCTAGAATGACAGGTATTTTCAGCATTTACTTTAGGTACCATTAGCGATTAGTGATAAAATAAAAAAAATAAAAACTTTTATCAAATTTAATATCACTTGGGTTCATTGTAATTGGACCCATGTTCATTGATAAAAAAATTTTTAGATTAACCCAGCTAGCATCTGTCAAATTTTGTCATAAAGCTTGTAGAACACCCTGTAGAGTGCTTTTCTACTGTACTTTTTTATCATACTTAGATGTGTTTGATAATTTTATTTACATAATTTTAAATATATTTGTCCACACGATCGAATTAAGCTAGTCCGTGTTTTATTGGGTTATTTTGTTTTTTTAATGGTAATTTGTGTGACGGTGTTCTGTAAGAAATAACGCAAGTTATGCAAACTATGTGACATACGGTATGGCAGTGTCGGCATGTATCACAAGAGACCATTAAGTTTAGTGTTTATGATTATATTTTAGTTTCGAGATACTGCATCTAGTGCATGCTGCTCTAATTATTTCTGGTGTAACAGTTTGGTACGCTGCTGTGATTTTGTTTTGCAAGTCGTCTAAATCTGTAGGCTGTGTAAAATAAACCAAACCTATTAAATATCCCCAGAGGAATAAATCTAAAGGTCATATCTGGGGAACGAGCCGGCCAATGTATTGTACCATTTCGCCCAATGCATCTTTCACGGAAAATAGTATCAAGATGTCGTAACTTGCCGGGCATAGTGAGGAGGTGCACCATCTTGCTGCCACCACATCGTCTCTCTCTCGTTTAAGGGAATATCTTCAAGTAAAGCGGGAAGTATGTTCTGGAGAATATCTAAATACCTTACCGAAGTTCCTACATACAAGTACGGCCGTTGAATAAACCGCACCAGACATTTACACCCCACCCCATATTGTCTGGAAATTAGTTTCTCGCATTCATTTTGGATTTTCAGCCGACCAGTAGTGACAATTGTGTCGATTGACGGTACCGTTGTTGTAAAGCCGACTTTCATCAGTCCACAATATTTTATTTAAAAATATTGGGTCATATGCGAGTGTTACTGTCACTTCAGCAATAAAATTTAGTCTTTTTTCAGGGTCTGCAGGGGTCAAACCTTGCGTTAAATGTATTTTGAAAGGATGATATTTATGATTCTTAAACACTCTCTGGATTGTAGTTCTACTTACTGTACATTCTTGCTGAAGACATCGAGTTGAGATATGAGGATTTACTTGAAGATAAGCTAGAATATTAATTACGTTATCCTATATTTGAATAGGCTCTCTGCATGGAATTTGCTGTTTTCTACTAGGAAAAGAACCATGTCTTAATTTCTGTTCCACATAAGCGAAAGTATTTTTCTTGGAGTTGTTCGGTTGGGAAAACGTTGTCTGCACAAGTCTCACGCCTACTATTTTTTCGACACTCGCCGTATGTGAGCAACATATTGACATACTCGTCAAGTAAAATGTAAAGGCATAATAGTCTTGATACTACTTGTACACAAAGCAAATCTACTAATAATGATTGATAGCCATTGACAGGTGTGATGTCTTCTGTTGCTAGGATACTTTTTTTGTTTCTAAGCTACGTTTTTTAAATAAAACTAAAGAAATGTTCATAAAACCTCTTTATCTTTACTGTAGTGCCGAAAAAAACTAACAATTATGGTATCGTTGAATTTGTATTAGAAAGGCCTTCACAAAAATGGAGTAATGTACAGGGTGTTACAACACATTATGTATGTTGTATCCGTCATTTGAGTACAAGACTACTTTCAGAGGATCTTATGCGTGAATTAAGGTACGTTAATCGACCATACATCATTAGAGGTCCTGAGATGTATGCTTTCCTTCAAGCAATGAGAGAAGAAATAAGCCTAGTGCAAGATGTTCAAGTCCCAGTTCTTACTAAATCAGAATGTCCAAGCTATTTTGTAACAACTCTTCTGACTTTCAGATGACCTTCATGGGTAAATATCCTTCCCTTGTATATAACTTTTTCTTGAAAGATTCGCATCTTAAAGTGAGATGAGTTTTTTTTAATCCAAGGTGCAAAATATGGGTTTTATTGAAAAAAAAGGGTTTACGATCAAATGACTAAAAATATTGCTATAGGTCAAAGTCAAGGTCATCACAAGGTAGGTTACTCATATTCTTACAACTTTTGTTCTGGTCAATTCCTCTGAAATCTCAACACTGAGTTGCTATTTCATTCATCACTGGTCATATAACTCTATAGTAGGGTATCGACCTTTTCCAGCTTCTTTCGTCATTCATTCTTGTCTCTGGTCTGCATCGTCCAATTCAGTACACCCATCTTCCGTGCGTCCTCACTTACACCATCCTTCCAGCGCAGCTGTGGCCTTCCTCTGGGCTCTGCTTTGATCACCTTTTTTGCAGGGTTATTGTCGTCATATCTGTTCACATGTCCTGCCATCGCAATCTGCCGATTTTGATTGTAGTTACTATGTCCTTGTTAACGGCTTGTCTATAGGTGTTATAAATTTCGAAGTTATCCCTGCGTCTCCACATACATGTTAGCAATACATCCCTTCACCCTTCAGGGGCCTCTGTCTTAGTGACATCACTTAACTATTGGACGATCGTGCCTCTCCCGAACGAAACCGAGCCAGTGGCGTCAGCCAAGATGCGCGTCAAGCAGAATATAATATACCCTTGTCAATGAAGTACGCATGGCAATAAATTCGTACTAAATTGTGGTTTTTCGTCTTATTTGGGGTAGAAACCCTACAAACGCTAACATCAGAAGTGGGATGCTATCCAATGTGCCAGTGAAAGAATAATAAGTTGTACGAACTGTTAATTTTATTTGTTGTTACGTTATGATGTGGAAAATACCGAACATGACAGTAATGTGAACACGTACAGGAAGAGCAGGAGATCTCATTACCAAAAAGTGTAAAGTTGCAGTGGCAAAACATGTTGATGGTTGTAGTAGCAACCCAACAGCAACAATTTTCATAATTATTGTGCAATACAAAGATGGCCGCGAAGAGAACGCCCGTGCTGAACGTGGATGATTCTATTTGCGCAAGTGTCAACGTCATTCTCTACGTCCTTCCGGCGCGTTCCGCTTATTTGCGCAAGCGTCAGTGTCTTTCTCTCTCTGTCTTTCCGCTTAGTAGAATTTGACCCTGGTTCGAGCACTGAATGGCGGAATGGCTGAAAGACGACGTCACAAGGTTAAAAGATGATTGTAACGTATTACCGGCGAAATCCGTAAGAAAAAGCCGAATCAACACCACTCGTTTGTACCATTGCAAGAAAATCGAACCGACGAATAACAAGGACGTGGTCTAGCCGTAGCCACGTCACCAATAGCTACTTTGTCGTGCAAGAATCAAACCATTTCATTCTCACATTGTATCAATAGTGGAGCTGACTCAGCAACACCGCTATTGAGAGATTCCGTGTAGTGATCCAACCCGATGCACGTGCTTTATTGGAATTTGAATTGACTCTTTGGCTAATGACAGAAATTTACTAACTGTTATGACCTATCCAATATTTTAAAATTGCTGATATTAAAGAATAACGATCGCCTAGAAATTAATCTGTCAGGACTGGACGAGCTTTAAAATTAGGCAACTACGACAGTTGTTGATTTTAAACCAAAAGAAAACACCGACCGATTATTTTGTTAACCCTGAAAAACTGTCATTGTAACATAGTTGCAAATGAAACGCAATGCTGATAAGTAAACTCAATAGCAAAATGTACAACTTCACTGACTTGTTACTGGTGTTACTGGTAATTTACTGCGAGCAATCCTCACAGGAGAGAACGAAAAGATATGGATAAAAGTATTACCTAAAATTGAAAATATTAACACTACGGTGCATTTATCGACTGGTTTGGTGCACTGCATTATGGTTTGGGATAAATCTGAAATTACAGCTATTCAGCAGTTTTTAGCTCTGTTGACCCTTACGAGGCCGTTCAAGCACAAATACAGCTGGTATAAGTACATCGAAAACAAGCGAGTTAAGCAATTTGTAGTCTCGTTAAGAAGCAAAATTGTTTTTCATCGGCGATATAGTTGCTGTAGAGGATTCACAAGAAGTGAATGGAGGAAAATAAAACAAAGGTAGATAGGACCGTCCACTGTTTTAAAGGTCCATCCAAATGAACGCTGTCTTCTTGAAAGAAAGGTAAGCGCAGCAGCGTGGCAGCTCAAGAACAGCTGTGTCTTTGTTCCATGGGTATAGAATAAACAAATCAAAAACTACTGTAAGTACTATAATAATAAACTTGGCCTTCTAATTTTATTATAATGTGTAATAGTTGCATTTCTCTTACACTTTGTTGATGATGGATGATTACAATAATAATAGTACACTGTAGTACAAAAATATAAAGTCGCACATACGATATTATAATAATGAGATATAGTAAAACTAATGCAGTGGATTGGTTTTCTTGTTATATTTTTGTAATCATTTCGAGTTGTTGCATGTGAATGAGTAGTTGTAAAAACAATGTCGTGGCAATCCCATAATTAAATAAGAGAATTGCAGCAATCCTGCAAGTAAATTAAATTGAATTAAATTGTGTACTTTACTGCAAACTTATTGTTGATATAAGAAGTGTCGTAGCCTTTGTTCTTTACCGCATTATCGTGGGCGCCGACACTTTTTATACCTCCTAGATAAATGAGAAGAAGTATGCTTTGTGAAATAAAAGAGTGGCAATGATCCTGCCTGAAATAAATTAAATTAAATTGTATTAGTAGCAATCCTACAATATGTGAAAGAAAGATGTGGCAATCCCACATGACAGTTGACAGGTTGTACTACATACTGTGGCGCTCCCACAATATGTGAAAGAAAGATGTGGCAATCCCACATGACAGTTGACAGGTTGTACTACATACTGTGGCGCTCCCACAATATGTGAAAGAAGGATGTGGCAATCCCACATGACATTTGACAGGTCGGACTACATACTGTGGCGCTTCCACAATATGTGAATGAAGGATGTGGCGATCCCACATGACAGTTGACAAGTTTTACTACACACTGTGACACACAATATGTGAAAAGAGGGTATGTGGTAGCAGACCCACATTACTTAATCTGTGTCGTGACAATCTCATGACAAAAACATGTGTGACAATTTATGTTTTAGTGCCAATCTGGATGAGGTGTACATCATTCTGCACGTCCCCCAATTATGGTCAAAGTTACGTAAGTCAGCACCATCAAATCAATAGTTGCCGTAGTTTTCTTCAGCAACAAGTGGCTGGTAGAGGTAAACTGAAACCAAGGTATAAGTAATGATCCCTTCTTTATTTCGTCGTTTTATTCCACTGAAAGGTAAAATAAAAATAACAATAATAATAAAAGTCGGTGGGAGTACCACTCGTAAAACAGGGGAATACGACAGTATCGTACTGAACCGAAAACGGGAGCACCGTTCAGACAATCAGATATGATATTAAAGACGTTCGAAAATGACATTAAATAAAATGCGAGAGGATCGCAGACGTTTTAGAACAGAAAACGGGAGTACCGTTCAGAAAATACACGAGAGTATCGTGGTAATAAGCTTGAATAAAATACGGGAGTACCGGTGAGCTATAACAGCAATTCATGGAAAGATAAATGTTGTCCCACATAAACAGTCCCACATAAACAAATGCTTTTTACAGCCGCTGAAATCATAAACAAACTATGGAGACCTCAATCAAGGTTAACAGATGACATTGCGGGAACACTACATGAACACGTAATTGCCAAAGCAAAGAAAATGTGAAATCTGAGCTGGGTTACAATATAAACAAATTATTGTCATGTCAAATGAAATTTGAATCATGGTTTTCATATGCGGTCTTTCATAAAATCATAAGCAAATGTTTTGGAACTTATATGATAGAATATGAGTACCTATTATGTTTTCACAGAAAGATCTCTACAATTTCAATCAACATTATTATAACGTTGTACTAGAGCAGCCGACTCTTTGCTTTGTTTTGTTTCATTCTAGGTGTGTGGTAGTTTAATTCCGGTGCGAGGACGCACCTTTTGCAGAATGGCCGTGTTAGCAATACATCCCTTCACCCTTCAGGGGCCTCTGTCTTAGTGACATCACTTAACTATTGGACGATCGTGCCTCTCCCGAACGAAACCGAGCCAGTGGCGTCAGCCAAGATGCGCGTCAAGCAGAATATAATATACCCTTGTCAATGAAGTACGCATGGCAATAAATTCGTACTAAATTGTGGTTTTTCGTCTTATTTGGGGTAGAAACCCTACAAACGCTAACATACATATCTTTCGCAGTATCTTTCTCTCAAAGATAATCCGCAGAGATTCATCTCTCCTTGTCATGGTCCAGGTCTACGATTCATACATTAGTACGGGTATGATAAGTGTTTTGTAAAACCTGATTTTTGTGGTTCTTGATAAACTACGGTTGCAAATGTACTTCGAAATGCCAAAATAGCACCTATTTTCCAACATAACTCGTCTTCGGATTTCTGCACTGTTGTTATTATCTACAGTTAATTTCGCGCCCAGGTACTCAAACTCCCTCACCCCTTCGAAATAATGATCATTAATTGTGATGTTCTGTCCAATGACTCGCACTCTTTGGTTTTTTGTTGCTGCCATGAATTTCGTTTTTGTTCATTTACGTGTAATCCCATGTTGTTTGCACAGTCTCAAAAGTTGTGAACGTTTCTTTGGCCTGTCGCGTAGTTCTGGTAATAATGTCTACATCATCTGCGTAGGCCAGAATTTGTGTAGATTTTTTGAAAATAGTGCCTCTATTATGCAGTTGGGCATCCCAAACTACTTTATGTTAAACAGGAGGCACGGCCAGCGCATCACCCTATCTCACGCCTATCTCCGTTTCAAACGGGATTGAAATGTCGTTTTGTATTTTTACTTGGTATGTTACCCTAGACATTGTCATTTTTGTGAGGTTTATAAGTGTTTCTGGTATTTCAAACTCATTCATGGCTTCATAGAGCTTCGGAAGTAATATACGATCGTTTAGCTGTCCGGAAATCGATGAAGAAGTGGAATGTATCTATATTAAATTCGTTGGTCTTTTATAAGATTTGGTGTAGGATGAAGAGCTGATCCGTTGTAGACCGGCTAGGTCTAAAGCCACATTGGTACGCTCCAAGCCTGGGTTTTGTGTATACTTGGATACGTTATGAGATGATGTATGATAGTATTTTATAGGCGGTGTTTAGTAGTAGCCTTATGCCCCTGTAGTTACTGCAGTCAAGTATATTGCCTTTCTTGTGTATTGGGCAGATCAGTCCAACGTGCCACTTGTCCGGCATACGTTGTTGGTGCCATACTTTTAATATTATTTCAAGCAATTTTTCTAGGTCGTCTCCCCCCTGCTTATACAGTTCTGCGGGCACTCCATCTTGGCCAGGGGCTTTGTGGTTTTTAGACGCTTTATCGCTTTCCGTATGTCATCAATGTTAGGGTCTTCGACTTGGTCTTTGTTTCGGGCTTCAAATGGTTCAAATGATTCTGGTGCTACGTTTTCGTCACTTCCTAGAAGTTCTGAAAAACGTTCCAGCCATCTTAGAAGAATGTCATCCCTATCGTTTGGAAAGTTAAAAACTTTTAAATAATATGGATAATCATTATTTCATCTTCAAGTGTCCGTTAACTTGAAATCCATAGACTCTTTGAGCCTACTGCACATAAGAACTTTTATTCGGAATGGTCCAACGAATACATTTCAGCTGGTTTTAGCTCAGCGGCTGTAACACTTTTACCGTGTATATAATGCGGGGTCCTTTGCCTATTTTAAACCCTTTAAAAGCATATTGTATATGTTTTTAATTGGACCGGCTTTAAAAACCGGTCACTTAAAATTATGAAATAAAATTTCACCGTAGTCGTTCAGTAAATTGAACGTTATTACGTAATATCCGTTTTGATGTCGGTTAAAAATTCGTTCGATTTTGCTATTTGTTTATTTTTACACCGATGTGTGTATCTCCTGTACCATATTTCTTTACTTTTCATTTTATGTAAAATAACAAGAAGTTTTCTCTTTAGCTGTGCTGCCTGGTTTTCCAAAGGGTTCACGTTCAAATATAAGAAAACTTCATCTTTATCCGGTTTTAAGTTATTGAGGTTAGCTGTTTCCTTACAGAGGCAAGAACCGAAATCATTTTTAGACGTGATAAATGCCCACCAAATTAAATTTAAAAAAGCCCGGCATCCTATATAACGAAATGCCAAATGCCATTAGTCACAGATTTTCCCTCGTATATCATTCACACAAAAAAACACTATTCCTGGGTCCTTAATCCATCCTGACATCGCTTCCCTGTTGTAATTTGATCTCAACTCGACAAGACAAAGGCATATCCCTCTGATACTAATTAATAATCTCGACTCCATGACCACTTATCAGGCTTCCCATGTTCTAGCTATTAATATCCGTCTGAAAATATTGATAGGGATCGGTGTCAGGTCTGACGCTTGGCCAAATTTGTTTTTCTTTCCTTTCGACCCGGTTTTTTCTTCGAGGGTGAGTTTAACCCTATACCCGTTTCTTACAAGTGTTCACAGCAGCACAATTTAACTATATTACCTGGAAAATGAATTAAACCGTTCTACGTAAATACTAACAGGAAGTTGCGGAAATTAAGTAAGTACTTTAAATGAACTTTGAATGGAGTAGTTTTATTTTGATTACAATAACAGTACAATACACAATTTACAATACGAAAGCTTTTCGATGCGTGTATTTATTTCCATATAATTAATTGGTAACTGCTGCACATTTTTTCAAATAGAAACCCGTTTTAGATCATTTCAAAACCAATTAAGTGTATAAATAAATTGTTGTAATTGATATTTATATGCAATCGGGACCAGCTACAATAATGCATAGAAAGGTAAGGTATAAGTAAGCATACAAGTACAATACTCACAAAAGGCCTCGTGCGTGATTATTTGGTTTTGTACAAGTACCGGAAATGCTTCTCAGGGGAGCTACGCCCTCTGAACATGGGGCTGTTTGATATAATTATTCAGTATCACCATCCGCAGTATCTACGTCAAAATTCGTACATCTCTACGACAATTGTCGCACATGGTCGTACAGACATCCGATAAGGAAATATTTATTATTTTTGCCCATAACTTTTATTTCTTAGTACGTATATTTAAAAAACTATAAGAGTACCTAAGCAGAACCATAAAAAGACTATTACTATGAATTTTCACTCAATAATTCCAGTGGTTTGCAAAATAGCTAGATTTAAAACTTCGAAATAGGAAGATTAACATAATTTTTAAATTTAAATCTAGCTATTTTGCAAACCACTGATATTATTGAGTGAAGATTCATAGTAATAGTCTTGTTATGGTTCTACTTAGGTACTCCTATAGTCTTTTTAAATATACGTACTAAGGAAAAAAGTGATGGCCAAAAATAATAAATATTTCCCTATCGGATGTGTCTTTCTAGGGAATGGCCACCTGAACTTCGGCAATTGCACAGCCACATTGCTTACAACAGCTTTTCTTACAGGGGGCTGATTATGAACAAGTAACACTGTAGCATAGCGTTGTCAATTCTCTTTCAGTTTTATAACAGTGGTTGCAAAAATTATTTTCATCATGCTTGAACTTAGAGGTAAGTACAACAGGAGTGTTGCAACTGATGTGGGACGTAGTTTCGCTTTCAGCTCAATCAGGCTGCTTCCCGACTGTCGAACATTGCAGAGTGGTAATGAACCGTTCTCTGGTGTTTTCTATTTACTCGAAAGTTGACTGACTACGTGGTAAAAAACTTAAAATCCAAATACAGTCTTTCATTAAACGTTTTTACTAACATCAGCTTTCCTTTTCCAAAGAACACTGATGCGTCGACACAACTTACAACACGGATATATAATACTGTCTATTTGTAGTTACCAAAAATACTTGACCACGTTAGTCTCGTGGTTGACCTTGCCTTGTGCTTCTTTCAATAAGAATAAGAGGTCCCATAAACTGAATAAGGGTTTTTATTAAAACACGAAGATCGACATCTTGTTCTACCACTACAAGTTGTTCATTTTCGAATTCCTCGATTGACTGATCGATTGATTTATTTGCTAGCGTAAGGCGAGCAATGCCGCCGATTCCAGGCATTCGATTGGGAGATTCGCTCCAACACGCAGCACGATCGCCCGCTGAACGGTCAAATGTCTCCATGTTTCTTTTAAAGTTTCCATACTTCTTTTAAGTTTCCATCTATCATCATCTTCTTATTTATTCTTCTTCTTAGTTTTCTGTTTCTTCTGTTTTTGAATCTAGTAGTGTGCACCACCTCCTGCCCGCTTGCGTCCATATATGGTTTCATGTTTCCTAGAAATTTACGCTTTAGCTCGCCGCAATGCGCTTTTTTATATTAACCGTTTCACAGGTAAATGTCCATTTACGGTGGAAGTTTCGCAGTAAAAAGAGCTATTTTCAGAGGGTTATGAGAAAGATGCCCGAGAGAATATTTTGTACGCCCTGTATATTGGTTTGTTTTTGAAGTAATCAGTTTTAGTTTTAGTTTCCGCTTTCCAATTCCGGGTAATTTTCCTATTTCATTGCCTAAGTTTAATACATTTTCAGTTCTATTTTTTCAATTTAAGTAAAGAATTAGACTACATAAATAAACTAAACTACAATTTAAAAAAACCTAAACATAACTGTTTCATCCACAGCTGTAGTTGCTGGTCTATTCTCTGATTTCTTTATTTACACTTCACTTCGTGTATTTGTCACTGCATTCCCTATAGTTTATTGTTACAGGATAATTTACGAGTTTATGACATGATGCACTTTACACCTAGGCACTGGTCCCATAGCACGTGTTTTCTTTCTTTTAGCAGAGTTATCTTATGTTGTCAGATGTTTGTACCCTTTGTTAAGTTGTTTGTATACGTCTTTAGTGATACAATAATCAAATATCAAGTACCAGCTATATGAAATAGCCAAATTTATGCTAATTCATATCAACTAATGTTGGATTGTCCACGCTTTAATCCAACACATTTTCGCACGTTTTCTCACCGTTTTTACCCGAGTTCATTCGATAAATATTAAGGGCTTTTATTAAAACAAGAAGATCGACATCTTGTTCTACCACCAAAAGTTGTTCATTTTCGAATTTCTCGATGGCAAAATATCAGATGTGACATTTTGTCATCACTATTCAACTGACTATTCAGATGGAAAATGAGTAATTCTTACCCAAACCTTAATTTCAAATGTTCTAAAAATTCCCAATGGAAATTTTACCGGTATTTAAATAAAAACGTCCTCAACAACACTTAAGACATTTGTAGTAAACAATTAACTGAAAATTTTCCATTTAACACCAATAAAGTGAAGCTGTGTGGTATTCCTTAACCTAATAGATCATCTTCACAAAATGTATAAACAAACATTACAAATATTTATTAATATATTGTACATCTGTATAAATTCCAATTTGTAAAAATTGTAAATTGAAAATGATCTGAGGACCAATCAACTAGTTTGATCGCTCTTGCCCGAAAACCATTGCGCCTATCAGAAATAGAATTTGTAATAAATTGTATACAGAATATTATCAATGAGTATAAAATGTTCTGGGGGACTATTGGCGAATAAGTGTGAAAAAATCGCGACGTGGCATGTTAGGTATGGTCCCTGAGGATGAAGACTTGAACCTTGGGAACTCTTTTGCTTCAGATAACTGGCTAGTTTGAGCGTATAATTTCCAATTAGCAAAAGATTATTATTTATTTGCTCCATTTCTTCTAATATCAATGGACTATTAAACACTGAATATTTAAAAACGAGAAAATATGAAGAAATAAAATTACCTGTCTTTCACCGCTTATGAATAAAATTAATTTTGGTTAATGCTGGCACGTAGTAAGCCTCGGTAATATAAAATCCAAATCTCATAAAGTTGTCCTAAAATGTTTCAGAGATAAGCAGTAAAAACCATGTTACAGACGCCTCCCCAGAGGGCCCTAGCTCGTTTAGAAAGCACTACGTATTAATAGGACTATTTGCTTGCAGATCAACTCCTAAAAGGACTACAATATTTCCCTAACACCCTGTAAACTTTAAGCCAAATGTTTAATCAAGGCAAATTAAATTAATTTAAAAATATTATTACCAAACACTAAATAAAAGTAACAAAACATTTACAAAACCTTTAGTCTAATTAACATAAATGAGACATAGACATTTTTCTATTAATGAACTATAAAAATCAAAATTATCCTACTCAAAATTAAATATAAATAAAAGCATTATTTATCATTGTACACGTTTTCCTAAATCATTATTATTATAAAGTCTAGCTGTAATACCACCTAGCTAACGTTCTAAAGTTACTTTTTTTACTAAAATGCACGCACATGTTTAAGGACTTATTGGGTATTCAGCTCGAATATATGCGCTCTTCTTGGCTTTTCACCAGCTTGAGAAGTGATTTTGGAGCTTCGCTATTATGCGGTACTTAGCGTGCCTTTGTTGTCATCGAATACTGAACTGAATGTCGTGTTAAACTTGAAGAACACTATAATGTATGTTTATATCACCATTAATCGATATTCTCGTAACGAACTGACGACGATAAACGACATCGTTAAAAATAGAATAATAACTTTTGTGTCATACGCTGAAGACAATATTTCATTAGTGTCATTTCATTAGGGTGGAACAACGTGAATCGTCCATCCTTAGTTATTTAAAGCTTGCAATGTATTAAGTAATTAAAACACAACACTGAACGTATAATTCAAAGTTGTAACCAACAGACGAGCATCTATGAAATGGATGCTCTAACTTTAATTACTTTAAAACTATTTTCAGTAGCAACCCCGGTAGTTTATCATTTATAGTTTAGCGGGATCTGCCAAAACTTTCATAGATTTCCCGAGTAATCTTAAGTAAAAAAAGTTATTTCAACTTAGCTCAGATTATAAAACGTAACCGAGGAATGACTTGCTGATGAAAATTGCAAGAAATTTCATAATTAACGGAGTACACGCTTTAAAAGAAATTGCTAAACAGTATCATAATGTGATACTGCCACTTCTTATCAATACTTGTAGTTTCTAAACATGACTGAAATTTATGAATGAAGAAGAATATACGGATTCACTTCGTGTATGGTTTTTGTAACGTAGTACAAGAGCTGCTGTAACGAAGCAGTTTTCAACAGGGAACATGTATAATGAATTGCTGTGACTAATTTCTAAAAGCCCGTCTCCATTATGGTCGGCTTTGCCGATCGGCATTGCTCCACTAGTATATTCGGCTTAGATACTCTTGAAGTTTCCGACCGGCATAAGCCGAATTGTACCCACTTGCCAACAAATGCCCGGGCGCCCTTGCCAATCGGCAAAGCCGACGATAATGGAGACGCGCCTTAATGATTGCTTATTTATCCTGTTAAGCATGTTTTATTTAATCATTATTCAGTTATTTATGTAAAAACCAGGTCTTTGCAAACCCTCTCCTCGAATTAGTCGTAATATCGGGGACGTGCGCACGCGATCTATATTAGGTTATATTAGGTTTGTTCTGGTTTTGAGAAATACCAGTCCTCGGATATCAGACACATGCGCAGTTGGTAAGTCCAGGACGTTGACAGCCTACTACGGAAACTCACAATTGAGGGATTTGAAGCTCAAGGATATGCTGAAGACATAGTCATCATAGTTAGGGGAAAGTTTAATACCATAGTCAGGGATCGATTACAGATGGCACTGAACATGGTTAAAAAATGGACCGATGAGGAAGGCTGAAAGTCAGCTCTATAAAAACCCACATCATCCCTTTTACCAGAAGAAGTCTGGAGGGCCTAGGTCCTCTAGTTCTTCAAAACACACTAGTCACTATAGACTCCAAGCCTACCTGGAACCAACACCTAGACAGGATAATACATAAATCGGTAGCCACATTGGCAACCTGCAGGCGATCATATAGCAAAACCTGGGGGCTCAGGCCTAGTGTATTGCACTGGCTTTACACTAGTGTTGTAAGACCCACCATTACGTACTCTGCTCTAGTCTGGTGGTCAAAGACAACTCAGATTACTGCGGCGAATAAGCTGAGCCGGGTACAAAGACTGGCCTGCTTAGGAATCTCAGGTGCTATGAAGAGCACCCCCACGGCAGCCTTGGAGACCCTATTAAACCTCCCCCCACTTAGCATAGTGATCCAGGGAGAGGGCAAAATGGGGGCATATAGGCTGCAAAACTCAAATACCTCGAATCTCCACGGAGCAAGATCGGGAGGACATTTGAGGATAATAAACACTGTAGAAGACCCTCTATTAAATATGAGGTCAGACTACATGATACCAAAAATCACCTTTAACAAGCCCTTCAATATCACCATTGGAGATAGGAAGGACTGGTCAACAGAAGCTCCAGACATACTACGAAAGGGCCTAACCTGGTACACTGACGGGTCTAGGACAAACACAGGAGCTGGAGCTGGAATACATGGTGAAAGACCCAGGGCAAGTATAAGTCTTTCCCTTGGACAACACGCCAATATGTGAACCAGCAGATCTCCACTGCATTAGACAGTCAGGCAGCACTTAGAGCACTAGCCTCTAACAAAGTGTCATCCCGACTGGCATCAGACTGCCAATGAGAGCTGAAAACTCTGGGCGAGCAGAACAGAGTCAAACTACTCTGGGTGCCAGGACACTCCAGAATTGAAGGCAATGAAAAAGCTGATGAACTTGCTAAACAAGGGGCAGCTAACATTCTATGGCCCAGAACCCGCGCTGGGCATTTCTAAAAGCGCAGCCAGAGGGGCGATTAAAGACTGGGTCAAGAGTAAACACAAAAACCACTGGAGGAACATTCCAGGAAATCGACATGGAAAAACACTCATTAAAGGTCCATGTGCAAAACAAACTGAAGAACTACTCACAATGAACAGGACGCAGTTAAGACTAATAACAGGACTTCTGACGGGACACTTTCCTGTAAAGAAGTATCTGAATACAATCAGCAACCTAGACTGCAGGCTATGCAGCAAGGAGCCGGAAACGGTCGTCCACATCATATTTTACTGCGAGGCACTGGCTCGCTGAAGATATGGCATCTACAGGCAAACACGAACAGACCCGGAACTCATCAGCACCCGTCCGACTATAGACCTGTATCATCTGATTAGAGGTGCAGGGGTACTGGAGTGGGCGGACTGAAGTAGGGAGAGCACAATAAGCCCAGGAGGCTGCAGTGCCCTCAGAATTTTCTACTAACAAACGAGCCCTGGAAGGGAAAAAAGTCCAGGACGTGTTTTACTAACTGCGCTTGTGCCTAACGTCCGAGGACATCCGAGGATAGGGTATTTCTCAAAACCAGAACAAACCTATTAATTTGCAGACGCGCTACAGGCAGTTCTCTATGAGCATCATAATGAGATAGACGTACATAGTATAGTCCGCGTTCTACTCCAACCTGTTAAGTGTGGGAGTCCAAACGACAGTTCCAAAAATTGGAATATTTCTAATTTCAAGACACGCGAAAATTTTCCGCAATTCGCTGGTGGACACAGATTCTGTGATTTTTACCACTATGCAACCGTTGAATCTGTTGTAGCAACAGACACAACACAGTCAGTCTATTCTAAACGTTCCAGACGTACTCCTCCACTGGAAATAAGTAAGTAAGGAAGTAAGTAAGTAAGTAAGTAAGAATAGTGACAATTTGGCTGATGCTAGGAACTATGTGTTAATCACGCTTTGAGCAGCAGCCCTCAGGTTGTCGGAGTACTTCTTCATCAGGCAATATTAATGCATATGTCGCAATTGCTCATACTTTTTCTTTCAACTTTGGAGGGCATCGCGTTTTTCACGTGCCTGAGTAGTTCTTCATCAGGCAATATTGAGGCGTATGTCGCAACTAACCATAACTTTTTTTCAGATGTACCTGCAGTAATTATCATAATTTTGCCGTTTAGCTTTAAAGTACTACCAAGTTGAAAGTTGATAAAAAGAAGTAAACATGTTACACAGTACTACAAATAAGTACAATATTCTAAAACTAGAAAATGGATCTATTGCATTATTTGCCACATTACTAACAAAACTGTATCATTTAAAATGCCAACTTATTTATATGAATGTCTAATACCCAGGTCACAGATACATATATCACCCTTAAAAATGTTGACATTTTTACCATTCCTATACAAAAAATTGTGACATTTGAATTCTGTTTTTTGTATTTAGGTCCAAACATTTTTAACCGAAATCAAACGAATATTAAACGTTTAATCAATGAAAGCTATGTAGCAATAGTACGTACATATATTGTTTTTGCAATAATATTTGTATATGTATTTTAAGTTTTATTACCTTTAATTTGTTTCTATTTATGGAAGAATTGAAAAATGCTTAACAATAAAAACAGTTATAAATATATACATGTATATTTTAATAGACATTTGCATTTTTTTTTACAGCTTCTCCGTTGCCGGATAGGGCTTCCGCGCTTTCCGACCGATACCACACGGTAGCCGCGCCGGCCACAGCCACTCCCCACGACCTGTGGGGTTAGTTACTATAAATACCAGAATCGTGTGCCCTAAGTAGGCGAAGGGACCCCAAGATAACCGCCTTCTGCATTTGGCCTGCCAGTCATTTGGCTGATTTCTGACAGACCGGTATGCTCTTTAGTTCCGAAAGTAGCGTAGGTTTCATACCACCGAGTACACCGATTATTAGGACTACCATCTTGACCGAGTACCCTGGGTATAGCACTTGGAGCTCGTACTGGAGATCACAGTATTTGGTCCGTTTTTCCTCCTCTTTCAAAGTGATGTTTGGCTCGGCAGGTGCCGAGAACTCGATCACAAACATCACCTTACGTTGATGGTCGAGAGATATTATTATTATAAGTTGCCTTGCATTATATTTATTTGGTAATTGTTTCCCTCCTCCTGGTATTTGTGTACTGTCTGTAATAACGTCCGTTTCACCATTGGCAGCCATTGGATCTACTAACCGACCGCTTACCGTCTTACCATTAATCGCCTGTCCGTTTTACCGCATTATAACCATTTGAAATTAGCTTTGCTTCCACTCATCGTAGCTTAGGCAACCTTTCTGGTTCTTGGTTGCTTGTTTACTTATTAGTGTTAGTATTAGATAGTTACGTAGTATTGTAAATAATGGGTATAGTAGGATAGCTACCAGTCAATCTGTGTAAGGTGTTTTAACAAAGCTAAAAATGGGTGAATGATTCAATACTAGTTAAATAAGAAATCAAGAACCTGGTGGACCTAAGCTGACTGTGACACTAACCTTTAAATTTTTTTAAATGTAAAAAACATTTATTGTCTAAATGTTATTTGTGGCATTATCTTTTTTTTTTTTCTCCTTCAATTCTTTGGGACTTCCTGCCACATGTACGTTTTCTTTCTAAGCGGTGCTAGGGAAATCTACAAAATATATCACAATTAACCAGTATGTTACTGGTAAAAAACCTCTACGCCTGTGACGTTTACGTCAAAGGATCAGTTAAAGGTTGGTTTTTATAAATAAACAACACAAATAAGTATAAAAACTTGTAATTAAATATTTCGCCGACGTTTCGGAAATCTAATCTGTTTCCTTTTTCAAGGCTTTTTTGAAAAATCTTTTTTTTTTTTGTTGTGTATGACAAATACACAGCTCTAAGAATGTTTGTTATATTCAATATCCATAGATACTTACTATTTACATAGAACTGTTGATATAGTTAACAGTTTTTTAGTTTCTATACAATGTTAAGTTTGTGAAGTTCTTCTTTTAACATTGGCAGCCAAGTTGTACAGACATCTACGGAACAATTCGACACGCAATTATCCTCATTCAATAATATTATCGCGGATTCTTTAATTTTTCTTTTTTTGCTATCTGCCTCTTTTGTTAAAATTTTTGCCGAGTCCCAGTTTATTCTATGTCCATTCTCCCACGCGTGTTCGCAGATCTTGGACCTCTCAATTTCATTTTTTCTGATATAATTTTGATGTTCGCCCAATCTTACACTAAAAGGTCTGGATGACTCACCCACGTATTGTTTGTTGCACTCACACGGAATACTATAAATGCAGTTTTTTGAATTTTGCTCGTGGTTTGTTGGTTTCGTCTTTGTCAGAATAGATCTTAAAGTGTTGCTTGTTTGAAATACCGTCCTAATATCAAATCTATCACCGATGCGGCGCAACTTTTCGGATAATCCGCATACATAAGGTATTAACGCTGTGTAACGTTTTTCAGGTTTTTGTCGTACCTGATTGTTATTTTCAATATTTATGAAGGTTTTATCGACAAAACCCCCAGGGTATTGGTTATAAAGGAAGTTCTTATTAATAACCAATACCCTGGGGGTTTTGTCGATAAAACCTTCATAAATATTGAAAATAACAATCAGGTACGACAAAAACCTGTAAAACGTTACACAGCGTTAATTCCTTATGTATGCGGATTATCCGAAAAGTTGCGCCGCATCGGTGATAGATTTGATATTAGGACGGTATTTCAAACAAGCAACACTTTAAGATCTATTCTGACAAAGACGAAACCAACAAACCACGAGCAAAATTCAAAAAACTGCATTTATAGTATTCCGTGTGAGTGCAACAAACAATACGTGGGTGAGTCATCCAGACCTTTTAGTGTGAGATTGGGCGAACATCAAAATTATATCAGAAAAAATGAAATTCAGAGGTCCAAGATCTGCGAACACGCGTGGGAGAACGGACATAGAATAAACTGGGACTCGGCAAAAATTTTAACAAAAGAGGCAGATAGCAAAAAAGAAAAATTAAGGAATCCGCGATAATATTATTGAATGAGGATAATTGCGTGTCGAATTGTTCCGTAGATGTCTGTACAACTTGGCTGCCACTGTTAAAAGAAGAACTTCACAAACTTAACATTGTATAGAAACTAAAAAACTGTTAACTATATCAACAGTTCTATGTAAATAGTAAGTATCTATGGATATTGAATATAACAAACATTCTTAGAGCTGTGTATTTGTCATACACAGCAAAAAAGATTTTTCAAAAAAGCCTTGAAAAAGGAAACAAATTAGATTTCCGAAACGTCGGCGAAATATTTAACTTCAAGTTTTTATACTTATTTGTGTTGTTTATTTATAAAAACCAACCTTTAACTGATCCTTTGACGTAAACGTCACAGGCGTAGAAGTTTTTTACCAGTAACATACTGGTTAATTGTGATATATTTTGTAGATTCCCCTAGCACCGCTTAGAAAGAAAACGTACATGTGGCAGGAAGTCCCAAAGAATTGAAGGAGAAAAAAAAAACATTTATTTTTTAAAATGCAGTAACGAAATTTTAGCTATTCTGCGAAATATACTCCACAACATTATTGTGTCAGCATTACTGTACGTGAATAGCGTATTTCTACATTGCAATATTCATCGTAGCAAATAGCCAGGAAAGCATTTGCTTGATAAGTTTTTTGTAAAAGTTGGAATAGTTTGTAATATTTTATAGTAATATATTTCGTTTCATTTATTGTATTTTATAGATCTTTCATAGTGTAGGGGAAATTAATCTGTATTTACTTATGTCATAATGATTTATCTAGTACTAATTAAAATTAAACATCAGCTAAAAAAGAAATGAAACAATGAGAACAAAAAAAAAAAGTTGACAACGTCATACACTAAAATCATTTCAACCACGCGCCCACAAGCAAAAACAGGATTCATCGGTGAACAGCAGGACAGGTTATCAATTAATCAAGTTCACTATTTTGTGACAATATTAGGTTGAGAATTCAATAAAGCGCGGTCAGAGGTAATCATAAAAACGGATAATATAAACGAAACTCAAAACTTATTATTTTATGATAACGTTTTTAAGGGATGATCGCGGTGTGTGGATCACTGAAAACTTTCAGATTCACGTCTGCATGAATTCCTTTCTCCACTTTATTCAACATCACAACATAGCCACACTACGATTCAATGGGTTGGAAATTTCTTTGCAGGAAAAGCCGTCGTCCGGCTTCCCAATAGCGGTTATGTAGAATAAAAACGGCAAATTGTTTGATTCTGAGTTTAATTTAAAAATTGTCTAATTTATAGCAATGATCCATAAATCTAAGAATTGACAAAGTACTTAGAGATTTTTTAAATTTATACATAATTTAGTACAACTTAATAATGGCTAACAAATTATAACTTGAAACTATGTGTTATATAAAACCGCATTATTTGCACGCGACTGTATGTAAGATTTTTTCTATAGCCATCCATTAGAAAAATGATCAAAAAGAGACGTATCTAATTTTTTTTCCCTTGTCCGTTTAACAAAATGACGGTACCTATTATAAATTATTTATGAAACTGAAATTAAAGCATGTTGATTGTTTATTTATTATTCATATTATTTAACACTATGTCACTATACTATACACATAACTTCACAAAATATGTCATTAGCGTGGCAGTGGACAGAACGAAAACTCACATGTTTCGATTGTATGAATTTTAGTTCGAATTTTCTTTCTCGTAGTCGAAATATTTGGTTTTTTTAAATATATACCCTTAATAGCCTCAACTGTATATTTAGTGGGTAAAATTATCTAAGAAATTAAAAATTAAAAAGAAACAAAAAAGTGCGTATAAAACGTATTTAAAGATTTCTCTATTTCAGCCGGTTAAAGTTTCACTTAAAGTCTAACCTACTATATTGGTACTTTTATTAGCTAAAGATTGTTCAGTGGTTTATAATTATATATTGTTAGGATTTAACTTGTTTATATTATTGTTGCAGATTTTATAAGGTACGCTTCATTATTTGAAAACAAGTTAATTTTTCAGGTATAAAATAGGTATATATTTAATAATAATAAAACTGGTTGTGGAACACTCATCATAGTACAGACAATGAAGGCAAAATGTTGTAAAAACCTCGCAAAAATTAATAAAAGAATCATCTCTAGGATTTAAGTAGTTAATAACTTGTAGAATGGAATGATGCATTCTTTACACTTCCAAGTTCCGGGAAAATTCAAAAAAATTTGGAAAAACTTTTTGATTTTCGGTTTTTTTGCTCCAACGGCTAAAATAATGAAAATACAGAAAAAAGTTTTCAACAAAATTTGTAGCTCGTCTCTTTCTCTACAAAATAGGTCTTTACCAATGTTTGTCTTACTTAAG
The DNA here is from genome assembly GCA_963583905.1 of Stenurella melanura. Lineage (NCBI taxonomy): Eukaryota > Metazoa > Arthropoda > Insecta > Coleoptera > Cerambycidae > Stenurella > Stenurella melanura. Next base: position 63,575,518 of record OY757314.1, on the reverse strand, counting down.
CCGTTTACGAAATAAATCCCGTTTTCCACTTATAGTGTTGAGCCGCTCCAAAATGCGCGGAAAATGTGAATTCTCTGGGAGTTTCGTACGACCGTACATATCGATCGATAATTATTACTATAGAGAGCCGCTAAAAAAAATTAAAGCAACGTAAAATGTAGAAAAAAGTCTCAGCTTTAATGTGGAGCTAATCACAAAATTCATACAAATTTTTATCATAGAGAAAAAAGTGTTAGAAGATGGCTTAGTAAACTTTATACAGTTGATTTATTCACATCTCTGAGTTTTATGCATCCTGCCTATTTCTCCCGTAACAATGGTTGCTTTTTCACTTCATGGATTCGATTCCACGCACTTTAATCTATATTTCGTGAAAATTTCATTGAGGGATGTTAAGAAACAAATAAGTTGTATGTTTTACTGTATAATTGTGCATTTTCTGAACGTGTATGAATAATGTAGACAAATTCAAAAAGTACTACTGCACGCATTTAAAAAACTCTAAAGTCATTCGAAAGAATGTTTTATTGTACTTATAATCAAAAAATTTAGACTGTGCTATTATTATTACTTAAGATATAGCGAATTGAACTCTAAAATTTGGAGGTGATTGATCGATGAGAAATATACCTTCTACTTTGATCGCAAGGCATATTTTTCCAACAAAAGTAATTGCAATAAAATGTTAATTGGGATTAATATATCATTATATAAGAATATATCAGCAAAATGAATTGGACAGCATTAAACAGAAAGGAACCAACACACTCAGCTAAAATCAAGAAACAAGCTTGCAAAGAAAGGTTTTGCATCTTAATTACAATATTGAAACTACACCATTAAATTCTTATATGGAAAATGAGTTGGACTTTTTCAGCTGAACACACATTACGATATTCTACATTTAAATAAATTAAGAAACAAATTTTTTAAATTTTGTGGGTTGGTTTTTAATTTTGTGGGTTGGCTCCTTTCTGTTTAATGCCGTCCAATTATCATTCTAACGACTCCCGGCAAAGATATGAATAAATCAAAGTTCACTAAGCCATCTTCTGACACTTTCTCTCATTGATAACATTTTTTATGAATGTTGTGATTAGTTCCACATTAAAGCTAAGACTTTTCTCTACATTTTATGTTGTTTTCATTTTGTTTAGGGTTTCTGAATAGTAAGAATTATATCGATCGATGAGCCCGGTCGTGCGAACCTCCTGGAGAATCCCAATTTTTCGCGCATGTCGAAGCGGCTTAAAACCATAAGTGGAAAACTCGATTTATCTTCTAAACGGCTTAAGTAAGACAAACATTTGTAAAGACGTTTTTTGTAGAGAAAAAGACGAGCTACAACTTTGTTGGGAACTTCTTTCTCTATTTTCATTATTTTGGCCGCTAGAGCAAAAAAACCGAAAATCAAAAAGTTTTTCCAAATTTTTTTGAATTTTCCCGGAACTTGGAAGTGCATCATCTCATTCTCCAGGTTATTACCCACTTAAATTCCAGAGATGATCCTTTTATTAATTTTTATTACCCTAAATTGTTAATTTGCCTGTTCTATCAGTACACTACGCAACAATTTTGTTTATATAGAATTTTGTGGAAGGATGCAATCCTTGATACGCACCTTCTTTTAAATAATATTTAATTAATATGTTGGATAACTTGTTATACATACTGATCGATTTTGTTCTGACTGAAGTGAAAAATTGAAAAAGAAGTTGTAAAAAGTCGGTGGTGCATTAAATGGACATTTATTTACACATACGATTTCGTGGCTAATAACGGGAGTTTTTTAAACTTTGTGAATTTTTTGTAAAGAATAACACGGATGCAATGTTTTCTACACTTTTTGTGCATGCCTTGAAATTAGAATTTTTTTTTCCAAACAGTAGAATTCAAGAAAACTAACGTCAAACGTTATTCAAAATTCGATGACTAGCGCAGTAATAAGAAAGGGTTGTTTATGGCTTTAGAAACGTGCTTGGCAAATACAACTGCGACTTCATCTCTGCGACGAGCCTAAGATGCATATATAAACAGTAAACACGTATCAATAATTTATTTGTATCGCGAGAATAAAACCGAGGTCCGTGGCTAAAAGCGCAGTGGAAGTTGATGGATAAAGTAACGATTAGGGATTAGATGAAAACCAATTTTAAATAGCAAAAAATCTCAAACTGTTTCTGGCAATTCCGCAATTCAGGCTCCGCATGCCAACAAAATCAGAACCGAATATGCCCTGTTAGCTGCATTCTCTTTGTTTTTGACTAACGAGCCCTGTCCATCAGGTTAAAGATGGCGATGGGGCGTGAACTGAACACTGCACGCTGCACTAAATTAATTGTTGATTGCATTTGGCGGATGCGTCGGGAAGTAATTATTTCTCAAAAGTTACACGCGATTTATCGTTTGTCCCTATATGTACACAAGCATCAAGAGAAAGGAGATACCATCAAAATCTTAACAAATATTCTTGATCTTAATAAACGTAGCTCAAAAACGCCGTCAAAAGTGAGTTGAAATATATTATTTTTTTAACGAAAGCGCTAATAGATAATAGTATATTAGTATATGAGCGATTATGATAGCCATTATTCACGAAGATGATGTTTGAGCCCACGAGCCGTAGGCGAGTGGCGCAAATCTCCTGAGTGAATAATGGTCATAATTCCGAATGTAATACTATGCTACTTTTACACCTATTAAACAAATAAATTAGACTAATATTTGATGGCATTAATCGTTACCTACACATAAGAAGTGGAAAACGCAAACAAAAAATATGGCGATACACTTGGTTGTTACTGTTAGCGAGTTTCACTACAGTGAATTATAGGTACGATTTTTCACCAAAAAAATGATAATAATTGTCACATAATTAAATAGGTGTGGAAAAAATCAATTATTACAGTTTCGAAAAGATATACATTACTATTAAAATTATATAACGATAATAGCAACGCTTAATGCTCTACTAATGAAATAATACTAAAATATGTAGCGAGATATGTAGAGAATGTCTTGCAGGAGTATTTTTTGCGGGAATTTGTAAATATTTAAAGAAGTGTAACCAACAGTTTTGGAATAAATTCGAGCCCCGGAAGGCATTTATGTGTGAGAGAAACTATATCTATTCGTTCGAGATTTCCTCAATGACAGTTTACTAGTATTTTAATAATAATAATATTAATTCATACAGAGCTGTAGGTTATACATATATAAAATGTCATTATGGTAGGGGTTGGAGACAATAAGTAGAGCAAGTTACTAAGAGTCCAGAATCTTAATTTTTGGAGTATATGCTAGGAACTAACGGCTCATTTTCTTTTATGACATCCATATTATTAAAATTCTATGACCAGTTATTGCCACAAACTAGAATGTACGTGTAGCCAAGATGTTTTCCTTTAAAGAGAGTTCGGTGGAAAATCTGGATGTGGAAGTAGTGATTCCTTAGGCAGCGATTTTTTTTATAGAGATAGGAAAGGATCAGTAATTCATGAACTTCATGAAACGACACTGATATGTTTCTGTAGGGTACTCGAACATTTTAGATGAAGGAATTCCAACAGCACAAAATATTGGCCTCAAGTTCAGTCCACATCCATCATTTATAAGTTGTACCCATAGTGGCTACACAAAGATCCAATATTTTGAGCTGCTGGGAAAGTGATTGAGAATTGTACAATTATTTAACATTACAAATCACTAATATACATGAACAATTTCTTCAATATTACTGCAACTGTTACAATTTATAGACAAATGTGCGTAATAGAGTCCCACTTTTCGGCACGTTCATCTCACGGTACAACCTTTGCATTCATCGGCACACAATAAGATTTAGATGACTTGAAGAGTCGCTCGTAAAGTTGCAGTATATAGCAATTTTTTTTCCTATCCATTTACACTTAGTTGAATTTAGTTAATTTTCATATCATTGCTGTTACTATAGAGACACTCCTGGAAGATGCTAATGAGCAATTACTATTGCAAGTGGTGTACTGGTGGTGCGCAGAACTGGAGGAAGCTCCCCATTCATCTTATTCGATCCCAACTTAGATGGAATTAAAGTCATTTTGAAGTCATTGCTATACCGTAGATACACCCCGAGAATCAGCTTTTTTGTAGGTGATAAGGATGCTAAGTTAAAGATTGCGGATGAAGACTGGGTCATCTTTTTCTGGTGTCTTCGAAGGTTGTGGTCTATAAAGTTTTAACAGACATTTTTCTTCATTTCGGCACATATTTTAGGTGATTAGGGCCAGTGAAAATAGTTTTTATTTTTACAACATGATACTTGTGTAACGATTTAAACACAGTTTTTTTACCTAATCCAATAAATCGGCATCAGTTTCTACGACACCTATAGTTTTGCCTTCTGCTGCAAGATACATCATGATTTCAGTTATAAGCGAATCAGCATCGGTTTATGACTCATAAAATGTACCTATGTCCTGCAGAATGAAAATATGCCTTAACAATGTTGGGTAACATCGATTTTGATGTGGGAATTAGGCAAAAATTAGTTCTGCGGTGCTTGTGCTACCACTGAGCTAAACCGACTCATTTGCAACATGAAGATGATTTGTTAATGGCATTACAGCGGTGAAAACAGAAAGCACAGTTTCTCATCATTTTAGTGCTGTAGCTAAAACGATTCCAGCTAGAAGAAAAGTATTTATAAAAAAATACTGATCAATCCAGAATCCTGAACACATCGCAAAAAAGATATTTTAGACCAGTCAAATGTTATGCGCAAATACAAGATCGCATCACATTAACTAGGCTGCCACCTTTAAAAAAATTATGAAGTTCACGCAATACTGTACTTGATATGTTGTTCGGGGGCAGGAGAAACCTATAAACAAAAATTCAGATTTCTCCGAATTGGAACTAGGAGTGGGAATTATTTGAATTTATAACACATGTGTAACTTTGTTAACTGTAGTTTTTGTGACAATTAATTTTCAAAAATTATTGATATCTATATGGCTGAGGATTGACCAGCCTCGTGCATAGACGTGCTGTAGAACGCTCCCAACAAAAAACGCTAAAAAAGTGGTAAAAACCACGTTAAACTCGAAAAAATTTAAGCCACCGATAGATCAAGGAATTCTGCGCGAAGTGAAACGCCATAGTAGAAAAACAAAGTTCACATGGGAATAATAATTACGTATGTAGTGTTTTTTAATGGTATCAAATAAAGCAAATGTAAGTACCCATACTTATGCAAAGACGACCGAGCAACCTTTTCATGTGGCTTTATTGCGATAAAGAAAACATCTGGCAATATAATACAAACTGTACACCATCAGTGAAGGGCAACGGGCTGGTTTCTAACGAGTGGAAGTAGTAACATTAGCAGAGCATGAAAAGATAAGTTTTTATTTTTAAGTTCTATTTATTGACTTATTAATCCTTGTCCCTGGTCCATATATTGGGATTATTTACGAATACAGAGATACCTCTCACGTCACAGGAGTCGGCGTCTGTTAATATACAGATCGTCCCAAATGTTCTACTAGATCTCTTTTAATTTTTGCAGAATTTACTTTTTACATTTTATTTTGCTTTACCTTTTGTGAATCGGTACAGAATATCTCAAATGTTCTCTCGGGGCTCCTCATTGTACTTCCACCGTAAATGGATATTTCCCTGTGGAACGGTTAACAAATAAAGCACCTTGCGGGGAGCTAATGTATATATGTCTTGGCAGACAAATGAAGTGGACGGCATGGATGCAGGACGTTGAAATGAAAACACAATCTCTGGGAAACATGAAACTTATATGGACGCAAGCGGGCGGGAGGAGATGCACAATGCTAGATTCGGAAACAGAAAACTTAGAAGAAGAATAAATAATGAGATGATAGATGGAAACTTAAAAAAAACATGGAAACTAAAAAGAATCATCTCGCAAACACCTACATTTCCCATCCGATGATGACAGATGGAAATTAAAAAGAAGCATGGAAACTTAAAAGAAGCATCTCACAAACACCTACACTTCCCATCCTATATTCCTACAGCATGCGTCATGTGACTCTCGCTGCTGGCAACAAGCATGTCCGATGTCCAATCCAGCCGGTCCGGCGGTATATAAAAACATCCGAGCTTCATTCCAGCACGCAGTTTGGTTGTCCGTTGAGCGGTCGGGTGGAGCCGCCCAGTCATGGCATGAATATGCCACAGCGAGTGAAGGATGCAATAATAGATGACTGAGCGACTGAATTTGGCCGTTCGGCGGGCGATCGAGCTACGTGTTGGAACGAAGCTTCAGATTAGATATCCAGAATCGGCAGCAGTACTCATCTTACGCTGGCAAATCAATCAATCAATAAAAAAATATGTATATCTATATGATACCTACCAGCATATGACTGGTTACATACAATTATCTTCACGCCGGGTTTATAAAATCCTTGTAGAAAAACAACGCCTGGACTACAATCGTAAAAGAAACTACTTTAAATAAATAACGACATGATCAAGTAACCAAATTTTACATAAATTGAAAACACAAAACCAGACGTCGAAAAACGAATAAAATAATAAGTGCAAGCTTATGAAGTTAACAAGGCTAATAGAGAAGACTGAACAAGTAAGTTTTAAAGTTATTTTTATTACTTCCAATCTATTATGACAGGCCTAACGAAGCGTGTAATGAGATTGCTGTTTTGATAAACATGTGGTTGGGGTAATCTAATTGTTGGTTGTATTGACGGTTACGTAATTTACTGCTTTTTAATATCGCGCTCTCCTGCCGACAAAAAATAACTATTGAAACGAAACATTTGTTTAATTCATTGATTAAGCAGCAGTAACAGGGAAAATAACTTAATACAAGGACTGTTTTAATACCTTCATTTATTTATAATAATAATGTTTAGCGGTATATGATGGAATCATATTACTATTATTAACATTGGCATTATTTCAAGAACATTATCATAAAAAACTTAAGAGGACTTTGGTAAAGCTGGAACTATATAAAAGTTGAACGATATTTCTACTAAAGTTGATGTAATAAGAAACTTTGTTCAAATCGTAGAAGAACATACCAACATAACTTTAAAAATCTTCTCTTTTTCCATCAAATGCAAAGCTAGAGCGTTGGCAGCTAAACAAGCTATAAAAATTAATAACCTCCAAAGTGGCTGTACATGTGTACATCCTTGATGTTGTTGTGGTGCGATGATTAGTAGTAAAGAACCATACTCTAAAGAATAATTTAACGTACACAACACACCATATTAATGCATTCGTAGAATCGGGTCCAGTTTAAAATGACCGATGTATGAATTAATGTTACGCATACGTTTTCACTATCTCTTGCACACAAACTTAAAGCAATAGCCTAAAGACATTGTCAATGTATGTCTACCAAGATTATTTCCCACTTCTTTTAAGACGGAAATATGAAATGTACACTGAGGAGTGAGAAACATACTCATAAGCTCGGCGATTCTCAAACTGTATGTTTGACGACGAATATTATTTATTCCCGTGAACTAACACCACTAAATATGAAAAACGCCTTTATATGAAACATTTAAGTTATTTTTAGTGGTAAATAGTGGACATTCATCCGTCAAACGAACAATGTCAAACCACTAAGTCTTACAATTTTCTAGTATGTACATATTACACGTTTTAGAATATACTGAACATACGATCGCGTAACTCAATCGGTAAGATACTCGAGCAGCAACAAATGTAAATGGGATGGTTGCGAGTTCGATCTCGATCCTTACCTCTACTTTTTTTTTATTATTTAAGCTCTATTAAAATTTTATAATTTTCTAAAATTTTTGTTTTATTAAGCCGCGCCACGCGTCTTGTTAACACTTTATTTTCCCCAAAAATGCGTCTTTTATTACTACTAGCGCATGTTTATCTCTAATACAATCGACTTTCTTACGTTACATATTAATACACGAATGGCGAAACGTGCGTCGAGTAGATAAATAGTTCAAATGTAGTGTTGTATTGTTTATGAAAACGTGTCGTAAATTGTTAAGTGTAATGTTCAAGTGTTTTAGTGTTTATGAAAACGTGCCAATGCGTTGTTCTTTCAGAATTGTTTTAATTTATTTGTTTTAAAATTATTGTTAATTTTTTTAATATATATTTTGTCAACCAGAATATTTACTTATTACCGCTAAAAGAAGAATAATTTATTTTCGTTATTCTCGTAGAGAATTCAGATTTTTTTTATTATATGAAATATTTTATTTTTACTAACATCATTTCCCATACTAATACTACGATCATATCCTTTCCTGGTAAGAAATGCCCATACCTCCCCGTGGTTCTTGCTGGACTGTAATAATATTAGTCTTTGATTTATTTTTCTGATAACTTATTGTTATTGACTGAATTGGGCAATTCATTTTTTGTTATCAGTTCCATTTGTGCCCGAGCTTATATACCTACAGTCTCCGCCATAAAGTTGGCTAAATATGGGAAAAAATTGTATTATTGAGATTTCTAAAAAACACTATATTGGGAGTTCGTTTCTTTTTTTACATGCAAATACCTTTATTCAACTAAAACGAAACTAATCAAATATTTGTGAAATAGACACAAGAATTTATGATTTTTTTTATAGTAATTAATGGTAGGGGTAAAATTTGCACTGTTTTATTTTCCTCATATCTACTTCAATTGATATATGGGGTCCTTGTTGTAATTCTATGCACTTTTTCTTAATAAAATTTTTCGATATCTTAACAATTTGACTCATTTTTCGGTACCACCGTCAACTATTTTTTACAGTCCTGCCAAACCGGTGACCACATGACATGTGTCAAAATGTAATTTTTTGTTGTTGGACATGCATAAACGAGCCCCCAATAGAACTTTTTTAGGAATGTCAGTAATACAATTCTTTCCCATATGTAGCTAACTGTATGGCAGACACTGTATAATCAGAATTCCACTAAAGTCACGAAGTTACTAAATTAAATCTTAACACTTTATGACAACATCCTTCCTATTTTTTAATAATTATTTATCGACATCATTGCTGCTGTTAAGAACTGTTTGAGAGCTACTGGCATTTCTTATGCATCAAACAAAATTTTAGTTCAGACGTTCTAGCGGCCATGACACAAGTCAGCTTAAATTGTACACAACTCTATTAAAGTTATCTGCCTTTGTCCGCTACCTTTGCAATAATATTAATAATATTCTTAGTGGCAGTATTCAGTTATGTAATAAATATATTTAAGTATAAGAAATATTCACGCTAAGATGGTTACTAAATTATCAGTTTTAATTTAGCAAATTAGTTGTTATTCCAGACTTGGTTTTGAAAATATTTTTCAATAAGTTTTATTAAGTTTAGAAAATTTACAATTTAAATATGATTTGGTTTGATATATCTTGCAAATATATGTGGGGTATTGAATGGATAATTTCTGTTTTTTATATAAAAAAAGACCAGAATGTTTTTTTACATTTATATAGCGATTAGAATTGAAAGGCAACACGGACGGATTTTAGTTATTTTCTATATAAATTTAAACAGTTTTTTTTAAGTTAATTTAGTAAAATTAAACTATATCAGATACTCCTTCCTTTTCCTTTCAAACTACCTTTGGTTCCCCATCTGATTTTAATAAAACGAGTGGCAAAGATATTGGTAAGATTTTTTAAACCTTTTATATTAAAATTACAGTCCTATTTGGTATTGAAATCAGTGCTAGATTCACAATACTTATTAATATTTGATCTTTAAATGAACACATTTTTTTAACAAATACATACTGCTAACAACGTAAAAATTTTAGACAAACTCATTGATCATTTGAGACTAATTTAGTAGCATTGAACCCCAAGATGATATCGCGATATTGGTATATAGAATAGATACCATAAACAGAACACAGCGACATTTAACCAATTGTGCTAAATCTGTTCTAATTTGTCTATGTATGTATAGTGGTAACTGACTGGTGTCTCTCAGAATACATATTTCAGGATCAGTTATTATATCGAGGAACTAAACCACAGTCCTTGATAAATATTCCACGGAAGTGAAATGTTACGATAGCCTGAATGAAACTTGATTAAGTGTGAAAACATATATAAAAATCTTTTCAAATAAAATTGATCTGAATGCCTGATGTGGCGCACACTGCGGACGAAGGGGATTCGCTCTCTTTTTATCCCTCGTCAGTTATTTGTAGCGCTGTCAGTGATGCGGTTGGTTTGCCATAATTTCCATGACCGTCTATGACAGCACGTCATGTTTAATGATGAGCACGTGCGCCGTCTCATATCAAGGTTTCAAGTGGATGCACACAAAAGTGTTAAGAGTGAGGGGCAGCTTCATGCTTTTTCCTAATAGATAGGCATCTGAAACTTACCTAATTTAAATGAAATTTGCTGCTAATGTTTCAATAGTGTTTGTTTTCAATAAGAATCACATAAAATAATAAAGGGGCGTTTTCTTAACAAAAGAAAACGTCTAGTCTTTTCGACGAGACGAATTATAATGAACGGAGGCGGCTAAGCACGTCGATGCGAAAATATTTCAAATGCCATCAAAATAATTATTTTTTTGAAACTACACAAATAACGATGAATGTACCAGAACTTAGAATGCTAGAGTCGGGTCAAGTTTAAAAAGACCGTTGTATGAATTAATATTGCACATTCGTTTTCATTATCTCTTGCACACAAACTTAAAGCCATAGCCTAAAGACATTGTCAATGTATGTCTACCAAGATTCATTCCCACTTCTTTTGAGACGGAAATATGAAATGCACACTGAGGAGTGAGAAACATAGTCAGAAGCTCAGCGATTCTCAAACTGTGTGATTTGACGACGAATATTATTTATTTCCGTGAACTAACACCACTCTAAATATGAAAAACGTCTTTATATGAAATATTTAAGTTATTTTTAGAGGTAAATAGTGGATATTCATCCGTTAAACGAACAATATAAAACCATTAAGTCTTATAATTTTCTATTACGTACATAGTACACATCTTAGAGCAGAACAAAGTAGCTAGCCTAGCTCAATGGGTAAGATGCTCGATGCAATAAATATAAATGGGGTTGGTGCGGGATCGATCCCCAGCACTTCTATACTTTTTTTTTTTATTATTTCATTAAGCTCTATTAAAAGTTAATAATTTTCGTTCTATAATTTTTATTTTATTAAACTGCGCCTCGAGTTTTGTTAAAACTTTATTTTCCCTAAAAATGTGTCTTTTTTTTTTTGTCAACAAACATTCTTAGAGCTGTGTACTTATTTGTCATACACAGCAAAAAATATTTTTCAAAAAAGTCTTGAAAAAGGAAACAGATTAGATTTCCGAAACGTCGGCGAAATATTTAATTTCAAGTTTTTATAATTATTTGTGTTGTTTATTTATAAAAAAAAACCAACCTTTAACTGATCCTTTGACGTAAACGTCACAGGCGTAGAGGTTTTTTACCAGTAACATACTGGTTAATTGTGATATATTTTGTAGATTCCCATAGCACCGCTTAGAAAGAAAACATACATGTGGCAGGAAGTCCCAAAGAATTGAAGAAGGAAAAAAAAAATAAGATAATGCCACAAATAACATTTAGACAATATTTAGAATTTTTATTTATTACCGCTAAAAGAAAAATAATTTATTTTCGTTATTCTCATAGATTTTTTTGTTATATGAAATATTTTATTTTTACTGACATCGTTTCCCCTACTAATACTACGATCCTATCCTTTCCTGGCAAGAAATGCCCAAACCTTCCCGTGTCTCTTGCTGGACTGTAGCAATATTAGTCTTTGATTTCTTTTTCTGATCACTCATTGTTATTGACTGAATTGGGCAATTCATTTTTTGTTATCAGTTTCATTTGTGCCCGAACCTACAGTGTCCGTCGTAAAGTTGGCTACATATCGGAAAAATTTGTATTATTGAGATTTCTAAAAAATACTGTATTGGGGGTTCGTTTCTTTTTTTACATGCAAATACCTTTATTCAACTAAAATACATAGTTTTTCTCGAAACTAATCAATATATTTGTGAAATAGACACAAGAGTTTATGATTTTTCATATAGTAATTAATGGTAGGGGTAAAATTTGCACTTTTTTATTTTCCTCATATCTGCTTCAAAATCAATATATATGTATACTAGCCGCGTCATTTTGGCATTTTACCTCAAAAAAAGGTACAGGGTCAATTGACTTCATTTTTGTGGCAGAGTTCAGAAAGGCATTTAGAAAAAACAGCACCTTTTATTTTTTAGCGGAAATGTTCGGTTTAAATTTTGGACCAATAATTGGCCAATATTAATGGCCAATTTAATTTAATTAATTGAAAAATTTGTTATCATACACAATATGCCATAGAATTAGACGAAAATGGTTACTCTGGGGTTTTTGAAGTCGCTGATCACCAATCTGAAGTCCGATTTTGGCGGACCGGTAATCGGGCCATTTTCCATAAGAAATGACAATGGATATCTTGGCCTTGAAAATCTGTGCTAGGAGGTTTTCGAGGTTGCTGATTACGAATCTGAGGTCTGATTTGGTAAATTCAAAATGGCGGACCGGAAGTAGAGTTCATTTATCAAGAAAAACTCGTATCTTTTTCGCTTTTGTACTGAAAATGAGTACTCGGGGTTTCTGAGGTCTCTGATAACGAATCAAAGGCCTAATTTACGAAATACAAAATGTCGGACCGGAATAACACTCTATTTCTCCTGAAAACTCGTATTATTTTCTTTTTTGGGGTGAACGTGGGGGGGGGACTCGGAGATTCCCGTTATCGCTGATAACGAATCTGATGTTCAGTTAGGGAGAATTCAAAATGGCGGACCGGAAGTAGTATATTTTTCAGGAAATACTTTTTTATTTTTCATACTTTCAGCCCGAAAAAGTAAAAAATACGAGATTTTCCGAAGAGATTGGCTGTTCCTCCCGTGTCCGCCATTTTGAATTTCGTAAATTGGACCTCCGATCCGTAATCAGCGACCTTAAAAACCCCTGAGTACTCATTCTCAGCCCAAGAACGAAAAAATATGAATTTTCCTGATAAATTGACTCTACTTCCGGTCCGCCATTTTGAATTTACCAAATCAGGCCTCGCATTTGTAATCAGGGACCCCGAAAACTCCCGAGTACAGATTTTCAAGGCCAAGATATCCATTCTCATTCCTCTTATGGAAGATGGCCCGATTTCCGGTCCGCCATTTTGAATTTCTCAAATTGGACTTCAGATTGGTGATCAGCGACCCCAGAAACCCCCGAGTAACCATTTTCGTTTAATTATATGGCATATTGTGTATAATAACAAATTTTTCAATTAATTTAATTAAATTGGCCAATTATCGGAAAAGAAATGAAACCAAACATTTCCGCCAAAAAATAAAAGGTACTGTTTTTTTAAATGCCTTTCTGAACTCTTTGCAACAAGAATTAAGTCAATTGACCCTGTACCTTTTTCTTGAGGTTTTCAGATTTTTCATGCTAAAATGACGCGACTATATGGAGTCCTTGTTGTATTCTATATGCACTTTTCTTCATAAAATTTTTCGGTATCTTAACAATTTGACCCATTTTTCGGTACCACCGTCAACTATTTTTTACAGTCCTGCCAAACCGGTGATCACATGAGATGTGTCAAAATGTAATTTTTTGTTGTTGGACATGCATAAACAAACTCCCAATAGAGTTTTTCAGAAATGTAAAAAATACAATTTTTTCCCATATGTAGCCAACTTTATGGAAACTGTATAATCAGAATTCCACTAAAATTATGAAGTTACTAAATTAATAATCTTAACATTTTATGATAATATCTTTTATATATTTTTAAAATTATTTAGCGATATCATTACTGAGAACTGTTTGAGAACTACTGGTGTTTCTTATGCTTTAAATAAAATCTTAGTTCAGACGTTTTAGCGGCCATGACACACGTCAGTTTAAATTTTACCCGACTCTACTAGCAGACATCAATGTAAAATACAACAGGCTTCAAAATTATACCTCCGTTACCTAGTTATTAATATAGTACAGGAGCTGGATGGCTTTCTCGGTACGTCATCGGTTTATGATCTACCAGGTATATTTATTTACACATTTTAAGCACAGAAAAATATTATCGGAGAGAAACTCTTATCAGCTAACCAATTAAAAACAAAAATGTTTCCAAATTCAAAAAAATGTTAACTTTTTTAAAACCTAAACTCTCCCTTAATAACATTTTCCGCTAAGTTGGATTTCTACCGCGTGTTAGATGTATTGTATCATTATCAATACGGCAATCTTATTGTGTACCAATCATTTTTCAAGGCTACAGCAACATTAACGGAATTCTGAAAAACGAAGAATACGTGTACAGATTTTTAGAGAAAGTAACCTTGCTTTCTGTTTATCGATCTTATATTTGTAACATCTGCATTTTGTTGTTTATTGAACACAAGCATTAATTTTACCACCTTTTATAAATTAAATGAGGGGATAGATATTTCATAACACCGCAATTAAGTCAAAGGATTAAGATTAATCATTAAAATCAACGACGTGTCGCCTGAAGTTCCATCTTAATTCCAATAATCCCCCTTTTCTGTGGCGCCATTGATAAAAACCTATAAGCACCGGTACCGGATGTCTGGTGGAACTTGACTCTTGATTCGATAAACAACTGGAAAATGACATCAAAGTTGGTGACAATTTCCTTTAACACGCCACGTTGCCAGATAATCACTCTGCAATGACTGCAGGATCATTCGACGTATAACTAAACAATACATAACCCAGTAAGAAACAATAATACAGCGAGTTTTTTGGAGTTACTCTTTCTCATCAGAGTAGCGTAGCTTAGAGAATTTTGTCATATTAGGAGCAAAACCAACAAAGGTAGGAAAGTGAACACTACTCTACTTGGCAATTTCGTACGTCCTGCGCCACATGCCTTAAATGATAACAGCCAATACATAGTGCCCTATGTGTACTATTTCTCTGCTCGGTTATGTGATGGATAATAAACTCATAAGGACGTGTGTAAGAACACACAGACGTTCATATCGTGAGCAAGTCGATTAAATAATACATCAGATGAGAGGATTTGCTTGCATCATTTTTCGATACAGATGAAAAACTGTGCGTTTTTTTTTTGGCATTGGATTTCTCCATTAGCCAGATACATATTATGTATTTACTGTTTCATAACTAACCTAACACGACGACGACCCAATCATACGATATACACAGGATGATAGTTCACAAGGACACTCTCTTCTCGTCCAGGGGTCTGTCAGGACATTTCTTATATAACATTACACAGGTAGACCACGGAAAGGGGGTATATAAAACAATGGGAGAGACTATTAAACTGTGGGTTTCTTGTATTTACGATGTAAACATATGAAACATGCTCATACTGTTTTCGCGACAGTTTTATTTAAAAAGGCCGTCGCTAGTTCTTACTAGCATTTGTTTTCAAATTCGGTTGTTTATAAATTTATAAACAACCAACCCATAGGTTCTAAAGGATGTGAATTTGTCGCTTATAGCCCTTCAAGAATAACCCCTATTATACTGACACTGTATCATGTCTATCTTCACCAACAGGAAACCAAAATAAAGGCTCTCTCTCGCAAGAGATAACTTAATAAGCCCTAATATGAATGGTATTTAACTCGAAGACAACTTTTTCCAGGACGTCTGCAAGGGAGTATGTGAGAGAACCATCTCGTTATAATGTCAGCTAGACGGTGTAAAAGATATCGAAAAATAGAGCCGAATGGCATTATCTTTGTAGCTTGATACATCTTACAGTATCACGCCCATTAACCTAGTGGAATGTTCGATCTGCCGCATAACATCTGATTTCCATGTGTTTTTTTTTTATTAACCGTTCCATATTTTCCAATTTCAGGTTCATGTAGCTATAAATAATAGAAGGAAAAACACAGTGGTGGATAATCATTTTGCAGGACTGTTTCCTGAAGAACTGCACCGTTGTTGGCGCGATGATTTATCGAATAAATTGATAATAAACGTCTTCAGGCTCACATTTCGAAAGCTATACACCATTTGTCTGCCTGCCTAACGCCCATGTTACAAAGAAATAAAAAAATATGAAGAAAAGCAGAGCCTGTCGTTTCTGGTTTCGCGATATTATTATTATCGTCCTCTGCTGAACTGTGTACATAGCTATCTCACTAAGTTTTATATTGAACTTATTGTCTGCAAGCAGTCGGCGAATAATGAATATCAGATATGTGTGTAATCTGTAGTATTTTCTTTCCGGTTGATGTAGTCAAAAAATGATAAAATGCGAGAGGATACCATGCTGAAGAGTCATTTTGGGAGCCACATTTCTACACCTCTTTAACACGATTTGTCTTTTCCTCACTCGTCTTTGGAGTCTGCGAGTTGTAGCAATCCTCCCTGAGAGTGGAGAAATCCTCAGACCGTAGCAGAAGGCACGCCTGGCCCCATCAATGACACATTTTTGTCATGTGGTGGTGAGTTCATCCACATTGACACATAGACAGACAGACACTTATTTCTGGCTTGTACTTTAGTTAGAATCTCGGCTGATATACTAGGTTGGCTCACATTCCTACATATGTTGCTTTGTCTCCTCGTTGTAGCTTTTGTGATAATATCTTTTGCAGGCGCTTCCTGAAGCACTTGAATCACGTCAATTCAGTAGTCTCTAGAGTTAGGAAAATGTTACCTACTTTCTCTAAACTATAAAAAATTTATTATCAGTATATAAATTGCCAGCATACTGTTCTGTCGTAGGCATTATTTACCGAGTATTGTCTGGAACGCCCCTGCGTGAACCACCGGCTGTTCCCTGCCACATAAATAACGCCATGCTTTGTACTTTAACTCATTAAGTTGCGTTAATTAGAAGTCGTAATGCCGTTTTGCTCCGCAAAGAATAGCCCATTTCACGGCTTATTTGCAACATTATTTAGTTAACTTCTTTTCCACAATAAAGAGACAATATGACGCATTATAAAAATAATAAACCTCTGGTAGCTCTCCAGGTCACGATTCCCTGTTGCCGAAACAGCTTTTTAATTTAACGAAAGATCAAACAGAAAAGCTAAAAGTAAATCGAATCCGCACCATGTTACTGGCAATTTCCGGTCCAGAGGTCATTGTGATGTGAACATAATTCTTTTTTAATATTTCTGCGAACTTTTTGCTGAATGGGTTTTAATTATTTAAGTTTTTAACAAAGTTTCTAATTATCACGGTGTAATAGATGTTAAAGGAAAACATATTCGAATTGTGATCAAATAATAAATGATTTAAAGAATCTGTAAAAAATTGCACACATAAATATCGTATAATATGACAATCATTTTTTTTTTCGAATGAACCTCAAAAACAAATCTGTAAAAGATATGAAATAAAATTTCCCTCTATTCAAATTATCTATTATACAGGATGACTCACACTCTGGAGGCCACCTTCATCGTTGACGGACTCCACATAAACCTTGTCTTTCATCGTACCCCATACAAAGAAGTCCGTAGGAGTCATGTTCGGAGAGCGCGCAGGTCAAGGAGGCAGTCTCGACCGCGACCGATCCAGTGACAGTGCTCTGCGTATATCCTAATTGCAAAGAATATCTCCGCATACTGCTAGAAGGCGTTTCATCAAAGTACTTCAAGAAGTACATAACCATATTTCTGGGTGTCTGTGTTAATGAGTTAAATACAAAAAGCGAAGCAAAACCTTTTACATGCAAAATATGAAGGAAATCTTTCTATTTGTATTAATAACAATTAAACAAAAACTTTTGTTCTTAGGTAAGAGGCAAATCCTTCTTAAGTTGAGGATATGCTCAGCATGTAAGTAAATGAATATTCATAATATGTACCTTTTATTTTAATATCATTACTTAAAAAATGATGCGTCTAATCAGTATAACACTCACGCGTGGAGAAAAAGGACGCATTGTTTAAATTTGTTGCCATGGCTGAAGTGGTAAATGTGTGAAATGAGAAACACTATAAACTTCGAAGAACATCAGCTACTGATAGATTCAAAAGCTTATTTCGTTATGAAGAGAATAATGTACACTGGTTAGCAAATAACTTCTTGAGTGAATCTATAGAATCTCGACGTGCAGTGTTTTCTCCTCTACAGAAAGTTGAAATATGTTTATGGTATCTAGCCGATCCTGGATATCAAAATGGAATTGGTGAGGAACTTAGGTTATCTCAAGCCAGAGTTTCACGAACTGTAGATTTTGTTATTGATCGTATAGTTGATCAGGGGAACAAGTGGATTAAGTTTACTTCTACTAATAACGAAATAATGAAGGCAAAGGAGCTGTGACAAAGTAAATTTCGATTTCCAACAGCAATTGGAGTGATTGTCTGCACTCACGTAGGGATCCTGAAACCAAAGTTACATGGCGACGAGTACATAAATCGCAAAAGTAAACCTACTTTAAATATTCAAGCAACATGTGACGCCAGAGAAATGTTTAGAAGCGTAGATGTTAGTTGACCCCGATCCGTTCATGAATCACGAATTTGGAAGAATTCCCATATCAGAACGTAGAACACAGTTCTCCTCGGTGATGATGGATATGGAATACAACCTTATTTGACGACTCCATTTCCTAGTATTTAACATACATTTAAAGAGTTGAAGTAGAATGCTGTTGTGGGGTCAGCTTAAGGGGCGATTTCCTATACTGCAATATGTCTGTCGTGTGAAGCTTACAACAGTTATAGGTGCGTGTGTCGTTTTGCATAACATTGGTAAAATTATAGGAGTTGTTGACTTTGAACCAGATGAAGATGGAGAAGATAAATACATTGCTGCATTTGTGGAAGATATAGATCAGAATGTACGGCACCATCAATGTGAAGGACAAATAGTGAGGCAAAATTTAGCAGCAATATTCAACTTTAACTGACTAAGTGTTAACACATACATTTTTATTACGAGTGAAAAAAGTAAATTGTCATATATATGTTACATACCTAATTTAAACAAAATTATTTTGTAAATTTTTTAGAGAAGTATCATTATAAAATATATGATTGCCCTCATAAACAATATTCTGAGTTGTTGAAATGTTTTCACCACGTAACTGTTTTAATTTTTCTGTATAATACTCGTTCTGTATAGTTGAATTATGAAATTGTTGCAGCAATAGCAAGCAACAGGCAAGTGGCTTTGCTTATGACTTGAAAGGTTTGCTTATACTCCTACCTTTAACTTAAAGGAAATGCTTTTACTTCTGAGCAAATCTTTCTTTTTATGAATTTGACTCATTAAATAATACACCGTGCACAGAAAAGGACACCTGCACTAATCTTATGGAAAATGGCGATTAGTGCTGTGGATGTTTGGCTGGCTCCAGACGAGTGCCTAGGTAGGAAAATTATGTATTATTAATTTAAAATAAATTTGTTTTGATTGATTGATTGATTGTCGCGTTGTGGAGCGACAGGTCCCGGGTTCAAATACTGCCCACTGGACTTTTTTTTTTATATTTTGTAACGATTAATATCCTTTTTCACAAATTCTGGTTGGATTTGACGACAGAAATGTTCTTTCTTTTCATATAATAATTTATCTCTTTCATGTGATGGTGATTGGATTAGTTAGGTTGATTTTTATTTTGCTATATAATTGTTAATAAATTATCAGCGCCGCAGGCAGCACTAGCGTCGCAGACAAAAACGGGGGGTGCGGGGGGTGTCCCCCCCGCCTTCTTTTTCAGAAAATTCCACCGCGGCGTCCACGTAGCAACTCCCTTCTAAATTTCACAGTTTACAAAATCTTCATTCGCCGACCTATTCTCAAATTCTCCCGTGGTTTGAGTCTAGCATGAAAATGATAACTCCACCTCTTTGCTTATTTGGCCAATAGGAGCAGCCAATTATTTACCTTAACTAAAACTGAACTGGAATCTAAAATCTCGCTAAGCGATGAGCACCCCCTTTACACCCCCGATATCTGGAAAACTTCCCATTTTCCGACCCTGTGATCATGAGAACTTTGGATCGGGAGCTCGAGAGGAATAACATATATCGATTCCAGCGAATAAGATTTTCCTGACTATTAAAATTAAAAAGAATCTTGTATTATTGAAATATACACTCAGTTTATTGTATTTTATAGGAACGCCTATTTTTATACTCTAGTCGGCCTACTTTTACTGTATGCTACGCCAGCCAGCATCACGGCATGTGTAGCGTTATCTGTTAGGCGTATAACCTCACCAAAGTTATAAGAATAAACTAAGACAACAAGAGTTAGAGAGTTATAATTATTATTTTAAAAAGCTTAAACATATTAACAATTTTCTGTAATTAATAAAAAGTCGTCCGACTCGATGTATTTCTATCGTAAGTACTGCGATATGAAAAAGCATTGTAAGCGGGGGAGTTCCCAAACGTCAGACAAGTTTCAGTTCATAGTGGGTGCTGCCATTGTTCTAGACATCGTACTCATTATTTGTCATTATGTCAAGATCAGTTGTCCTTAATGATAAGAAGCCTTTGAGCTTTTTAGGAAGACACATCCACTTACAGATGTGACTGGGGCACTACAGAATATTAACAATCTAGGAGAAAGAGTGTATGTCCATTTTCTACAATAGTAACAGTAACACGATTTCGTGTACCGGCTACTTGAAATACATCATTAGGGCAAATATATAAAATATGTGGGCTTAAATATATCAGCGGATGTTCTATTAAGAAATGATAAAAAACTTTTTCATCGAAAATTTAGTCTTAAACGAAATACGTATCACGGAAATTGTATCAAATAATATCTAAAATCAGAAAACCCCAAAAAACTATGACAATACAAAATTTATATTATTATTTATATTTCAAAAGCATAAAATGATTTAAAAAATTAGGCAAAATGTAATCCATTCCCGACTACCCGATTACACGATGTAATAGACAACTGTGTGCAGACTGTGATTACTTCTGTGGAATCGCAATTGTGTCAACAAGTCCGATTACGATTACAAAATAATTTGTAATCATTTGAGATTACAATTACAGTAATCTGTAGTAGTCTTCTCATAATTACAATTACAATTTAGATTATTGACGTTGAAACAAAAATAGCGAAAATACAAAGTTGTAGAATAATTTGTTATCATTAAATGCTTTCATTGGATCCCATATGTTAATGATCTTCGGTTGCAAATGAAAACAGTTTTCAATTGGAGGTGATGATGGAAAATGCATATTAAGCTTGAGAAAAATGTTTGTCTGGATATCGCGATCAAATATCTAGAGTTAGGAAATCAGGAGAACACTGAAAATTTTATGATCTGCCTTTAATTGGGATTGTTCAAAACAGAGAGTATCCTTAGAATAAAAATAAAAGCAATTAGTAATCGTAAATAGTAACTATATGTAGTCATGACTACAAAGGAATCAGATTCAACAGGGATTTCAGACTACAACGTAATCGCTCTTGATGAATACCGGTAATCACCATGATAACTGAGGCACTACAACTACTGAAACAAAGTAGTTTCAT
Source organism: Stenurella melanura (assembly GCA_963583905.1). Taxonomy (NCBI): domain Eukaryota; kingdom Metazoa; phylum Arthropoda; class Insecta; order Coleoptera; family Cerambycidae; genus Stenurella; species Stenurella melanura. Next base: position 63,554,003 of record OY757314.1, on the reverse strand, counting down.
TAGTAGTCGATTAGGCCCAACTCTGACATAGTTTCTTGTCTTATTTCGCTTGGTTTCAAAATCTTGACGAAAAAACAAGAAGTCGTCTTATTTCGCCTTGGATTATTGTTAATTATTTCTTAATTCGAAAAGATATGTGGAAGTACATACCTCACAATAAGAATGGTACTCTAAAATAAATCCATTTTTCACGACGGCGACTTGTTAAAACTAATGTTCAAAGATGGTACATGCCCAAGCATATTAACTAATAAGTTTGTGCTACATGTATTTTTATACATTAAAAAAGTCTGACTACATTACAAGAGTTTTTATATAGGTAACGTTTTATATCTGTGCATTTCGCAATGTTTTTATAGGACCCCATCGATTTAATATAAAATTGTATCAAATAACTGTTGGTGAAATATTCACAAACTTCTGAAAAATTGAAACAGTTAAAGATATATACGACATTAACTGTCTAAACCTGATCCTTTATGTAATCTTTGTTTCAGCGTTTTTACGGACTTTTCGCATATGGGTAAGGTAAAAGTATGTGTTATCAAAAGTCTGCAGAAAACATAATAAGATCTCGGTAAGCCGTTCGTAAGGGCTTAAAAAATCTCTACATTCACATTTGTCTTACTTTAAACCGCATACTTTACCAAATGATAAATGGATGTGGAGGAGAAGCTAAACTGAAACATCACAGAAACACTAGACTTTTATTTTGAAATGAGACTCTTCCTGTGCAAGAGAGTAATGCGAATTTTACTGGACATTCGATATAGTGCCTTGTCTGGAAAATGACTTTAAATTACCGATAAACCGTTCAGAATATAGAACATATTGCAAATATTATGACGAATATTGGCCATATACGGTGAGTGAAAAGTATGGAGTGATCTACTTAATTAAAATTGAAAATAAAAGTGTTTGGTAAAAATCTCGGTCATGTCGACTTTGTTACCTTAATAGCAAATTAAAATGTTCTGCGTCATTTTCTGTAGTAACATCGCCGTCACTATTTTTTTTAAACAGTTTTTTTTATTTAGTAGACCTAGTGAATATAACAGTGTAAACATTTTGATACCCTGTAAAAAAACGTCAAGAAAGAATATCTCAAATAAGTGGGGTCGATCTGGCACGCAAAATCCTCGGAAGTGACGTTTTTTTTATTAACTTTTTTGTGATACAGTCGGACCTTTCGAAACTTGTGGTGACTAGTGTGGGCGACTCACGGGTGATGGAGGGGGAAACTTACATGTAGATATACGGGAAATCAGTTTTTCGGACATAACTCGCTTAGTTTGATTCGGATCGAAAAATTGTATGAGGTAAAAATAAAGGGCTCGCAAATGCGCATAAATTGAATTTTGATTCGTTGAAATCGGTCCAATGGTTCCCGACATATTACAATTTGAAGGTCCAGTTTTGTATACGGACTTCTCGCTGCGGTCTCTCGGTACGTTCTCGCGTTTTTGCGGGGAAGAAATCGACTTGGCGACTATTTTTCCCCAATAGATAGTCAGGTCCAAAGTACTGTGTCAAAATTTCAAGTCGCTGGATCGATTAGGAGGGGTGGAGGAGGGGTAAACGAAAATCAAATTAAATCTGCTGAAACTTCCGCAATTTTGGCCACATATTGCCCTGCAAACGCGACATTGTATACTAATGTTCCTACTTCAACTTTTTATCATTTGTTTATAATTTTCGGCACAAATAAACAAATGGTTGCGGAAACCCCGATTTTCTTTTTTTTTTTTCTTTTTAGAAAGTCATTTTTTGTCGGGAAGGAAAGTGGTAGGGCAAGAAATTTTTCGCCATGCGGATGCGGAATTTTCTTCTTTTTGATTTGAGCCCGGCCAGATTGCGATTGGATGATTAGAAATGGAGGGGGGGGAGCGCAAAGTTTTTAGCCCATAGTAAGGCAACGGGAAGGGTTAGGGACTTCGGGCCGGGCTCATTTTCAAGGTTTAAATTTACCCCCCTCCACCCGTGAGTCGCCCACACTAGCCACCACAAGTTTCGGGAGGTCCGACTTTATAATATTACAAAAGAAAAGTTCAAAAAAAACGTTGTCACTTTGAAATCCAGATCGACCCCACTAGAATGACTGATGTTTAAAAGAGACTGAAATATCTGGTGATTAACTAAAAAGAATAAATAAATCCACGTGTCAAGATTTCTCCAAATATGTTGAATTTATTTCATACCTTTGAGAGTCACTGTATAGAGTTCTCATCTTACAATTTCCCTTGATATGTCTCAAGAGTACAAACTCAAATACACAGCTTTTTCAAGCACAGTTCTAAAGAAACTTGTTTCTATCAAGTAACGTTATATTGAAGTGACTGGCACCAACAGCAAAAAAATTGCTGAAATAGATTTGAATACCATAACATAATGTGGTATGGGATGTTTTTAATATTATCTTGAGGGTGATCACGAATACTTCAAAGTTAGGGCCAATTTATGACCTATCACACCATACTTTTATACAGAATTTTAAAATAAAGTATATTTGACTTCGCTAAGTGATGCACAGTCGTCTTAAATTATGACAGAAAATTTAACCACAAAAGATCTAGGTATAAATATTGATGTTTTTTGCCTTATTTATTTTAGCACCCTGGAGAAGTTTAGCTAATGCTACTCTACCACTTAACCAGGACAGCGAAATGAGATACGGTCGCCCATCCAAGCGACGGACTCGACCGGCGTGCCTTAACTTCGCCGATCGAAATCCCGTCATTTATATTTTCATTTAAATATTTTTACTGTTTTCAAATGTGAACATATTATTAAATTTAATTCTAGGGTACTTCATAGTAAATATAAAATGGAACATCTTATATATAAGAACATTGCTGTTATTGTATACAAGTATAAAAACATACACACAACGGTAGCCGATGGAATGACTGGGGGTCCCTGAAAAGTTGATCCCGCCACTGAAAAAGGCACCGTACCTCACCTCGCGGCACCGTACCTCACCAGATAAAGCTGTTATTATAAAATAAAATATAACATAATTTTACCTATGCAAATCAGGTGTGACAATTTTATTTAACACTTTAATCAACATCGCTTACTAGTTACATAGACGTCAATCATGAAAACGTATTATTTTTATAGCGATTGTTTGATAAAGTAATAGCTGAAGAAAACTCATTAACATTTTGAGTACATATACAGGGTGAGTTACCACAACATGCGGAAAATAAAATGGTGTACTAGTTTTCTATGTGGGGCACCCCCTGCAAATTGTTAGAGTGATCCGAAATAATTTAGTACATTTTTTGCATTAAAACTTGTAAAGACGCCACTGAACCATGGAATTTGGCTACCTTTAATACTTCAATTGTTTACGCGTGTTTATGCGTGCACCGCTTGGTGTATTTTCCAAGCAATCAGATGTTATAGTCAGTATCTTTCCGGCTTCCGTTTGGATGGTTACATTTTAAAAATTGTATTCGTAGATCGATACCGGTCAATATGCCAGCGTTTACATCGCATGATACTGTGATATGATTGTAATTTATGGTGCAACGAATGAAAATCTTGCAGCCAGTGTATATACGAGAATATTAAAGAAAATTTCCCGGCAGGCATGTGCCAAATGAAAGAGACACCGGGTCTTGTTGACCTGACCACAGAGAACATGCACTAAATCGTCCTGTTGCAGTTGATGAACAAGTTCTAGAACTACTGGAACAAGATCCTACAATAAGTCCCCGTGTTATTAGTCATCGGTTGGGGTAATACAGAATATGGTGTGGCGTATTATACGCGAGAATAGCTTTCATCCATACCACATGAGAAAAAAACAAGTTCTAGAGCCAGGAGACTTTGCACGTCATCAGGAGTTTTGTAAATGGCTTTTGGAGTGCAGTCAACAAGATCCCCAGTTCACAAGAAATATTTTATGGACTGACGAGGCTTCATTTACAAGGGAGGGGATATTTAATTCCTGAAATAGCCATGTTTGGGCCCAGGAAAACCCACACGCTTTTCAGCCATTTAGGTCACAGCGACGGTTTTCAGTAAACCTTTGGGCGGGCCTGTACAATAACCAACTGATAGGGCCCTATCGTTTACCAGCGGGGCTGACTGGTCAAACTTATTTAACCTTTGTCAGGGATCAGCTTTTCGAAGATTTACCCTTGGGCATGTTAAGGAGAATGTGATTTATGCACGATGGAGCTCCCCACATGTTAGTGTTGACATAGGTACGACGGTTTTTGGACATCGAATGCCCACGCCGTTGGATAGGTCGTGGTGGCTACATTTCTTGGTCGGCAAGAAGTCCAGATATCACCCCTATGGATTTATTTTGTGGGGTTACATGAAAAGTCCAATGTACGCTCATCCAATCGACTCCCTAGAACAGTTACAACAGGCCATTGACAATGCTTCGAATCCAATTCGTGATCAAATAGACAAATGTGATCGCATACACGAAAATATTATTCTGCGCTTAGAACAGTGCATGGAGTGTAATGGTCAAACACTCGAACATTTTCTTTGGTTCTGGTGTGGTGTGCTGTGTTCTACAAAAGCTATTTTAATTTTTGCTATTTTGTGATTAAATCCAAAGTCACTTCTAACCCCGCCAGCTTCGCTGTCAATCTCTAGTCTGATAAAGGGGGAGGGGAAGTGATATGGTTGCACGCGTTACGTCAGATTGGTTAAAATCATAGGCGGTGCATTTCTACAAAAAAATAAGGTAATTTCTTTGTCATATTTTTTAATTTTCCATTTTTTAATTCATTTCGGTGGGGACAACTTACTTATAAATTTTCCGCATGTTGTGGTAAATCACCCTACCCTGTAATTAATACTCCTAAAAAACAGACGTCAACAAATTGAGGAAAGAATAATATGTAATAATGAAGCTAGAGTATAGAATTAGATAATTTCTTTCATTGTAAACAAAAGTTTATAAAGCTCTTAAGTTTGGAGTAACACTTTATAGAAACTTCCAATTTATGAGAATATAAAATAGAATTCTTTTAAGAGAATCCAAACCACTTCAGAGAATTGTTTGTGATTCCGCGTCCTTCGCCAAATTTAGCCAATAACTACATGAATTTCAAGACTGACTATCTTGAACCGGTAACGATCGACTATATCAACATTAACAATTTACGAACTTCCAGAGCTTGCCACATATTTACCTCGCATATTAGAAAACCTTTCGCTATGATGAGCTTAGATCGCGCTATACCACTTTCAAGAAAATGAAAACAAGGAACACAATACACATTTTTTGTACATGTAATTTATTATGGAAATTCAGAACTTTTATTCTCTGACGTTATTTAAGCAAGAATAGAACAGAAATTACTGTTGACGCTGGGCAGTGTTTTACTATATGCCAGAGCGGACTCGTAAAATATGCATTACCATACAGTCTGCATCACCCAAAGGACATTTTCCAGACAAACATCTCACTATGCCCAGCGAGAGCTTCATTACTAACACAGTAAAAAACAAGTTTATTTCTAAACGACCGACCGACAACAGGGTCGGTTAAGTTTATATTTTTACTAAAGAATAGAAATTAATATCTAGATGGGTCCGTTGTTCAAACCAAATATGTTGCTCCCTCGACCTCGTTAAAATAAAACGAGTAGAAGTTGTAGTCAGGCGTTGTCGAATTAATACTTTCAATAACATTTTAAAGCAAAACTGACATATCATCTAATTTAAGTACAGTTCGCTTTAATCAGAGATGTATATTTTCCTATTTTTGTCCGCTTTATCAGAAACCTTAGTAACATTTTGGTCTGAATTTATAATTAAACACAGCTTATGTTATGATACTTTCCACACCTCTGGTGATCACCCTGTATGACGGATATGGTTCAATTTCAAGGCAGTATTCTATTATGCTAATTAACACACGTTTCCCATTTGTCTAATAGAAGTTATCGTGTTTACAAGGACCTGTTTACACATATACGTATATACATCCATGAGTTTAATAATGCGAAAACCTTAAAGATGGTTTATTTTGCTTTCTCTCGATCTAAGCTGGAGTATGCTTCACTTGTCTGGCAATCTGGGTATAAAATCATAATGATAAATTGGAAAATATCCAGCGCCGCTTCCTGAAATTTTTAAACTGGAAAACTGAAGGTATATTATCCACCAATAGGAGCTTCTCAAAATCAATTACTTGAAAAATTTGATATTACCAGTCTTTCCGAAAGGCGTGAGTACTTTGCTTTGCGTTTTCTAGATGAGATTATGCACAATAAAATAAATTGTAGTGAAATATTAAGCCAACTGAACTTTTATGTCCCACGTATTAATACTGGTCATTCTCATAGCTTTTATTTATCCACTCCTAGATCTAACGTATTAAAGTTTTCTCCTCTCTTTAATATTTATACTAGTTATGAAACTCATTGCAGTGAATTGGACATATTTGCCTAGCAGCCAGAAATTTCATCTACTGTCGTGCAGTCTAATCGCCTTCACAATTTCTATTTGTACTTCTCAGTTAGGTTAGGTTAAGTTAGTTTAGATTTCCATCCTATAAATGGTTTTGTACTGTTGGATGATGTATGATTAAATAAATAAATATACTCACATTTTCTATTCCATATTTAACGAATTTGTATACGTGGGTAATAAACTATCGTGTAGTAATAAAACCCAAACAGGAGTGGATTTGGAAAGTGTAAGTCAGAGCAAGAAAATAAACTGTCATTCAACAGAATGAGGCGATTCATTACGGCTAAATTTTTATTATTTGTGAAAATTTTACTTATACATTGAATATAGGATGTGCATAAATATCCCACAGCAGGAAGGTTTCAACTGGCAACTGTCACGTGGTCCATATATTGCGACTTATTTACAAATACAAAAATATTTCTCAGGTCAAAATAATTGCGGTCTGCTTGTTATACAGAGCGTCCCAAATAGCTGTAATAATCAAAAATTTTAGGCGAGTAGTTTTTAGTGTGCCACTTGATTCACTCCCAAGAAAAAGCGTGTGTTTATGTAAGTATCTTCGCAAATTGTCATGACTGTTATTTCAATGATTGACCAAAGTAGTCATGTTACTATATGGTCGTTTTAGCAATAAAATGTATTATTACGATTATTACACAGGCACATACACAAAAAAGAGATCGTGTATATTTGAGTAGAGAATGATGTCCCTCGTATTTTGAGCCAATACATCCAATGTCACCAGAAGTAATGCTCCATCATGTCAGTATTTTCTCTAATACCCCAAACAATATTGAAGACATTTTCTAATAGGTAGACTAATAAATTGATCATTTATAAAACATACTCTTTAAATGAATAAAACCATTGTTAGAATTCGACACTTAAAGTTTTCAAACTGCAATAAATTAGAAGATACAGATAAGAAGTCAAGTGTACCTTCCTCGATATAGAACACTTGTGTCAGAAGTCGTAAGTTAAGACAGGCACATAAATTCGTACGAAACAAAATAGATGGACGGCAGATTTGAAATATAGCCAATAAAACCGCTGCAGCTTTCAAAATTATAATAAAGGCAATACCATCAGATTTATGGTCTCTAATAAATTTTTATTCCAACCCATACATTACACACGACAATATTTGTAACTTCCCGTAACTGAAATATTTATATAGGCACAATGCGATTTCCATATTCCCGAATATGTTCATTTTCAGCTGGGAAATAGCTAGTGTGTAGGAAAATCGTAATAAATCAGCTGTCCGTGTATGGAAAATAGCCATCATGGTGCTTTTATCGTTATTTATCATGAACATATAAACTCTCAATTTAATAAACAATTAAAAATAGCTTATATCCAAAGGCGTCTAAAATTGTTTCCTAATAGAGTTACAAATTATCAAAGTGGAGAAAGCATCAAATTATTTTATTTACAGTTCGGATACTGTTCTAAGGAGAACTTTCAAATTCAGCGTATGTTAAACTAATTTATTCCACATTACACGGCACACTGTAGTAGTATACTTATGAACTTAAACCTACACATCAAGAAAGTCGTAATTTCGTCGATATTAAGACCTTCTTCGGCCAATATCTCGAAATCCTGTCATTAATTTTTTTTGTGACAGTTGACACTTTTGATCAGCATGTCATGAATTACTTCTGTGTCAAGTTTCAGCTCCCGGAAGTGAAACCAAAATTGCATTTAAAAGTGGGGGGTTCGTGGACTTCACACTTTTTAAATGCAACTTGGATTTCACTCCCGGAAGCTGAAATTTTGCACAGCATAAAAAATAAAACCCGGAGTAAAGTCGGCATCTCCTTTATGGAACATAGGCGGTGACGTGGCGGTAGAAATGTAAAAACAGGCCCGACGAGAGGGGGGTCGGGGGGTGTTTCCCCCCGGGTCCGGAGCGTTTGAGGGGGCCCGGATTCTAGGAAATGGAGATGCATATGCAAATTTTGACTGCATTTGTATTAGCTGAAGCAAGAGAAGGCATACTTCTTTGAAAATTGTAAGGTGATATATAAGCACCCGCCCCCCCCCGCTCTTCGTAATTGCAATCATTGAGATAAATATTCTACTCTGAGAAATTCAACCCTCCGCTTTTCAAAATTATGTCAAAGAGCTGGGAGTGGTGGCCCGCATGTTACTACCCCTGGGCCCCGATATTCTCTCGACGGCCCGGTGTAAAATGCTTTAAACACTAAACAATTATTTTTTAATTGTTAAATAAAGGGATTTCTATAATAGCTTCATTCAATAGAAGAGATTAATGAAAAATTATGTTAATCACATTTGATCACATAAATGATATATTAAGTCTACGTCTATTGTCTAGTGACCTACTTCCCGTTCTATCTTCTAGCGGCAAAGTTATGTAATCATAGGCGGGAGTTGCATAGATGGTATATAATCCTTCCGAAGGGTCGTAAAGCAGCGACTGTCTTGTTTATTGAATGTTAGGCCATGATACTATGACCTTTGCAGTATCATGATGTTAGGCAGGTAGAAAATTTCCACTATTCTATAAAGAAAGGCTCAAAATTTTAAAGGGGGGAACTAGTTTCCTGGCATCGGTAATTGGTCTCAGTACCGGAAATAGGTCGACGTTAAACAAACAAATTTCAAAAAAGCTTAGTCTATGAACTTTAAATAAACAATATTTCATTCGTCACTATCCGAGCTTTCAGAATTTGAATCGGTATTTACATTAATAATAATTGGATTAATAGGTGATAATATAAAATATTCGTTTTCCTTTTTTATCACATGAGTGTATCTTATGTGATAAAAAAGGACTATATCGATATTGCCTATTTCGTCTACTATTATCTTTACATTCTTTAAGACAGACTTACTTAATTGTGGGGATTTATTATATTGACGTAATCTTGTTTTTACATCAGCCCACACCATTTCAATGGGGTTGAAAACGCAATAATATGAAGGCAGGCGTAAAATAGTGTGATCGTGTGCTTCAAAAATTTTGTCAACGGCATTTTCCTTTTTAAAATTTTGCCTTCCAATCAGTTTCAATGAGATATTTTTTGTGTTTTTTCTGTTATTTCCAAGCCTTTGCCTTTCATAAATTCAATGATATCGTCTTTTCTTGTGTTGGCGTTCGGAACTTTTGTGTGTTGCCGCGAATGGTATGACGCATTGTCCATAACAATTACAGAATTTGGTCGGATATTTGGAAACAGCTGTTCCTTTGCCCATTTCTCAAATAATTCGGCTGTCATATCCTCGTGGTAGTCGGCAGAGGATTGCTTGATATTTTTAGCAGACAACAACTCATTTGGATTAAAACCGTCTTTATTTCCAGCATGTAGAATTATAACTCTTTTTCCCCTAGAACATGGAGCACTTAAATTAACTTTTTGGGGTCATCTACCCGTATTGAACTATATCATGGGTGTCAAACTATGTTTCGTCAAGATAAATTATGTTTCTATTTGCATCTCGGTATTCTTTTATTTTACGCAGGTACTGGTGTCGATGATCAACGATGCGTGCTGATTCCATAACTATCATTCGATTGTCTAATGTTTTGTACCTAAAACCGCAATCAAGCAAAACGTTTCGCAAAGTATTTAATGATTTATAGTTATAATCTGGATAGTCGCGTAACTTATCCCTAATCATTTGTAATGTGGGCACCTTCTGTTCATTGTAAAAGTCATACACAAATCGACGAATGACATCTTTGGGCGCGTTATCAAATTCTAAAGTTTTTGTCCCTCTTTTCCGTTTAATAGAATGATCAACTACATCCCCGGCTCTAATAACCCCATAAATTGTAGTATGGCTAGATTTGGTTAATTCACAAATCATCTTCACAATTTGATTATATGAAGAATCAATATTTTCGCCTTTTAAACACGAGTAAATATTCAAAATAACCCTTTGAGTTTGAACGTGTAAGTCTTTATTTTCAAATTCCGCTTATATAGGATCTGTATCAAAATCGTACGTTTCGTTGTCACTACTATCGAAAAGCCTCCAAAATGCCATTTTAAACAATTAATTGCAAAAAATCACTCAAACACAGTAATAAAACTAATAATTTGTTCAAATATTCACTAGAATAAGTAATTTAGAACGCTGCCAGGCTGTACTGCACTGCCTCGTACAGATCATACGATACAAATAGTTCATACTTACTTTTTGTTTTAGGTATATATTATGGCATGCAAAAACTCTGAACAAGGTTGGTGTTGACAAATCAAATGTGACAGGCGGATCAAGTCCACGTGGACTGTAGACGAGGAGTGGTGAATATAAATCTGCAAAATTCTGTGCTCTCTTTCAATGTGCAATGTGCATGTCTCAATTGAGTTCATAAATACTATAATTCAAGACATACTGATAAAAAAATCACCATGGTCACCAAAAATTCTATTGACAGAATTTCGAGATATTGCAAAGATTCAGCTCCCAGGAGCCAAATTGCATTTAAAAGGTGCGGGGTCCTTTTATTTCTAAATTTTTACTGGCCGCTTTTTTAAAGGTACTTCAATTTTTTTTTAATGTTACTCATATTGTTGTTTACTGATTTATGTAAAATGTTTTTCTTAAAAAATAATAAATGATATTGATTGATTAATTGGTGAGCATTGCTGCCGATTCCGGACATCCAATCTAGAGATTCGTTCCAACACGCAGCTCGATCGCCCGCTGAAACGACCCAGCTGGCAGGGTCCAACAGCCAGGACTAGGGGGGTCTGCTAAACTCACCTACACCGTCTGCATTTACAGAGGGGGGGGATTTGAAAAATCCAAAATTTGTGAACACGCGTGGGATAATAATCACAGGATTAAATGGGACTCGGCGAAGATTTTGGAAAAAGAGAGCAACGGAACTAAAAGAATCCGCGATTATTTTATTAAACGAGGATAGATGCGTTTCGAATTATTCAATAGATTTTTGTACTAGTTGGTTGCCCATCCTTAGAGATGAAGTAAGTAAAAATAAGATAAATATAATTAGGTGTTTTCACTATGTGCAAATTTGCTTTTTTGATATTATTAAAATGAAGTACTTGTTATACTAAACCACTTATTGATATTTAAACTGCATTCTATCGTCCATCAAATTAAAATTTCAACAGATAAATAACATAAAGTTTTAGTAATTGAACGAGTACGCAAAACAGGCGGTGACGTCATCGGTTAGCTTAGTTTCGTAAATCGGGTTTAGAAATTGTTAAACACAACCTTTTATTCACTTTATTTACGTTTTACATGTGATTAAGTAAGTAACGCCTGCCTAATACGGGTAAAAGCTACTTTAGGAAATTTATCTGCAAAATAACGTGTTTATAACACAAAATGACACTAACAATATAACTGATGACGCCATGAGTGCGTAGTGAATTGATGTAGTGTTTTTGACGAAAAAATTTCAATACAAAATTAAAATGGCTTATTTTAAGGTAGTATTCGACTGTTTCTCAAAATTCAAGTGTTTTTAACAATGATAAAGCATTATCTTCATAGTGAAAGTGAATTTAAAATTTGTGAAAACACCTAATTTAATATCTCACGTGACTATGGAAATACATAAACAAAGAACTGTCACGGTTGACAGCCAAAAAAGTTTTGAGACCGGAAGTAGATTCTCTTCCGAAACGTTAACTACATATAGCTTTCATTTTCAGTTTTTAGTTTATAACATTGTTCTAGTTTATATATGTTTAGGTGTGAGACTTTTTGAAACAGTCAAGTATTCAAAAATCAACCTGTCTGATCCGTTTGGCGCAGAGGTTTTTTCATAAAAATATTTTTCAGTGCCAAAATACCCAATAAAAAAATAAAAAGTAAGAAAATCTGAATATGTCACAAATAAACAATTACAGACAATGCCCGCCATGATATGCCATTAAATCCAAAATCGATCATTGTTTTTCAAAACATAGACCTGAATGTCAGCTGTCCGTTGACATTAAAAAAGTGTTTTTTTTGACATTTTGGCCATTTATTTATAAACCAAATAACAAAAAATCGGTAAAGGTATTTACACAGAACTTCCCTCGTTATTTGCGCATAAGGTCGCTCTAAAAAATTTTTAATTACGAAATGACATTGGGAATAATAATCGGAATATAGTTATTGCTATTGTTACAAAGAAAACCTGATAACTTTTGGTCAAGAAAATATACAGAGTTCTCATCCAACAGCAAAAGTTCAATACTAAATAGCAGGTGCCACATATGGCAGGCTTGCGCAAATACCTTTAAAAATGTCCACCATGACTGAATTATTTCTTGGGATGACCACCCTGCCCATTTTTCAATAAAAGTATAATAGGTGCATATGCCAGATATTATTGCCATCTGTCACATTTTCAATCCAACATTCACGCAATGGAGTGGAAGTATAGTGTGTGGTTAAGAAATTTAATTTTTTTTTTTATTTTTCAAAAGGTGTTGGTAAAATAATTTTCAAAATTTTTTCTTCTGAAATAGGTTTAAAATGTCAAACGTAGCAGTTTTAAATTCGAGCAAAAAGGAAAGTTTCCTTCTATTCTATAGTAGAGTAAATTTTAAATTTGAGCAAATAAAAAAAAAATTCGATCTATTTTGGTGGTAAAAACTTTTTGAAAAATATTGGTGAAAAAAATTTTCAAAAACTTTTTTCCTAAATACCTAGGTTTAGAATGTCATTTAAATTTGAGCATTCTAGTGTTAATTTTTTTTCCAAGCTGGTAACAAAATGTTGCAATTTTTTTTTTTTTTCGAAATTGGTTTGGAATATCATGAAACGTGGAAATTTTAAATTTGAGCAAAAAAATTTTTTTCGTCTGTTCTATGGTAGTGATACATAAATGGATTAAAAATGTTTTCAAATTTTTTAAAAATTCTTCAAAAACATTTTTAAATTTGTTTGAATAGTTTTAGAATGTCATGGAAACGTGGATAGTTAAAATCTGAACAAAGAAAAAAAAATTGTATCTTAGTGGTAAAATTTTTTAAAAATAGTAATAAAAATTTCTAATTTTTCTTTTAAATAGATTTAGAACACTATGTAACGTGGAAATTTGAAATTTGCATAAATAAAAAAAAAACGTCGATTTTAGTGGTAAACAAATTTTCAAAAATGGTTAATAAAAATTTTCAAAAAATTTTTTTTTTGAATTAGGCTTAGAATGCCATGAAACGTGGAAATTTTAAATATGAAGAAAGAAAAAAAAATTATTTCGTTTTAGCAAGTAGCAAAAATTTTTTCAAAAATATTGGTGAAAAAAATTTTCAAAATTTTTGTTCCTGAAATAGGTTAAGCGTGTCATGAAACGTAGAAATTTTAAATTTGAGCAAAAAAAAATTTTGTTCATCTTGGTAAAAATTTGAAAAAAATTTTCAAATTTTTTTTTTTCTGAAATAGGTTTAGCGCGTCATGAAACGTGGAAATTTTAAATTTGAGCAAAAAAAAATTTTTTTCACTATTTATTCCGTTTAGATGGTCCACCCTGTATATTTTCCACTGAAATTTCTACCATGTCTTCGCTGACAGTAGCGTCAACTACCTACTAAGTTTGACTGCTCTCCGTCAAGTAGTTTTTTAGTAAATGCACCAACAGACAGACAGACAGACAGACAGGCAGACAGACAGACAGACAGACTGACGGAATTGAAAAACCTATATTTTCGTAATCTACGTGTTCTGAAACGTCAGAATCAGAAAAAATCTCGGAGGGTGATTTTTTCTCGAATACAATACTTCCCTTCGTTATGCGAGGGAAGTAAAAATTGATTTTTTCGGCCATTTCCAAAAGACGAAAATTAACTCTTTTTTTACTTCCCTCGCATACCGAAGAGAAGTAAGTATTGTATTCGAGAAAAAAACACCCTCCGAGATTTTTGCGCATTCTGACGTTTCAGATCACGAAGATTACGAAAATATAGGTTTTTCAATTCTGTCAGTCTGTCTGTCTGTCTGTTGGTGCATTTACTAAAAAAACTACTTGACGGAGAGGAGTCAAATTTGGTAGGTAGTTGACCCTACTGTCAGCGAAGGAATGGTAGAACTTTCACTGGAAAATTAAAAAAAAATAATGAAAAAAAATTTTTTTGCTCAAATTTAAAATTTCCACGTTTCATGACACGCTAAACCGATTTCAGAAAAAAAATTCACCATTTTTGAAAATTTTGTCACGAGAAAAAAATTGTTTGTCTTTGTTCTAATTTAAAATTTCCACGCTTCATGGCATTCTAAACCTATTTCAAAAAAAATAAAAAATCAATTTTTTTTACCAACATTTTTAAAAAAAAAATGTACCACTAAAATAGATGGAATTTTTTTTCTTTGTTCAAATTTAAAATTTCCACGTTTCATGACATTCCAAACCTATTTCGGAAAAGAAAATTTGCAACGTTTTTTTTACCATTTTGGAAAAAAATTTACCACTAGAATAGATGGAAATTTTTGTTTCCTCAAATTTAAAATTTTCATGTTTGACATCACTGACATTCTAAACCTATTTGAGAAAAAAAAATTGAAAATTTTTTTCACCAACATTTTTGAAAAAAATTTTACTACTAAACTAGATAGAAATTTATTTCTTTGCTCAAATTTAAAAATTTCACGTTTCATGGCATTCTAAACCAATTTTAAAAAAAATACCACTAGAATAGAAGGAAACTTTCCTTTTTGCTCAAATTTAAAATTTCCACGTGTCATGGCATTCTAAACCTATTTCAGAAGAAAACAATTTTGAAAATTGTTTTAAAAACATTTTTGAAAAATTGAAAAAAAAATGAAATTTCTTAACTTCCACTGACAGATGGCAATAATATTAGGCATATGCACCTATTATACTATTATTGAAAAATGTACAGGGTGGTCTTCCCAAGAAATAATTCAGGCATGGTGGACATTTATAAAGGTATTTGCCCAAGTCTTCCATATTTGGCACCTGTTATTTAGTATTGAACTTTTGCTATTGGATGAGCACTCTGTATATTTTTTTGACCAAAACTTATCAGGTGTTCTTTGTAATAATAGTGATAACTATATTCCGATTATTATTTTAAATGTCACTTCGTAATTATTAATTTTTTAGAGTGACCGCCATGCACAAATAAATAGGGAAGTTCTGTGTAAACACCTTTACCGATTTTTTTTAAGTTCTCGCAATTCTCTTTCCTGATAATTTTTTTTCAAAATGGCCGAAAAAATTCATTTGTTGTCATTTGGTTTATAAATAAATGCCAAATTGTGGCAAAAGTGACTTTAAAAAAACGCATTTTAGCTAGTTTATTCAATTTTGTATGTTATATACGTACTCAAATGACCCCAAACTAACGCAGATTTGTTGGAATTTTAATTGCGAAGATTTTGGTTTGTTGTTTGTCCCGATCGGACCTCTAGAACCGGAGACACACCTTTTAAAAAACGCTGTTCAAAAAACTAAATATTATATAAAAAAGTCCAAAACTCAACATATACTTATACCCCAGAAGTTATGAAATCATAGTTTTGCTGTTACAAAACTATGTACATCTCATGGTATTTTTGGTCTTTTTTTTACTGCACTAATGCTAAATTTTTAGCTAATTTAGCCGAGGACCACTGTCTATAAGGAATAAGCGCGATCTATTGGATAATGTGAATATTTTAAAATTGGTTAATACTTAATTTGCAAAAATTGCATTCGTAACAACCACACAAAATTATAACATGAATTTAAAAAAAATTTAACGAAAATTTTTTAAAACATTTCTAAAACTAACAGTGAAAAAATCTGTAATGTATTGGGAAGAGACTATCGTAAAAATGCTAATTATGGGAGATGACTGTTAAGTACTTACCTGCAATAATGTACTTTACCATTTTTGTATCCTAATATTCCATAATTTTTTATCAGACTGGCAAGGAAGTGATGTCTCGTTAAAAAAGAAAATAAGATTTGCATGCTTTTGGATTATCACCGCATAACCACCACAGTCCGTTTACCTTCGTACACGATTGTCAACATTTCATATGCACTAAAAATTTTCTTATGTAATTCCATAAAATAGTTGTGAACTTTTTATATTATTATACCCTCGACAATTTTCATATGCAATCTCACAAAGTTTAAACACTGTTGTCTATAAGAAATAATAAAATTTCAAGATTTCCATTTCTCGATTTCTCATTCCTAGACTCGCTATCCTCACGAGTCTGTCAAAATACAGCGTCGACTGCAGTGGCCATAAATTATATGCACTGAAGATTAATTTTGAAATATGAAGCGGATCAACGGCATAGAACATTAACTTAACATATCAAAGATGAGCCAAGTTGCCAAGTAATTAATAAAGTGTTAATTGAAGAGTTTCTTGATGCGAATGTTCAAGAACTCCAATTAGCAACGGTGCGTTAAAATAGTCAACATGCCTGTGTATTGTTTGTCTCATTTCAAATTTCCCTTCAACTGAAATTGGCTGATATTCACAATCGGTAAAGGTATTTACACGGAACTTCCCTCTATATTCACACAGAAATTCTGTGACAATACTTTTATACAATTTTTAAACTGGAAATATAGCTGGCATCTGTTAGGGATATGTTTCAGGTCATAATCAAAATTAATCTATCCAACGCATAAACAATTCATCGTCAGCAAAATGTCATGAAACATCTTTCAACAATAGCGCTTATAATGGTAAAGCAAAAAAGGCAATAATTAAAATTTTGTTTTACAACATATGCTTTATAGAATGAGTAAGTCAGAAGGAAACTACTGCATGGTGTATATATATTTGTAATTACATCGAGGACAATCGAAGGAAAATTGGAAAGTAATATTTTTACACGTAGTTTTTCTTTAGTTCTCATAGATAGTTTTTCTGCTGTTTGCTAAACTCTATAGAGAATATTTAAAAGTGAATTATTTATTATTTGTTTGCTTATAGTAATGAAACATATTCTTTAAAGGATTTTGCAAACAGCGGGAAAAAACTATCTATGAGAATTAAAAGAAAAACTATATGTAAAAATATTAATGAAATCTTTGCATTCTTTCGATAACCTGACTTCTGGTTATGCTAACAATTGTCATTCTCATTATAACACTAGCATCCAACATAGTCCCCTACGACTAGGCAAATTCAACTAGTATCTACATGATCCCCTACGATATGTAAATTCAGTTAAACATGAGAACAAAGGCCTGAAGTTAATTTATTTACCTACCTTGTCTTTAAAAAAATTTTCATTCTAATGAATTACATTTTCATAAAATCACACTCAGTTTCTTGGAAATGATTAGCCTTTGACGTTTTTAGTCCTTATTCTGGACTCATAACGATGTTCCATGCAAAACCAAGGGAATATCCATGAATAAGTATGAAATAGTTATATTTAACATTGACTGATAAAAAACAACAGATCTTCACCTACCTCGTAGGGGACTATGTTGGATGCTAGTGTTATAATGGGAATGGCAAATAAGAATTTTTACTTGTTAGCATAACCAGAAGTCTTCTATACTTTATTTAATAGGAAACATGATTTAATTCAATTTTTACAGCGAAAATAGTATTCTGTTTATCTAACCGGATGGTCGACAATTGGGATGCTGATGCTGATATATCTGACCCCTCGTAGTGACAGCTTCTTTTGTAGGGAAGTCTAACAAATACTAGGGTCGATACTGGTCCTATGTAGAGACGCGTCACATAAGCCGTAACGTCGACCTTTTACACCATCTCAGCAAGATGAAAACCAATTAACGAATATATTATTTATTATGTGTCTGTTAAAATAAATAAATTTATATTACGGCATATGGTGGGTACCGACAGAGGGAGCGAGAGACAGTTCATAATTTCTCCAGTATGCAGTCGTTCACAATTACTAAGAAAGTGAGAGCTCAGTGCGCATGCTTTTTCATATAAATATGTTTGTCATTAATTAGTTTCCGTCTTGCTGGGATGGCGTAAAAGGTTGATGTTACGGCTTATGCGACGCGTCTCTACATGGGACCAGTATCGACCCTAGTGTCTGTTAGACTTCCCTACAAAAGGAGCTGTAATTACAATGGGTCAGATATATCAGCATCAGCATCCCAATTGTCGACCATCAGATTAGATAAACAAAATACTACTTTCGCTTTAAAAATTAAATTAAATAATTTTTCCTATTAAGTAAAGTATAGAAGGCTATAATTACTATATATAGGCAACGCGTCCCACTACCCCGAATCTCATTCGTTGAACTATATATTAGTATGAATTAATTCTACAAGTCCTCATACGCTGTTGTCCAGATTGAGAATGGTGATTTCCCAAAAGTTCAAATTCTCTAAAGTCTGAATCGTACCATTTTCTCAAATCAAAATTCTGCAAAATGAACCCCATAAGAAAATACATGGGATTGAGCTAGAACTCCCATAGCTTATCTACTGACCTCGGACCATTATCATTGGAAAAATCATTTCGGCGAAATTCGCTTCAAACTTTGGGAATAGGTAGTTCAAGGGCTTCCAAAAAAACGGCATGAAAAAATTGATTTCCCTGCAGAACTACAGTGACTGGGAGTTAAAAATCTTTGAAAAATTATTTCGCTGGAATCTTCTTCAAACTTTGGGAATAGATAGTTCGAGGGATTCCGAACAATAAATGTCAGATGAAGATATTGATTCAATGCCTTCCGTGCAAAAGTACAGTGACTGGAAATTAAAAATCTTTGAATATTAAAAGATTTTTAACCTCCAGACACTGTAATTATGCAGGGATTAAAAAGGGGTTAATAATTTTTTTAAATTCAAAGATTTTTAACTTCCAGTCACTGTAATTCTGCAGGGAAGGCATTAAATCAATGTTATCACATGACATTTTTTATTTGGGAGTCCTTAAACTACCCATTCCTAAAGAATTTCGAAGAAAATTCCACCAAATTATTTTTTCAATGCCCTTTAATGTAAATAAATCTGCAAAACTCTTGCAATTCTGACAGAACTATTTGTTTCATCATTTAAAATTGTAGCTCTTGATTTACTACCAGCTACTTCGGAAATACTTGACTACCAATATTAATGCGATTCCCACGAAATCGTTTTGTGTTATCACTAATAGGCCAGTTACGACGGATTCTTATAGTGAAAAGTTAGACAAAAATTGCGAAAGTTTAAAATTTGCGGCTTTTTTTTTTTTTTTAGTCTAGTATAACTTCATTATTTAAATAGGTAATAGGCAATTTAATTCAGTTCTAGGAAATTGGAAATTCAGATTACATCATTTATTGGTGTCACAAATATTTCACAATAGTTGCTAAAATCTTAAGGCTCGCAATTATTTAGGCCTCTAGTCCAGTAAACGGAGCGCTAAAATGACTAAAATCTCTAACTTGAGTGCTAGTGAATGAATTTTGATAAAACCTTGCGCAATGTGTTTGCAACGAAGTTAATAAAAAAAGTTGAAACAAATATTAGAGTAGGAGATAATCGGAAGGGGTAGAAAACACCCCTTTTACCACGGGTTTCGTAACTTCTAGAATTAGGTCAAAAATAAAAAATAAACAATTTGTTTACCTTTCTTGTCCCAAAATAAGATGTTTTTACTCTGGCGAATTTGTTCGACAAATGCTTATTTTTCGAGATATGGCCATTCGAAAATTCCTAAAAGTTGGGGAATGGAAATCTAAAAGTTGAGAAAATTCAGGTGAATGATCGAAATACAAGATTTTTTTTTACTAGCAAGTTTGCTTTAAAGTGCGTTTCCACCAAGTTTTTCAGGAAAAACATGAAAAATTACCCCTTTGAAATTGCAACGATTTAAAAATATGTAATTTAAAAATTTGAAAACATTCAGACGTATGCATTGAGGCCTTCTAAATATGTTTTGCCTCTTGAAATTTTTTTGGATCTTGTTGATTTTCCGAGTTACAGGCAATTTTTCACGATAAATAATGTACTACATTTCTTGAACATTTTTAATTTAAAAATTATATTAAACCTTTTAAAATGGTATGACTACATTAGATTTCATATTTTTTTACAACAATATATATAAATCACGCTCATTTTTTGAATTTTCATGTATTTTTTTATTGAAAATTTGCAAAAACTGTAGTGCATTATTTATCGTGAAAAACTGCCTGTAACTAAAATTAGCAAGTTGCAAAAAAATTCGAAAAGACAAAAAATTTTTAGAAGACCTCAATGCATACATTTGAATCTTTTCAAATTTTCAAATCACATATTTTTAAAGCGGTATAATTTAAAAAAGAAGGTAGTTTTTCATGTTCTTCCGGAAAAACTCGGTGAAAATGCACTTTACAGAAAAGTTGCAAATAAAAAAGTCTTGTATTTCGATGATACATTCACCTGAATTATTTCAGATTTCTTTTTCAACTTTTACATTTCCCTTCCTCCACTTTTAGAAATTTTCGAATGGCCGTATCTCGAAAAACAGGCATTTGTCGAAAAAAATTACCAGAGTAGAGATATCTTATTTTGGGCCAAAAAAGGTAAACGTGTTGTAATTCTTTCTCATTTTTGACCTAATTTTACAAGTTACGGAACCCGTGATAAAAGGGTTGCTTCCTACCTTTCCGATCATTTCCTACTCTAATCTTTTTTTTTCAATTTTTTTATTAACTTCTTACAAATATATTGCACAAAATCCATTCAGTAGCATTCGGGTTAGAGGTGAAACCTCCCGTTGACTGGACTACTCCACTTATTGTTTAAAACGAGGTTTAAAACGGCAAAATCTGGCAGCGCCAGATAAAAAGAAATGAAAAATCTTCCGGGCTAAAAACAGTTATGCAAAATTACAAGCGGGTTTGTGACCCTATTCTGTTCCATAAACAATAATTTGCTTAACTTTTGCAAAATATATCATAATAAAGTTAATAAACAACTATTTGCAATGTTCCAGTCATCGTAGCAGGGTGCAAACTTCATACAAGATGTTTAATAATAATTATTATATAAAATGTTCATCAAGGTTTGCAAAAATTTCGGAATTTGTTTTAAAAACATATTGCAAATTTACGTTTTTTTTTGTTTGTTAATTTAATAGTGTTCCGGGAAGTGGAAAAAGGTGCAAAACCCGTATTCATTTTTTTTACTTTCTCCAATGTTGTCTCAAAATCTAAAAACTTTCAGAATTTTGTATACCTTTTTACTTCCTTTAGTCGGGGCAAACTAACATAATTTTAATCAGAATACGGAAAAATAGAAACCAGAACTAGCCCAACGGGAAATGGTTGGGGGGGTTACTAACATGAAAAAAAAAATAAATGCAGTTACTGACCTTGGGGACTAACTTAAAGAGGGGGGGTAAAGTGAAAAAAATTCAAAGTCAATAGTTTGGATGCGTATTACGAGAAAATTTGACGTCGGAGATAAAAATGTTCAACAGCAAAGTTGTAGGTAATAAAAAGATCTTTCATTTTTGTTAAGGGTACTTTTCATCATAACCTCAAAATTATCGAGAAATTTAAAAATTTTCCAAAAAATAATAAAATTTTCGTTTTTATATTATAACTTTTATAAAAATTAATGAATTGTTATGAAACTTGGTGAAAAGATACCTTTATATATTATAAATAACCAAAAAAATTTTCAAAAGAAAATAATGGAAAATTTTTGATTTTGAATTTTTTCAAAAAAAAAAAGTCTTTTTTTCAGACGAAAATTGTATGGTGGAAAATCATCGTAAATAGATTTTTCAAAGCTCATTTTGTTTGTTTTTTCGTCTACTTTTTGATAAATCAGAGACACAATATAGCTTCTATTTAAGAATATGCTAAAAATGCAAAAAACGAAAAAAGTCAATTTTCAAAAAAAAAATTTTCAGTAATTGTTGATAATTTTGTTTAAATTTCAAAAAAATGTTAAAATTAATTTCACCAATCGATTCTACGTGAAAAAATATTTAAGAAACTGTATTTTGTTGTTAAAAATTACTCCAATATTTAGGGGTGGTAAAGGGTTGCTTCTGGAGGGTGAATAAAGTAATGATCGTTCTCATGCAATTTTCGGCTAAAATTGACGTTAAACAAAAAATTAGTAATCAATAAAAGTTGTAGATTTTGAAAAATTCTTCAAGTTTTGTAGAGGTCATTTTTACCATAACCTCAAAATTAAAAAAAAATGCAACAAATGTAGTTTTTTACATTTTTTACTTTTTTAAACTTTCTTATTATTTCTTTTCTTCTTATTTTTGTGTACTTAGTAGACAAAATGTGTGGTTGAATAAAAGTATTATAGTAATGATATTAGAAAACTTTAAAAATTAGAAAAAATATACGGAAAGATTAACGCGCATGATCAGAACTACAGACAGTACACCCATCTCTCAATCATATAGGCTCTATGGGTCGTGCAATAATTTCATCCATCTACAAATGTAAAAATAGTAATATATCGCTCGATGATTTGAGATTCCAGCGATATAAAATTTTGACTGCAAAAAAAACGTTTAAATTAGAAAACTTGCCTCCAACTGTTGGCGGGGGAACGCAGCATTGTTATAGAGTCTATTTTCAAATCCAAACGTGGCTTGGAAATAAACTTGATCCAACCAAGTGGGGTTGGAGAGAAGTTATTCACTCTAATTGTAAATTATTAATGCCTCGCTTTACGGAAATGCCAATTATACCAGAAACCTTGTTAAAATCAGTCTCTTGCAGTTACAAAACGACTTGTTCTACGAACAGATGCGGATGTAGAAAAGTTGGTTTACAATGTACAGATCTCGGCACGAGTTGTCAAGATTCTGGTAATTGTTGCAATATACAACAAGTTTCAGAAGATGTAAGCGATGGTGAAGACGAAGAGCCAAGTCCTCAAAATAATATAAACAATGAGGAAGTCGAAGATGATTTTGAAGAAGAGATGGAGTGTAAAGATTCGCAGTTTAGCGAAGAATCGGAGGGTGAAGAAGAAGAACTGATTCATGTAAATAAAAGAAAAAGATTAGTGTAGTTTGCAATGTGTATTTTTAAGATTTAATCATTTTTTTTATAATAAAAAGTTCTTTTTTTTAAGTTTTGATCATATTTTAACAAAATAAATACATATTTTCCTCATGAACTTCCTATGAGTTTCCTCAAAATCTTGAACATTTTTTCCAAATACAACTATAATACTTTTATTCAACCACACATTTTGTCTACTAAGTACACAAAAATAAGAAGAAAAGAAATAATAAGAAAGTTTAAAAAAGTAAAAAATGTAAAAAAATACATTTGTTGCATTTTTTTTTTAATTTTGAGGTTATGGTAAAAATGACCTCTACAAAACTTGAAGAATTTTTCAAAATCTACAACTTTTATTGATTACTAATTTTTTGTTTAACGTCAATTTTAGCCGAAAATTGCATGAGAACGATCATTACTTTATTCACCCTCCAGAAGCAACCCTTTACCACCCCTAAATATTGGAGTAATTTTTAGCAACAAAATACAGTTTCTTAAATATTTTTTCACGTAGAATCGATTGGTGAAATTAATTTTAACATTTTTTTGAAATTTAAACAAAATTATCAACAATTACTGAAAATTTTTTTTTTCAAAATTGACTTTTTTCGTTTTTTGCATTTTTAGCATATTCTTAAATAGAAGCTATATTGTGTCTCTGATTTATCAAAAAGTAGACGAAAAAACAAACAAAATGAGCTTTGAAAAATCTATTTACGATGATTTTCCACCATACAATTTTCGTCTGAAAAAAGGACTTTTTTTTTTTTTAAAAATTCAAAATCAAAAATTTTCCATTATTTTCTTTTGAAAATTTTTTTGGTTATTTATAATATATAAAGGTATCTTTTCACCAAGTTTCATAACAATTCATTAATTTTTATAAAAGTTATAATATAAAAACGAAAATTTTATTATTTTTTGGAAAATTTTTAAATTTCTCGATAATTTTGAGGTTATGATGAAAAGTACCCTTAACAAAAATGAAAGATCTTTTTATTACCTACAACTTTGCTGTTGAACATTTTTATCTCCGACGTCAAATTTTCTCGTAATACGCATCCAAACTATTGACTTTGAATTTTTTTTACTTTACCCCTCCCCCTTAAGTTAGTCCCCAAGGTCAGTAACTGCATTTATTTTTTTTTTCATGTTAGTAACCCCCCCAACCATTTCCCGTTGGGCTAGTTCTGGTTTCTATTTTTCCGTGCTCAAATTTAGTTTGCCCCGACTACTTCGCATACCGAAGGGAAGTACTGTATGCGAGAAAAAATCGCCCTCCGATATTTCTTCGGATTTTCACGTTTCAGATCGTGTAGATTACGAAAATATAGGTTTTTCAATTCAGCAAGTCTGTCTGTTGGTGCATTAACTAAAAAACTACTTGATGGAGAACGGTCAAATTTGGTAGGTAACTGACGCCACTGCCACCGAAGAAATGGTTAGATTTTCACTGGAAAACATACAGGGTCTAAAGGGAATAGATAATGAAAAAAAAACTTTTTCGTTCAAATTTAAAATATCCACGTTTCGTGACATTCTACACCTATTTAAAAAAAAATAAAAAATATTTGAAATTTTGAAAATTTTAAATAAAATGATGGAAAAATTAGTTTTGTTCAAATTTAAAATTTCCAGGTTTCATGACATTCTAAACATATTTCGAAAAAAACTTGTTTCGAAAATTTAAAATGTAATTTTTTTTTCAAATATAAAATTTTCACGTTTCATTACACTCTAAACCTATTCAACAACAAAAAAAAAAAAATGAAAATTAAAAAACATATATTTCCCCTCGTGTTTCCCCCACCATTATAATAGAGTTGATGATGGAAATAAGTTATCAGGTTTTCTCTGTAATAATAGGGCTAACTACATTGCGATTATTATTCTCATATGTCATTTCTTAATTAATCATTTTTAGAGTGACCGTCCTGTATGAATGAATAAAAAGTTCTGTGTAAATACATTTACCGATTTTTTTTTATTATAACGACTGGCGTATAGTACAATCGCCAAATTCTTGATTAAAAATACTTTTTCCAATGTTTGGTCTCCTTATACTATTATGCATGCAACCGTCGCACCGTCGAGATATACTCTACAGTTTGCAAAAGATTTAACAGAAAGGGCTTAAGACATTCCAGAGTCATAACATGACTGAACTTACATAAAACATATATACAGTGTATCCAGATGGGGTAGTGCACTCTTGTAACTTTCTTATTATGAGTTTCCGAGAAAATACAATACAGGGAAGGATGTTCAAAAATGTAAAAATTGTTTAAATCTAATCGTGTGAATTGCTCATTTTTTTAAAACCTGATATAACACCATTGTTTTAAAACTGAAAGAGCGCTTAGTCAATTTTGCAAATATTTTGTTTTATGAAGAGAAAAATAATAAAAAACGATTCAACTCTTCAAAAAAATTTAGAGTACGATCCGGGGACACACTGTATATGAGTCGAATTGAACGCCTCATTTTGAAAAACTATTAAAAACCGGACATCATATATACCCAACAAATCTTTATAACATAAAGCACGTAATTATTGATTTTATCATACAAAACGTCAATCACATAAAAAAGAGTTTTAAATCTACCCATTTATCACATTTTAAAATGTATATTTTATAAACTGGTTTGATATTCCTTTCAAATTTGATGGATTGTGACGCGAGAATTGAACTGGGAAAACAGTGCATACTTTTCATCGCTCCGTTCTAACAATAGAATTAATTTGAAGTATACATTATTATTGGCACCTTTCTTTTCCGCGGAGTACACATACACATCACCATGTATCAATATTTGCAATCACACTGGAAAATAATATACCTACTTTAAATTTTATTAGTGTTACGAAATATCATAACTTTATTGGCCGAATTACATTTACTTTTCTAAAATTACAAATCTAATGATTAAAAGTATCTCTTTAATAAGTTGATAACTGATCTTTAACAGGTGCTTCTTGCAGTTCTATACATGTCACTCCCAGACCTGTAGCTACAAACTGTTTTAACGGCGCGCGGCGGGCAAACAAATTTTCAGGGGAGGGCCGTGACCCTAAATATTTTATTGTTATATTTAAGAAGCAGTTTTTAATATAAGAAATTTATAATAATAATAAGAAAGAAAATTTTTAAACAGTCCAGGATAAGACGAAATTCTTCCCTGGAATGTATAAGATGCCAGCAAAAAGCTGTGATTTTAGAATAAGGATAATAATAATAGTACAGGCCGCAATCAGTTTTTAGTTTATGTACAAAGAAGGTCATAAAGAAGGTGTTCGGCTTTTATTATCACAAAAAATTGTCACACATATTTCCTGACGAGTTAAGAACATGGGCCGATTTCACTGAATGTAATTGGTTGAAATTTGTCCTACCGAACTGATGATTTGTTGAAATGAGCTATCTAGTCAACGTGGACTTCCAGGAGTGGAGTAACTATTTCTTTGTCATAAAAGTTTAATGAGTAAATTTATTAATTTTTTCACACTATTGTTGATGATACGATGAAAATGAGAAACAATTGCACAAGTATTCAAATCCCTTAATTTATTGTTTTAATTTGAAAATACATTTAAAGTCCAGTCCTGTGTGCCGGCGGTATACTAATCAGAAGTGGTCGGTCCCCTTTAGGCTTTTTTGTGAGCTGAGAGACCAATTTTTATGCATAAAAGAGATCTCAAACTATAAGTGAAAAAAGGAGAGGTGTTATGAAATGTACTTTTCTCTAACACTAACAGAAATTACAAATTCCACAACTGAAAATTGTGTCGGAACAAGTATCATTCCAACACACTGTTATGGTATAATACCGCACGGCTTTCGACGAATCAGATGCTGTTCGTGGTTCGGTTGCTATGGTTACGTCGAACAAAAGGTAGCTTCGCATTTGACGTTTTGAACAGTTTTAAAGTTTTTTTGCATTATTTCTAAAATCTTGTTAGAGAAAGTATAGTCTACAACTCGTTTGGAACGGAATATTCCGCACTCGTGAACCGTAGTCCTCGCCTTCGGCTCGACCTACAAACTTTTCGCTAGTGTGGAATATGGGCAATTCCATAACTTGTTATAGAATATACTATTATTAAAATCATTAATTAATAAAACAAAATATTATAGGAATTAATTAACAAAAATTGTCAGCCAGACAAGTTGTAATAGATAGAAGAGATCTCAAACTTTATTTTAAAACAAAAATCAAGGTGTTATGAAGTGCACTGTCATCAAAAAAATTATGTATAGCAAATTAAGTCTGACAAATTTATTAACAAAATTTGTCAGACAAATTTTTTTCAAAAAATGGTTCATTATTTACCACAAATTGGGTAAATTTCAAGCAGGTGTTTTAAAAAGTAAAACCATTTTTTTATTTAATTTGAAAAATTCATAACAAATAACAATTAACAAATTTTTACTTGTCAACCGGGCGTAACATGATTTTTACATGTTTTGCAACCAGTTTCACATTTTCATTTTTAGGTGCTTGATGGGGTACCATTTTTGCAGTGGGCGCTTGATCTACATCCTCTCAACAATTATTTTCATTCATCAACTGTGATTTGGGTGTTCTGTGATTTGAATTATTTTTTGCAGTCGCTGCAGGTCGGGCAAAAATTATCTCAGGACGGGCCTAGCCCGTCCTGGCCCATTCCTAACTATACAGGCCTGTTCACTCCAGATCTTTGAGTATAATATATATCTTATATATTATATCTTTGAGTATAATATAAATACACGTATATGAAAAATAAAATAGCGACTGCATTGTGATTAATTTGCATGCCATATGGGCCTGGAAATTTTCTTTTTTGACCTAAATATAAATCACAGTTCGTCGTGATATGCTACAAACTGCAGGCGTTGATTACATACGACTTGACCTCATATCGCCTGTCATTAACTAAGACGAAGATGCATGGGACAAAGAAGTCTGGATGGTCTGGATATCAGGCGTTCTGTGGACTCAATCAAATCTATCAAAACATGTTGGATACTTTGGTGGAAAGCACGCAGATACTTCAGGCTCCCATTGAGGTAAGTCAAACCGAAACCGCTCCCTAGAAATAGATATTCTATAAATAGTCCAAATTCATGTAGCATTTGTGGATTAAATAGTTCAACAATAAGTAACTAGTAGAACTGTCAAATAGGAAAACAACATTATAAACACGAGAAATATGAGAGTATCATTTCGGTTCACAAACACCACAAATTTTTTCATTGGTTGCTTGAGTGGTAAATTAAGACTAAGCTGAAACAAATTTCATTTGCGGTTTTGGAATTTTTAACATTGGAAATGTTTATGTTCGTATATGGGAGTAGTTGCCAGTTTTCGTTCAAGGTCAAAAGACATCGGTGTCGCGGTCGAGTGAGACTGTCGTATATGCAACGGCTGATATATGCAAATGTAATATGAGTTGCATATATCACAGCGGGTCAAGTTACCAGTTTTCATTTAAGGTCGAAATACAGCGGTGTCGCAATCGAGAGTGGATCGTAGCTATTTCCGGACTCGGCTTCTCCTCGTCCGGAAAAAGTTTATGTTTTATGTTTGGTGTTATCATTTCCAATGTCTCGATGGTTGCAAGAATTGCGAAATCTTTGGATTTTTTTAATCGACTAACTGTGATAATGGTTGCACATAACCTAATTCACAATGTAGTGAGATATTTTCATGTTGAAATCAGAAGTGCAGACCGCCACATAAAAACTTGCAAACCAGCTCTTCCAATAGTTGGAGAGGATAGAATGAGCGTCCGTAAGATAAAACATAGAAAATATGTTTTTCGCATATTATGTGAAAGAAGGATGGGAGAAAAAAAAGAACTTCGAGGTTTTCGAATCATCGGTTTGCTATGGAACCGGTGTCTCAATTTTCGTGGCACTACATAAAGATACCAGTATGCAGAATCATACATTGCTTGAATATTCTGCAAAACTGGGCATATTTCCAGAGCCGCTAATTCAATTGGTGCCAATATCAACAGGTCTAGAGTAAGTGTTGAGAATTAGTTTAGTTTTCCATCCTATATTTGGATGGTGTATGATTAAAACAATCTTAATTATCTAGTTTTGTCCACGGTATATTTATATTACATCCAACCATCGTTTCCATCAAGATACATTAAAATTTCGTTGCCTATCACTATCAGTAGAAGTAAGCACCATTCACACACCTTTTATCACTGCCTGAAGAAATGTGTTTCGTACTCTTTGCTTTGACGTTGCACGAAAGCATCTTGAGCAATATAGTTTTGCGTTGTCAAATTGAAACACCAGTAAACCACTAAAATCTACATACTCACTTTACCATCTGAAGGAACTGAAGATATTTTTGAAAAGTTAACATTCGTTGTCTTTAATTCCTTGTCGTTTGCTTACCTCCGTATTATTCACATAGGGATTTTATAAATTCTACGTATTTGAGGTGTATTTATCTTCAACATGCACTGGGCGTAAATGTGATTGCCATAGCCACGTCATCCATCTATATCTATCTGCGTTGTTATTCGACACTCAAAAATAGCACACTATGGCAGGCAACAATTTTTAAAATGTATTGAACGGTTATCCGCATACAGACATTTGTAAACCAATAAGTAAATAACTACCTAATATAATCGCCAACCAGAAGCATTTGTTTTTCATAGCTACGCACAGTGGTCATTTTAATTATTCTAGGAATTAATAATACTAAAAATCTAAAATCACCAAAGTCATTCGCTCTAATTTTATTAGAAAGAGTGATGGTTGTGTGATACCCGCTGTAAAAATAAAAGAAATCAGTGAAGGGGTCTATTAATTGTAATCTCATAAAGATGTGTCAAATGATTACTTAATTCCGACGTGCTTCTGCGTCTTACAATAAAGTCTATATAGTCCAGTAAGTGAGGGATTTTATCTACAAAAATTATTAACAGCAAACCGAGGTATGTAAAAAATCGGAAATTTTCCGTAGAATTCAATGAACTATTTTTAAAACAAATGACGAACTTGCGTCCTCTTCAAAATGGCGGCCAAAGTTTGCGAAAAACAGTTTTTTGCGTTGAAAAAGAAAAGTTGACGTCGCACAAAAAAAAGTTTAACAGCACAATTGTGTAACTTTTTAATACAGATCGAGCCCGCCCAGTCCGATCTCCGAAAATTGCAAAATTAATTAGTTATTGCAAAAAAGACGTTAAAAATCGCATTTTTTTGAAATAACTGTATCTCCGTGAAGAGAAAATATTCTTTAACGAAACTTGGTGAAAGCGCAGTCCAAGATATGTCGAATAAGAACATTTTTACATATTTGCAAAAT
The DNA here is from genome assembly GCA_963583905.1 of Stenurella melanura. Lineage (NCBI taxonomy): Eukaryota > Metazoa > Arthropoda > Insecta > Coleoptera > Cerambycidae > Stenurella > Stenurella melanura. The sequence continues at coordinate 63,523,316 of OY757314.1, read as the reverse complement.
ATTGCAAATTTCTTGCAAAAATCGATTTTTTCGAAAAAAACGCGATTTTTTCAATGTCCAATAGCTCATACAGGTCATCATATTTCTATACCGCACCAGTCCGAAAAGTTTCTCTAACAGTTGCGCTAACCTGTGCAATTATTGCGCATATCACGAAACGATCCCTAATATGCGAAAAATCGGTCAAAAATCGATATTTTTTTTACCCCAAAAAAAAATTGAATATTTTTGAGATTTTAAATTATATTGCAATGTCGTTATTGCCAATAGATAGCTGGCATTTTTCTACAAATTTCCAAAAAAAATAATTGCTCTCCGACCTTCTGAAGCCGAGTTAATTTTTTTTAAGAAATTCTAGTGTAGCCATTTTTTTAAGTAAAGGGCTGAAAACGGATAAAAGAACACGTTACAAAAGAACAATCAGTTTGGAAAATAGAACAACAATAATTAATACTTAAATTAAAACAAAAGAAAATGCAAGTTAAAAGATAAACAAATAAGAAAATTGGACCGTAGTCTCGAACTTAAGCAAGAAAAATTACTTTGTTAAAGGAAAAAATCATTTACACTCAAATTCAAACTGATTCCAGAAGGGCCAAAATATACAATAGCCTTAACTAGCATGAAGTTAATTATTTCTTTATAAACTAGTGCAGAAACGCCAGTTGCCAGTGACAATATGAACGAGGTAACGTTTAATTTGAGAAATCTGATGACATGAAGTTAAATTTTATAACAGAAGCTCAAAAATGCAAATACCTATACCCGGGAATACTAAAGTTATCACGATAAAAGTAGGCGGATGTCACACCACCAGTAGCTGATCGGAAAGTGTCTTTCTTTCCGGACGGGATTATCCTTGTCAATTTTTAGTTAGTGGTCCTTATCCACCCCAAAGCAATCTAGATCAATGAATAAAAGTCCGCCTCTTTTCAGAGGCATCAAGTCATCCGGAAGGTTGCGTCCTCTATAGTAGAAATTATATACCGACATAGTACTCGCCTGGCAAGTGGCGTTCTCTTTAGTAACTGTGGCCAAATTGGCTTCCCTTCAGTATAACACGTCCATTTAAACAACTTAAAATATTCTACATCTAAGCTAGCTAATTATACCTATTATTAAAAAAACTATTTGTTTTACGAGTGGACTTAGAAAAGGAAAAAGCAACTAGTTCCTACCTAATGTACAGTTTGGGGAATTCTTGTAAACAATTACCCCTTTTATGATTTGATTATTTTACACATTCACCTCATTTAATTACCCACGCGTTTGTTATATTTCTAATAAAAAGCAATTTGACGATGACATCGATCGTAACGGATTTTTATCAGTTTATGAGGGGTATTTTACTGGTAATAAAATATTTCCGATTTAGCAAATTTACTACAGATTACTTCATAGCTATGGCTGAAAAAATCTAATAGTACATCTCCCGCCTCGATAACATTTTGGGGTTTGTCAAATATCGTCCCAAACTATCTACGAAATCGTGCTATTGTATGGCAAGTAATTTTAATTCCTTTACGCTTTATTACATTTGTTACATTACCAAAGAAACATCAAAATTTTATTATGTCTCATTTATGTATTCGAATTGTTTTTGTAGAATACGTTGCATTAATATTTTTTTTTTCTTTTGCTTTTTAATAGGAGACTCGTCTTCATTACCACTACTACTGTCACGGTAAACGTCATGTAATATTATTTCCGCATTATCGTCATCACAATCATCATTATCGTTATCATCATTTGAAAATTCATCTCTTTTTAGCTCAGTCTCTGTGATATTTGGCTCGTCTATTTCTTCGTCGATATCATCAGCAACGACTCTGTTCTCGTCAATATTTGAGCAAATTTCATCTTCACACGTTGAACACACATTGAACATTTTATGACGTGTTTTCGGCAGCTGCAGGCGTACGCCACAGCATCGAGCTCCGAGTTTCATTGAATTTGCAATGCTCAGCAACGGCCGATCAAGTTGCGAAGATTTTTTATTGAAAATATAAATATTGTACAATAACCACTGCAAATTTCAGCCCTTTACCTTAAAAAATGGCGCCACAATAATTTCTTAAAAAAAAAAAAATATCTCGGCTCCAGAGTCCGAGGGCAATTTTCTTTTTTTTTGTAAATTTGTAGAAAAATGCCAGCTATCCATTGGCAATAATGGTGTTCCAATATAATTTAAAATGTCAAAAATATTCAAAGTTTTTTGGGGTAAAAAAAATTATCGATTTTTTGACCGATTTTTCGCATATTAGGGATCGCTTCGTTATATGCGCAATAACTACACAGGTTAGCGCAACTGTTGAAGAAACTTTTCGGACTGGTCCGATATAAAAATATGAAGACCTGTATGAGCTATTGGACATTGAAAAAAACGTGTTTTTTTCGAAAAAATCGATTTCTGCAAGAAATTTGGAATATTTTGAAAATCTGTAAAAATGCTTGTATTCGATATATCTTCGACTATGCTTTCACTGAGTTTCGTTAAAGAATATCTTTTCTTCACGGAGATACAGGTATTTCAAAAAAATGCGATTTTTAATGTCTTTTTTGCAATAACTAAATAATTTTGCAATTTTCTAAGATCGGACTGGGCCGGATCGATCCGAATTAAAAAGTTACACAACTCTGCTATTAAACTTTTTTTTGTGCAGCGCCAACTTTTTTTTTGAACGCAAAAAAAATGTTTTTTGCAAACTTTGGCCGCCATTTTGAAGAGGACGCAAGTTCGTCATTAGTTTTAAAAATAGTTCATTGAATTCTACGGAAAATTTCCGATATTTTACATACCTTGGTTTGCTGTTAATAATAAAGGTTTGTAGTTGCAGCTCATATTATAAGTACTACTTTTATTTGTTAACACATTGTTGAAAATGAGCTATTGTATATCCTACTGCTCATACCGTGTTTTTGCTTTATTTATAAGTATAAGTAGACAAGATGTGTCAAAAGATTACTTAATTCCGACGTGCTTCTGCGTCTTACAATAAAGTCTATAGTGGCAGTTTGTGCCTTGCGATTCTTCATTTTTTTTTTCTGTTAATTATTGAGTTAAAGGTTTGTAGTTGCAGCTCATATTATAAGTACTACTTTTATTTGTTAACACATTATTGAAAATGAGCTATTGTATATCCTACTGCTCATAACGTGTTTTTGCTTTATTTATAACTATAAGTAGACTTGCGTACGTGCGTTCGTGTTTGTTTTTACCAAACATTTTTTTTTTCAGTTAGGTGCTTTTCTTAGCTTCTCATTAAATTTAAAACTACCCGCCAAGAAGTGCCAAGAACTAAATTATGTAGCCTTTTTAGATATCATGTCTATATTGAGGAGAGATCTGTTCAGCAGTTGGCGTCAAGAAAATGTAGTAAAATGAAAAAATTCGTTAATTTTCACTTATGTTTCGAAAAAACTTAGTTTAATGGAGTAAAAGTATTCCAAGTTTAAATAATTGTGGGCAGTTTTAGTAAAATTGCGAAAATGTGGAAGGATTATAAACGTACTTTAGAGTTTTTGAAGCAAGACATCACCAAGGGCTTGATGAGGAAATCACGTTTTTTAGTGAAAACAGACATTAGGAGAAACTTCACATGCCAAAAAAACTGATCTCAAAAAGATCTTAGTCAGTGGTCAAAAGTAAAAGACAAAAAATTGTACCATTGCTGGAAAATTATTACAAGGAAGAGTTAACCTTTACGACCCCAAAAACCTTGACATTTATGGACGTCGAAATGCTGTTAAAATGATGCAACAAGTTTCCGACTATTCTCCCAACCGAGCAATTAGAATATAAAAGGCTTTACAAGCACCAAGACGCAAAAAAGAAGTGCTATACAGAGGAAGAACATATTATTGTGTCGGATTTATCAGAAGTAATAAGGAAAAGGTTGATAGAAGGAAGGCAGGAATAGTTAATAGGTTAAACAGAAATGAATGTAGTGATTTATTCTGGCTACGGAACAACAAACGATGGCAGCACTGCCCGACAATTTTTTGTGAGTTTTCCTTGGTTTCTTCAACAACTAGATGCATATTTTCTAAAACATCTATATGCAATTTCATTAACAATATCATTTAGGTATGCCACCAACATAGAAGCATTCGCCAATTATAAAAAAAAATTCTGCTAAAATGTATGTGCCACCTTACTCGTGGTATTAAATGCCTTTAAGCATCCACCGCATCCTAATCCATGGTACTGATATAGCCAAGGCAATTGCTCTTCCCATTCTAACGTTTTCAGAGGAGACATAAAGATCTCGAAATAAACATTTCAGACTCTATCATGTTTACACTAGAAAATTTTTCAGGAAAAAAATCATGAGAGATTTGCTAAATGCTCTATTATTCTCTTCAGACCCTCTTATATCATCATTATCACAGTGCATATGAAAACGTCCACAGAAAGAACCATTGATTAAAGAGGTTTTACAATTGCTACAAGAACCAAAATTCGTTAACACTTTGCTACCGACAATTGATTATCCTGATGATTCCGACAACAAATACTAAATCGTATTCCATAGATTAAGTGTTCTCAGCACTTTAGCAATTGATATTGGTAATTGTATTTTTCTAACACGGCTTTATGTTAAATGTAAATTAATATTTATTTCAACATAAAATTAGAAAGTTTCGATCGAAAAATAAAAATGAGAATGATGTATTTGTTATTTTTTTTTTCTATGTATATCATAGGTAAGGGTTCCATCTTAAGTTATTGATGAATTTATTTTAAAGAAACGTATTATAACACAATTTAGAAAAATAAATTTGACACCGTTATTTATTATTTCCTAGAATAATTAAAATGACCACTGTGCTAGAGGTGTTTCAAAATCTCATGAGCTTTGACCTTGGTATGCGCAGAGACATAATTTCGACGATCGTCTCAATTACACATCGTCCTAAAAACATCAGATTTAGGATTTGCACTTATCTCGAGCTGTCGTTGTTTACAGACCACCCTTCCAACGACCCTTTGAAATTAATTTAGAAATTAGCGAATTTTGCGCGCGGTTATTCATCTAATCCCAAAAACATGTAAGTAAATCATTTTATTAAATTTCTCTGATAGCCCAGTCAATGTTTTCAAAATGTACTTATGCGGAATAAACTCCGCCTTTTGCGCATCTCGCGGTTCATAAGGTTCTGAAAGTACTCTACGTGCCGTCCAATTACCTCTCATTTTTTGTTCAATTTTTTACAAAGAAAACAGGTTTAATGCATAGTACATTAGAATATTTAATTATTGTACCGCTGCCTTCCTATATTTTTTGTTTGTTTACATTATATTATTATTTGAGCGTAAAAGTCGTCTCTGGAATTTGTAGCTACCTTCCGATCTCTGGTAATGAAAACACAAAATTAACAATCTTGAATACATATTTTTTATTTTTTAGGGTATGATGAAACGCTTACTAAACAAAATTTTTAATAAATTGAATACTTACCTACATATAGGAGAAAAAAGTCATAAGTCAACATCATTAATATACCTTCGTATGTACGTATCATTTTTTTAGCTCGTTGACGCGGCAATATCATCTGTGATAAATTGATACGAGATATCTAGCATATAAAGACACTGAGGCACACTTTCATATATTCGTAAACTTTACAACCAATAATAAAGATTAGATATAGCCCTTTACTGCGTAGGCTCCAATAAAACGTAGTATTGAAAAAGCGCTTTTCGGGAGGATTACATTCCATGAAAAGGTCTATCCCACAACAGACAACCCTTCTGATTTATTTCACGTCAGTGACAACTTAGGATGGCCATCACGAAGATCGGTCGGAAAGTTGGCAGGGTAACTTCAGAAAACCCAATTACAGGGACCTAAATATAAAACGTCCGCGAGTCCAGATTTGTCGGATTCGTTTTAATGAGTGTCTTTTCTTCTTAAGGCTTTTCGGCTTTTAGCATTCTATTTCGACTAAGAGGCTGTATAAATAGGTGGGTCTATTGAAATAAAACTTTATCTATATATTCTATTGTAGCCAATAGCCGTCCTAAAGCTTTCCGGGTACGCGCTCATGAATGAAACGATGATAGTTTTTAGGATAGTGTGGATGTAGTTTTAGTTTTTAGTAAGCTGAGACAATATCACTCAAGTCATTGTTTACTTTAATTTTCACATTCTCGTAGTGGAGTAGAAGTACAGTAATCGTAAAAAAAACGTGCTGATTTTAAATTGGAGCGAATAAAAATTTTTGTTTGTAGGACTGTCCGTAACTTTTTTATGCACACGATTACACTCAAACGATTTTAAATATTGACTTGAAAGGTCGTATCTATTATAATGAGATCTGGAACTAGATTACGATTAAATAAATAAAGCCAGCTAGTAAGAGCCCTGCAACTTGGGATTTAGTGTATATATTAGAGGCAAAGGCCTTAGATTTTTTTTATAAGGTCACGCCTTAAATTTTTTTATGACATACCTACTGTAGTCTATAAGCACTGTGTCTTTTTTTTGTATATCTTTTTATCAAATTTTTGTCTACTTATAGTACAGGCAATGAAGGCAAAATGTTGTAAAAACCTCGCAAAAATTAATAAAAGAATCATCTTTGGGATTTAAGTAGTTAATAACCTGTAGAATGCAATGATGCCAAGTTTCGGGAAAATTCAAAAAAATTTGGAAAAACTTTTTGATTTTCGGTTTTTTTGCTATAACGGCTAAAACAATGAAAATACAGAAGAAAAAATTGTATAAAATTTGTAGCTCGTCTCTTTCTCTACAAAATAGGTTCTTACCAATTTTTGTATTACTTACGCCGTTTAGGAGATAAATCCAGTTTTCCACTTATAGTTTTGAGCCGCTTCGAAATGCGTGGAAAATGAGAATTCTCTGGGAGTTTCGTACGACCGGACATATCGATCGATAATTAGTATTCAGAGCCGCTAAAAAAAATGAAAGCAACGTAAAATGTAGAGAAAAGTCTCAGCTTTAATGTGGAACTAATCACAAAATTCATACAAATTTTTATCATTGAGGAAAAAGTGTTAGAAGATGGCTCAGTAAACTTTATACAGTTGATTTATTCACATCTTTGAGTTTTATGCATCCTGCCTATTTCTCCCGTAACAATGGGTGCTTTTTCACTGCATGGATTCGATTCCACGCACTTTAATCTATATTTCGTGAAAATTTCAGTGAAGAATGTTAAGAAACAAATAAGTTGTATATGTTTTACTGTATAATTGTGCATTTTCTAAACGTGTATGAATAATGTAAACAAACTCAAAAAGTACTGCGCGCATTTAAAAAACTATAAAATCATTCGAAAGAATATGTTTTATTGTACTTATCATCCAAAAATTAAGACTGTGCTATTATTATTACTTAAGATATAGCGAATTGAACTCTAAAATTTGGAGGTGATTGATCGATGAGAAATATGCCCTCTACTTTGATAGCAAGGCATATTTTTCCAACAAAAGTAATTGCAATAAAATGTTAATTGGATTAATATATTATATAAGAATATACAAGCAAAATGAATTATCATTCTAACGACTCCCGGCAAAGATATGAATAAATCTGTGGATCAACTGTACAAAGTTCACTAGGCCATCTTCTGAAACTCTCTCCTTGATAAAATTTTGTATGAATTTTGTGATTAGTTCCACATTAAAGCTGAGACTTTTCTCTACATTTTACGTTAATCTCATTTTTTAGGGGCTCTGAATAGTAAGAATTATCGATTGATGAGCCCGGTCGTACGAAACTCCTGGAGAATTCTCATTTTTCGCGCATTTCGAAGCGGCTTAAAACCATAAGTGGAAAACTCGATTTATCTTCTAAACGCCTAAGTAAGACAAAAATTTGCAAAGGCATTTTTTGTAGAGAAAAAGACGAGCTACAACTTTTGTGGGGAACTTCTTTCTCTATTTTCATTATTTTGGCCGCTAGAGCAAAAAAAACGAAAATCAAAAAGGTTTTCCAAATATTTTTGAATTTTCCCGAAACTTGGAAGTGCAAAGAATGCATCATCTCATTCTCCGGGTTATTACCTACTTGAATTCCAGAGATGATCCTTTTATTAATTTTTGTTACCCTAAATTGTTAATTTGCTTGTACTATCAATAAATTAATATTTTTTCATTAGCCAGAATAAAAAATTATAGGATCATTAGTAAAGACAATGTTTAGCTTATTTTTGTTTGAGTGTCAACTGGTGATGAGTATCAGTACTAATGCATGGATTAAGAGTTCTAAATATTTATGTAAGTTGCAGCTTTCTCTTACTTCTTCTATATTTGTCTCTAAGATTTTCTGCTATATATGTTTTCACCTCTAAATAGCGTCCGAGGAATCAACAAAATAGAACAATCCCAGTAATATGCTATTGAAATACACTGAGAAAAAACTATACTGCTGTGATTTTTATGCCAAAGGAACAGTTAGAGGGTGTCTCTTGACAAATGACACGAATAAAAATAAAACTAGAAATGGAGTTATAAAAATATTTCGTTGATGCTTCGAAAAGCTATTCCGTTTGCTTTCTCAAAGTATTTTTGGACAATCTCCTGCGCCTACTACTTCCACAAAAGTGTCGATATATTTCAAGTTTTATCATTGGCAACTATAAATATCTCGAATTCTACATATTTGCTAAGATAAAAATAACTTATACGACGCACGTATGCCAATAAGAGCACTGAAACATTAATTTGGTGGACATCACAGACTCACATTAAAAATTTACTTAGATGGAGAGAACTCAGGGCGGCCGAGACGCACGTGGACTAACAGAAGTCAGTGAATCGCATTAAACCTACTGATGCAAAAACGCCAATAAAGAAAAATAACTTCATTACACTAAGTCAAATTCATTTGTCAGTCATTAGATTCCTTGCAAATTCAATCTTTTGATATTTGGGCGTAAATCTAACAGTTGTAACAAGTGTCGATTAAAGAAGCCCGAGAATTAACAAAGAAATGTGCTTTATACAAGGTGCGGAAACTTATAATTGAATTATAAGCTGCCAGGCCATTTATCCCTGAGTATGATTAACATTAAAAAGGACTTTAACTAGCCACACTTAAACTGTTTTATTTACACTACATACAGATGAAACTGCAATGCTAAATTATTTTTTATTATACTTGAATTATAATTTCTGCTTTTGAAACTAAAAAGCATGTAAAATCGGACCTTTAAAGCACTAGTGCTTTAAATTTGCTTAGGTATAACCAATTTTAAAGTACACAGGTAATCAGAAATAATCTTTATTTACTTACTACCAAATTTATAATAAGAATGTAACCAAACAAAAAAATTCTAACCGTCTCTATGTTACCGATTAAAATTAAAAAATTGGGTATAATACATGTGTATAAGTAGCCTTTAAAGCACTTACTCCTTTAGGACCCTCCTCGCTACGATCGTCATGCTTTAACCCGTGCGTGCTTTAAAGGCTTACTTATACACTTGTATTATAATATACTATTTTATGGGAGCAATAAATAATTGAAGTTCTAAAGTTATTAATAAAACAATTACAGGGATGTATCAATATTTACACGTACTGGGAAAATGAAAAAAGATAAAGGTAGCTTCAAAACGGCTAGTTTTTACAGAATTATTTATAGAATTGAAATTATTCGCATTCTATAATCATACGTTTCAAGATTTTAGAAAAATAATTTAGCATTTCTGCTCCATATCTACGTGGAGTGAAAGAAAAATTCGAACTACGGTTATTTCAAGGATTTTTAAGTCGCAATCATACTGTATTTAAAAATTTCAAATATCTTTATTTTTCGAGATAACGGCCTAGTAACTTTTACAACACACATTTGCCGTTTTTTCCTTAAAAAAAAACAACAAATCGAATAGGTAGATCAAACTAATGCAACTTTTTAATCAATATATTTTTACAGTGGACGTTAACTCAAAACTTTTGTACCTTGCTCTCATTAATATACATTGTAAGGCTATAAACGTGAACGAAAAATAGATTAACTCACAGCAACACAAATTCAGATGAAGAGAATCAACACCAGTATGTACAAGGCACCATACTCTTCAGGGGACGTGGAATATGGGATGAATCCTTACAGTGGAGTCGTGTATGTTTGGTGTTTGTCACAAGACAATGGCCATTGTTCTATACATAAGTGACAATATATCAAACTGATATAGAATATTTACATTTAAACTCATAAAATAATTCCAAGTCATTTTCAGCACTATGAATGAATGATATACTATGTGTTATTAATTGTGGAAGTGTGGCAATATCAAATTACGTCAGTTTTTATTAACTAGGAAAAGTTGAGGTTGGAACACGCCAACTTCGTAGGCTTCGACTTTTGGATACCTTGTTATGCACTCCTTTCAAAAATCATGTAATTATACAATACATGCGTGTGTAATATTCGGAAATACATCGGCATCTGTAATAAAGTCTTTCTTATTTAATATATGGGGATTTAAACAAATAACATCAACTTTTTTCCATTCATCAAAAGACAATTTCTTATTTACATATTTTAAAAGACATTCGGATTCGCTGTCTGCTTTTAATTCCCGGATAAGCGCCTTCGATCGCTTATCTTGCCTATTTAGAAAATTGATTCGCTGAATATTGTTGTTAATAGCCATTGTCACTTACAGCATTGTGTATTGTGGTGAAAGCCTCGAGACGTTTACATTTTTTTTTAAGAAACACGCACGTACGTTTGCCATGTGATTTATCCCTTTTTTGTTCAAGCAAAATTCGTCGATTTTGCAAAAATCTTCCTAGAACTCGAGTATAGCAAGATTAGGGTGGTATCTGCTCATCGTTCCTTTATGTCTGGGGGAGTACAAGACAACTTGTATTCCATCTAATATTTGGTCATTTGTTTTTTTTTAAGAAATTAGAAGAGGGAAAAACTTCGTAGTAAGCAACAATTACAACAATTAAACTTTCAAATACCGCTATTCCTGTGTATAGTAATCTAAGTTACTAAGCTCATCATTGCCCATGGTCCAGCTTTCCAAAATAAATTAGGGGGTTAAATAAGTGAAGTCAACCCATCAAGTGACGGAAAGCTAAATGCCATATGCAATTCTTTAAGGGAGTATCATGAGCAGCAAGGGAAACACTGCGAGATACGCAAAATGCAAAAAACCTTGGACAGTTGCCGAAACTCAAACTCAAGTACAGGTCACGAAAAATCTGAAGGATCACGTTGTCAACACTGCTAGTAGAGGACTTTAGCCGAAGTCGGGGCTCCCCCCACCACTTTTTGTGACCTTGACCTTGACCGTGAACGTGTATGCCGCTATGGCGTGACCTTGAGCCGTAGCCGGTGCGTACCCTTGTAGCCGGGTTGCATTTGACCTTGAGAAGCCCTCATGACCTTGGCCGTGAACGTGGAGGCCGCTCCGTGGCCTTGAGCTGTAGCCGGTGTGTGTCCTTGAAGTCGAGTTGCATTTTACCTTGAAAAGTACTGTTGTAAAGCTTGACCTTGAAAGGTCGTTGGCAGTTGTTGAGTTCGACTTGCACCACTCCATTTGACCTCGAAAGGTATGTTTGTAATTGAAGAGGGGGAAGGCTTTGTGGCGTAGCAGAACGCTATAAAAGAGCGAGAGGAGTCTCTGTATTATCATTCTTAAAGTTAGATTCCTTCAGTAAAGTATCCAAGATGTATACGTGTACTTGCGGTGCTAGTTTTACGCGAGGTGATAATATGCGACGTCATCAGAGACAGTCATGTAAAAATAGAAATGATAATGGGCCTGGGGCAAAACAACAAAAATTAGATTCAACTCCTTCGACATCTACAAATCTGCAAACGTGTTACAGCTGTAATGTGACTCTAACAGCTAGACAGATGAAATCTCATAAGAGGACATTGCAGCATAGAACAAATTCGTGTGTACCTTTGATGAATGGCGTAGAAATTGTCCGAAGTGCTTTCCAATATAGAATAATAAGTTACCGAGTGCATAGTGAAAATGAAAAATTGGACTATATAATGTTTTTCAACGAAATTAGACATAAAGTATTGGATTTATTGCATGAAGTCCTGATGCTTCACAAAATAGTGAAGATAAACATGGAGACATTTGCCAGATACATATTGCAAACTCAAGAAGTGTCTGAAATGAAATCATTTAACACCTGCAATAAAATTTTGGATCAAGGTATGGATTTAGGCAGCTTTCTCGATACTTTTGTGGATATGATGGTTGCCCAAACTACAGAGTTCCAAGAACGCGATTCCGGTACGTAAATATTTATCGAAGTGTAGAATAATGATTAATAACTGCATATTATTTTTAGGATGGGCCCTTGAGGAAATAAAATTTGTTGAAATAAATGTGAATAAGTACAGTCCACTACGTGGTTCATCATATATTAAACTACCAAAGTACATAGAAAACAAAAGGGCCGTAGTGAATATAGAAAACCAGGATCAATGCTGCTTTGCTTGGGCTGTAACTTCAGCACTGTATCCTGCAAATGGTCATACATCTGACATGTCATCTTATCCGCATTATTCAAGAGTTTTAAACTTGACAGGTATGGATTTTCCAGTTAAATTGCGCGATATTTCTAAATTTGAAGAATTGAATAATATATCGATTAACGTATATGGTTTAGAAAAGAAATTTGAGAATAATAGAATAAAGTATGATGTTGTCGGACCTTTGCGTTACTCTGAGAAAAAATTACGTATGCATGTTAATTTGTTATTAATTTCCTCGGAATGTGATGAAGATCACCATTGTTCAATAGACTGTGCCAAAACTCACTATTGTTGGATAAAGAATTTATCTGGGTTAGTTTCACATCAAATTTCTGCTCACGGACATAAAAAATATTTCTGTGACGGATGTTTGCTGTATTTTAGCAATGAGCGCCAGTTAATGCTTCATCAGAAAAATGATTGTAATCATATTTATACAACAACACCATCGACACAATTTCGGCTTGATAAATATGGAAAACAGGTACCGGAAAATATATTAAAATTTGAAAATTTTGAAAAGCAAATGCAAGTACCATTCGTAGTATATGCTGATTTTGAATCAATTCTTAAACCAATAAACACGTGTGAGCCTAATCCTCAGTGCTCTTACACTAACAAGACCTTCATTCATGAGCCGTATTCTTTCGCATATTTCATAAAATGTTCTTTTGATAATTCCCTTTCCAAGTTTGAGCTATATAGAGGATCTGATGCTGCTAAGGTTTTTGTATCACGTATAGAATGTGATGTAAGAGAAATTTATAATACATATTTGAAAGATGTAACACCGATGGCTCCTCTAACACCATCGGAGATAGAAAATTTTAACAATGCAACCGTTTGCGGTATATGTGAGAAACCCTTTAAAGAAGGTGACGTAAAAGTGAAAGATCATTGCCACATAACTGGTAAAATAAGATTCGGTGCTGCCCATTCTATCTGTAATTTAAATTATAAAATTCCAAATTTTATCCCTGTTATATTTCACAATATGAGTGGATATGACATACATCTATTTGTCAAAGAGTTGTGTGCACATAAAGATAAAATTGAAGTAATACCACAAAACAAGGAGAAATATATATCTTTCACAAAACCCCTTTATATGCATGATTATGTTAACAGCAAGGGAGAAAATAAAAATAAATTTTTAAAATTACGATTCATTGATAGTTTCAAATTTATGTCAGCATCACTACAGCATTTAGGAGAAAATTTATCAGACGATCAAATGGCTATGACTAGAAACTTTTGTGGTGATGACGTAAAATTTAATTTAATGCGTCGGAAAGGCGTATTTCCATATAGCTTTGTAGATAGTTTAGAGAAGCTAAATAATCAAAATTTGCCTTCGAAAGAAGAATTTTATGATAACCTAAATGAAACACACATATCAGACGAAGATTACGAAAGAGCTCAAAATGTGTGGAGGTTGTTTGAGTGTAACAGTTTGGGATCTTACTCAGATATTTATTTAACCACAGACGTGCTACTTTTATGTGACGTATTTGAAAATTTTCGTGAAATTTGCCTGGACAAGTATAAATTGGATCCGGCACATTATTTCACGAGTCCTGGTTTATCATGGGATGCTATGTTAAAATTAACACAAGTAGAACTTGAGCTATTAACAGACATTGACATGATTCACTTTTTTAAAAGGGGTATACGTGGCGGGATAAGTCAGTGCTCAGAAAGGAAGCATATTGCAAACAATAAATTCCTACCTAATTATGACTGTACAGAACCTTCCTCATTTATTACATATCTCGACAGCACGAATCTATATGGGCATAGTATGTGTCAGATGGTGCCATCTAGCGGATTTGAGTGGTTGTCTGAAAGAGAAATTCTCGATTTAGATATTACCAACATTTCAGATCAAAGCGCCATCGGGTATGTTTTTGAAGTAGACATACATTACCCGGAAGAATTACATGATTTGCACTCAGATCTCCCTTTTTTGGTAGAAAGCATTATACCACCGGAGTCAAAATCAAAATCCTCGAAATTAATTCCAAATTTGAATGACAAAAAGAGATATGTTGTACATTACAGAAACCTGAAACAAGCCATTAAACATGGTTTAATGGTGTTAAAAACACATAGAGTGCTTAAATTCAATCAGTCGGCGTGGTTAAAAAAATACATCGATTTGAATACAGAAATGCGAAACAATGCAACCAATAAGTTTGAAAGAGACCAGTATAAGTTGATGAACAACTCAATTTTTGGAAAAACAATGGAAAATGTAGATAATAGAAAAGATATAAAGTTAGTGACTCACTGGGAAAGTATCAAAAAAACTGTAGGTGCAAATGCACTAATAGCTCGGCCAAATTTTAAGTCATGCACAATTTTCTCAGAGGATTTTGTGGCCATTGAAATGGGTAAATTGAGGGTCTTATATAACAAGGCGATTTTTGTTGGCTTTTGCGTGCTTGAATTGTCAAAGACTGTATTGTATGAGTTCTTTTACGAAGTTATTAAAAGTAAATTCGGCAATGATGCTTCCTTGCTGTACACTGACACTGATTCATTAATAATCAAAATTTTGACTGACAATTTTTACGACTTTATCATACAAAATCCCGAAAAATTTGATACGTCCAATTACACTGTAGGAAACAAATTTAATATTCCAAAAAATCCATCGGTGCTCGGAAATATGAAAGATGAGTTTCCTGGGGATCCTATAATTAGCTTTTATGGTACGGGAGCCAAAGCCTATTACGTGCAATCCGTCAATAACGAATTAAAAAAAGCAAAAGGTGTCAAGAAGTCGGTTATTAAAAAAGAATTGACATTAGACGACTACAGGAAAGTTGTGGAACAAGGGGGTTTAATATTTAGAAAAATGAACACGTTTAGAAGTCATTTACATGATATATATACGGAGATGCGTAATAAAGTAGCACTTTCTCATCACGACGATAAGCGTTTTGTTATTCCAAATACCACAAAAACTTTGCCTTGGGGGCACTCTGATATAAGATTCTTTCAAAGTGAACCAAAGCAAAACGTCGAGATGCTAATATCAGCCGTAAATAGTCTCGAACGAGGTGTTGAAAAAAATAATGATAATTTAGATGCTTTACTTGCCGCAATAGCCGAGTTGAACAATGAATATGTGTAACATATAATGCTTTTAATACTAACGCAAAGATCGGCGAACGTCCTACTAAACTGGAAAATTCATCCCCAATATTTCACTTAATTATTTTAAAACAGTATTTAGTCAGTTGTAGCAAATGTATGACATGTGTTCTCTTATTGGTTGTTAATAAAATTTATACATGAATTGTTGTGTTTCTTTTCTCTCAAAATAAATTGTAATCAAATAATGTAAAGTGTATACTATTAACGCTTTCAGCTATTACACCACTTTCTTACTGAGAGTGTGCATAGTCGAAGTTTGGTATAGTTCTCTTCATATACTTAAGGCACATAAAAAGTGTAGGCGCCTTTGACTTTAGGGTAAAGATCAAATACCCTGACATTTTGTTATTTGCTTTAAATATATGAAGAGAACTATATCGATGTGGGGACTTGAAATGTGCAGATACATTAACGATGGGGGTGAATTTAAACCAATCAGAAAAATGGGTGGGGAGGAGTAGTGGGGGTGAACTCCTCTACATAAGCGCCAGCAATGCTAACAAGATTCATTTCGTCTTCAGCTATCCTTAAGTGCTGACGGGTTGTTAAAAGACTTAAACGCTTTTTGCTTTGTGTTAGTTGCTGTTAGTGACTTAAAAAAATGGAAGGAAGTAGCTATTCGCAGATGGCTGGTGGTAGCAGGAAGAGAGCTGCTTCGCCAATATTGGATGTTTTGACGGCGATGGCCTTTGTGTCGAATTTTAGGCCATCACAGGAGGACGCCGTGCGTACAAACAGTGGTGGTGGTGGCGGTAGCAATAGCTTCAACGACATCGATGTGGGTGCTACTGATTTTAACGACATCGACGTGGATTACCACCTGTCCCAGGATGTGATTGAAGAATACAATCCGGAGTTATATCGTATCCTGGATGAGGTGGAGCGTAATGTGGTAGAAGAAGCTGCTGTGCCACTTCAGGACGCGGGTCCCAATGTCGGTGGCGTCAAAGACCAAGGCAAGTTCAAAGAGCCGATTGATTTGCCCCTTCCTGCATTCGCCAGAAAGAATAATGCTGACGTTGTCGAAGATTCCGGGGATGAATTTCAACCACCCAAGAAGTCTTGGAATTCACCAGGTCCTTCTGGGATTTCTAGACCGGCTCCTAGGAATAATCGTTCTTCAAAAAAGGGTAAGGCGGCGAAATCCAAGAAGGGTGATCATCGTAGCATCCTTAGAAACATTTTGGAAGAACCAGCTCCTCTTACTTCTAGTGTGCAGAAAAAATCCAAAAAAGGTAAGGAGCCTGTCGTGAAATCGAGACCACAGCACAGCATTCATCGTTCATCGCCTGTTAATTTAAGCGACTCTTCCGATGAAGAACAAGAGATTTTTTCTCAGATCGGTGATAGGGACATCTTCAGCAACTTCGGCAAATTACTGGAAAAAGTGAAGCGTGAAACAGCAGAGAAAACGTCCGCCCGCGCTGGTGATGACAAATTACGGGATACCGCCAGGCGAGCCATTCTCCTAGCAAAACAAAACATCGAAGCCTCACAAAAGAAAATACAGGAAGAAAATGAAAAAATCAAAGCCGAAGAACAAACTATTTCGCATTACACCGATCTATTAACAGGTGCAGACGAACGAGAGGTCGCTGAAGCAAAGGCTGAAAAGAAGTTGAAGGTCGTGAAAAAACAATGTAAGGCCATTGAAAAAATATTGGTAATGTGAAAGTTGTGTTAAAAAAATGTTAGAAATAGTTATAATTCATTCTCTGTAGGTTAGGTTGTAACGTAAATAAATGGTATGTTAAAAAGAGTATTCCCTTTCATTTCTTGTAACAGCGTAAACATATATTTGGAAATAAAATAAAATATAATAATTTATAATAAAATAAAAAAACATGTAACGCCACTGTCACTGTGTATATTGAATTTGAATTTATATAGTACGCGGGTATTGGCTGGATACAACGGTATGCAACCAACAACACTACTATGTGTATGTGGAGATGCATACCGTTGTATTTACGCTGCACCAAACGGCAAGTAGAGCGGTTAGTATTCACGTATAACAGTGAAGCCTTTAGGCCGGCAATAGCCGAACGGGATTTAGGGTTTCACACCCCTAAATGCTCCGTAGTGACAGCGGTTCGAATCCCAGATCACAAAAAAAAACGTGAAAGAAATAGTAAGAATGTGGGGTGGGGGGGGGGGGGGGGTGGGGGGGCAAAACACACCAATACTGTTTTTTTTTTCTATATTCCCTTGAAAAAAAAATGATACATACCTCTATATATTTTTTACAAAAAAAATAAAATAATTTCTAACTTTATTTAGGTGTGCATTTTACTATGCACAAATAGTGTTGTTTTATTTCTATACTCCTGCGAGAGAAAAAAATATACATACCTCTAAAACAGAGTGTATGAAATTAATATTACACTACCTATTTTACCATTTCATTTACATGCGCGCGTTCTAACAATTATTATTAATTATACATACCTTTGTATCATTATTTATTTTTATGAATGTATTGTTCACACACCACACTGTTTTTTTTTTCTATACTCCCTTGAAAAAAAAATGATACATACCTCTATATATTTTTTACAAAAAAAATAAAATAATTTCTAACTTTATTTAGGTGTGCATTTTACTATGCACAAATAGTGTTATTTTATTTCTATACTCCTGCGAGAGAAAAAAATATACATACCTCTAAAACAGAGTGTATGAAATTAATATTACACTACCTATTTTACCATTTCATTTACATGCGCGCGTTCTAACAATTATTATTAATTATACATACCTTTGTATCATTATTTATTTTTATGAATGTATTGTATTGGTTTGTAAACGTTATTTTATTTTCATACGTCTTAGTGAGACATCTAGCGGTCACTAGAATAATAACTGTATTCCTGTATAGAGTTGCCTATATGTCTACAAAAACAACTTACTTCAGATGTATATTTCGTTGGGTGACATTTAGAGGTCGGTAGAATAATTGTATTTCTGTATCGAGCTGCCAATCCGTCAGTGGCGCACTGTATGCTACATATTTTTATATTTAATTACTGTATTTATTTTTGATTACATTATTCTCAACTCAAAATTATAATGGTATAATTTGGTAATTTAAGCAAATATTTGTTAATAAAAAATACTTTTTCTGTGCTGATATTTTATTATATAACTCAAAAAAAAAAATAGAAAGATTACAAATTTATTTATTTTTATTACATAACATAAAAAGTTATACATCTATTTCTTCTTCTTCTTCGTCTTCTGACCCACTGTTCAGTGACCATTCACTCGGTGAACTAGATCTGCTAGGCGGCTCTACCTCTATAGATGAGCTAGGACTACTGGGTGGCTCAACTCCCAATGGTCTCCACCATTCTGAACCATCAGGACCATCCTGGTTTAGATCATCCAAGTAGCGTACTAACGGCACAGACCAAGTACTACTGTCTGGCATGTTACCATTATCTCTGTACTCCATGGCCATTCTGTATTCGTATTCCCAGAATGGCATTGTCGACTCTGCGCAGTCGCTGGAACTTATTGTATTGTCTTGAGCAGCCATTTCTTGCAACTTTGCAGTTTAACTGAGAAACATGATGAGGGGAGTTTCTTATATAAATGGACCCCCACTCTATATTATAACCAACATTTGCAAGAATTGTGGGTACTAGGTTCATCATATACGGATTTTTCTCATGGTAACATTGCCATCGCCACCACTATCGTAAACGTGGGAGAGAAAGTGGGGGTAAACTGACATACTTAAAACTGAGAGAATCCTCTATTCTTTATCAGTTCTGTATTAGAGAGCTCTCACCATGAATACTCAGATTCAAGATCCCACCGTGTCGTCCAGCAGTGATCCGATACTTGGTGGACCAGATTATTGGGCAGAGTTCTTTCTACGATACGAACCACCACCGCTACCATCATTGGATGATATTGAGGACACCCCACAGGTGCCTGATAGTACGACCGAGGACTGTGGAGACAGTACAGTGGAGCCCATGGGGTCGATGGATCGGTCACCGTCACTCTGGAGTCTGGAGACCATTCCAAATGTGGACGACTATGATAGTCACGAGGTATCCGATCATGAATATATGGACGATGAAGATATTTAATTTTTGTAATTAATAATTTATACAAATGTTTTTTTATGTAAATAAATATATCGATTCTAAGAAATTATTTGTTTATTATTCTCTATTTTAAGTGCAAAATAAAGTGGGGTAAATTGACTTACATAATAAGAAATTAGTACATTTTTCTTCACTTGAGTAGCATAATATCGCTTTACTATAGCAGTCTAGCCTATACCAACCCCATATTCATTTTATACTAGTGCCATTCAACCACCACAACGTACATTAAGAGTGAGGTGGTAGACTGTTTCTTATACACAGATTATTTTTTCATAGCAGCATTTCCACCACATAGACAGATATTTTAAATTATATCTTATTTTTTTTAGACTTTACAAGATGTAAAAAAAAAACACGACATTTTCAAATAACAGAAATATTTATTTACAAAAAAAAAAAAAGAATTATATTTACAAAAAAAAAAAGAAGTATATTTAGAAAAAAAGAAGTATAAAAGGAAGTAAAAATATATATATATTTACAATAAAATAAAACATAACTAAACTAACTTAACTAAACTTAACTATTTACATATTTACATATTTACAACTCAGATCTTTTTATAATTGCAATTGCATATATTGCATACTTCGAGAGGTCGTATTTGATGCAGAGGATTTCTGCAACATTTGCACTCCTCCGTTACACCGTCTGCTAATCGCGTTGTGCTGTGCATATCGAAGTGTCGATGGAGTGACCGATCGACACGTCTCTGGTATATGATGTAGCACGGGTAACAAAGGAGGTATTCTGCACCACCTCGTACATCCACAGCTACGTACGCCATGGTGGTACAAAATAATTCTTCTGCAGCGTTCCCTCTTTGGAGATATCTGTGGGTCTGCTCTATCTCGTCCTCATCGTCTGACACGTCGGCCACGATACCATTGTCGTCCATATCGATATCCTGGTCGACGACTTCTTGTTCTTCACCCACACCATCTCCAATGGGAACATTTATTTCCTCCGCATCCTCATCACCTTCATTCTCGCTGCCTAGATCCTCTTCGTCACTTTCACTTACGTCTCCTTCAGGCTCTACCACGACATCTCCTTCAGGCTCTGCCACATCTCCTTCAGGCTCTGCCACGACATCTGCAAGGGCATCATCAGCATCTAAGTCGTCACCCCATTGATTATTTATTAGGTCGACTTCTGCTAGCCAATCCAGAAACTCATTATTTATGCAACCAATTGGTGCACTTGCCATAAAATTTTGTTGAGCAGCCATCGCAAACAGAACAGAATTATAGTTACTGGAACTGATGATTGTTGAAAATCAACTGACTTGTATCGAGTCACCTCCTCGTTTATATATACAGTTGATGACGTCATGTCATCTCTGACGTCAGCGCCCTCAGCATCTACTTAAATGAGAATGAACACAATGAGGAGCACAGTTATTATTCTGCTTTCATACTGTACATATTGTAAAGTATTAAGAAGTATTAAAAATGCCTTTTCCAAAAGAGTGGCAGTCAAAACCAACCATTGCAGCATATCCTTTTAGAATGAATGACCAACTGGTGTGTCATAACTGCTACGTTTCCTGGCCGAAGGAATATTTCAATCCATGTACGGGCTTGTGTGGAATTTGTGTAAGGGAGAATCCTGTGTCAATTCAGAGGTTCCAAGGAAGAAAAGCTGGGGAACGTCAGTGTCGTAAATGTCTTCAAATGTTGGCTCGCAGCAACTTCGGAATATTGAGAGATGTTTGTGGTGTTTGCATGGTGGACCATCCATTAAGGCAGCGGTGTATGGCATGTGATAAATTCGGGAGCAATTGCTGGAATAATATATGCAGCCAGTGTAGACTGTCATCGGCGTCGGCGTCGCGAACAAGTTATGACTTGTCTAGCGCGCTGTGCTGATGTTTTAGTCTTCTGCCGAAACAGAAGTCGTTTGAGCACAAAAAATAGTCTTCTGCCGAAGCAGAAGTCATTTGAGCACAAAAAAGTCTATATAAGAAAACACTTTTTCTTAGCGAGCAAGTAGTGATCGATCCTTCAAGTAGTAATGTTCCAGCCTTCAGCAACTAATAGTCTTCTGCCGAAACAGAAGTCATTTGAGCACCGAAGCCAACGCCAATGCTGATGAGGTTATCCCTTCCTCTTGTGTTGTAACCAGACAGTGTGTTTTAATTGAGTTTTATTGTGTTGAGTGTCAAGTGGCAATGCATACCCGGAGTGGCAAGGCAGTAGGCACTGGGGTCGAGAGCGACGTCTCCACGTCGGCCCCCCCTCACTGCACGACGCCCCTCACAGCATCTGACCACGAAGTGCTCCGCCAACACGACGCCCTGACAAGGGGTACGGGGGTCACGCCCGACGTCTCCACGACGGTGGCCCCACACTGCACAGCAAGCAACACAGCAACCCGGCTCGGCGAGGTAAGCATGTCCTCTGATTTCTCCACAGGCACAAGTGCTACGCATGGCGTCGCGACGACGGCGCCCCACTACTGTGCGTCGCCGGGCTCCGCGCCTAGGCATAGCGAGGCAGGACTCGCCACCAACATAGGACACGACACTGGGGTCACGCATGACGTCATCACGACGGTGCCCCCTCGCTGCATGGCACGCAGCGCAGCCACCTGGCATGGAACCCAGGCAACAAATATGGAATGGAGTAGCAACGATTCCCAGGCGATGCCCCCTTACTGCATGGAGCGCGACGCAGCATCGTGGCACGAAAACTCGGCGATGGAACAGGGATTAGATGGTGATGATGACATGGTGATGCCCCCTCGCTGTATGGTGGACCCAACAGCATCCCGGGCCAACGACGATTCCTCGACGCTGGGAGATCGCCGCTTCGCTGGATTCGCTTCCACACATGGGGAAGCCTCCCACTCTGGCTCAGGGCTGCCCAGCGGTCAGTACACCATTGCTGCCACACCCGACTGGCCCCAACTCTTCAGCGACGCCTCGCTGACACCTCGCCGCCAGCTGGCCACCCCTCACTGCATGGTACCACCAACAGCAACCAGCCCAAGTCCAAGCACGCCGCCCAACGCACAGTACTTCGTCACGCCTACCTCGTCGGCCGGCGCCTACCACGTCACCCCGCCGTACCAGACGGCAAGACCTAGTGCTACGCCCCAAAGACAAATAGTGCTCCAAAACCAAACGACTGGAACGATCCCAGTCCCCTCTGCCGCCATAACGGACCAACCCCAACCGAGCTTGGGACTACCCACTTATGAACAATTAGCGCAACTCCTGG
The DNA here is from genome assembly GCA_963583905.1 of Stenurella melanura. NCBI lineage: Eukaryota > Metazoa > Arthropoda > Insecta > Coleoptera > Cerambycidae > Stenurella > Stenurella melanura. The sequence goes on along the minus strand of OY757314.1, from coordinate 63,500,324 downwards.
CTCTGACCACTTCAAACCTAGCCTCCATTACCCGGCAGCAAGAAAATTGCCGGCCACCCATTACTGCACGTAACGAATCACAGCCGTACGCCACGGAAAAGGCTAACTTACGTGGACAAGACAAAATAAACTATTGTGCGAAAATGTCGGTCACTATTATGTGGATATGTTGCATCACAATAGAAAATGCTGGTGTCCTGGAATCGAGAAATTCGAATGTTAAGGCGTGGGATTTCATGAAGAATTTTTTTTTTTACAATAATTTGTATTTTTTACATATTTTGCTTAAAATAAAATATATTTATATTAATTTGTTTTTTCTTCTCTTTAACTTAACGAAATATAAAATCTAAATACTGTTACAGTGAAATAAAGCAATTCAATAATGAATTTTATACGTTTAAATAAAACACATTAATATCGTATACATATTTTATTTCCATATTACTGATACATAAGTAAATATATAAATTGATTATGCATATTTTACATTTACACGACATCCATTTTGTCAATCCAAGAGTTGTGTTCATTGGAAAGTCCAAGCCATTTGACAAATATTTTGTTCCCTTTCTTTCTTAAAACCTTCTCCACTAGATATATGTCGGGATACTTAGTTTTTTGTAACTCCATTTCATAAAAACATCCTTTGATTGGTTGTCCATGCATGTCCTCGAGCTGGTAAGTTGTTGGGTTCGTTATGTTTATTTTCACAATTTTAAAAAGTTCAGTTGAAAAATTAATTGTATAACCTTTTTCAAATACACCTTTGTATGCACTTATTCGAACTATGTCACCAACCTTAAACTTGGGTTTTAAAGCAATCCTAATGTGATTATACACATTTAAACATGTGGTTGGTTTAACGTCAGCAGGTTTCATGCCAATAGTTCGATGTACTTTATTGTTGTACTTTTTTGTGACGTTGGATAGAATATCGAACCATTTGTATTTACCTCTGGCTGAGAATTCTTTATATAACCAATTTTTTAATGTTCGTATCACTCTCTCCACAATTGCTGCTTTTTTCGTACTATATGTAGAGTAATGATTAATGCCATACTTTTTCATTAAAGTGGAAAAGTTTTTGTTGTAGAATTCCGTACCCTGATCGCTTTGAAGATTCTTAGGTGAGTAGTTTGATTTTTGCAAAATGCTCCTCATACCCTTCGTAATTTCTATACCCGTTTTATTTCTTAGGGGTCTTGTCCACACATATTTTGAATAGCAGTCGATCACTACGAGGATATATCTATAGCCCTTATTAAGGTTCGCATATGGCTGCATTTCAGCCAAATCCATTTGCCATAAATCCGCATACCCTTTGATGATTGTTCTTCTTCTACGAAAATTTTTTCGGGGTAACCTGTGCAGTTCCTGCACAATGGCCTTCTTTGTAGCACTGATTTCCATGTTAACTTATTGGATCGATTGGGTGTGCAGAGAATACACTAAGCTGTTACATGTTTGCCGATAGACTAATTTCTAATAAGTTAATTCTTCTAATTTATTAATTTTGTCAATTATTTTCTGAAGCTCTCTAGCTTGCTGAGAAATTGAATTTTCCACTGTTTTATGTTCCTTATCAATATTCGCTCGTATTTGTTCATTAATATACTTTTTCATCTCTGCAACAACCCGTGCATTTCCTTTATCAATTTTTTTCGGAATTTCCTCATTTACATAAGTTTTTGCAGTGGCAACAGCTAACAAAACTTGACCATTAACATACTTTTCCATTTGACCATTAACATACTTTTCCATTGCTGTGATAATTAAGTTAGTGGCCTCATCCATAGCCTTGCGGATGTCTGCAAAGAAGGTAGTAAGTCGCTCTTCAACATAGTTGCGTGTTACCCCATCCTGACTATCTACCGGTTCTCCAATGTTCTTTAAACGTTTATTCTGAATGTCGAAGTGATTATCTGTAGTTAGCTTAAAGCCAAGACCTGGTGGACCACGCACGACTAATGATTTATTAGCGCCGCCTCTTCTGCGTCCAAATTTATCAATTGTGTTGTGACCAGGTAGCATTTCTAATTACATCTGATCTGATTTAAGCATTTCACAGTATATTATACTTCCCCATTATAATTATGTTAATAGATTATTTTTTCTTCTCTCATTTCCTCCAACAAACTAATTATTTCATTATTAACGCCACTGTTACCTGCCATTTTTGAGCTATACAGCAGACGTAGACGATCTACCAACTCTTTTGGCTTATTCCAATAAACATAGTCGACACCTTTACTATTGTATATTTTCTGAAGTGGCATTTGCGGAAAGCCCAAACCAGTTCTGGATCTCGTCATTACTGTAGAAGATGTTAGTGGTTCTATAATGTCACTGAATTTTTTCCATTTAGTTTTATTCAAACCCTTTTTGATATCATAGTGTTTATATGCTGCTCTCGTCTTTTTTAATATTTCGCCATATATTTGATACTCCTCGTCAAAAAGAGATACTTCATCGCTGCGTAGAACTAATGGGTACTTCAAAAATATTACATCGTACAACTTAGGACTGCCAGAATACGTTCCTAGAGACTTATTACCATTCCACAACGTAATATCCCCACTAGAAAACCGCACCTCGACATTACCCATATGTAGTTTGCCTGTATGGGGGTCTAGACGAACACCATATACAGTGTCATATTTATAGTTGCCGGACTTTACATTTTCTAGATGTTGTTTGATTACAGCACATTTCTCTTCTACACTGCCAATGGATCTTTCTGAGCCTGGGGTACTCATTAACGACGATCTTGGTGGTGTTTCCATATAATATGCTGCATTATTCTCGCCATCGTCGCTACTGGTTTCAGGTGTCGCTTTAAACATACTGGTCGTAGCTTTATTACTATCTCGAGATTGTGTCGGTGTTGGTGGTGTCTGGTTATGTGATTTTATCTGTGAGGCAGATGACATAACTTTTAAAGGTTTTGTTATGGGCTCATAGATCTTCTCAAGTGCTAACTGACTCTCAACATTTCTACTCTTCAGTGAATTAAATTTTTTACGTACAGAATCAGTAGCTTCAACTAGTTGCCGTTTGAGGTTTACTTCCCTTGCCATGTCTCCATCGATATTGCTATGGTCTTTCATTTTCTTTTCCAATGTCTAACCTCAACGAAGTAGTCCCGACGCCGTCCACAGGTCGATTGAAACTTTAATTGTTATACTTTATGGATATATGAAACTATCAAGTCCTTTCCTATATCTCCCCTCATTCACATCTCTATCTTTGTCAATTACAAGAAAACCATACTTGTCTCTCCAACAATGTGCACACATTTCTTGAAATTGCTTAAAAGATACATCTGGTGAGACATGATCAGAGAAAACGTGATGCAAATTCATTTCGTCCTGTTTGAATACAGCTAAAAAGTTAGTATTGTCTCTTACGATTTGTTTATTTACACGAGAATATGTCTGTGCGAGATAAAAACAGTCTACATTTCTATGACGGCCCATTGAGAAAAATGCACGAATTACGTCTTGCTTTTCACATATAACGTCATCGAATATAAAAATAGAATTGAGCTTGGCATCAGACGGTTGTACTATTTCCGCATTATTACTGAATGTATAAAACCCTAATCCCTTAATCGGTGATAGTATGGTGCGTAAGAACTCATACTTGGGTTGATATAAGGACTTTGAATATAGGTATACATTTTCAAAACGTAATCCAAGGGGGTGAGTAAGCAAAGATATCATCAAGTTCGTCTTGCCACAGTTACTCGGGCCGATAAGTAGTCCACGAACAGTTGATGGAAGTAATGGCCCATGACGCGATTCAATTTGCAATCCACATCCAACTTTTTCATCTAAATTTTCTATAGAAAAATTCTGGCTCTGCTTCACAATGCGCATCGTAGCACGGTTGAAGACTATATAAATAGATGTATGCATTACAATTGTTATTTAAATGTTGTTAGTCAAGCAGCGCACAAGTAAGAACAGCCGATTTTTAAAGGTCGGTAAGGGGGTAGTTAATTCTCTAATAAATAAGTTTCCATTTGAACTACATTTACCCGGCGGTTACCAGTACTGTGGTCCAGGTACTAAATTAAAAAAAAGATTAGCACGAGGCGATCCAGGTATAAATAAACTCGACGCTGCATGCAAGCAGCACGATATTGCATACGATCAAAACTCGAACGATTTATCAGCCCGACATAGAGCAGACTATCAACTTGAACAAGCTGCGTGGAATCGAGTTAAATCCAAAGAGGCAAGTTTAAAAGAAAAGGCTGCCGCGTGGTTGGTTACGACTATAATGAAGGGAAAACAACGTCTTGGTATGGGATGTAAATCAACCACATCTCGTGTTACAAAAAGAAATAAAAAGAAGAATAAAAGCAGGAAGAATAATGTTAGAAAGGTAGCATTCGGGGCTGGAATAGTACGCAAGGTACGTGATGATCTGCGTAAAGCCGGTGGTAAGCGATCTGTAGCTAAGGATACTAGAAAAGTTATGCAAGTAGCGCTTCAAGCTGCACGACGACACATGAGATCAGCTGGAGGAAAACGCAATATCCGTACACCTCGCATAATACCGATTCCGAAAGTTGGTGGAATTCTACCCTTAATACCTATTTTTGCTGGTTTATCGGCGTTAGGTAGTTTAGCAGGCTCTGCAGTAGGCTTAGCCAAGGCTATAAATGACGTGAAAAAAGGCAGAGAGGAATTGGCAGAAACAAACCGCCATAATAGACATATGGAGGCAATTGCTGTTGGGAAAAGTGGCAAGGGACTATATTTGAAACCATATCGTAAGGGATTGGGCCTCTATCTAAAATCACAAAGTTCAAAAAACTACTAGACACACTGCCTCGAAAACCTCTCACCAACATCGATCTTAAATATTATGCTGAGAAGATGAAGGTGCCATATTTTCGGGGTATATTTATGCGCGATACTTTACCAAATTCCGGGCCAAATCGTAATGAATCCGCCATCATAAATTTGGATACTATAGATGGCCCGGGAACACATTGGGTGGCATATAAAAAACGTGGTAGTTTGGTCACATATTTCGATAGTTTTGGCGATTTACCCCCACCAAGAGAATTAATTCTGTACTTGCGCAATGATTTAACGTTTACGGATAAAATCTACTACAATTATGAGCGTCAACAAAATTTCAACACAGTGTGGTGTGGCCATTTGTGCTTAAAGTTTCTTTCTTCGAAAGTTAAATAAAACTATCCAAATGGCATCTGTTACCCCATCGATGGATCGAGAGGCAATTAAACGGATGGGCCACTCATTGATTGCTTTCTCTAGACTACGCAGCTTGTTGAAGATGAGTAAACAGCAACTTTCAGATATGCCTAAAGAAGTAATGATTGCATGCGCCCCTTATGAAATTGCATTAGTGTGGGATAAACTACCCAAACATCTTCAGGATGACATTGATATTTTAAAATACCAGTACTGTCAAGAACATTATTCTCCTGAAGGCGAAAATAATGTTGATGTTAACGATGGTCCGTCCCCTCGAAAAATATTTTGCTGCTACTGTAAAGTGGACGGGGTGAACGTGGCGTCAAATAATGATATGAATCTATCTCCATCACCGCCCAAGAAAAGAAGATTAATACACAACTACTGCTGCAAATCGCAATAAAGGCACACACAATCTCCAAAAACATCAGTCATGTCACGCACTTTCACTTTATCAAGCCGCTCAAGCGTGCTCAGTGCAGAGTTTTATCCCCCGATTGAACTAGATATGAGCTGTCGATATGGTCTGGGATTAACCGGATTTTATTCATACAATTCTATATTTAATATAGATGAGACAAACAATGGTTTTTGCTATAGGACTTCACCGAAAGTAGCTCCCACATTTATCCACATACCGTACGGAGTCTATGAAATTGATGAAATATATAATGCAATACTGAAAGTTATGCCAACTAACAAAAATGAAGAAAAAGAAAAATTATTTCAACTGCGAGCAAACAACAATACAATGAAATGTGAGATTCGGTCAAAATACGGAATTGACTTTACACAAGCAAACTCTATTGGTAGTCTGTTGGGATTTGAACCGACATATTTAGCACCAAACAAGACTCACGAATCGACACTCCCCATTGATATAATGAAAGTAAGAATGATACGTGTAGATTGCAACATCATTTCCGGAGCGTATCTGAATGCTCTTAAATCCCACACACTCTTCGAGTTTGATATTGATGTTGAACCTGGATTCAAACTTACCAGGGAGCCAGCTAACATCATATATTTGCCTGTTAAACCTGAAGGACGCCAGTTTATCGACAACATTACTGTACGCATATTGGATGACAACGGAGATTTAATTAATTTTCGAGGTGAAAAGATTTTTGTGAAGCTAGAATTAAAACAATTTTAATATTTCGAGCAAAAGAAATGGGTTTTCGATATAATCAGGAAAGATTAGCACATTACCGCCATAAAGTGTTTAACGATAAAAAGAAGGGTGATTGTAGAAACCGATTCATTCAGCGTATACCTCTTAAACAGTTAAGACATAGATTGTCGGCAAAGGACCGTGCATTTCTTCAATCTATTGGATTAAAACTGAGAGAAAATTAACTAATAATGACAGTTACTACATCTAGTGAAAAACTCGAAGTGTTCGACGAACCTGTGTTTGATCAGTCACTTCTCAGTTTACACGAGCATACATACAAGCCGTACGGGTCACCATATTATAGAAACTCCGATGAAATACGTATCCCTATCAATTTTCAAGACCTTATACTCGATATTGCAGAAAGTTACATCTATATAGAAGGGAAATTTACACCTAACGATGTTACCAAGCGGTGTTATTTATCCAATAATGCTTTAGCTTTCCTCTTTGAAGAGATTAGATATGAAATGGGCGGTGAGCAAGTGGCCGTCGTTAGGAAGCCTGGCATCACTACCACAATGAAGACTATGGTATCATATGGGCAAACACATCTGCGATCACTATTAACTACTGGTTGGGGCCTCAGCGAACAGAAACAAGATATTTTAGATAGTACTAGCCATGTGTTTAGTGGTAGACTACCCCTTAAATACCTTATGGGTTTTGCAGAAGACTACACCAAAGGTATTTTAAATGTGAAGCAGGAATTAATTTTAATAATAGCTCGTTCCTTCAAAGATTCCTACATTGGGGAAGTTGATGCAGATTTAGAAATTAACAAAATTGAATGGAAGATTAGGCATATTGTGCCTGAGGATAGACAAAAGCTTAAACTATTAAACAGAATTAATAAAAGTAGTAATAATGCTAGAGTTAAGATGGCTTACCGTATGTGGGATCTCTATGAGCTACCTACTCTGCGCGATACTGCTTCAGATGTCTGGGCCGTTAAAACCACTAACAGTCTTGAGAGACCTCGATACATAATTATTGGATTTCAAAACAATAGTCATTCCGATGATAGAAGTAAAGATGTGACAAAATTTATACATGCGGATATTAATAATATTCGACTATATCTAAATGCGGAAGTATTTCCTTATGAGCGTTGGAACTTAAATTTCGATAAGAAACTTGACTCTGCAGCTTACTATGCATATGAAAACTTCCAGCGTAGTTACTATGATAAAGATATGGGTGAACCTATGATGGATCTTGCAGAATTCAGAAAATCGCCACTGTTTGTCATAGATTGTTCTCACCAACCAGATGCAACGAAATCGTCTACTGTCGATATAAAAATAGAATTTGAAACCCGAAAGACGAAGTTCCCCGAACAAACTCGTGTATATGCACTTATACTTCACGATACATATTTAAGCTATAGTGCATTGGATGGTTCAGTTCAGTCTGGAATTGCCGGCGCTAAATAAAAATCTACTATTATAATGGCGTCATCAAGTAACGAATTCCCTACTTTGATTGTTGACTTACAAGGGTTTCAATATAAAGAAAATATGTTTACAGTGAAAGAGTTGGCTGTGCTGTGCTGTAACACTAATCAGCAAGCACATTACCTTTTCAAGCCTCCATATCCTTTTTCATCGCTAACCCGAGGGGAACAGAATCAGTATCGATGGCTACAGAACAACTATCACGGTGGCGTAAAATGGAGTGATGGATATATTCAACTGTCAGAATTCCCGACGATACTTCTACGGCTTTGTCAAAATATAGCCAATAATTATGAACGTCATATATCACCACAGGATGTTATAATTTTATGCAAAGGCAGACTAAAGAAAAACATTCTATTGGAACATCTAAGATGGAATCGAATCATAGACCTAGATGACAGCTCCCCCTGCATACCTAGTCTAAAATCATTGACTGTACCAAGATGTATGGAACATATTCAACCCAATTATAGTCATTGTGCTCTTGCAAACGTTCATTATCTTAATAAATGTATTGTAGATTTAGATATAAAATTTCAATAAATATCTTTTAGTATTAATAACCTTTTTTTTTAAACATGTATCAGAGGAATAGGAAAATAAAAGTATGATCAAGTAATGTGTTTCATTTATTTCATTTTATCCTTACAATAAAATAGATATAGTTCATTAATACATTTTAATATACATATTTATTATTATAAATATTTCGATACAAAATGAAAAAACAATAAGTGGTTAACTACTAATTGAGTTGTCTACAGTTTCTTCATCAAATTGCTCGAGTTGGCATTTTAAAATTACTTTTTTAGGTAGATATTTTTCTATATCATATAAAAAACATTTTAAATCTATTTGTACCATTTGTTCGCAAAATTCTTCTAAATTTAAGAGACCACATGAAAATTTGCCACACAGGTTAACACCGGCATTATACCTTTCAGAATCTTCCTTAAGACGTTCAACTAGTTCAGGATCGAAGTTGACACTTAGATCATAGTTCATAGAATGTAGAGAATGCAAACTTAGGTCACTCAGTTTACAAGACAGTCTATCAATGGCCGAATTAATATCTTCCTCCTTTGTCCACCTTTGTGCCGAATATTGCATCCACATATTTGTTGGTTGTAGTAAAGCTGGAAATTACATAAATAAATTTAGAAATATATATATTTTTTAATTATAAAATTACTTACATGGATGCTATTGATGGAAAGTAAACAAATTGAATCGAAGTACTTGTGGTACAAGTCTTTGATGACAAGACCCTACTAGAACTAAGCCTGATTTGATGTGAGATAATGAGTAATCTAAAAAAAATTATATTTTGTAATATTTCTACCACAGCCATTCTTTTACTATATTCTATTTACTAACTAGATAATGTTTTGAAACTTCGATAACATATTTAAAAAATAAGTTCGAATTTTACTAGTGTTCTCGATTTGGCACCGATATATATGGGAGAACTCTGACCTAAATAAATCAACGCGTATTTACCATCAACTGAATTTATTTCATCTATAATAGGTACACTTAAAAGTTCTACAATACGTTTAGGTAAAAATGATTTGAAGGTATTATTTGAACCTTCATCAAACAAATGTACTAAAATCGATTTACCAAACCGTGTATTAACCACCATCATTTTCTTTATGACGTAAATCTTATTTAAAGTTAATGATGAAATGGGTTTTTGTTCTAAAACCTCTACGTCTTCAATTATACGTTCATTAAGGGCTGATAAATTGATATTGGTATTCATATTCGAACGGTTATGTATAGTGAAAGAATGACAAATAATTATATTACAGAATTTAACTCACTTGGAATACTCAAGATCACAGCACTACTCACTTATTAACTGTAGCCGAATCAGACTAAGTATGATACTTGCCCTGATAGCCTATTCTCTTTTATAGAGAAGAGTTGTTACGTCACAAAACGGAAAGAGTCGCCCCATTTTACCGTTTATTTAAAGAACGAATGTACTTTTCAAGGTCAAATGCAACCCGACTTCAAGGACACGCACCGGCCACAGCTCAAGGCCACGGAGCGGCCTCCACGTTCACGGCCAAGGTCATGAGGGCTTCTCAAGGTCAAATGCAACCCGGCTTCAAGGGTACGCACCGGCTACGGCTCAAGGTCACGCCATAGCGGCATACACGTTCACGGTCAAGGTCAAGGTCACAAAAAGTGGTGGGGGGAGCCCCGACTTCGGCTAAAGTCCTCTACTACTGCTTTGGACTCGAAAGAATACAGTAGACTGGCACGAAAATTCATATTCTTTGACGACAATATAAGAATTATTATCTACAGGGCAAATATAAAGAACTAAAGTAACATGCTGACCACAATAATATCAAGAATCTTTTTCGAGCAGTGAGTGAGTAGGTACACGTAAATTTAAATCTAAAATGTGGCCAAAAGTTTCACCGATATTCTAAAATACAGCGATGAGATTACTGAAGTTTGGATCCAACACGAAAGGCTGTTCGAAAGTGACCATCCAGAACCTGAAGATGACTAGAATCTGAACTACGAACGCGAACCGTCAATACTAAGGTAAGAAGTGGAGACGACCGTGCGAAAGCTAAACTCATAAAACAGGTGGGGTCAATAGTGCCGATGGCCGAGGTGCTTAAGTTGCTTAGTGCAAATGGAACGAAAATTCTTTACAGAATATGCCAAAAAATATGGGAGTCCGTAATCTGATGACTGGAGAACTTCAATCGTCGTACCACCATATAAGAAGGGCGCAACAGATGTTTGTGATCACTACAGACTGTTGCTCCTAATATAATGATATATATTCTCCACTCAAGACTTCAGCGTTATGTGTCTTGGCAAATATCTTCTGAGAATGCAGATAGGACGCGGTACTACAGATAATGCAAATAGTGAATTTGCAACAACTTATCGAGAAAGCAAGAGAATATTACTTGCTTATGTACCTTTGTTTCGTAAACTACCGTAAAGCTTTTGACATTGTGAAATAGGGAAAATTGGACTGTATTACTGATGATGGGGACACCCAAACATCTGGATTTTATGATTGGTCGATTGTTTGAAGAGAACTTTCCTTTAGTGAAATTAGACAACACTAACACCGACAATAGTTGGCAAAGGCATCAGGCAGAGCGGTGTTTTATTATCAATTCTCTATTACATCTATAGTGAAAACGTGATGAGACGCGAGGACTAGCATGATGGAGTAACTATAGGGGAACGAAGATTTCTGATTGTAGACAGTGCAAATCATAACCATGCAGACACGTTAGTGATAGGTGACTGGGAGGTAGTAAACAAACTGACAATTGTGGGATCTGGCAGAATCGGCAACTCTACAATTGAGCCAGATATTGCGAGTCAGAAAAATCAGTAAACGCGCAAAGAACCGACTTTCTAACGTCATAGATTTCTGTAGACCATTGGGGAAGCCGACAGACGGCGTATTGATACCTTCGAGATGTGAATTTAGAGACGTTTGCTACGAGTTCCCTGAGTAGTCCATCGCGCTAATAGCTAGATTCTGCAAGAAATACGACCCCAAAAGCAAATCTCCAACATCGTGTTTTCTAGAACCTCTCATTTGTTGGATCCGTCAACCGGAAGGAGAACAATATAGAATAGTTTAAAGAAAGCGCGCCTTCCAAAACGTTGGGCTGATATCACCAATGAGCAAATGGAAAAGAGCTTTGGTTGGACTGTGCACCTAACAGACAACCACGACAGCAAGTGGAGCCAACAAGGCTAATACATGGATCACAAAATATCTAGCAAGGCGTTCTGAATAAGGAGAAAATAAATAAACAATTATTTGTCTATATTTTCCAATTTGCCTAGCTTTCAAGTTTCACTGTAGTAGGTAAATAATTAATGTTGTTTAATTAACAGATCTTTCACGGCGCTGACAGAAACGCGTTCTAAATTAATTAATGCGAGGTGTTTTGTGTCCGTGGCGTTTAACGCGAAGTAAAGGTGCGGAACGTAATTTGAATAAAATTGCCAAGTGACCTAAGGTCGTTACACATCGTCGCCTCAACCTTCAATCAGTTTAAATAGAGCCCATCTGCCCCATGCACTCTTTTATCAAACCGATTTCGTCAACGACAAGGGAGCTAGTTTGAGAAATAAATGAGAAGTTTTCGCATTCTAAGTTAATTTAGCACGCCGCCCGCGAATATTTACTTTCCAGCCATTAATTATTCTCTTTCGCAATTATTTTAGTGCCAACTTTGAACGAATTCAACGGAGTGCTCATTTTTTGCCGGCTGTAATTCTGTGCGAAGTTGAATTATTTTCTGTGACGTTGACCCTTTTATTGATTATTCTAATTTATTCATAATATCAAGTTTCCCCACTATGGTTTATTAAAAATCGTGTGAATTATTCACGGATACCTTAATTCCCAGCGAATTTGAGCAACGCAGTTCAAAGCTAGATCCAAAGGCGTAAGTGAAAGGTACATATATTAAAATGTATGAGGGGAATGAAAAATACGTTATTCTAGATTATTATTAATTTTTTTATAAAGGGAACTTTAACTTTTTATCATTTTCTCTAGTATCCTTTAGTGAAATATTTGAAATTATACCTCAATCTGATTTCCTATTTAGCTCAGTTGCAGACTTCACACGAGTATTCATGAATTCTAATCCCAAGGCATACTTTTTTGTTAATAACGTTATACCCATTGCTGCTCTTTTCTACCTATTATACACAGGGCTGTGCAAAAACCCACTTTCTTTAGAAAAAGACGACCCACTAGGTATTTAGGTGGGTTTTTGGTGCAATTGTGGGTAATTGTGGTTTATTCTAGGTTTTTATAAAATTTAAATTTCCCGCATAATTTCCCACCTTTTGTTCGGCGTTGCTTTGACAATATAGCATGTGACAGCCTGTGGGCTATGTTGGAAATTTTCTGTTATTCAGTTGCAATCGTACTTTTAGGGTTGATTGATGTGATATAATGTAAAACTTGAAGAGTGATTTGGATTTTTTATAATCTAACTTAACCTAAAAAATTGGAGAAGTTTAAAAAAACAGTTTTTCGTAAATAACAAAGAAACTATGACTCTAATTGAAAAAAATTGAATGAGAAAGTTGTAGGTGCTAAAAAGATCCTTCTATTGCTATTTTTTTAAGTATCAATTGCGATAACACTTTTCAAAATATACCGAAAAAACCGTAAAAAATCGGCTTTTCTTGTTTTCCCTGTATCTTTTTCAGATTTACGTTTAAATACTTACTGTCAACCGTAAGTATAACTCACGGCAAGCCGAAAAGGCAAGTTTTAAAAAATTAAAAAATATCTTTTATTATTCGAGATACGATTTTTCGAAAAAAAGGCGGTCTGGAAAATCGACTAGTCTTGCTCAACGGAGGGTTCTTGGACTCATGTTCTTTATACAGAGTTGTCCTATCATTCTGTAACAGAATTGTAACGGTTTTATTAGTATTAAGTGTAAATACATGGTTTTAAAATAATTACAGTTTTTTAGGTTATGTTTATTTTTTAAATAAGTTTATAGAAACGATATACGGGAATCGATTACTAACAATTTGTAACTAATTTACAAAAAAAATTGTCCTACGACTTTCTGGAACCCAGAAGAAATTAAAATTGGCAAATTTTTTTCAAAAAAATATAACTAAAAATATTTTAAAGTCATTTATTTATCCCTAGAATTAATAAAACCGTTTCAATTCTATTAAAGTTTGATGGCAAAACTCTTTATAAAGTAAAATTAACCCAAGGTCTTTACTATAGAACCGCCTGTTGAGCAAGACTAGCCGAGAACGTCTTTTTTTCGAAAAATCGATATATCTCGAAGAGTAAAAGGTATTTTTAATTTTTCAAAAACTTGCTTTTTCGGCTTGCCGCGAGCTATAGGGCGCGTGCAAAATCTGACAGCTAACGAGAGTGGAGGGCATATAACCTCAATGTTCAAAATTAATTAACGTGAAATTCGCTGTTTTCGTTTGATTTTTTAACTTTCTTGTGCTATCAGCTATTGAAATAAACATTTTTAAGTTTAGTTTTCATTATACAAAATAGACAATTACGTGTTTTGTACAATAATATTTCCCTTGAGTTGGCGAGATGTGCATTGTTTACCTATGTGTATTTTGGTATTTTCTTCGTATTTAAACAATGTATGGGATCGATATATTTCGAAAAGTGTTATCGCAATTGATACTTTAAAAAATAGCAATCGAAAAATATTATAATCAACTTTTTTCGATTAGTGTCATATAGTTTTTTTTTATTTACGAAAAACTGTTTTTTTCAACTTCTTCAATTTTTTAGGTTAAGTTCGTCGCTTCAGATCGAGTCCATCGAAACACAAATCTTTCTTAGAATTTTCTCTTCTATACAACCATATTTTTCGTTTTCGGGTATTAATTTTGGTATACATTTCTACCTATTGATGGGGCTATAAAGGCCAAGCACGCGAAATGAAAAATAATTAAAAAGCTCTAAGAGCGAAACGGAGACACTAAGGGAAGTTATAGTAATGTAAGTACAATATTTTCTAAGCATTGAAACATGTTCATCATTGTCTTGTGATCTTTATCTCACAAATCACATTCGTGGGAGACATCATCTGCATCTCGAAACAGCATCATAATTGGCGTTGGCTATGCCAATAAACTGTATTAAATATGTTTTATTTTATTCGCCATTTCACCCACACTTGAAAAAGGAATCGATAAAATTCATAAAGTTTTTAAGTCCAACCCGGCCTCGGCCCGTCAAGCCCGTCCACTGCCACTGGCATGGCGCTTCGCGCCCTGAATGTATAGCTGGCTCCAAGCACGGGTGTACGCAAAAAACAGTTTGTATTCTCAATTTATAATAAATCTGTTTTGAATTGAACAGAAATTGAAATAATTCTCTTAATAAATCATTTGATGTTACGGTGATGTAATTATGGAAAAAGTTAGCATTCATTATTACATAAAATTAAATTTTACTGGCAAAAATACCCAGTATTTGAACGGACTGAAGTATTTGGTTGTTTGAAATGATTGATGATGAGATATTGAAAATTATCTAAACTCTCGTTCGCCCTACTTGGAGGCGGTTTAAGAAAATTTACTTGGAATTATTTCTACGAGTGACAACTGTACCGAAACTTGGCTTTTACGTACACTGGAATTGGGAGAAACTGGATATTGAGAACAATTTAAATCCTCTTTTAGCACTTTGGGACAGTTTCTAAAAATGAATAAGATGTTATTTTTATAAGCGTCTACGGTGCCAAATCTTACAGTTTTACCTATACTGGAAATGGGAAACCGTTGTAATATTGGGGTTATGGAAATTTCAACATAACGGATGCAATATACGTTATCATCTGATGTCATTATCGAATACCGATCAATTTTAAAGTTACATAAACATATTCTTTATAGAATTTGGCAAACAGAGGAAAAAATAATCTATGAAAAATAAAAAGAAAAACTATCTACAAAGATATTAATTTCCAACCTTTACGTTCTATCGATAACCTGCATTCTGGTTTTATTTTTCATAAAGATAATAACCAGACTGCAAATCAACAGTTTTCTCCGAACAATGTCTCTCCCCGAGCGCTGGATTCCATACCTCGAGTAGCCCTAAACTACAGTCTGCAAGTGGTCCGGGACGGCTGGCACGAGAGTTCCTTTAACTAACAACAAATTTTTCGGCTGGCGTTTGCTGCAATCGAAACCTAGTATTTTTGATTGATCGATTTGCCAGCGTCAGGTGTGCATTGCTGCCGATTCCGGGCATCCAATCAAGAGATTCGTTCCAACACGCAGCTCGATCGCCCGTTGAACGGCCAAATGCAGTCGCTCAGTCGTCTATTACATATTCATGCCGTGATTGGGCGGCCTCACTCGACCCCCCAACGGACGATCAAATCGCGTACCAGAACGAACCTCGGACGGTTTTATATACCGCCGGACCGGCAGCATACCCTGGATTGGACATTGGACATGCCTGTTACCACCAGAGAGAGCCACATGATGCATGAGGTAGGATTATAGGATGGGAAGTGTAGGTGTTTGTGAGATGCTTCTTTTAGGTTTCCATGCTTCTTATTAGTTTCGGTCTGTCATCATCTAATGGGAAGTGTATGCGTTTACGAGATGCTTCTATTACGTTGCAACGTCCTTCATCAGTGGGTCCACCTCGTTTGTCTGCCAAGACATATATACATAAGCTAGCCGCAAGGTGCCTTTATTTATTAACCGTTCTACGTATATTGGTTTGTTTTTGTTGTAATTAGTTTCAACTGCCGCTTTCCAATTCCGGGTATTCTTCTATTTCATTATCTATGTTTAATACCTTTTCAATTTTACTTTTCATTCCTTTTTCAATTTTGGTAAAGAACTAAACTAATAAACACCAGCGCGAGTTGCTTTCCAATTTCACATATTTTTCAATTTTTTTATTACCTGCCTTCTGTTTAGTGCAGGTTTATTTTTGAGATTAATAAGAAAATATTATGTTTTGCATTAATAAATTGAGTTGATAGAAATTAAGTTGGTAAAGGTATTAAAGTAATCAGATAGAATAGAATAAAATCAAATAAACCAGATAAATCAGATAAAATACAATAAAATTAATTTATTTATAGCTTATCTTTCTTTCTGCAGCGTCTTGTGGTTGCTGTTTTATTTTATTTTATTTCCATTTCTTTTCTTTTCTTTCTGGGGTTGATTTTGTCCACTTAAAAACTTTCCATTGTATACAACTGCTTTAGGCTACAACACAGCTAGTATGTCTTTGTAAACACCTGCAATCGAAACCTAGCAATGTAATTTTTACACATAACACACCCGGCTTTTCGTAATACAGTCCGAAGGATAGCTGATGGTTTGCAGTCTGGTTACTATCCTTATGAAAAATAAGGATTCATGGACGTAATTGACAGAAATATTTTGTTTGAAGTAATGTTGTTACAAAATTAAAGTTTTGTGTAAGTATCCCCTTCTCATGTGTTCAATTGCCTTTGCAACGTATATTTGAATCATCAGAATCGATTTAGCCTATTTTGAGAAGCTCGAATTTTTTTTGTAAAAAAATGTATATAAATCGGTAATTGGGATAAATTAGTCTTACAATCGTAGAAAAATATGAACTAAATTCAAGTGGGGGCAGCACACCACGCTTATCTAGCTACGGTCTTTCTATTTAATTACAAAACTTAAAAATTAAAAAACAATGATTTAAGATTTAAATTATTATTAACTCTTTGATTTACCATTCGATATTGTTTAAAGATAAGACGTCCAAGTTTAAAAACAATCGGACCTACAAGAAACGCGACTGACGGACAGACAGACATTTTGAAAGTTGTTCAGAATTCGATCACTAACACAATGATGTGAGATTTTGTTTCTCTATGAGCGGTATTTACGGTTTTTTAATGTGCCGATCAAATACAATATACGTAATCTTCGTTTTCATATTTACGAAAGGTATACTGGGTGTCCAGTTAGTGTTCCCTCGGAAGATTGTGCAAAAACGGCTAACTTTATAAACAAAAAAACTTTGAATGTTTCATCTCTACTACAACGTAAAATTATGTTCAATTACATAATGTAAAAAAAAAACGAGTTACACAAGAAAGAATAGTAGTTTTAAATGGATCACCCTTTTGGCGCTAGTTAAGCCACCAAGAGTCCTAAAATATTTGGCCCATCGGATACAGCGTTGCCAGGTTATGATTTTTTCCTGGTTTTTTGTTTTTGCAATTTACAAACACTTCTTTGACTGCCATATCTTTGCGATTTATTAATAGTTTTTTCTAAAAATGTAGGATATTATTTGATGATGATGTATTTACCGTAAAACATTTTTGAAATAAATTATTATTATACCGGGTGTCCAAAATATTTGTTTACATTTCTTGATAGTTAATTATTATTTCTCTAATTTTTTTTTAATCGAATGAAATAATCTTACGTTGTAGTAAAGATGAAACATTGAAAGTTTTGTTAAGAAAGTTTTTTATGAAGTTAGCCCTTTTTGCACCATTTTCTCAGGGAACACTAACTGGACACCCTATATAAAAACGGAACGTAACTAAACACGGTTCACTATCCCGAAAGACACCTACCTCCAGATCTCGTGTGAAATAGCCGACATTAGAAAGCTGCGAAATTCGCCAGAGGGCCACTACTGTATTAAGCTTATTGTGTTGAGAATCTTGAAGTTAAACTTAATTAATATGCAAATAAGCGAGTATTGTAAATGTTTATATCTACATTGCCGTTTTATTGTAACTTGAAACAATTACTTTGCAATCTTAGGATGAACGAACATCAAAAGAAACAGTTTATAGAAATAATAATGTTTCATTTAATATTACGCTTTGACATAAAACCGGTTTAATCTCGTATCATCGCTCGCTGTTCTTTCATATTAAAGCAGAATATGGCTCAACGAGAGACAATTTATTTTCAGCATGTCCTTTATGATACGAGGAATGCATGTTATTCATTTACCATTTATTATCTCCTTCCTAGTAATAATGAACTTTCTTTCTTCTTTCAGCTGCCAATAACGCTTATTGAGAAAAATTAATCTATGAAGTTACAACGGCCTCGAAAATGGAAAGACTTAGTGCGAGTTCTAATATAGCGGTTTAACTTTGATCAGAAATCAAATACAATTCTATAGCCTGTCAGAACAACGACAACATTCTTGAACACAATATGTTGGTGCCATTAAACGTTTAAATCCATCGAATCTCGAATTTGATCTTTTTTCGCCATTACAAGACCTTTTTTGCATCTCTAGTCACTTGAAAGTAAAAATTAAAAATTACAATTAACTTGCAGAAATAAGAAATTTAAACAATAATTGAAACAGCAACCCAGATACTTATATTTTTCTAAAATTACTGACTTTCTCATTTCGCCTATAGTAGGCAAAATAATGGACTCTGCCTCACTTCTTACCTACTTAATCGATAGTCCTTGCGTATCTTTTAGATTTAGAGAGGAGGAGCTGACTGATGGGCTTGAACCACAGCGACCCAATGTGAATTTATTGTGGCGCCGCTGTTCTAGTTTTCCTTAAAACCCCTTAACCTGCTTTGTCCTTTTGTAGCAGACTCCACGACCTTGATGAAGGCCCTTTAGTGTAGCTATCAGCTCTTGGTCTTTCCTTGTCTACTTGGAATCTTTTTCGCCACTGAATATATCTTCTGCCAGATTGATTAGACTTATTTAATACATTAAGTCGTCATTATCCAACTAAAAGACCTACCATTATTCTAATAGCATCCTAACAGTCTTCTTATTTTGGCTTAATTAGTCTTTTGTAAAAGTTGATCGTTCTTTAATGGACTCTTGGACCTGACTCTGTTGCGGAAAACTTTTACACAATTACAGAGATTTATTCTGTACCATTCTATCAATGGATGCTCGTATGTATGACTTAGCCACACGAAAAACCAACCCAACTAGTCTAGATTCGACCTACATGGAACCGATTGTATTGCAGCTACCTTAGCCTGGAATACTGTAGCGTATAAACATAGACATACACACCGACACTGCCAGTGACGGAGGTGGAGATTGAACCCAGTACACGATAGACAGTTTGACCAGGTGTGCTTGTCACTAGCACGATTCAGCCGACTGAGCTACCGTGCCGGGATCTTTCTAGACATTGGGATTCATGGTAAATTCCGACATAAATCCCAGTTCAGACTCCTGTCTTGGAACTAAATGTGAGTTGGCATCTGAACTCATTACTTTTTTCTTTCGTTAATTATTTGGTTCAATATTTAAAATTACTTAACGATACCATGTTTTTAAAAGTTTTTAATCAGAATAGCAACTACCATCCCCGACCATAACCAACTTTAATTTATTTGAGTGCGAGGAACTGAAGAAAATTCGGCTTCTTATTATGAGCTAGACAAAAAATCAAAGTTTAGAGGTGATAGTTAAAAACACTCCTCCTGATCATCTCTCGAGAATAAATAAAGATGATAAATAAGGGAAAAGACAGATGACATAATAGTCATCTATCTTTTTATATTTTTTTAAGTCGCTACTCTATTTTCCACTTTCTTTTACGCCACCACCCTTTATATAAATCTTAATAGAGAATTATTTCACAAGAGGTACTTACTGTAGAAACTACGATGCTATATTTCGAATTAATGATCTGACACAAATCGCAAACGCGTAATAATAAATTGCCTAAATTATATTATTATATTATTATATTATATTAATTATATTATTTATCAATTTCAAGAAGATTGCTGAATATGCAAGATTATGTTGTTATAATGCGAAGGAAAATGGGTCATACTCGATCGATGCTTAGGCGAAAATCTTCTTAGTTTCCACATACGTTGGAAATTTTCTAGGGCCTCATTGCCAGAACTTACCTACTTCAAGGCGTTATGAATGAGAAATTTGATAGTTATCTAGACATCGTTATCTTCGTGCCATTAAATTTGCATGTTAATGTAAGTTAATAATTCGATGGATTTTCATCTGCATTTTAAATTTTTATCAGTGCTGTAACTCTATATTGATTTATCCGGTAGAAGCATATTTTTAATTGTTAATTTATTGATAATTTATTTATTTAAAGCGCAAGCAAACACTCTTCACATAACAACTAAATATTTAATATTTTCCAAATCCAAATCAAGTGTGCCTTGACTCTCAAGTAAATCATGTCAAATCTTGCAAGCTGAATTAAAACCACTTCCTCTTATCCTACAGAGTTGAAATTTTACACGTTGATTCAGTTTCGATGACAATGCATTTTTATGACAGGCTTGTCCTGATTCTACATCCAGGATATATAGTGTAGTCGATTAAGTGTGTAATAAATGGGAAAAAAATTAATTGTACAGCCAAAATTTAAATACCGCCAAAATTTATTGCATATCCTATAACCATTTCAGATGCATTTAGAATGGCTTCAAGTTAAATAGTACACAGGGTGTGGCAAAAAATATGAAAATCGTTCAAGAGTAGTGCGTTTATGTCGAAAAAAAAATTATATAAAAACATATTTTGAGGAAGAAGGTTTTTTCGCCGGCTGTCATATCTTGTTAATTCTCTAATCTTTGACCAAACACTTAAAAAAAACGTATTTTCATAAATTAAATCGTCACTTGAATGTTAGTCAAGGCAATCTACTAGTTTCCAGGTTTTTTAAAATCAACCCCAATTCTGCAAGGTGTACTCACGATTATTCAAATTTTTACATTTTTAATGTCAACTCAATTTTTTCAAATGGAACGCTCTGCATTTTTTTAGTTCAAATCAATCAGCAGTCGATTACCTACACGTTGACATTTATGGTGACTATTTTCTTCGATTTGAATTTTTTTTTAAATATGGAAGTAAAGTGATCAATCACTATGAGGTATCAGCGTGTAGATAACTGATTGCTGAAACACTTAAAGTAAAAGCATACATGGTGTTCCATTTGAAAAAATTTAACTATGAGAGCTTTAAAATATAAAAATTTAAACCACAGCGCATCGTAGACAACACACTGTACATGTAGAATTAGGTTCGACTATGAAAGATCTGGAAACTAGTACATGGCCTTGTCTCACGTTCAAAATGAAACGACGATCAAATATTTAAAAACACCTTTTTTGCTAATTTTATTATAGATTTTAAAATAATTTTCAAATATGCGGCGTTTCATCTCCTATCATTTTCACTCCGGTTCAGTCGCGCAATGTTAAGGTGTTTGGCTTGCGATCACGGAGTCCCGGGTTCAAATTCTGGCCAGGGTATGGATGTGTAGTGGCGTTCTTAATGGGTTACCGAGATCATAGCAGTGGGCTAGATCGCTGTTGGGTGGCACATGTCTAGTCGCTGTCATCTCTCCTGCGCTCGAGTCTCAGCTGCGGTAGATGGCAGTATCGCAGAGAATGGTTGTTGTGTTGATGTCTATGATATGACCTGGTTGAGTGGTAGAATAACAATAGCTAAACTCCGTCACACAGTGGTGCCAAACCGAACTTTTTCGGACAAATTAACTTTCTTTTTTAAATATTTAGAACTAAATTCCTAATCGAAAAATTAAATATATCTGTGAAAATTATAATGAAAATTAAAATTCCGCCTGGTGGGATCGATTAGGAATTTGGTTCTGAATATGTAGGTATGGCCATAAAATGCCTTCAGAAAGTTAATTTGTCTGAAAAAGTTCGGTTTGGTCCCACTGTGCGCCAGGCCGTTAATATAAATAAGACGATTAAATTTGAAAAAATATTTAAAAAAAATCAATTTCAAACGGTTGAGCAGCTATTGATCGTCCACGAGTGACTCACTCCTGTATATTTAGTCCATTCCATCTCTCGTTGGGTTAACTTTCAAGAGTAACGCTATATACTCGGATGACATTACACATGTTTGAAATTAAAATGTTAAGCAAAATGAGTTCATTTAAATGAGATGCATTAATAAATAATCTGCAATATATGCACTATTTATTGATAAATTGATATACTGATTAGACCTTACTAGTTTGTATAATATAAGCAGGCGGTTGGGTAGATTATGTAAGCACACAAATAATGAAATAACCCCAATGTATTTTTTCTATTATTGAAGAAGTCACTTTACCCACAGGCCTAACATACTTGCACGCGAGGCACCACCGTATGATCATGAAGCTCTTTACTGTATGTGAAAGTAGTTCATTTAATTCATAGGACGTAAGTCACAATGCAAAAAAAATCGTAGGAGAAATAGAAAAGAAACAGTTGGGAAAGAAACTGTTTAAAAAAATGTTCCTCATTTGCACTTATTCAAAATTACTCAGAAAACAAGTTTTAAATATTCCACAATTTTTCACGTCCCAGTTCACATTGTTCAAATTAAAAAATATTTTCATAACAAATTGAGAATCGGCGAAATAATAGCATGATTTTTACACCAACCATCCATAATGGTAATGAGAATCTATTAACCGAACGACGCGCGACGTCGACGACGACGAGACGGTAAAATTTTGCTTCATAATTTTTGGTGGTCGTTTCCTTTTGAAGGCTGTTTAATTTTTTTACTTTTTTACCCTTTTTAGTGGCCAATTTAGAGCTCCAATTCTGTGGTCACTCAGGTCACCAGATCTAAATCCATTAGATTTTTTGGGGGGTGCATGGAGGAAAAGGTTTACTTCCGACCTGTTTAATCCTTAAATGAATTGCATAAGCGCATGGGAGTAGCCGGTGTAAAAATCAGCCGATCCGAATATTCACGCCATTTAAAACGTTCCTTTATTTAAAGGTGCAGAGCCTGCATGAGAGCAATTCCAAAATTTGTTATAAGTTGTTTGACTATTTCTTTTGAATAATGTTTGATAAATACATGTGAAATTACTTTTTATTTTGTTTCGATCTTTCGCCGTCCTCTTACCTCAAAATTTTTAAATGTTTTAGGATATAATAATAAGTGGGCAGGTCTCTAAGATAACTGACAAGTTTCGCTTGTCACTTTTCTTTACACCATCAAAGGACAAAGTAGGCAAACGGAACCATGGTGAATCGAAATTTAACAAATATTTCTTTTTTCAGAATAACGTCGTCGTTACCTAAAAACTCCCATACACGATTGATAGCACAACTGTTCTAGAATACTCACCAAGAAACAGAATGAAAGAATCCTTACTTTGTGGCAGTGGAATGCAAAACACTATCCTAGAGTAGAAATTTTCAAAATTTCAAAAAAATTAAATAAGGTCAAGAATAGGTTATTATTAGCATTTTCAGGATTATCAATTATTTGCGGAACACCCTGTATAACACTTATGAGTTATTTACGAGAGAAATGGGAGGCCAATTTTTCAATGTAATGGTAAAATCGCAATTTTTATTATAACTTGGAAAATATTAATTTTCATTAAAAAAATGTATACTATCTTTTTCTCTTACAATTTAATTTCTATAAGATCAATTAGTCAATTTCTAATTTTTTTCCTACCCCCAAATAAAAAGCACACATTGGGAATTATTTAGCATGAATTTACATAATCTTGAAAATAAATAATGAAAATTCATTCTCTGTCCAGAATACCGAGGCAAATAACTTCATTGACTCCACTATCAGTTGTCGAGCTACGAAGAAAATGAATAATGTTCACAAATTGAGTATTGGTGAGCAGAAAAGTGTGGCGAATAAAGAAAAAAAATTTAAAGAAATTATGCATACATTAAAAACGGTTCCTTGATATTTTTTAATTTAATGAGTGTTTTCCGAGTAAAACTCCGAAAACCATAATTGTGACCATAGTATAAAAAATGAAATTGCTACATCTCAGTCAATTTTCATCGTACAACAACCAGAACTATTTTAAATTTTTAAATTTGTATTACTTTAAAAATGTTTATTGCTATGTTTTTATTCCTTAGGTATTTTCTAAGTATAACGTCAAAAACCATAATTCCGTTACTAATAAATTTTGAATTGATATATAAATTATAATCAATCTTTATCATATTATGTCAACCAAGAAAAAACTGAATTAAAGAAAATTTTATCTATTTGGGATTTGGGATAGTATGTAGAGATTTTTCTATTTAGTACGTATGCGAAAGGCGAAAAGCGATAGTTGGGTCTATAATGTACGAAGGCGTGGAAAGGACATAGTAAAATATTTTTATAATTGCCAGTTTAAGCTTGCAATTATCTATAATTGCAACTTTAAACTTGCAATTATCCATAATTGCAACTTTAAACTTGCAATTATCTATAATTGCAACTTTAAACTTGCAATTATATATAATTGCAACTCAATTATATATAATTGCAACTTTAAACTTGCAATTATACCTAATTGCAACTTTAAACTTGCAATTATCTATAATTGCAACTTTAATGTTGCAATTATAGATAATTGCAAGTTTAAAGTTGCAATTATGGATAATTGCAAGTTTAAAGTTGCAATTAGGTATAATTGCAAATTTAAAATTGCAATTATAGATAATTGCAAGTTAAAACTGGCAATTATAAAAATATTTTTACTATGTCCTTTCCACGCCTTCGTAATAATGACTTTTTCTTATGTCTAACCAGTACCTAGGGCCTGGGCTCAGCAGGATCTTCAAAAGTAAGTATTTTTACAACCATTTAAGAAAAAACTGGACTACTCTTGTTATTCCTCTTTCAAGTGAATTCTCATCTATTTTACATACTTTCATTTATAATATTGACCAGTTTTAAGAGAAATTAAAGTGTAAATTTGTTAAAACAAGAAGGAAAACTTGGTATGTGGTTTCCCGCTCTCCGTTCGAGCTCATATTTCTGAAAATGCTGTAAAGAAAATTTGGTCCAAAGAGAACCACCCTAGTGTACACGTAGTACAGCCAACTTACTTATCGCTTTTGCAAAAAAAAAAAAAAATTATTATTCATATTAAGTTCTTACATAAAACTGACTGAAAATTAAGTATGTTTATATTGATTTTCAAAATGACAATTAAGTGATTAAAAATTTATAAATGTACTATTCTCACGGTTTAATTAATTATATACTGAAATATCCTACCGGTGTTACTTTATTTTTACTAAAATTTCATACAATTAGTACGAATACAAAAGAAAACTTGATCTTAATATGCCCTAGAACATATTTCATAAAAAATACCGCACTCCTGTAACATCATAGCAGTTACATTATGATTTATGATAATTAAAAATGTCGGTTTTCATTTTCTCACACAGTTAGGGAGAATTGTATTCCGTAAATATATTTCTTATATACAATGTTCCTAAACTTGGGAGAAAATTCACTTGTTTGATGTAACGGGACTACCAAGGGTAGATAGGTATAAAATGTGGCAAAAACGTTTCACACTCTCTTAACCAACTTTAAATCTAATTATCTCACAAAGCGATCTAATTTTCGACCTTCTAATTAATTTAATAAAGGCAAGACTTTGGTTCTGCTATATCTGCACTTGACGAAACAACTTAAATAAGTCTATACTGCCTGGAAACCATTACGTTATTATACTCTTCGCAAATACAAAACAAAGAGAATATTGCATTTAATCGGTACACTTCTAAAACCGGTAATATCGCTCGTATACAAAAAATTTTCATACCACTGTGTTAGTGATCGAATTCTGATTTGTATGTTATCAAACCCATTAATAATGGAGCGGAGATGGTGGTGTTTGAAAAATATAAGAAAGAAATCCCTCAACCCTTCAACGGCATCATCTCAAAATATAATCTAGTTCCAGATGTCGTTAGAATACATACGTGTCCCAAATTTCAAGTGAATATCTCAATTTCATTTTATCAACCCCTTTAATAATGGATTAAGGGTGGTGGGGGATTGAAAAATATTACTAATTATCTGAAGCCTTGCTTCTAGGACATACACCGAATTTCAAGTTTATCTTACCAGCTTGCTTTACTTATTTTTTGCTATTTACCACCAATTACCCCCACTGCTTCAACGCAATCATGTCAAAATATAATCTCGTTTAAGATATCGTCATACGTATAACAAATTTAAAATCTAAATTTAATTTTATCAACACTTTTAATAAGCGAGTGGAGGTGGTGGGGGGGGGGGTGGATATAAAAAAACCTGAGGCCATCGCTTCTAGTATATACAGCAAATCCCAAATTTCTATACTCTTACCAGCTTGCTTTACTTATTTTCCTCTATCTACCACCATTTAACTTCCAACCCTTCAACAGAATCATCTCAAAATATAATCCAGTTCCAGTTGTCGTTATAATACATACGTGTACCAAATTTAAAGTGAACATTTCAATTTTATTTTATCGACTCCTTTAATAATGGAGTAGGGGTGGTGGGGGGTTGGAAAAATATTATAAAAAAATCTGAGGCCTTGGCTTCTAGTACATGCGCCGAATTTCAAGTTTATGTACTCATACCAGCTTGCTTTACTTATTTTCCCCTATTTAACCCCCAACCCTTCAACGTAACCTTCTAAAAATATAGCCTAGTTTCAGATGTCGTTATAATACATGCGTGCACCAAATTTCAAACGAATATTTCAATTTTATTTTATCAACCCCTTTAATAATGGTGGTGGGAGTTGAAAAATATTATAAATAATCTGAGACCTTGGCTTCTAGTACATACACCGAATTTCAAGTTTCTGTACTCTTATCAGCTTACTTCACTAATTTTCCCCTATTTAACCCCCAACCCTTCAACGAAATCATCTCAGAATATAATCTAATTCCAGATGTCGTTATAATACATACGTGTACCAAATTTCAAATGAATATCTGTTTTATTTTATCAACCCCTTTAATAATGGAATAGTGGTGGGGGTTGAAAAATATTATAAAAAAAATCTGAGACCTTGGCTTGTATACATATATCGAATTTCAAGTTTCTGTACTCTTACCAGCTTACTTTACATTTCCCCATATTTACCCTTATTCACTCCCAACCCTTCACCGGATATCTTCAAAAATCAATCCAGTTCCAGATCTCGTTATGATATATACGTATATAAAATTTCAAGACAGAAATGTTTTCATTCTAAACCTATTTCAAGACAAAAAAAATGATTTTTTTTTTACGATTACTATACTTCCAATCCACTACGTGGATGTGGACATAATAGCTAAAAATCAGTGAAAATTATAGTTAGGAAAGGGACTGACGAAAAATTTTGACGTCATGGAGTAATTCTGATGGTGGTAAGTAATTAATAATAGACGTGGATCGATTATAAAAAAATCGATGAAGGTGTTTACAAACAACTTCCATCTTTATTTGCCACCTTTTATTTATTTATAATTATTTTTTGTCTAACATGGGCATCCTGTATGTTTTTTATTAAAAGTATAATAGGTGTCTTCCTTAACAATTGCGTTAACTATTTACCAAATATTACTGCTATTTGTCACTTTTTTTTATTTTTTTTTATACGGCCCACTTTGTATATTTCCCAGTGCTAGTATATTCATTTCTTCCCTGACAGCAGCATCAACTACCTACCAAATATCACCATTCTCGGTCAAATAGTTTTTTAGATAGAGCGCCAACAGGTAGACAACAGAACGACAGACAGACAAACAGACTGACGGCATTGGAAGACCTTAATTTTTGTAAACTACAGTGTGAAACGTAAAAATTTGGTATCCACCAATACCGATATTGATATCGGTATAACGGTCGATTACCGGTATCGGTCGATATTGGATTGTAATATCGGTCTAAAAATACTTTTCTTAATTTTTAAGGTTAAAAAAAGGTCAAAACTTAATTATTTACTATTTAAGGTTAAAAGTAGGTAAATTATGATGTAATAAAATTCGACTTTCCACTCGATCTGGATTTAATCGGCTTCTTGCAGAATCATAAACGTTACCAGCTGAAGAAAATAACTGTTCACTGTAAACGTTGCTTGGTGGAGTTGTTAATCCGGGGATACATCTAAGAAACGTTGCCATTGGTTCGTGTTGTCCAACATTTATTTTTATGCGTTCGTCAAGTGTAGACGGTAGTTTGCAAAGAATTCATTGTTTTGCGAACGGCCAGCAATGCGAACGGACGTTTTCCATCTGCCATCGGTAAAATTAAAAGATCAAAGAGAATGCGAACCAAAGAATGTCTGCAAACGTTGCTATGTGGACGCGTTTAAAATTATTTCTAGTAGTTCGATACCATTCGTCGAGAAAGGTTTATTTTGGTCTTCTTCTCACAAGTATGAGTGAAAATCGGTTAGTTATAGCTAGAGCTGCATATATCGGTATCAGTACAATTTTACAGCTATGAAAAGAAAAGAAAACAGAGAACCGTTTGAATAAATGATTTATACTTAAGTAGAAATATATATGATAGTATGACCTTACTATCGGACTTAAATGATTTTTTTAAAAGTTCACCAGAATGTCTGAACAGATTTAGACGTTCTTTTGGAAATGATTAAACCAAAAATTTTCAAGCAAAAACACGCATGAACGCTCGGCACCCACTCCAGTCGTCCAGTTGGACCACCCCACGGCGACTTGGACGCGCGTGCTTGGGATCATAATGTTAAATTCGCCACATCGTAATAAAATGTTTCGCTAAAGCTATAAAAAAATTGCACTGCCTCCCAATAGGTTAGAGATTCATCGGGTTTTTTGTTTGAAAATGTTAAAAACCTTGCCAAAAACAAAATTCTGTTTGTTCTAAATGATGAAATGAAACATGTTCTCTATAGACATCTTTTAAAATACACATTATAATCCACTGCATTTGGTGAAAAATGAGCCGCATCTTGAGACCAATTTATACAAAAGCAAATGTTGATTTTCCAGGTAGGTTCGGGTGTCTTGAATAAGTTCTCAAAAGTCTCCGAAGTGGGAGTGTAAGGATAAAATTTGGCAACGCTGTAAAGGGCTAAAATCGTGTACGGAAACGAATTTTTCGAGATATCTTGGTTTTCATTGCTTTTAGGACAAAAATACATCAGGCCAAAAAGAAAGCTATGGAAATTCTCTATAAAAAGGAAATACGGGCCCTTCTATAACTTTAATTTTATTAAATTTCTTATAATTAATTCAAATTTTATTATTAATAAAGATAGAGGGTCCTTTTTTCGTATACGCAATAGTTTTCATGAAAGATTCTAGTAAATTATAGTTTTTATTGCATGGAGGGTTAAAACGTAAAAAAAACTCCTGGTTGGCTGTATCCTTGATACAGGGGTAAGTTTTACTTGGATACGTCTATGCATAAGAAGATATTCGGGCATTTGGAAGAACAATACGAATTAATGTTTCAAACAAGCACGGTCATACAACGTGTGTCGTTACGTTTGACCAGCTACTGTACTACAAAGCTAAAGAAATAGTTGCAACAGCAAAAAACACTCCGTTTTCAAAGATAATCGTCAGACTTGGAGGCTTTCATCTACTGATGTCCTACTTTGGATCACACAATGCTGGCAGCGGCTCAAAGAAGTGATGAGCGTTATTTTTGCTCCAAATTCAGTTGACAAAATTTTGCTGGGTCATGCATACTCCAGGACCGTCAGAGGTCACACTTTACTCCAAGTTGCTCTGTCTCAAATCATGTTTAATGAGATGACGATGGATGATGAAACAGCAGAGCAGTTGAAACCTCGTCTCGATAACATACACGAAAAATCATTTGAAGATGTTGAAAAATCAAACGTTATTAGAGACTTAAAAGTATTATGTGGAAAAATATTGAAAATTAAAAATTTATTTATACGTAGTGAAAGTGATTGAGATAAAAAAATCGGATTAACGGTTTAAGATGTCAAAAACAAGTTATCCAAAGAACTCTTTATTTGTAAAAAGCCGCCTCATTTGTTTAAATAATTATTAAAGGGTTTAACATCAAACAGTTCATATAGAGATAGGTCTACTAATGTAATCGGCCTCTATTCGTTCTCCTAGATCTACGATTTTTACCTGGAAGTCTCTGGTGAAAGCTTATGTAGGAATCATTTTCGTTACCGATATGCTAACCCCACTTGGTTCTTGATTTGATTGTGCCCCAATAATGCATAACTATCACTTGGTTGCCCCTTCCCAATAACCATGGGGTGAACGGGAGGCCTCACACGACCTTTAGTGTTGCCATAGTGTAGTATTTATTGGTATTCCACAACAAGCAAGGTATGTACTTTGTTCAATTCAGTAACAGGCGCTATGTTGCAGCATCTGCGACCACCATACCAAAAATGGGTTCATAATCATGGGTGTGATGACCACAATGTGTGTTTCAATACATCATGCTGCGTCTTGACACCCGCCTGAAACCACGTCTGGTCAACGTCGCGCGTCGTCTAGGTTTGGAATCTATTCTTACGCCAAGATCGCATTTGTTCATTTTCTAGTTTTAGTGGTTCAAGCCCCTCCAAATCACTACCATTTACTAACAATGGGTATTTTGTGAAAAGAACAAATATTTACATTCCAAAATTGAATTTATTTATTTAAGGCGATGACAATTAAAATGAAATAAAAAGTTCTAATTATTTTAAAGTTAATTATTTTTTGTTTGCTTATAGTTATAGTAAAAATATTTTTATAGGATTTCCTATCAACATAACAACATCAACATAATCCTGTCAACACATTTTTACCATAAGTTTTAATTAGTAATATATGACTGTCTACAGGGTGTCCCCATTAAAACTCCCGGGGCCATCTTGTCAACAACGAATAAAGATATTTGAATTATGTAAAGCTATCCACTTAGTACTTAAAGGGGAATCCGAGCACACTTGATTCTCATTCTAGAATTTGGGGCTCGATTCTCGTTTGAGTTACCGGAATATCTTCGGAAAAAGAAATGAATCAGTGTATGTCTGTTGTCTCCTAGACAAGGTTTCTTCTAGAATCAAAGTGTTCATATTACCCCTGATGTTTAATTAAATTTGAAAAGAAAACTGATGCCATCAGATAAAATAGATCACAGAAATATTCATTTCAAACTTTATTCCTATCTTTTAAAGAGCAGTTTATTACTCCTACCGGCACAGTAAAGCATAAATGTTTGTAAAATCTAACACAATTGTTTGAAACTGGGAAAAAAACCGTTGATTTTATTGATTTGTCTTTGAAAAATGTGTACATCCTCAACCCAGAATGAAAAGCATTTTCCTGTTCCACAATAAACCTTAGATTTCTAGAAGCCACGCGTTATATCAGAAAATACTTCGTATAAAGATCTATATTGTATGTGAGGTTACCTGATATGAAAAGATGAAATATGAAATTTATCCTGACACGGAAAATAAAATCTATACGAACACGAACATACACCTGATAGAATCCTCGACTACTTATTGACAAAATAAAGAATACCTATCCATGTACCTATATTAGATATATCAGTTTCACGTCCTAAGAGAGTACTATGCATTCAGTGAAGACCGAGATCAAGAAGACGAAACTGCGTGTGCTCTCAATTTTACTAATATGCTTATTTCTTACACAAAGTGGTTGGAAAGGTGTACGGTATAATTCATGTAGATAGATAATAAACAAACCTCACACTCACGCTTACCCATACAGTAGCAAAGAGAAAAAAATAAAATAATAACAAAGAAAACATTACTTTCCTGATGTCAATTTATTGTTACATGGTTGAATACATTTTGGAAGGAAATAATATGAATGAAATGGTCTATAATATGAAAAATGTATCAAATTTATACCGATAGACCGCTATGTACCACAGTTTGCAACCTGAACCATTAATAATGAATTTGTAACCCTCTTTCGTTCATAAAAATTCAGATGCAACATCATATTAGTATGAATTTATTACACGCCTGGGGATGGTAGCTGAAGCGAGCTTATTTATAGGCAAACTCTATGTTATGACGGCTTAAAGCAAATATTCGAATGGGTAGTGGTAAATATTTTCAGGTTTTTAAAGTGGATGAGCTTTTACTGCATCTATTCGGAATTAAAGTGCGCAGAAGGCGTGGTGTAATAACAATAATATTCTAATTAAAATGCTCTCATATTCAATGGCCTAATTACATCTGCTAAAATAGTAAAAAAATACTAAGTTGATAGATGTTCTCTTAATTTGTTTCCGTATGGTCTGGTCGACGTAACTTTTCTTTGGTCAGTTTAAAACAGCGATTTTATTGACTACTCTTATAGGACAAATTGCGCTGAACACGATGGTGACATTAGAAAATGTATAAAACACAGGCTTCATTGTTAAGAACAGTGGTTTTTAGAGAAAATTCTCATTTTTTTGTGTTTTGATTTTTTAACGAAAACGGTGCGACGGACAAAAAAGAAGTCAAGATATAAAAAATTAAGATTTTATCAATACGCGTCGTTTGAGACCTTTTATCTTTGACCTTCAATTGTTATAAACAAATCAAGGGTGCTAAATTAATTTTTTCGATATTTCGTGTATTTTGCAACTGCACAAATAAACTAATTTGTTTATTAATAATTTTCGACTTTCCATGGCATTTTTTGCACTCTCCGTTCCCAGTAATCGATAAATATTGACAAAAACTACCATTTCTATGTGGTCTCGGCGCTGTTTTCTTTTCTTTACCCTACCCCAAACGTTTTTTGAAAAATTGCTTAGTAAACAAATGAAATATCTCGGCTCAGGAACGTCGCGTCGTATCGATATGCAATTGTCGGCAAATGAAATATAATTAAAAAAAGGAAATTTTGGAGCCTAGATAGACTGGAACTGGAACCGGAGATAAATACTTACCATTATGCGTTTACGACTGTCAATTGTTTATTAATTAATTTTTTGAAAAAAAAAAATCTTGTGACAACATAAAGTTAATATATTATTAAGGTTTCAGTTGTCACAAAAATCCGTTGGTTTTCATAAATTTTTTTGCTTTTATAAGAATTAATTTATGAACGCCGTACAACGTTTTTTAGTGTTTACGCTCCGAGGGACTTGCGCAGTAACGACTTTGTATATATAAAATTCAAAGCGCGCTCGGCTTTAAATGCGCTGTTAGTGGTTTAAAAAATCATTTAAAGGTATTTTAATTTTATTTCTTAATTTTTTAAGTTTAATTATTTTTTATACAGAGTGCTAATATTTCAGGGTGTGATTCCTTAGGTCATTTTATGAAGAAAAGTTCATATGACATGTCCGCAACGGCTTAAATTTTTTGCTACAGGATGTTGAATTTTTTTTAAACCGTTAATAACTCAGAAAGTACTTTAGATATTATTTTCAATGTTGGTATGTATTAACCCATTAACGCCTAAGACATTTTTTTTTTTGAATTTTGCAAAAATATTCGGTATGTATGTTCAAAATGCTTCCAAATGACCGTAAAAAATAACTAAAATAATATTCATCATGTGGTTTGTCAAAAAACTGGTGATCTATAAATAGATCACTGGGCAGATGTAATATATATTTTAATATATAATAATTATTTTACTTTACTTATATATGTAATAATATCACCATTTGAACCTCAGTAACATATCATTAAATTATAATAATAATCGCAAAAATTTAACAGCTATATTTGGTGGTAAGGTAGGAAACAATTGGCACAAAGAGTAACAGTTGATGCAATAGGTTTTAGGTCTACTCTTGCAATCTTTTCTTTGGCATCTCTGACCATCACGATATTGCATTTAAAATGATTTAGGCCATCGAATCGAAAGTCTTCAGGGGCCATTTCAGCTTTGGATTTCCTTTTAGCGCAGGATGTGAGTTTCATATATGGAACTGCAACTTCTCTACGGAATTCTAGACGCTGATAGCCTCACGACCATGCACGGTGCGATATAGAATCCAGGCATTTGTTAGTGCCACATCCAGAATAAGAATGGACATTGGCCAGGATAATTTTTTCCACGAATCTAGATTCCATATTTACTAATGATCCAATCAAAGTTTCCTTCTTTATATAATCTACTATATAATCTGAAATAAATATCTCAAAAATCTTCAATGGGGTGAGGGCTCCATGTCCTTTTATCGGTGCCTCTATTTTGTCTTTTTCAATAGTAGCAAAGTCTGCATCGGTAAAGGTATACTTGGGATCGCACTTTTTCCATTTCGGTAGAGAATTAGAAAGCATCTGCTTTTTCGAACCTTTTTGCTCAAAAATGACACTGGTACTCTGGTCTTCAACAATGTCTCCTGTATCTTGATCTTCATGACTGTATTATACCTCCAACTAACCAGGAACATATTGTACCTCCGCTATGCCCAATTCGTCATCATCCACTTCGTCTTTATCTGTCACATAATCTGGTTGTGGAGGTAAAACAACAATGTCTAGGGTAGCACTATCATCGTCAATATAAAAATTGCGATCGGCAATAATTTCTTCTGTCTTCTATCATAGACAAGCGCCCTTTTTTGAATCCATGTCCTCTAAAAGTAAATTATTATTATTATTCAAACCATCACCATGTTTTAATTATTTATATTATAATTTTATCATATCTAGTTTCCACTTACAAATGTTTGACTGTATCAACGCAAAAGAAAAAAGCTTTACTTACCAATTATATTTTTCACCAATACCACGGAAACAGGTGATATTTTAGTGAAAATAGCACTGAAAGATTTTATCTCACACACTAACTAAGATTGACCGATAATAATAACAATGACAATAATAACAATGACCTAACACATCTGCTGCGGATAAACTCTCAAAGTTCCAGTTAGATATTACATGTGCCCAGTGGTATAAATATAGATCAGCTAAATAAAGTTGTTTACAATTATGCTAATAAAGAAAATATTGTAAAATGAGTTAAGGAATAATAAACTTTTATATTTCAGAGACTCATTATGACATATATTATATTTTCATATTCTTTAGGTTTTTGTTTATAAATAAATAAATTTGTTAGTGTAAACGACAATTTTTTTCAAGATTCTAAAGAATTAAAAAAAAATACTTCCAATTTGATAAATTATTAGAAAATGGTCTTCTACTATTGTAGTAATTATAGACATTAATTTAAATTAGTTTTTACGAAATTAAATATGCTATTGTCATGTTAAAAAAAAAATGTCTCTTGTGATCTATAAATAGATCACTGGGCGCTAATGGTTTAATAGGATATAAAACCACATATTTGAATTAGAAAAGTTGTTTTATCGCTCCACCAGTGGTATTCCTGCGAACATGTCCTCTGATATTTTTTATCAAAAAAGTGGTACGCCACTGACATTTTTCCATGTGGATATTTTTCTTGAGTAGCCCGATCAATTCTACATGAAAACGATATCTTGCATTTTTCTCGTCAGACGCACAGTTCTTGATTGAAACGATTAACTTCAAACTGAAACTAATTACACAAGTTACTTGGAGCGTAAACACTTAAAAAACGTTGTGCGGCGTTCATAAATTAATTGCTATGAAAGCAAAAAATGAAAAAAAAAAACAATGGATTTTTGTGACAACCGAAAACTAGTTAGTTTAAATATTAACTTTATGTTTTCACAAGATTTTTTTTCAAAAAATTAATTAATAAACAATCGACACAGTCGTAGACGCAAAATGTACACAGGCTTAATGAGCTCCAGAATAAGGGCGAAAAACGTTTCAAAGGCAAAGAAAGCATTTCCAAAACAGAATGATAGATTTCATGAAAATGTAATCCATTAGAATGAAAAATTTTTAAGACAAGGTAGGTAAATAAATTCATTTTAGGCCTTTGTTCTCTGAACTGAATCTTCATGATCGTAAGGGGTTATTAGTAGAGGGTCCACGCCTTCGAAAGCCGTCAAAATCGCCAAGTAACCCATTCCAGCAAGGTAAATAAATTTTGAGCTCGCATATCGAAAGAGGGTCCTAATGGGCATCCGAAATGACTTGTTGGACTTTTTTTGGCGCTTGCACAACTTCTCCACAAGAAAAAAAGATGGCGGAACGTTATTTCAAGAATTTGTGTTTTTAAACATATACCTCTCGCTAGAAAATTAACTACGTGCGATATTGATCTAATTTTTTATATTTGTATACTACTGATATGAGCGCATATATCTGTACTAATAGAATTTCAAAATCACCTACGGTTTTTTTCTAAATAAATCCTAAATCACAGGAAGGAAATTTGTGTGTTTGAATTTTCGACGTGCGATCAACTATATTAAATGTTTAATTTTTTTATATATTATATGCGAATGAAATATGGTCTAAAGATCAAGAAAGTTTTTGCAAAAAAATTTAGCTCCATATCTTTTACAATTTTTGAGTTACAGACTTTTCAAATTAAACCATAATTTAGGTCCGTGATACTCCTATTACCATGCGGCTATTATCTCACGTACTGCTATCTGGTTAATTGTAATGCATCAAGATAGTAAGCCAATACATTTTTGATATTGTGTTATTATTATTTATAATTTTACAAAAATATTAATATGTAAAATGAAACTCATTTGGCATAGGATTTATTAGATCTATAGGTTATGAAGGTGTTGTATATGGAGATATTTATTATATGTACCATCATTATACAATATAGAAATAAAATATAAACACGTACGCAAAACGTGTAATTTATAAGTAATAATAATAATAATAATAATAATAATAATGCATAATTATACACAGCTCAGTAAGCATCGGCAAAGCACTATACTATACTAGTAAGAATTACTGTCTGTTAAACACTGCTCTGTATTATTTCTGCAAAACAATTGTAGGAAAGGCCACATGCACATGCAACAGAACATCAACATTTTTAGTCACACTCTACTTTACAATTCCATTTTTTGTTTTTTTTTTAAACCACTTGTGGTTTTTTGTCATCATTTGTGGGTTTATTTGGTTATTCTCTATCAGATATCCAAATTTTCTGGAAGAGTGTCATGTGTTTTCTTAACCATTTTTCAAGTCACCGAGGTAATTTGTTTAAAATCCAGGATTTTGTGTTAGATAAGAAAAGTATAGGAGAATCTAAACCACTTCTTGTGAATAATTTTTACAATTAAAATTATTTTGCAGTAAGCAGGGTTTGACCCTGCTTCGCTAAGTACTTCAGTTGCAAGCTAAGCTAAGCATACCAAACTACTCAAATGCAGTAACTAAGCTCTCTTGTAGGACTTAGCGAACGTATGTCTAATAACTTTATGAAAAATAAATGCTACCTTGGTGAATCTAATTAAACTCACTATGGCCATACAGATTCACATAGGTCTTACGACCATCTTCAATCACACGATCACCAATTGCATCGCAGTTATCTCCAAGATTAGTCAAACTGTTTAGATGGCCTGTTTGATTTAAGGCAACTGTAACTGCTCACTTTTTCCCCTTCGGAAAGGGTCACACAATACATAGACTGCCAATAAACAATATTTACAATATTTTCTTCTTCATATTTTTCACCTAATTATTTATTGGTTTCGTGAATACTATAAAATACCCTTTGTTGTCGTATACCCACAAAACTTTTGTAGTTTTTCTATTTTGGAAAAATTAAACATACCTTTATATTGTGTTCGTTTGTTCATGACTGCACTTCAAATTTTATGCTAGGCGGGAGGAATCCAAGTTCACAGTGTTGGGCAACATTTATCCTTATTTACACCAATATTCAGAAATGTATTTTATATGACTGACTTGTTTTCTTAAGTCATATCATACTTTTTTTTTTAATTTGTATCTTTAAACTCAATTTATTAAAGCTTATTAACGATTTCGTACTGTATTTGCAAGTCTAGATATACTGTCCTAAACCAAAATGACGTAACTTAAAATTTCCTAAGCAAATTGGACGTACTTCAAAGTTTCCTTGTTAAATGACCGACTTTTTTCAATAATCAATAAATCATTATTTTTGCATCTGCCTCATAGAATTAAATCCAAAAATAGAATGAAACTATTTTAAAAAATAAGATGTGCTGAGATTAGCGGCATAAAATGTCAAATATCTCAAGAGGAGCGTATACTGAAGTACGTCATTTTGGCTTAAGGCGGCAGTATATTACATGTAACAAATTACATCATAATTTAAAACCACGTATTAGTTGCACCGAAATAATTGTTTAATAATTTTCAGACGATGAGTGATCTAATGATCATGAATGATATAACACCTAAATCAAATTAGGTATTAGACTAATATATGATCTATCTACAATTGCACAGAACGAGCCCTGCCGTAGCTGTCACGTTGCGCGCTATTATAACAAGATATTATTACGGTCGAATTTAAAAATCCGTATCTCGAAAACTGTATAAGATATCGAGCTAATTTTTTTGCAAAAACTTTTTTGGTCTTTAGACCATATTTCATTCCTATAATAGATACAAAATTCGAATATTTAATATAGTTGCCCGCACGTCGAAATTTCAAACACACAAAATTCGTTCATGTGATTTTGGATTTATTTAGAAAAAAACCGTAAGTGATTTTGAAGGTCTATTAATGCAGATAGATGCGCTCGTGTTTGTAGTATATAGACATAAAAAATCAGATCGATATCGCAAGTAGTTAATTTTTTAGCAAGAGGTAAACGTTTAAAAACACAAATTCTTGAAATAACATTCGGCCACGTTTTTTTCTTGTGGAGAAGTTGCGCAAGCGCCAACAAAAGTCCAACAAGCCATTTCTGATGCCCCTAAGGACCCTTTTCCTGAATTCGTTTCCAAAAATCATTTACCTTGTTGGAATGGGTCATTTCAATTTTTAAAGCTTGGACCCCTTACTATTATGTAGATACTAGTTTAATTTGCATGGCCGTAAGGGACTGTGTGGATGCTAGTAGTTGAATGAGCATTTTCAAATTTTCAAATAAGAAATTATACAAAAAGATTCATTTACAGGGTTCAGACTTTGCAAAGCTGAAAAAATTCCCTGAGTTTTCCAGGTTTTCAATAACCAAAAATATTAATTTCCATATATTTTTTAGGGAAATAATTTTTTATTTGACATAAAATAATTTCTTGAATTGAACTGAATCAGTGAAAATTCTAAAGAACTCTATGGTTTTCCATATCGAGACGCAGAATTCCATGATTTTTTATACAATTTATAAAATTCCCTGATATTTCCAGGTTTTTCTTAAAGATTTTTAAATACCCTGAATTTTCCAGGTTAGGTAATAAAATCTTCATTTTTTATATTCTAAGTTCTCTTTGTGCGAGGCACCGTTTTCGTTAAAAAGTCAAAAAACATAAAAAAATGGAAATTTTCTCTAAAAACCATTGTTTTTAACAATGAAGCCTGTGTTTTATAAAATTTTTAATGTCACCATCGTATTCAGCCCAATTTTCCTATAAGAATAGTCAATAAAATTACTGCTTTAAATTTCTAACCAAAATCGATGATTTTGACTTTACAACAACCGGCCTAGTAGGGAAACTGGGATAACCTACTTCATATAAATGATGGAAAAAAATATTATAACACAAAAAAATATAATATCTCACAAATTTAGTTGATATAATCAAATCAGTCTTATTGGTTACTACGATCAAATAGTTGATTCATTGTGATGTTCATATCTTTAAATCTTGTACTTTGGAAATATACATATTGTTTGTTTAAAAGTGAATTTTTATTTGTTTGCTTATAATTGTATTGAAACATATTCTTTATAGGATTTTGCATAGAGCAGAAAAAATAACTACTAAAAGAAAAACTATGTGTAAAAATATTAATGAAATCTTTACATTCTTTCGATACCCTGAATTCTGGTTATGCTAGCAAATTAAAATCCTAAAATGAATTTGTATAATTTCTTATTTGAAAATTCTCATTCCATAACTAGCATTCACACAGTCCTGGTGAGCTTCAGAATAAGGGCGAAAAACATTTCAAAAGCTGAGCATTTCTAAAACAGAATGATAGATTACATGAGAAAATGTAATCCATTAGAATGAAAATTTTTAAGACAAGGTAGGTAAATAAATTCATTTTAGGCCATTGTTCTCATTTTTAACTGAATCTTCATGATCGTAGGGGGTTATGTAAATACTAGTTTAATCTGCATGGCCGTAGGGAACTGTGTGGATGCTAGTTATTAAATGAGAATTTTCAAATAAGAAATTATACAAATTCATTTTAGGGTTTTAATTTGCTAGCATAACCAGAATTCAGGTTACCGAAAGAATGCAAAAATTGTATTAATACTTTTACACATAGTTTTTCTTTTAGTTCTCATAGATAGTTATTTTCTCTGCTGTTTGTAAAATCCTATAAAGAATATGTTTCAATACATATTGTAAATATGATAATCATACATATTAAATAT
Source organism: Stenurella melanura (assembly GCA_963583905.1). Classification (NCBI taxonomy): domain Eukaryota; kingdom Metazoa; phylum Arthropoda; class Insecta; order Coleoptera; family Cerambycidae; genus Stenurella; species Stenurella melanura. The sequence continues at coordinate 63,459,747 of OY757314.1, read as the reverse complement.
TTTCACATTATGGTGCTTTTATATATTGTACCTGAATGTTTTATTTCCGACTAAAGGAGCATCTTGTACCCAATGATTTTATTCTACAGATTATATAAATCCTTCACATTCTTTTCTACACATAAATGTTCAGAAAATATTATATTTTGTATTATATAAGTTTACTTACATCAATATTGGCTAAGTAGCTGCCAAGATAAAATAAAAGGGGTACCCAGAGATGTGGATAGATAGGTTAGGTTTTGATTTGTGCCCACTTTACGTTGGAGTAGCTTGGTGAAATTAAAGGGACCACCGCACCACCGCCTAGCATTACTTACCCGATCGCTGGCAGACGATTTCATTAAACATGCTTGAGTTAAACCTAAGTATATAAAAATAAAAGAGTCGAACGAGTCGATCAAGGTGACTCTAAACATACTAAACAACTCAGTAAACAGGATAATAAAATATTTCCTGTATTACAACCAAATGTTTATCAACTTTCAATTAGAAAACTACCCATTCGGTCGGGTATTTTCTGTACGCCTTTGGTACCTGCATAAGATGCAAGGTCTACGAAATTTTAGGTCAGTTAAAAACAAACATCATAAACGTCACTATTAAAATCTTAAAGAAAATGCATAGAAACCATTTGTGTAGTTTATCTATGGCTACCATATTACCGCCTGAGAACTCAAAGTTATACTGCTCAATGCTTCAGTATCCCAGTCCTCGATTTACACGCACACTGAAGACTTAGCTTCTTGCCATTTGCTTAAAACTGTTTGAAATACTTTTACTATATATGTATTTCCTTGGTTTTCGTCGAGACCAAAATGGCAAATTCAAAGTGACGCTTTTAATGTGCTTGAGTTGTTTATGACTGTTTTCCAGTTTTTCTTACAAAGCAGCTACAAAAGACGGCTAACGTGAAAAGTTACTATCGATATATAACATGAGGAAAAATCTAAAACGAAGCGGGAATAAAGCCGTTGGTCCATTAATGCCACTTAGAGTGAAATATGGTTTCTTACGAGAGTATTAATCTAATTTCAATTTGTTCACACAATTGCTAATGTATAGGTACGCGGCATTTGACAACGAAGGTACAGGGTATTTGGTAAAGCGATGCTGACCATGAATAGCGAGGTATAGGTTATTTGGCATATACAGTGTGAACCTAAAGAAACGCACAAAATTCATATTTTTGGCGTCATTTTTCAAACAAATCCTCGAACAGGTCGATTTTAGTTTTGTAAATGCTACATTTTGTCACTATACCAAAATTTATGACATCATTGGTTTTTGAGTTATGACGTCATCCTACTTTTTTTTTAATGGAAGCAGACATTTTTGTTTACTGTTTTTGGTGGTCTATTCCTTTAGCTTTCTGGTGAAAAAATTGTTATTGCCTAAGCTATTCTTTTGGAAAAAAAAAATTATTGATTGATACCTTACATAAGAAATTGTGAGAAAAAAAATCATCTCCATTGCTCAAATTGCGACCCTCCAACCATATGGCATTGACCAAGACGGGTGGGTGTAGACACTCCACGCTGTTCTGAATCATCTCATGGGCAATTCGTCTTATCTACAAGCCAATTCGGTCTTTCAATTCTTCTATGGTATCCGGTCTGTTAAAATACACCCTTTACTTTAAGTAAATACAAAGAAAAAAAGTCTAAGGGGGTTAAATCTGGTGAACGCGGGGGCCACTCAATCGGATCTAGACGACCTATCCACCTTCCAGTAAAAGTGTCATCTAAAAACTGACGCATTGCTATCCCAAAATGAGGTGGAGCCGTCTTGCTGAAACCAGACGTTTAGCAGGAATATCTTCATCTTCTTCTGAAAGGCGTATTTCCAGACGTCTGGAAAGAAGCACTTGTAAAACCCCTCAACAAAGTTAAATCTCCCACTGATTTTACTGACTTGCGTCCCGTTAGTTTGTTACCAATAATGTCCAAAATAATAGAAAAACTCATGTACGATCAAATTATTAATTACGCGACAAAACATCAAATAATACCAAAAAATCAATCTGGCTTTAGAGTTGCTCATAGCACCACAAGTGCTCTTCTCAAAGTCTCTGATGATATAATTAAAGGCTACGATATAGGAAAAACTACAGCTCTTGTGTTGCTTGACTATTCTAAAGCGTTTGATACGATTAATCACAACTTATTGCTCTCCAAACTAAAATACTATAACTTTTCTGACAGGCTTTAAAAATACTTAAATCTTACTTTACTAATCGCAAACAGAAAGTTGTAGTCAAGAATACTTCTTTTTCGGAGTCAAAGATGCTTGAATCTGGTGTACCACAAGGGTCAATTTTGGGACCACTGTTATTTATCTTATACACTGCTGATTTTTTCAGTGTCTTAAAAACCTGTAGATCACATTTCTATGCCGACGATACCCAGATTTACAGCACCTTTGATTCATTATAGATTATGCAGTCCATTGAGCACATAAATCAAGATATTAAAAATCTTGTAAATTACTCTTGCCGGCAATGCAACTAAATCTGCTGTTATCGTATTTGGGAAGGAGAGCAATAGACAATTCATTAGGGATAACACCAATATTCTTGTGGAAGATCAAAAACTAGCGTTTATGGATAGCATAAAAAATTTGGGCCTAATTTTTGACCATAATTTCAAATTTCAACAACATGTTAATAACCTTATGAAAAAGTCCTACTGCGCATTAAAAAAATTATACTCTTGTCGTCATAGTTTGAATGTAAAAAACCGCTGCCTAAGGAATCACTACTTCCACATCCAGATTATTCGTCCAAGTCACTTTAAAGGAAACATCTTGACTATATTTGCACTCTAGTATGTGGAAATTATTGGTCATATAATTTTAATAATATTTGGGGTAGCTGTCACAGAAAAGTTTGAGGAGTTGGTTTCTACCATATACGTTAAACATGAAGTTTCTAGTTTACCGTACTTATTTTCCACTATTTACAACCTACCACCTCAATGGAGTCATCTCAATCAGATGTCACTACAATACATACGTGTACTAACTTTCAAGTGCATATCTCAATTTGATGTGATGATCAATCCCATTAATAATGAAGCGGAGGTGGTAGAGTTTGAAAAATATTAGAAAGAAATCTGAGGCCTTGGTTTCTAGTATATACACCGAATCTCAAATTTCTGTAGTCTTACCAGCTTGCTTTACGTATTTTCCCCTATTTGCCCCTATTTAACCCCCAACCCTTCAACGGCATCATCTCAAATTATGATCTAGTTTCAGACGTCGTTATAATACATACGTGTACCAAATTTAAAATGAATATCTCAATTTTATTTTATCAACCCTTTTCATATTGGAGTAGGGGTGGTTGGGTTGAAAAATATTATAAGAAAATCTGACGCTGTGGCTTCTAGTACATACACCGAATTTCAAGTTTCTGTAGTCTTACCAACGTTTTACTTATATTCCTCTATTTACCCCAAATTAACCCCCAACCCTTCAACGGAATCATCTCAAAATATAAACTAATTCCAGACGTCGTTATAATACATACGTGTACGAAATTTCAAATGAATATCTCAACTTTATTTTGTCAACCCCATTAATGGGGTAGAGGTGGTGGGGCGGTTGAAAAATATTATAAAAAAATCTGAGGCCTTAACTTCTTGTACATACACCGAATTTCAAGTTTCTGCACTCATACCAGCTTGCTTTACTTTCCCTCTATTGACCCCTAAATAACCCCCAACCCTTCAACGGAATCATCTCAAAGTATAATCTAGTTCCAGATGTCGTTATAATTCATACGTGTACCAAATTTCAAATGAATATCTCAATTTTATTTTATCAACCCTTTTAATAATGAAGTAGGGGTGGTGGGGGTTGAAAAATATTATAAATAATCTGAGACCTTGGCTTCTAGTACATACACCGAATTTCAAGTTTCTGTAGTCTTACCAGCTTGCTTTACTTATTTTCCCCTATTTACCCCTATTTAACCCCCAACCCTTCAACGGAATTATCTCAAAATATAATCTAGTTCCAGATGTCGTTATAATACATACGTGTAGAAAATTTCAAATGAATATCTCAATTTTATTTTATCAACCCTTTTCAAATTGGAGTAGGGGTGGTGGGGGTTGAAAAATATTATTAAAAAATCTGACGCTTTGGCTTCTAGTACATACACCGAATTTCAAGTTTCTGTACTCTTACCAACTTGTTTTACTTATATTTCTCTATTTACCCCAAATTAACCCCCAACCTTTCAACGGAATCATACCAAAATATAATCTAATTCTAGACATCGTTATAATACATACGTGTACGAAATTTCAAATGAATATCTCAACTTTATTTTGTCAACCCCATTAATGGGGTAGTGGTGGTGGGGGGTTGAAAAATATTATAAAAAAATCTGAGGCCTTAACTTCTAGTACATACACCGAATTTCAAGTTTCTGTACTCTTACAAGCTTGCTTTACTTATTTCCCCCTATTTACCCCTATTTAACCCCCAACCCTTCACCGGATTTCCTCAAAAAACAATCCAGTTCCAGATCTCGTTATAATATATACGTGTACAAAATTTCAGGTCAATATCTTAAACCGTTCCGGAGAAAGCGTGCGGACAAAAAAAGTTACAGACAGACCGACAGACAGACCGACAGACAGACCGACAGACAGAAATTTTTTTTTCGCTCAAATTTAAAATCTCGACGTTTCATGACATTCTAAACCTATTTCACGAATAAAAATTTTTGAAAATTTTTTTGCGATTACTATACTTCCAATCCACTACGTGGATGTGGAAGTAATTAAGAACTTTTTTATGCGAATCTCTAGTCTTATCTTTTTTTAACTATGGCGATATTATATATGGTCCCTGTCTCGACCAAACTAATGCTTATAGGATTCAAAAGGTGCAAAATACTTGTATTAGATTTATATCTGATTTAAAAAAACAAGATCATGTATCGCATAAGTTAAAAACCCTTGGATGGCCACAAGACGCAAATTACATCTTGCAAATTTTACTCATAAATTGGTACAATCAGCAAATCCCCCATATCTAAAAGAACTTTTGATTCCCAGGTCGTCCATTCACGATCGAAATCTAAGATACACTGAGAATTTAACAATTCCTCATCATTCAACAGCTTTTTTCTAAAAATCCTTTACGTACTCCGCATCAACGTTATATAACTCCATTCCTGTTAATATTAAGCAAGTTTCAGTTAACTCGTTTGAATTTCATTACAAACGATTTCTTCAAAACCAGTGAACAAAGAATCAGAAATAAAATATTTTTAAGCCTACCTAATGTAGGCACATTCTTCTCTCGTTATCAAATTGTGTTTTAGTATAATTTCATTCTCATTTATTATCCTTTTTCTTTTGTAATTATTTATTTTGTTAATTTTAATGGTTGAGTATTTGAGCAGCCTCTGGGCTAGACTCCGCCATATGTATATTTTCAATAAAGGCACTTTATTATTATTATTATTATTATTATTATTATTATCTTCATTGTTCGGAAACATAACTGCTAAAGCTGGCACTAACTCAACTCGCAAAAACTCTAAATATCTTGCGGTCGTAAGATTAAAAAAAAAAAAAGTCACAATAAACGATCACCAATCATACCTGCCCACACGTTTACTTTGCCCCGTCGCTGTGTATGGGCTTCTTGAGTCCAATGAGGATTTTCGCGTGACCAATACCAACAATTATGCCGAAGTACAGTCTCCTTTAAAGAAAATGTAGCTTCATCAGAAAAAACAATGTTCTTTAAAAAATTTGGGTTTTCATCGCACAAGGTCATCAACTGTTCACAACACTGAATAAAAGAATTTTGAATTGAATTAATTGAATTGTTCACAAAACTGTAAGCGCCGATCTGGATCGTCCTCATTTAATTCGTGGATTAATTGCGCTTTGTATGGATGGTATGTTTCTTTTTTCAATAGACGTACAACAGAAGTTTGACTCATGTTATGATTTAAAGCCGGCTGCCTTGTCGAAAGATGGTGGTTTTCCTCAGTTTCTAGAAAAAAATTTAATTTGGTTTCGTTGCTTGTGCTAGGGCGACCAGATCGAGGGAGGTCAGCTACACTGCCAGATTCATCATGTCTAGCCACCAATCTACTTACAGTGGATCTAGAAATTTGCTTTTCGGGATACTTGGCATTGAAAACATCACAAGCTTCCTGATGAGTTCTCAGCTTATCACCATATCCAACCATCATCAAAAGTCTACGCGTTCTCTTTCATTTAAAGGTGGCATTGCATTCACTAGTTTCACACTGTCTCAGAAGTGTCACAAAACTGAGGTTCCACACGTGCCAGGAATAAAAAAGTTATCGATACTTTACACAAAAAAGCCTGCATCTCTCTGTTGTTAAGGTGATTGTTTTTTATAATTTTCTTTGTTTAGTTTTTATGTCAAATGTTTTCATGCTAGTTAAAACAAAAATGTAGGCAACAAGATTTATCAGTCCGTAAGAAAGTGGAACATTACTCGTAAATTTGCGAAAGGTAAGCTATTTTTACATAAAATGCCATTTTTCCAAAAGAATGGCTTAGGTAATATCATTTTTTTTATATCACCAGAAAGCTAAAGGAATATACCACCAAAAACAGTAAACAAAAATGTCTGTTTCCATTAAAAAAAAAATATGATGGCGTCATAACTCAAAAACCAATGACGTCATAAATTTTGGTATAGTGACAAAATGTAGCATTTTTTTGAAAAATGACACATACCAAAGATATGAATTTTGTGCGTTTCTTTAAGTTCACACCTGCATATGACCAAACAATCAATTTTTTATTATGCCCATTTTTTACTTTTTTAAAGTCTCTATTTTTTTATCAGTTATGTACGGTTAACACAGTTTAATTCTGTTATTCTGAGACATTTTTTCGTTAGTTGAAAACAAAACTACATTTATAGCGAAAGAATTCTAATAGACCAGTAACTTTAATTTATAAAAGTGTTGCTCTTAGCACGCCGGTTTTTTTTTTTGTAAAAATAGTAAAAAACTTGCCGTTTTACGGGAAACATACTCTTGCTGTAGTAATTCATCCGCCGCTAAATTTGTTATTGCAAAATTACCGCGAAATTCATAATTGTTTATAAGCCTTTTTCTTTATAAGTTTCCATCTAATCGTCCGATTTGAACTTTCCAAAGCTCATTTTACTCGAGAATATATATACTTTTAAAGGCCAAATTGGTGCCATTATAGTACAGGCAATGAAGGCAAAATGTTGTAAAAACCTCGCAAAAATTAATAAAAGAATCATCTCTGGGATTTAAGTAGTTAATAGCCTTACTGTAGAATGGAATGATGCATTCTTTGCACTTCCAAGTTCCGGGAAAATTAAAAAAAAAAATGGTAAAAAGTTTTTGATTTTCGGTTTTTTTGCTCTAACGGCTAAAATAATAAAAATACAGAAAAAAGTTTTCAACAAAATTTGTAGCTCGTCTCTTTCTCTACAAAATTTGTGTCTTACTTAAGCCGTTTAGGAGATAAATCCAGTTTTCCACTAACAGTTTTGAGCCGCTCCGGAATGCGCGGAAAATGAGAATTCTCTGGGAGTTTCGTACGACCGGACATATCGATCGATAAATACTACTATTCAGAGTCGCTAAAAAAATGAGAACAATGTAAAATGTTGAGAAAAGTCTTAGCTTTAATGTGGAACTAATCACAAAATTCATACAAATTTTTATCATAGAGAAAAAATTGTTAGAAGATGGCTTAGTAAACTTTATACAGTTGATTTATTCACATCTTTGAGTTTTATGCATCCTGCCTATTTCTCCCGTAACAATGGGTGCCTTTTTACTGCATGGATTCGATTCCACGCACTTTAATCTATATTTCGTGAAAATTTCATTGAAGAATGTTAAGAAACAAATAAGTTGTATATGTTTTACTGTATAATTGTGCATTTTCTGAACGTGTATGAATAATGCAAACAAATTCAAAAAGTACTGCGCGCATTTAAAAAACTCTAAAGTCATTCGAAAGAATATGTTTTATTGTACTTATAATCCAAAAATTAAGACTGTGCTATTATAATTACTTAAGATATAGCGAATTGAACTCCAAAATTTGGAGGTGATTGATCGATGAGAAATATACCCTCTACTTTGATTGCAAGGCATATTTTTCAACAAAAGCAATTGCAATAAAAAGTTAATTGGATTAATATATCATTATATAAGGATATATAAGCAAAATGAATTATCATTCTAACGACTCCCGGCAAAGATATGAATAAATCTGTGGATCAACTGTACAAAGTTCACTTCACACTTCTTCTGACACTTTCTCTCTTTGATAAAATTTTTTATGAATTTTGTGATTAGTTCCACATTAAAGCTGAGAGTTTTCTCTACATTTTATGTTATTTTCATTATTTTAGGGGCTCTGAATAGTAAGAATTATGGATCGATGAGCCCGGTCGTACGAAACTCCTGGAGAATTCTCATTTTTCGCGCATTTCGAAGCGGCTTTAAACTATAAGTGGAAAATTTGATTCATCTTCTAAACAGCTTACTAATAATAGGTAGTACCTACTGACCAAACCACATAATTTCCCGTAAAAATCATGACAAAAAAGTACCTTGGTCCAAAATTATAAGCAAATAATTTTTTTACAAAACGTCGTATTTTGCAAAATTTTGCACTTATGATAAAACGGACACCGGGGGTCTATTTGGAAACTTTTTACTTTCTGTTTTTTCTGGTATTTTTACACCGTGCGTCATGTAACTCTCGCTGCTTGCAACAAGCATGTCACAAATCCAACCCTGCGTGCTGCCGGTCCGCCGGATATATCCGGTAGGGTATTCGGAAGTGGCAGCAATACCCACCGTACACTGGCTATATAATCAATCAAATTTAATTATTTCCGATAACGGGGAAAAAATAAGAATATCGACAGTTAAACTAAGTGCATAATACTTACATAATGGAGATCTGATCTATAGAAACACTGAAGTATTTTTCATATAGGAATATTTAGTCTCCATATTCCTGATCGACATAGCTTTACTAAACACCCTGTATAATTAATAAACAAAATTCCTGTTAAATGTATTGGTTAAATTTTGCTCGAGATTTAGTAATGTATCGACCTGTACTTTTCAATATTGGTGAATTTCGTTTACAATCAGGTTTATTCCACCTCAGTAGCATCTGACCCTTCAATATCGTTGTAGAAGAGATAACAGAATTGCCTTAGGCAAAATAATGGGGACGATAAGGTAAGTATCTATCTATATATACAAAATAAATATGGCAATATATGGCCAAGGTCACATATGGAATGTGTGTTAGAATTTAAGGATCGGGAGCCGATGCAAATGAAGTGAATCGAATTTGATTCAACCGGATTATTGACTTGGATATTCCATGTACATTTTTGTAGCTGAATTTTATGCACGTAGTGGACTCGAGATACAGGACTATCACAAATAGTTGGAACGCCTGTCATTCCTCATTATCCGAAGAACTGATAATATGTAATTTTTTTAGTCTGGGAAGTGATTTCCGTCTATCAACCTATCGCTACAAAGAACAATTGCCTTTATAATTTAGTAGTACGAATAAATCATTGACAAGTAGACTACAAAAATGTTCATCAAATAAATCTGGCGTCAACCGAAAACCTTTGTTTCATTTCCTGAAGTGTTGTCTAATTAAAATTTCAATAAGCTTCTTGACTTCTCCTCGCTTTAAAAATGTTATTAAGTTCTTTGTTTTCCACAAGTGCTAGCAGCAGTATATCCTTTACATTTATTTCTTTTATTATTAGGTCTAAGGCGCAGGGAGGACTTGATAACGTAGCAAAATAAATTTATTGTTTGATGCAAAACAAAAAAATTATGAGTTTCCATGGACTGAAGTTAAATATAATGATAGCAAAATGTATTATTGTATTTTGCAGCATATCAATGTTCATAGTACTATTCGAAAGTAATAATAATAATAACAATAATTTTTATTTCTATAAATAATACAGAATAAGTAATTGTACAATTAAAACTTATTGATTGAAATAAACATTAGAAGGACCCATAGAAGGTATACCTTTTTCGTGGCAAAGTCGAAAGTAATGTTATCCGGATTTCAATTATATATCACACTTGACTATTTTCCGTTCGCTTTCCGTCGAAAAAATAACACAGGCACACAAAAAAAAGTTCTCGATTCCACGGACCTGACCAATCATGGCTTGCTGAATCCGAATTCGGTGTCAGTTTTGCCCCACCACGTCACAATTTTTTTCTATCCTCAGAAAACAGTTAGAAAAATGCAAAAATTGCAGAGCTTCCAACAGTTTTTTTAAGATAAAAAAAATTGTGACGAGGTGGGGCAAAACTGACACCGGATTCGGATGCAGATTTTGCTGAATTCGAATCCGGTGTTAGTTTTGGCCCACCATGTCAAATTTTTTGTGCGCCTGTGAATTGTCCGAGTCCCGCAACGACGAGTGCAATAGTGGAACAGAAGCCTGCATCACATGGCTCAGCGGTGATGAGCATGACTCTTAACTAAATTAACGAATTTCGTAAACATTTGGTAAGGAGGTTCCAGCCGTTTCCAATAGCTGCCCATCTTATAAGTTGTATTTCAAATATATAATTCTAAAACCCCGTGAGAAGAGGACATATTTTATTATAAAATTTACATATAAAACACGGAAACACAGTAACGCTCCCGATTTTTGTGTAACGTGAATATAATGTTATTAAAAAGTCGATTTTTGTGTTCTTTTAATATAACGTAGGCATATTGAAATACCTATACCAAATGAAATACTTCAGTTCTCTCAAATATTGACGGTATATGTTTAAAATGAAGCACTCAAATGGATGTATATTTTTTGTTATATAAATATTTTAGCAACATGGAGCAGTACCTAAGTCAATGAAACTAATTAAAAATTGATCATTAAATATTAAACTATGAATTAACAACATATACATGGTACCAGTAAAATCATTGACGCCGGACATTCTTACCTTTTGAACAGACTTTATTTAAAACATTGCTTAAAGCAGGAAGTTCTCAATTCCACTGTTATGTTTTTTTTGTTTGTACATTGATTGTTCTGGAATGGCTTAAGGTGGTTTCAGATCAGTTTCATCCAGCTGTGTCTAGTGTATGGTGGTCAAAGATCGGAAGAGAGCACTTTCTATTCAAGAATATGCGAAAATATGACGGAACGTAAGCCGTTGTGAAAATGACAAGTAGGAAAGTGTGCTATTGCTGTTTTTCGATATTTTTGTTTCGTATTTTTTTTATTATCCTTCAGGTATGTAGTATTTATAAATTTAATAGAAAAATTCCAAGTATTTCATTACTGGTTACAGTAAAATAATATGAATTTTCTTTTGGTGAAATTTAAATATAAAAATTTTAATGGACTTTAAAAAATTGGCGGCGTTTGGCCGTGATAAGTTTTACGCCAATGTAATCAGTTCTTATCAGTGTTTATTGCTCCGTATAGTTTACCCGCAACTATTTGCAACTTTTGATAAATTATTATATTTTGTAGAAACGTGCATCGTTTCAAGAACGAAGACCTTGTAGAAATATGGTTACAAGGAAGTGGCAAAGACGAGAAATTCTCAGCAATTTGGGACTATGTAAAAAATACAATAGGAGAGAATATCGATTCATCTAATGAGCAGAGACTACGGAAAAATTACGTCGTTTGTGCCGGAATGACGATGAACGGTGGACTTAAGCTTCTAGGCGCAAGGATTATTTTAAAAACAAAAATGCTATTTGGCTAAAAGGACATTTCGTTTTTGAAATAGACGAGTCAATGCCATCACATTCTTCTGGTCGTCCGAGTCTATCATTCTCCGAAAAATCATCCAGATTACAAAAAATGGAAGCTGCGCAATTATCACATGAAAAGAAAGACGAAACATCTTTAATTGTACAAGCTGCGAGTATAGCTGCACGTCAACAAGGAAAACACGATATAGCAGTAGTTTTGAAAGAAGTAAAAAAACTCCAACCCGTCCAGTTAAAATTAGAAAAATCCTTTTTTCTAAAGAAAAAAAAAATTGAATTACTCAGCCAAAGAAGCGTTAGAACTGATTTTAGATTCCAATTTAAGTAAGCAACAGTATTTGGATCTTCGACGTGGAGCTATTTCAAGAAATTGTAAAATGTACCCCGACTTCAAAGAAGGCTGAACAAAAATGTAGGCCACCTAGAATCAAAATTTCCGATATTGTGGCAGATGAACCGTTAAGCAATTTACTGAAATATACGACAAAAAGAATAGTACTTTTGCAAGAAGAGACAATTATACAGTACATGGAATCATTACAACTTACTGAAATTAATGCTGAAATAATTTTCAGTTACGGCTTCGATGGAAGTGTAGGTCATTCAACATAAACAAAAATTTACCACTTCTGGTACCCATTCTGATGCATCTTTTTTTGCAACTACGGTAATGCCTCTTTACTCGCAGTCACACGAAACTATTTTGTGGAATAATCGAACTCCGCAATCTGTGAGATTTTGCAGGCCTCTTAAATTGGAGTGCGTCAAAGAGTCAGCGGAGCATATATTAAAAGAAAAGCAAACTATCGACCTGCAAATTGGGAGTATTAAGGAACTGAACATTTCTTTACCGAATGACAGAGCAATTAATACAAAGTTTAATCTATTCATAACCTTAATTGACGGCAAAGTATTGAATACTCTGATCGGAACAAAGTCAAGTCAAGCTTGTCCGATATGTGGTGCCACACTCCGTGATTTTTTGCGAATTAAGTATTTCAAAACGACAAACGTATTTGATCCAAAAACCAAATACTTTGCAGTTTGGAATAAGTCCATTACATTGTTGAATTCGATTTTTTTTAGTGTATCCTCCAAATCTATCGATATGATATACGTGAATGGCAAGTCCGAGGCCAGAAAAATAAAGAAATTGTTGCCAAAAGGAAACAAATTTACAGGAACGATTTTTAGAAAAATTTCATTTACATGAGGACAAACCAAAAGCCGATTTGGTAGTACAAACGATGGTAACACTGTTCGTCGAGCATTTAATGACACTAAAAAATTTTCTGAAATTACCGATGTTGATGAAGACCTCATTAAAAAAATTTAAAGTCATTTTAATTTGCCTGTCCTGTAACTACCAAATCGATGCACCAAAATTGGAAGAATATTGATACGCAACAGCCAGACTATACATGACGAAATATTCCTGGCACCCAATGCCTGCACTGTGCATAACGTTCTAGCACACAGTAAACAGATCATTGAAAATACTGTATTGCCAGTAGGGCATTTTGGAGAAGAAGGATCTGAACCTAGAAATAAATTGTACAAACATGAGCGACAATTTCCCGTTAGGAAAACTAGTAGGCAAAATAATATTGAAGACATTTTCAACAGAGCTATGGATACATCAGATCCTATCATTTCAAGTATTAGTTTACAAAAACTCATAAACCGTCAACGTAGACTGCAACCTCCTTTTGAAGTAATTAGTATGCTGCTGGAACCGAAACCTGAAACTTTACAATCTGAAGAGAGCAGCGAGGTCCATCATGTCGAGGATGATGTAGAGAGCGTCCTAGAAGATACATGCCTATTGACCAATTAGATTTATTAGAATTGGAAAACGATATATAATATACATTTTTTTTGTTACGTGTTAGGATGTGACTTGGTGTTAAATGATAGTTTATGAAGAGACATTAATGTGACATGATTGTGTTTCTCCTTACAGAGTTTTTCTCTTCCACTGACTACTGATCTGCATGCGAAACACCAAATACTACCTAAATGTGAAATTTCATGTTTCTATAATAATCACGGAGATACTCTGTTGTGACGGGGAGGCTTCATTTTCAGTTTTGAGTATGCAACTCTAAAAATAATAGTTGAAATCATTTTCGTGCAGATACCTATGCAAACTACCTTCTATGGAAAATCTTTTCCATCAACAAGTGTAATTGTAATTTTGACATAAAAATAAGGTATAAAAGTTTTAATATTATTTATGTTATTCTTGGGTGTCCATGCTCCAATATCATGGTACTGGATACCTTGTGCACCATTATAATCAAACTCTGAATTCATACATGATTTTACGAAATCTTTTTGCATTTAGTTTTATAATAAATATAAATCAAATTCAAAGAACTTCATCGATTAGTCGCCAACGCGCTCCTGTAATCTTCGAGTACGTTCAATTTTCATTAATATTTTAGGCTAAAGCTATATATAAAAAGAAACCGTTACATTTTATTTTTTCTGCTGTCGTTATATTCAGTTGTGAAGGGCTAGATTGTCATGTGTCGCACTAGATACGAAGTCATTTAAAATTGGCGTGGCCGAAGACGAGAGAAGCTCCCGTTCTCATAAATTGCGACGTTTGGATGTGTCACATATGTGGTACGTGGAGTTTTGCTCCTTGATATAATAATAACCAGTTCAATAATCACACCTTACCAGTCCTCGGCTAGCTTCCATCAATCTCAGTGTGAGTTCCCAGTACATACAGACGTACTGTTGCCTAACTAACTGTCTAGGTACCTAAGTGAACAATAGATTAATAAATTGTTAAATTAATTTACAGTACGAGAAAGAAAACCCAATGAGTGGAGCTTATAACAAATTTGTTTATTCATAAAACACTGCATATATACCAAGTCAATAATAAAAGAAAAATGCTTATCAAATTTATAAGTATCAATTAATTTTTTCTATTAGTTAGCAATATCAAAAGTGATGAGTGACAAATGATTTAATCTAATAAAATTTATTAACACGTGAAGTTCAATCAATAATAATACCAAATGCAATTGCACGCAGTTTACATACTTTTCAAACCAGTGGTTATGGATACAGAAAATTTAATATTATAGCAAGTAACAAATACCTAGATCTGGACTATATTCTTTCTAGATAGCCAGTTCTTGACTTTACTATAAACAAGGTAGGTATTTAAATCACATCAACTTATGAAATAATTACAATACATACACATATATATATACAAACAAAATTTATACAAGTTATGACTTACGGTTGAATTTTGAAATACCCCAAAAGAAAATGTGAGAACGCTGAACTTCTCCCAGGAGTGGAAAGGTATGAGCGTTGAACGGTCCTGTTGTATTCTAGGGTAATCGATTGACTCTGCAAAATTTCACCTCGAACTATAACCAGTTACAACCATCTCGAAGTCATGAAAAGAAATCAACAAAAGAAACCAAAACCATCCATCATCGGTATAAGCTCCAAAATTTTTCAACCAATTTTTCTCTATACTAAATACATCTAGTACTACTAACGCTTCTTAATAAAAACTAACGATAAAAAGCCTAAAAGTTTTAAAATCCAAATTAATATACTATTTACATTTTCACAAATTTAATGACTCACCCTTTTAGGGCTTAACAAAATGTCGACCATGTGCTCGACCTAACACGTGCTTTGTAGCTATATATCCAGCAATCCTGCTGATCAGATTTTTCACAAATCATTACTAATAATTGGTAAATACGGAAATCCCACTTAATACAAATATTCAACAATAACCAAAAATGTGGATAAAGATTACTCTCACCAAATTTACCAAGCTACGATGCAACGTCTATTCGCCTCAAAGGTCACGTCAAGAAGGAAGTATTAGAAAACCTCTAACCCCTTACAGGACAGGTGCCTAGCGCAGTCGTACTACGCCGACGAAACGACACAAAAAAGAATTGGATTTTCATGATACCATTCGACCTTGAATAGTAATCACAAAAATGATTTATTTTACACATAATATACAACACATCCGTAATTTGGATAGAATTCGAGAAGTTCTGTTACAGACGTCCCTTTCGATTAAGACAACCCCGACATAGATCAACCTGTTGATCGGAGATTTAATAAGAAGTGATATAATATTACGACAATTTAACTATAAAAATGATCTCGTTATTATTGTTAGAAATGAATATAATTGAAGAAATACTAACTTATTAAAGCAAAATATATTACGTTAAAACATTCATCGAGCTACTCCGAACAGTACTGTTCAGTGAGCGAGTATTCGGTTAAGACTGAATCGAACTCGGCCAGTAATCAGCTGATTACCGGTAGCTGTCAATTCCTATAACCTACTATGTTCGTTCTATTTATTATTATAAACAATTATTGAGGATGAAATTTAATAAGCAAATAACATAAAAGTACAGAAGGTAAGTGATACATTTGAACTAGTCGTTTCATAGACTGAACTACTTAAGTTATGGTTATGTTATAGGTTTGTTTATCGTTCCTATTTATTTCAGATACCACACTATGTATGAGAACTCTAGCAAATTACAAGGAATAATAATGTACCACACAACACTGTGATTGATGAAGGTAAAGTACTTATTTATATATTTTACTCGAAACATTCTAATTAAAATTTATGTTTATTTCTAGACACAAGTTAGCTGGACGACAGTCGATAAATATGACAATTTTATCAAGCAAATTTAAGAATCAAAAGGATTACTAAAGTATTGAAATAAGAATGAAAAAAATACTATTAATATATGAAATTATTAACACAAGACCTTTTACTTATTTATTTTATTCTAAATGATGATATCCTTTTAAACAATGAACTACCTAAAGTTAACGTATAGATTTAGTGATTGAATTTTCATAGTTAAACATCTAACAATGCTGTATTTACACATACACTCCTCTAGCCAAAATGACAAATTATGTTACAACGTCTACTTGACAAAAGCAACCGTAACAAAATATTGTTTCCCCTCCATTTCCAGTAAAAATGGGGCTTCGGAAACAATAGATAAATTACTTTTCGATACATTCGCATCACAAGTTTACAAAGTTTTCAAAATTTATCAAGATAATCTGGCTACCAAATGATATAACCGATATATAAATATACACCTTTTCATAACTAAGCATCTCCATGCAGTGAAAATAAAAAAGTTTTATTTTACATTGTCTCAATAGTTCGAGATTGTTTACAACCGGCTTGACGTAATTTCATCAATAAATGATCATGTCTTCTAAGTATTTGCAAAAAGCACAAAAAGCAGCGGCGATTGAGAGCTAAAATTAATTTTTCGAATTCCTACTTGTTTTATATTTGTGTTAACAGTGATGGTCTTAAGTCAAGAAAATGCAGATAGATGTGCCTTTATGTATGTACTCTTCAGACATAAATCAGGCAAAAAAATAGTTGCAAAAAATGGAAACGCGAGTAATAAGTTACAAATCGCGTAAAACGCGCCTATATCTGTTGCTCACCAAATTAACAGTGTCCATTTTCATTTATGAAACAGTGTGCCTTAGTTCATAATAACGAATGTATCTGCATATGCAGAAAATTATAGTAACACTCGCCAAGCAAATAACAACGTAACACTATTTTCCAGTATTCCAAGAATTTCTTTAATTTATAAAAAAAAAAACGACACACCCCTCCCCCCCCAAAAAAATTTTTTTTTCAAAATATCTCGCCTGAAGATACAATTTAGAAAGGCTGTAAAAAAGTCCTTAACTGATAAGCCTCATTGTAGTTTGCAGGAGTAATATAACGATACATTTTTTAACGCCTTATTTATATTAACATCGTGGCGGAGTTTATCTATAGCTGTACCACACACTCAATCAGAACAAGCACACAACAACCATTCCCTGCGACATTACCATCTGCCGCAGCTAAGACTCGAACTCACGAGAGATAGCAATGGCTAGCCGTGTTGTGCCCCTCAACCGCGGTTTAGCCCACTGTTACCGTCTCGGTAACACATTAAAAACTCCACCCCAGCCAGAATTGGAACCCAAAACTCCGTGGTCTCAAGCCTAACACGTAAGCTACTGAGTCGGTTTTTGTTAATGCGTTAATTTTGTTATTATCAAATACTGTTTCTTAAATATGCAAATAAGCATGTACTTTTGCCGTGTGTAATGTAAACTTCTGTATGTACTGTTTGCAAAATTAGCTAACACCATTGTTTTTATACGAGCAATACTACATTAACACTTTTTAACCCTCTTTAGAGGTAGAAATGTAAGTCTCTTTCGCTACAAGAAGTAAAATATATTTTTCTACAACTGGTTATTAACACCTTTTTGCTTGTCATTTTAATTTCACGCACTTTTGTTTAAAAATTACAGGTAGGTAAAGGGTAAAAATGTTATATGATAAATAAATGATGAATATGACAAATCTTAGTAAATCACACATGTCACAGATGTCAAAAATATATAGTTAAGATTTCCAACAACTTTCACACTAGAGTTGAAAGCGATTACATTACTCCCTAGGGAGTAAAACAGACTTTCTACCCTCTTTTGAGAGACGAAATAAAGTTTTACATATATATTGTGCAAAAATGACTCTCGTATTATATTAAACAAAGTTTGTCATTAAAATTCGGTTGAAATCGTAACTGTAATCGTAAAATCGCTGTTACTCCAGAGAGAGGAAAAGTGAAAATGATATTAAAATGGAATTTTACAGAAATCGACGTTTTAAATTGAAAAAAATTATCAAGAGAAAGTACGTTTCTCTAATTTCTATAGTGTTGCCCTCCCAGCCTCACTATTTTCTTTCATTCCTTGAAATTTTACAAAATAACCATTTGTTCTTCGAACATATCTCATACATAAACGAAAAGAAGATTGAAATATAGTCGAAACATAATCCAATTTTAATTACATGAACCTCTAATAACTTTTAAATAATACCTTTCCCGCCGTCCCTCATTCGGTATGGCATGGTTATAATGAATGACGCTTACCTGAAAATAAAAAAATATATATAATAAGCAATTAACACCAAAAATATGCGTCATTGTCAATTTAAAATGGAAAAAGGCACAAATATAAAATAGAAAGCAAAAAACTTAAATACTGATTATTACACAGTAAAAGTGTAAATATGTATGCCTATGTGAAGGCGGTAATATCGAAAACTACCCACAGATTTCCATGTGCATTTCACCATTCTAGAGCTCATTCTTTGAGGAGGTTTAGATGCATAAAAATTTACGCTGGATCTTTAGGGGACTGAATAGCAGATTCAAGCGTGCAGT
Organism: Stenurella melanura; assembly: GCA_963583905.1. Taxonomy (NCBI): domain Eukaryota; kingdom Metazoa; phylum Arthropoda; class Insecta; order Coleoptera; family Cerambycidae; genus Stenurella; species Stenurella melanura. Next base: position 63,440,651 of record OY757314.1, on the reverse strand, counting down.
AAGTGTAAAAGTTGCTTTTTTATAGACAAACATCAAATGTGGTCCAAAGAAGTCCTTTAGATGTCACAGAAAACATTTGAAACAATATTTTCGTAATGTTAAGAACGAACCATCTGTTTCATTTTTATATCCTGCAATATCTAAAAGACACCTTTAGCATCTATGACTAAACAAAGTTGTAATGTATAAGCAGTTCAGTTGAGGATTAGCAGTACCCTTAATAAGCTTAAAGAAAAAATAGACGTATGTATGTATAACAATATCGGAAAAATTATGAATTAAAAAGTGATAGGAAGGGTAAATTCACCATGATTGAACTTCATTAAATGGCATATACCAATCGTAGACGCTAGCACACAATGGTGCTACAGTATGTTTACAGTGGAAGAACTGTAGTGTGTCAAATATATTATAATATGCACATTTCTCAGATTCAAACATTTTAAGAAAATATTTAAATCGGCTTCTCGGATAATGATAATGAATCGAGGAAAAATATCAAGTAAAAGATAGGAAAAATTAATAAAAAATAAATATATCCAAAACTGACATAATTTCAATGATTTTTTAGTGATTGCTACTACGAAAACAGTAACACATTTTTCTTGATTTTTTCACTGATCGATAGTCGTTTTTCTCACTTTAAAAAATCCAATTGGTCGATTTTTTTGAAAATGTACGTTTTGATTTTTAAATAATCTGGAATAATCAATAACTCAATAAATAATGATTATGGATTAATACGCGTTTTCCCAGCTTTGCGCCGCACAAAAGTTATTCATCGATATATAACAGCGGTTTCACCCTTCAGAGCCTGTATCATTCATCGAGGGAGTCCATATTACTAAAGTGGGATGCATTGACCTATTTCTCAGAGGAAAGTGGCTTTAAATTTCCGAACTATGACCTCGACACATTGTATATATTAATTATCCATTTTCTTGCCGAAATAAGTGCAGAATTAATTTAGGCTACGTTACAGCAATTATGTGTATAAGGAACGATGAAAATGAGGCAGCGTATTACCATAAAGTAGGGTCCAACTTTTCAAGAGGTAGAATATATAATTAAAAAACTTAACAATCATAAGGCACCCAACGTGAATCGAATCACGACAAAGCTAGTAAGGAAGAGAGGACAAGAAATGCTGAGAAAAATCTATAACTTAAAACAATGCCACGAAAGCAAATGCCGGAAGAATGAATGAAATGTGGGAATAATACACCCTTATTATAGGACGAAAAAACGCAGTAGAAACTTATGCACCAATTACATTGCTAAATGTAAGACTCTATCTGATATTATCTACAGAATATTCCACAAGTGGACGATTAAACTAAGAGAGGTGATAGTGGAGGCCACTTTCAATCAAAATAATCATATATGTGGTAACCCAATTTTTGATGGTTTAAGAAATATTTCAATTTTTGAATTGTTCCCTGAAAACGAGTAGCAAGTCACTAAACAAATTATTTCAAAAAAACTATGTGTTGTTTGATTGTTTCTCTTTTTTAAGAGGGTATTAATAGAAGCACTTTTTACCTGAATAAACATTTTAAAAAAAATGAAGGTTCTCAATTCAACCCTATGTATGTTTTCTTCCTGTTAAGTTTAGCGATTTCTGTGGGAATCAATTTCTATGAAATCTTCTGCCAACTGTAGAGTATCACTCGGCTGTGGTCCCATATGTCATGTTAATTAAACGACGGTTCAGAATAGACTGTCTTTATTAGTTATAAAAAAGGATAAGTACAAAAAGTAAGAATATAAAAACATTTCCACACTAGTTTCATCCAATGAAAACGTATTATTCAAATTTCGTGTATGATATTCCATTTCAACTTATACATCGTTGCTATCCTTTTCTAGTACAATGGTTATAAAACGCCTGTTTCTTATTATAGAAGAACCACCATCACGTGTAATTTTATATGAGCGATCTTCACGTTTTTCAGATACTGTACCAAAAGACCACTTTGCAACTAATTTTTTCCGATAACGAACTTCTTGATTAATTTTTAAAGGTTTTAACGATTTACTGGACACATTATAATATAAATAATCTTTTTGTTCCTTACACTGTATATTTTTGTTATACTGCTCAAAATTAACTTAAGCCTATTAAATTGAATTACCGCAAAAATAAAAAATCTATGAAATTTTTCCAAAACCACATAGAAATTATACAACAAATCCTAGACAAGCACAGCATGAACATCTCTCAACATCTTCAGGTCAACGTCTTAATGGAAACAATGGAGTTTGTTATAGATGCGGTAATGTCCATGGAAGAAATCAGTGTCCTACGTTCGGGAAAAAGTGCAGTGTCTGTGGTTTATTACTTCACTTTGCAAAAGTGTATAGATCAAAACATGTTACGTTGATAAAAAATATTGATATAAAATATAAATAATTCTGAAAATGACTATTAGTCCAGTAATTTTACGGAAAAATGCAAAAACAATGCTACCCGGAAACAAAAAATAGGGTCGTGTAGAGAAAAAAATTCTAAGAAAATTTTGACCGACTATTAATGTAGTTCTTTTACCGTTGTGAGGATAATAAAAAATGAATTATTGTGGACCAAAATAGTCGTAGGTATTCTTCAATATGTTGTGGCTGGCTGTATGGCTAATGGCCTTGATGCAAAAAAAAAAAAAAGACCTACAACTTTCTTGTTTAACTTTTATTTGCAGGATGCTTCGTTTTTTCTTAAATTGTAATAAACCGTTTTTTCGACTTTGTCTAAATTTTAGGTTATGTTCTACATCAGCTAGAGCGATGCAAAAAACGCCACCTTTCTCAGAATTTTTTCCTCTACGCGACCCTATTTTTTGTTTCCGGGTAGCATCGATTTTGCATTTTTCCGTAGAATTACTAGACTATATGTGTTTGTGGGTTTTATAAATGATTTAAAAGAAAATCGAGAGCAGGGAAACAATGGCAGTTCTTGGTATGTAAATTTATTTTTAAATAATTGGATGTAAAATTTAAAATTGATATAGGGGCTATGATCCATTTATTATACAGAGATTAAAAAGTTTAACTAAAGGAGCAATTAGAATATTTTTAAGAAATCATTAAATTTCTTAAAAATATTCTAATTGCTCCTTTAGTTAAACTTTTTCATCACTGTATAATAAATAGAATATATCCCAGCTGCTTTAAAATTGTTAAATTTATACCAGTGCTTAAAAAAGGTTCAATCCAACACATTAACAATTACAGGCCAATCCCTTTAATACCTGTAGTATCTAAATATCTCGAATATTTAGTAAAAAACCAAATGACAGATCTTTTACTCAAGGTAATTTAATTAATCCTCATCAATTTGATTTTTAACAAGTCGACTACCTATGCTTTGAATGACTTGGTGGGCGCCATAGTAGAAGGCTTTGAATCGGGGGGATTTGTTGGAACAGCTTTTTGTGACTTGAGCAAGGCCTTTGACTGTGTCTCTCACAAGACGTTGATTGACAAGATGACATATTATGGTTTTCTACATGATAGTATCTGCCTAATAAATAGTTACCTCACTGACCGTTACAAAAAAACTATTTTAAAAACAAATATTCTAAACTTGATGATATTGACCATGGTGTACCTCAGGGTTCATTGCTCGGTCCAATAATTTATATCAATGATCTACCGACAGCTGGGCTGGGTAGTAACTTTGTGTTATTTGCCGATGACACAACTATAATTGATGCCAACAGAATTCTTGCACACAATATGGGAGTCTCTCAAAACCTAGCCTCTCAGTGGTTTATACCAAAGTCCTTAAAACCAAACGAAGACAAGACTGAAAAAATGGTATTTACGTTAAGGCAGCAAAAAACATATAAACCAAAGAAAGTAAAATTTCTAGGAATTAGGTTAGAACCAACTTTAAAATGGAATGAACATGTAGATTACAATTGTAGTAAATTAGCTACAAACCTTTTTCTTCTAAAAAATTTAACACAAACAACTTCAAAAGAAATAACTATAATGGCCTACCATACCCTCTTTAACTCTATAATTAGCGACGGAATACTCATATTGGGTCATTCCACTCACTGTGCAACATTTTTTAACATACAAAGAAAAGCCGTCAGAATCCTACTCAGTTTAAATTGCAGTGAAGAGGTAAAAAATCATTTTATTAGGCTTGGTTTTCTAACGGTTCCGAGTTTATTCATTTTTCATTGTTTGATTTATGTCAAAACAAATATGCACAAATATGTAAATATCTTTGATATCCATACCCACAATACACAAAATAAAAACAATATATTTACCTTAGACTAAAAAAATCAAGATATGCTACTGATTACTATGGGTCGCCTTTTTTCTATAGTAAATTACCTGATTATATCAATTTAAAATGAAGATAAAAAAATTTCTCATTTCTAAAGCATGCTACATCTTGGATGAGTTATGATCTGTAAATTTCTACTAATTTATGTACAATGTCTGTCTGCAATGATGTTTGTTCGCATATTACAGTAATTGTTTAATTTTATATTCTTCTAACATTGGAAATATTTATGTTCGTATATGGGGGTCGAGTTACCAGTTTTCGCTCAAGGTCAAAAGACAGCGGTGTCGCGGTCGAGTGAGACTGTCGTATATGCAACGGCTGATATATGCAAATGTAACATGGGTTACATTTATCACAGGGGATCAAGTTTTCATTTAAGGTCGAAATACAGCAGTGTCGCAATCGAGAGTGGATCGAAAAAGATTGTTTTATGTATGGTGTTATCATTTCCAATGTTCCGATAGCTGCAAGAATTGCGAAATCTGTGAATTTTTTTGACTTGTGAAATGATTTTATAATCAGTAACACCAATGAATTCTATTTCCATTTCTATTTCTATACACAGGTCAACATTTTATCTAGGCTTGTGCACGGGCATCGGAGATGGTATTCTAGGATTTTTGGGGTCGCTGATTACGATGAGCGGGTCGGCTAGGCTCCATCACGTCAAGTTCAAGGTCATTTGAAGGTCAAACGGTCAAAAAACCTTCCAAAAAATCTGAAAAAATTCATGAATATGTTTTGGTGGTCGCTGAATTCGAATCCGGTGTTTGTTTTTACTTTGCATGCATCCTCGAGGCCATTCAAGGTCATCTCAAGGCAGGTATTCTACTCCTGTGGCACAATTGTGCATTTCGCAGATTGAGATTGTTGCCATGTTATGCATTAAGGATATTTATTCTATAAATAAGATTCTTTGGAAAATAACTGCAGAATCCACGTAAATAAGTAGAATCCAGGCTGTCTATCGGACTATACGAATTGTCCAAAGAATTTTATGTGGCTCAAATTGTCGAATTGACCACGACTAACTAAAACTTGTGGTTGCACCCAGGGCACCTCCACGTGGTGACGGTGGGCAACGTAGCTGTACCACTATCAGTTTGACCTTCAAATGGCCTTGAAAATGACCATGAAATGATGTCGACTGACCTCAGATTCGGATTCAGGGTCCTCGAAAACGACCGTATGAATTTTTTTAAATTTTTCGGATGGTACTTAGCATTTTTGTCTCAAAACCCCCTCAAATGACCTTGAGATGACCTTAAATGACCTCGAGGATGAATGCAAAGTAAAAACAAACACCGGACTCGGATTCAGAGACCTCAAAAATATATCCATAACTGTTTTCATATTTTTGGTTTTTTGACCGTTTGACCTTCAAATGACCTTGAACTTGACGTGATGGAGCCTAACCGACCCGCTCATCGTAATCAGCGACCCCAAAAACCCTAGGATACCATCGCCGATGCCGGTGCACAAGCCTAGATAAAATGTTGACCTGTGTATAAACGTAAATGTTTTCTACGAATTGAATTTTGATTTTCGTAATTTACGAAAAACTACTGTTCAGTTGTTTTCTTATACAAATGATTTATTATCAGTGACTGGCACATGTTTTTTTAATTGTACATTTAAAAATAGTGCACTGAACTGAACTTGTGGTAGGTTCCTTGTGAAACATCTTGAAAATAATCGTTAATAAATTAAACACTGCTTTTAGATGAATCAATCAATATATTATAAATACTCTGCATATGTTTCGGCTTACTAGGCCTTTATCAAGAGTATTACATAGTGAATACTGAGTATTCACTATGTAATACTCTTGATAAAGGCCTAGTAAGCCGAAACATATGTAGAGTATTTATAATATATTGATTGATTCATCTAAAAGCAGTGTTTAATTTATTAACGATTATTATTAAAAATAGTGAATACAAGATTGAATTTTTTGTGGTTCCATCTAATTCACTCTTCATTTTAGGTTTAGAATCCAGTATTAAATTCAATTTAATTAAGTGAATCGATAGCTTGGAAAACACTTCAGTGTGTGAAATACAAAATTATTGTAGATTTATAGAACAATTTTCACAGTTATTTACAGGGTTAGGTTGCTTAAAGGAGAAATATCTCACTGAACTTATAAATAATGCACAACCAGTAGTTCACCCGCCACGAAAAATTCTCTTGCCTTTCTTAAAAGAATTTAAAAATGTTTTAAACGAGTTAGAAAATACCAACACTATAAAAAAGGTTGATGAACCTACAGTGGGTAAATCCTGTTTGCAGGGCCACGTCATGTTAATTAAACGACGGTTCAGAATAGACTGTCTTTGTTAGTTATAAAAAAGGATAAATACAAAAAGTAAGAATATAAATAATACCATTTTTATGGATACGTGACACCTTATTTCTTTCATCAAGTCTAGTATAAAGTGTAAAAAAATCGGAAAAAAGTATGACTAAGAAGCATTACAGAATATTCTAACTTATGGCGAAGGTGCAGGTCAAAATAGATACTTCTCATTAGAGAACAGCGGTTACCGGTACATAGTCAGGTATTTTCGGAGTTAAAGATTCAAAATGGCGAATTCCATATAGGACTTACAAAAATTGTGCAACTTCTGTAGATTTTAAACTAAACCTTATTTCTTAATACTAATTTGAGGTCGGTGTAAAAATGAACAAATAACAAAATCGAACGAATTCTTATGCGTCGATAAAATTTTATTTCATAATTTTTATTGACCGTGTTTTTAAGGGCGATTCAATTTTGAAAAACAAATAATTATAAATTAATTATCTTCTGGTAAATAAAAAACATGGTTTTGTCTGTATTCACTTTTTTGCTTAAAAAATTTTAGTTCATTTTCAAAAATGTGCTACCAACTATCACAAAAAATTTTCCATTCATTCTTGTGTTACTGAACTTGCAAATGCGGTCTGGTGAAACACAAGATATAACACTAGTAAAATTAATATTCTCACTGCACTTAATTGTATAATTATAATCGGAACATATATATTTAATTTTTTTAAATACACATTTTCCATAAACAATTTTAAATATAAAAACTACCGGTTTATATTTTCAAACTTGTGTCCTATATAAATAGAATGTATACAAATATGTGCTACTTGCCTAATGAAAATCAATATTCAACGCACTGGAAATGTCGGTGAAGGACATTATTATCTAACGAAGTATGTAAACAAACAAAACACGAAACGCCAGTTCTTGGAACCATTAAAACTGGAATAAATGTCCGCATGTCATAATAGAGCATTATTAAAGAATATGTTTCCCATTTCTCACTTCTGATATCTAAATCTGTTGTTACCCACTAACCGTCCTTGCTGCCCTCTCGGAGGATGTTGCTTTATTCAAAATTTATATTTAAAGGAACTGAGCATATCTATCCAATGAACCACGGGCAGAGTGAATAGGCAATGAAGGAAATAAATGATTAATGAACTGATTTAATAAAGAAACTGTCCAAAATGTATGTGTAAAAATAACCCTATTGATTAATTATTATTTCCATCGTTCAAATCGTAGGTGTACATTAAAAGGCGTAGGTAATAATAACGATACGAACTTTTCGCACGACCTATCGTAAACCGGTCGTACAAAAAGCATATGTTATTTTTTAATAATTAAGCAGTTTAAAGAACACAAAATTATTCTAGATGAATTTAAAACGAATGAGAAATACGTTCTCAGTAACCCAGAGGAAATAATTCTGTAAATTCATTTCATTTAAGGCGGCCATTCCCTAGAAAGAGACATCCGATAGGGAAATACTTACTATTTTTGGCTATAACTTATTTTCTTAGAATGTATATTTAAAAAAAACAATAAGACTCCCTAAATAGAACGTTAACAAGACGATTACTAGAAATTTTCAATCAATAATTTCAGTGATTTGCAAAACAGTTAGATTTAAATTTAAAAATAGCATAATTTCTTCCTATTTCGTAGTTTTAAATTAAACTATTTTGCAAACCACTGAAATTATTGAGTGAAAATTCATAGTAGTAGTCTTATAATGGTTCTACTTAGGTAGTCTTATAGGTTTTTTACTTCCCTCGCATACCGAAGGGAAGTATTGTATTCGAGAAAAAATCACCCTCCGAGATTTTTTCGGATTCGGACGTTTCAGAACACGTAGATTACGAAAATATAGGTTTTTCAATTCCGTCAGTCTCTCTGTCTGTCTGTTGGTGCATTTACTAAAAAACTACTTGACGGAGAGCAGTCAAATTTGGTAGGTAGTTGACGCTACTGTCAGCGAAGAAATGGTAGAAATTTCACTGGAAAATATACAGGGTGGACGGTCTAAACGGAATAAATAGTGAAAAAAATTTTTTTTTGCTCAAATTTAAAATTTCCACGTTTCATGACGCGCTAAACCTATTTCAGGAAAAAAAAAATTTTTTTCACCAATATTTTTGAAAAAAATTTTACTACTAAAATGAAATAATTTTTCTTCCTTTCTTCAAATTTAAAATTTCCACGTTTCATGGCATTCTAAGCCTGATTTAAAAAAAAAAATTGAAATTTTTTTTTGCTATTTTTGAAAATTTGTTTACCACTAAAATTGATGGATTTTTTTTTATTTCTTCAAATTTAAAATTTCCACGTTTCATAGCGTTCTAAATCTATTTAAAAGAAAAATTAGAAATTTTTCTTACTATTTTTAAAGAATTTTACCAAGATAGAATTTTTCTTTCTTTGTTCAGATTTTAACTATCCACGTTTCCATGACATTCTAAAATTATTCAAATAAATTTAAAAATGTTTTTGAAGAATTTTTTAAAAAATTTGAAAACATTTTTAATCCATTTATGTATCACTACTATAGAACAGACGAAAACATTTTTTTTGCTCTAATTTAAAATTTCCACGTTTCATGATATTTTTGAAAATTTTTTTCACCAACATTTTTCAAAAAGTTTTTACCACTAAAATAGATCGAATTTTTTTTATTTGCTCAAATTTAACATTTTCACGTTTCATAGCATTCTAAACGTATTTTAAAAAATATATAATTTTTAATTTTTAAACTTTTTTTAGCACTACTATAGAATAGAAGGAAACTTTCCTTTTTGCTCTAATTTAAAATTTCTACGTTTGACATTTTAAACCTATTTCAGAAGAAAAAATTTTGAAAATTATTTTACCATCTTTTGAAAAAATTTTTTAAAAATGAAATCTTTTGATCACCACTATACTTCCACTCCATTACGTGAATGTTGGATTGAAAATGTGACAGATGGCAATAATATCTGGCATATGCACCTATTATACTTTTATTGAAAAATGTACAGGGTGGTCATCCAAAGAAATAATTCAGTCATGGTGGACATTTGTAAAGGTATTTGCGAAAGCCTGCCATATGTGGCACCTGTTATTTAGTATTGAACGTTTGCTGTCGGATGAGCAATCTGTATATTTTTTTGACCAAAACTTATCAAGTTTTCTTTGTAATAATAGCAACAACTCTATTCCGATTGTTATTCTCAATGTCATTTCGTACCTAATTATTATTTTTTTAGAGTGACTGCCATGAACGAGGGAAGTTCTGTGTAAATACCTTTACCGATTTTTTCATATACGTACTAAGAAAAAAAAGTTATGGCCAAAAATAATAAATATTTCTCCATCGGTTGTCTCTTTCTAGGGAATGGCCACGTTAGCATTAAAATACAAAGTATCTTATTCTCAGCTTGAAGTTTCCTACTTGTCTTGATAATTAAATGAATTATTATAGATTTTGTTGGTGCGTTTTTAAGAAACCTATATATAAAACCGCCGCCTAAGGAATCACTACTTCCACATCCAGATTTTCCATCCAACTCTATTTAAAGGAAAACATCTTGACCATATTTGCACCCTACTATGTGGAAATAGTTTGTCACAGAATTTTATAATATTTGAGGCGGATGTCATACAGAAAATTGAGGAGTTGCTTTCTAGCATATACTTACTCCAAAAATGAAGTTTCTAGACTCTCATTTCAAGTTGCACTACTAATTTTCCCCAATTTATAACCCCCTACCCCTTCAACGGAATCATCTCAATCAGATGTCATTTACCTACCGGATTCCAGGGACAGCTTTTACATATATTATATATTTTAAACATGTACTGAAACTTTATTGAATTTTGCAAAGTTAACGCGTAACGTAATTTTATCGAGAAACGCTCTATATTAAATGAAAACGAAATACGTAATAGATTACTTTAAATTGCAGCAGGTATACGGTATAGTACTGGCTGTTTACCTGAAGCCCAATCCCAGCCGGGGAGGGGAGTAATTTAATAAGATTACTCACACTCAGTGTCTCGTACGGTAGATTTATTCGGACGTAAATACTAAAAACGTGAAAATGTCGCATCGTACTGAACCGACGCAAGCTACAGTAAATTTTCGGATTCGTGATATTGCCGATTTACATTTTGATGGTAGAGAACTGTATTGCACTAGATGTGACAAAGCAATTTCTTGGTCGTATAAAACAAATATTAATTCACATATCTCTACGGAAAACCATAAACTAGGTGGCTTTACTAACAGTGACACGCAATGTAATTTTAACTTAGAGTTAGTGGAATTTATAATAGAATGTAACATACCGTGGTCGAAACCAGACAATCCACTTTTCAGACAATTTTTGGAAAAATGTATTAGTGGCAAATATAAGTGCTTCGGAGTCTACACTAAAAAAAAATATTTATTTACGGAGTGCGAAAATATTAGACAGAAAATTTCTTCTGAGCTTGATGGGAAGTACATCTGGCTTAGCGTGGACGAAACAATCAATGCTTGCGGCTTCAAGCTAGCGAACGTTTTAGTAGGTGCATTGGACGAAAATTGCGCAATGAGCAGACACTTGATCGCCTCTAAAGTTTTAGAAGCTACAGATTCTCGCGCTATAGCGGATGCAGTAAATTCAAGTTTACAAGACTTTTGGGGTGACAAATATGTAGAAAATGAGGACAAGTTCTTATTTTTTCTTACCGATGGAGTGAATTATATGAAAGCTGCTGGAGAAATTTTGAAGGAAACATATCGAAATATACTGCATGTAGCATTCTTCGCACATGGGCATCATAGGATTGCTGAAACCTTTAGGAGGTGCTACTCTAATGTTGATAAATTAATAGCTAGTGCAACGAAAGTTTTTCTTAGAGCACCGAGTCGTATACGATTGTTTCACGAAATTCTACCAGTTGCTATTTTTCACACGCACAATAGGCATTTATGGATCCAACTGTTCAAGAAAATATGGAGACCAAACACGGATGCTTTTCAAGAATTCCACTAGCCATACGGGACATTCAATATCAGCGAACATCAGATCTTACTACACTGGATGCAATAAACGTTGTATTCGGTCTTCGTTAATATATTTGTCAATTATAGGGAGATATTGCTGCGGGGGTACAAAGACAATTTCAGACTGTTTTTTAAAAAATCCCGGATTTGTTACGATAGCAGGTGTAATAGACCTTTTAAACGGCAAAGAAATAAACTTTGCTACACCGGAAATGAGTGTGGTGACTGCGAAAATTTAGATATTTTAAGTATGCCCCAGTTACATCTGTCGACGTCGAGCGGTCCTTCTCGCAATATAAATGGATTTTCAACTCCAAAACATATAGAACAGATATCAGTAATATACTTTTATTCTTGTAATCGGCACTGAAAAATACTTGTGTATGTTAATTCAGTGTTAAGTACGTCCCCTTATATCTCCAGTTATCTTTGAGTAGGTGTTTATAATAAATTGACTTCATCATGTTTGGTTAATATGAAATTTGCGGAAAAAAAATTTGTTGCATACATGCATGCAAATCTTTATGTGCTGACACATAACCACCTAAGGCCAACCCTGGTTTTACCACATATCCGATAGGTAATTCCGGTCTCTAGTTATTACAGTACATATGTGTACCAATTTTCAAGTAAATATCTCAATTTTATTTTATCAATCCCTTTAATAATGGAGTGGAGGTGGGGGGATTAAAGAATATTATAAAGAAATCTGAGGCCTTGGTCTCTATTACATACACCAAATCTCAAGTTCCCGTACTCTTACCAGCTTGCTTTATCCACTTTCCCTTATTTACCTCTACTCCCCCCCCCTTCCCCTTCAACTAAATCATCCAAAAATATAATCTAGTTCCAGATATCGCTATAATACATACTTGTACCAAATTACAAGCGAATATCTCAACTTAATTTTATCAGCCCAAATAATAATGGCGGAAGGGTTGAAATATGTTATAAAAAAATCTGAGACTTTCGCCTCTGGTATATGCAACAAATCCAAAACTGTTCAAGTACCCCAAAACAAAGTACTTAAGTGTAAGTACAAGAACTTTAAAAAAAATGTACTTGACGGAAGTATAATTACTTAAGTACAAGTACAAATACATGTAGTTTAAAATGGACTTTCAATTACTTTTGAAAAGTACAAAGCAAAATAAAACAGCATGTATATACGTTAATAATTACCGTAATATTGAATAATGAAAAAACTTTTTAGAATAGTCAGAAACTAAATATTTATTCCTGTAATTTTAACGTAATATACGACCAACAAAATATATTAAATACTCTATAAATATTAGAAACTAATCATTTTTTCATATAGTTATAATGTAACATAAGAACATCAAAAATCTATTAAATAATCTATAAATATTAAATAAATCACATTTTAAAAGAAAAATTAAAAAATTTCACCCTCGGAATAGCCTACTCAAACGATACACAATTTGCTTCCATTGTTCAAGGGGGCTATCTGCAAGTGCATGCCTCTTCGACGCATTCACAATACTGGCAAATGAAAAAATTCTCTCCGCTGGTGCGGATGAAGGCAAAGGCGTATTATATTTAACAAATAACTGCTTCACCAATGGGTAATTATCACACATATTTAAGGTTTTTCTTTTATGGTCTAAGTACTGCAAAACCTCAATATTTGCTCGTTATGTTGTACTTTTACTTGCAGTTAATTGGTCAAAACTTTCATTAACATCGAAATATTCTAATGTGCCATCATCCGCATCCGCAAGCTCCTCATTTACTTCTGATTCTGAAATTACTTCACATTCTGAAATTATTTTTCTCTGAACACTGACGTCTCGCTTTCAGATAACAAGAGGCCCCAAATAACAACCTTTTGTAGGTTGGAGCTTGCAAATGTGAGTATTTGTACTTGTGCTACCAAGTACAATTTTTACTTGTATTTGCACAGCTGTAAACAAATCCCACGATTCTTTACTACTGCCAGCTTGCTTTATTTATGGTTCCCCTATTTACCCCTAATTAACCCCCAACCCTTCAACAGTTCCAGATGTATTTACCCCCCAACCCTTGACCCGATATGTTCAAAAGATCCAGTTCCAGATTTCGTTAAAATACATACGTGTACAAAATTTCAAGTCATTATTTTAAACCGTTCCAGAAAAAACGTGCGCACGATAAAGTTACAGATAGACCGACAGACAGATACAGAAATTTGTTGGCTCAAATTTAAAATCTTGACGTTTCATGACATTCTAAGCCTACTTCAACTAAAAAAAATTTGAATTTTTTTTACGATCACTATACTTCCACTCCACTACGTGGATGTGGAAGTAAAAATGAGAGAGAAGTGCTGAACGTGAAATATTGCATAGTTAGTTTTTGGTAGTGTAGCATTTGAAAAAGCTACATTAATAATTTCAGTTTGAATACAGTAGATTAACCCATTAGTTCATTTGTTTGATAGGCAACCACTCGTACTTCAAAGGGGTATAGCAGGTTGCATATCTGAAATTCTCAACAAGGAAAGAAAGCGTGTTTTCTTTTATGTATTATTTTTGAGTTGGAGGTGTTACTCACATATTCTTGTTGTTGGCATCTTACATAATTGTGTAATTTAGTCTTTTAAATGCAAAGCCCTTTGTTGGCGCATTTTTATTGGCTAGAGAAAGTGTTCTCTAGATGTTCAAGTTGGCAACGCGGAGAACTGTCAAGCAGATTTCCATCGAGGGGATTCATTTTTCGACAGCGACGAGAGAGCTGAAGGCGGCGGTCCCGGTTTTGTAGTGAAGAATTTGGGTTTTGCATCGCTGACACTGAAAAGGGATTTGATTTGATGTACCCAGTGTTTCTTTACCGTCCTGCCAGAAGCATTATGTAAGTTCCAGGAAGGAATTCTGTTGGTTGTCGTAATCCGATCGCCACGTGTCTAGTTAGGTTATGTAATACTCTCTATATGAGGTAAGCTTTTATTTTACTTAGTTTGGTGTTTTATTTAGTTCTTATTTATTGTAATTATTACAGAGTGTTTGGTATAAGCATATGTTTGGCATAAACATATATGTTTGGAGGGACTGGCCCTTTGAAAATAAGTTATGTTTGGAGAGATTTATGTTCAGAATGAATGGTGCTGCCATTTTGGTTATGTAAGGGGGCCCAGCATTTAGAGGAGTAATAGGAGGAAGTCTATTACTCTGATGTTTGGTTTATGTGGGTTCTGCTGACGTTTTGGGAAGTTTTGGTTGGAAAGTTGTCCGCAGCAGTCTCCAAGAGATTTTGGCAGAGTTTTGGGAGTGACACGGAGTCGTAGTCGTAAGCAACATCGAGAACATCTTAAGAAGTGGTGACAGGTCACGCTGCAGTTGTCAGAGAAAACGCCAAGGCTCTAACCAGGTTTTACTGTTACATTTTAGTTACATAATTTTAGAGAAATTTTTGTAGTTTCATTCAGTGATTTTTTGTCAAAATATTAAAGTAAATTACACAACGATTTTGCAACTACACACCTAGTATATGAAGTATCTTAAGATTTTTTACTGTAAGTAGCGCATGGTACCACGTGATACTAGTTTACTTTCTATTATGTCATATATGAAGTATTTTTAATAGAACATATTCTTTTAGATCAGTCTGTAACATTCTAGTGCACACAGCGAGCATTGCGAAAATTAGCTCACAGGATCTTGTTTGTTACGTAATATTTTATTGATGAGCTGTAATTTTAATCCATTGTGAATCTTTAACTCGCTGTTGTGAATCTAAAACTCATTGTTGGTATCTTAAGCGTAGTTGCATTTCTATAAAAAGAGGTCAAATCACTGAAATAACTTTAGAAGGGGTCATTACATATGTTGCATTTCTTTTGCACATGTAGATTAAGTTTAGGGAACAATTGGGGAACTATTTGTTTTTTTTTTGTGGTACATCTCATGTCTGTGTTTTAATAAATGTCTAATGTCTACACGTTCTTATTATTTGCACTGGTACTCCTGATATTTGTTTAAATTTTGAGATTTCATAGAGTAAAGTAAGAGTTTTGAGATCATAGAGATATTTTGAGAATTCCATCGCATGGCTGCTAGTAACTTAATTTTGTTCCGTGCTGGCAAAATTATTTAAGTCACATTACGTAACATACAGCCGGTGGCGCCCTTTTGAGTGTCCACACACAATCCTAACCCACGGCCTATGCTCTCCAACAAAAATCGGCTGCCGTCCGCACCGGAATAACATGTTTTAATATTTAGGTATCAAAATATGTTACAGTAGTTGTAAAAAAGTAGAAAAGAACAAGGAGGAAACCTGCTATTATTGTGGTGTAAATTATACACGGTGGTCACGTTTAAAAAATAATTAGAAAACGACGACGGAAGACAATATTTAAAACGTAGTTGTCATAATTGTCAAAGAGGAAATATGCTATACACATTCACTCTATTGCAAATTCCAGTTGAATGTGAATTATAATGAAAGATGGTCCTCGTTTATTAAAAGTAGATGGCCCTTGACTTTAATGTGTCAATGTTAATTTTCATCATTTTGCGTATTCAAGTCAACATTTTATGAATTACAGATTTCACGAAATTACAAAAATATAAAATCAACTCATTTTCTATCCAGAATGCTTGTACATTTCTATCGGCACATCGAAAAATGATGAACAAAGATCCCAAAACCAAATGGACTTTTTACATTAACGAGCATATTCCAAGATCAGATTTTTTTCTAGAGCGCAGTCCATAAGCTCAAAAAAAATCTGAACTTGTTTTCACTGTAAAAGGTAAATGTTACGGTTAACAATTTACATGATAATGAAAACAGCACTCTTCCCGTTTAAAATATTTTTTGTTCAAAAATTATTAAGTTCTTGTGACGAAATAAAAGCATGGAAAAGGCTTATTTTACCATTTGCGCGTTGGTTCTATAACATTGGTTCTTATATTTTACCCGAAAATAACTGCATTTACAAACTTTTTTGTAAGGGCACCTTTTGTGTAGATTTTTGTGCTCCTTAAATTTTACTTCTACATTTATTTTCCTAATATTGTGTTACTTCCAAAAAAATGTTTGGCAGTTTGACTAGATTTTGTGTTATGTTGCAATCGCGGCAGCCTTAATAACTTTAACTTTTATGCATTTGTTACAGTAGCAAAAACTTATTACTATGCAAAATTTCACATAAGGGTTATTTCATCCGAGCTCAAAACCCCCGGGGACTGAGCCAAGAACTTTATACACCTTGGCAACACACTTCGAATGTGACGAGAATATTTGTCAATTTCTTTAGAGAGTATTTTATTGAAATCAAACTGTACTAATCTTTTAAAGATCTGCGACCCTGTTTTCGATTTGGAATTAGCAATTCCACTCAACTAATGGACATGTGTATGAATACATATTCGTCCCTTCTGCTTTGAACTCCGATTTTAATTAGCAATATTAACGTTTCTTTTCAATACGTTTCGGTTCCAGCTCGACTTTTTATCGGGTGTATATGTTCATGGATGACTGAGATTTCGGTTCATAATAACGAAAAAGAGAAAGGTGCCTTGATGTAATCCTGCGAAATTAAATTTCGGGATTAAAATCATATTAAATGTATTTCTGTACCAATAAACAAATTACTTTCATTTTCATTTACAACTGTCAAGTCTTTACGCGTGGAAAAGTTTAATAATTAAATATCTGTGCATTTACAAGGTACTTACTATATTTTAATGAAACTTTAAGGTTCACACGTACAAAAAACAGCTGCCTAAGGAATCACTACTTCCACATCCAGATTTTCCATCCAAATCTCTTTAAAGGAAAACATCTTGACTATAATTGCACTCTAGTATGTAGAAATAATTGGTCATAAAATTTCAATAATATTTGAGGCAGATGTCATAAAAAAATGAGGCATTGGTTCTTAGCATATACGCCAAAAATGAAGTTTCTGCAATCTTATTAGCTTGTCTACTCATTTCCCCCGTTTATATAATTTTATCAGCGCCTTTAATAATAGAGTGGGGGGTGGCGATGAGGTTGAAAAATGTTATAAAAAAAAATGAGGCTTTGGCTTCTAGTATTTACACCAAATCCAAGTTTCTGTACTTTTACCAGCTTGGTTTACTTATTTTCCCCTATTTACGCCTACCTATCCCCGAACTCTTCACCGAAATCATTATAAAATATAATCTAATTACAGATGTAGTTAAAATACATACATGTACCAAATTTCAAGTGAATATCTCAATGTTCCTTTATCAACCCCTATAATATCGCAGTGGGATGGAAAATATTATAAAAAAATCTGAGGCCTTCACTTTTAGTATATACTCCAAATCCTAAATTTTTGTACTCTTGCCAGCTTGTTATACTTATTTGCCCTTCTTTACCTCTATTCAACCCCCAACCCTTCAACGGAATCCTATCAAAATATAATCCAGTTTCAGATGTCTCTGACGCTAAAATAAGCGTCTTTGGCCGAACACAATTCTTGAGCTACACAGTTCACACTTCCTTCCGACGAAATTGGAGCACATGATGCCAATTGGCACCATGGGCTTCCGACTAGTCAACACCCCCCAAACTCCTCCAAACTCCGAGAGAGCTCAACAACTGCCATTCTTTCTCACGATAGACTAAAGACGCTCCCGGTAGCCGACATGCCAGCTAAGAAAGAAGACCAAGACAGAAGAGCGCCAAAAGAAACGACCCAGCTGACAGGGTTCAACAGCCAGGACCAGGGGAGGTCTGCTAACAACGCCTACATCGTCCGTATTTGTGGGGGGGGTGGGCGAAAAAGCAGGCCCATCCCTTACGAGGCCGGTTCAGGTCTACAGCGATGATTGGGGCAAAGAGCTCAAGCTCGACCCCTAATCATCCGAAACCGTCATCTATAGTCAAAAATATTAGCGCGATGCATCGAAATTATAGAAAAAATATTGGATCGATATTAACAAATATTGACTTTAAAACACAGGTATGCCCAATGTTTCTGGTTTTCTCTTTATAGTTCAATAATTATAAAGATTTCCATAACAAAAAATGTTTGAGATTTTCCTTCAGTAACTGTTAGTGGCGAGATTATACATCACAAAACCACAAAAATCAGTTCTAGGGGTACCGCGGAAACCCCCCAAAAAAACCACCCCTTCGGTGAAAAAAGCCTTATTTTACTGATAACTCGTTAACCATTGAAGATATAAAAAAATTGTTCATCATAAAAAAGAGAGCTTAACTAATTGCCTAAAGAAAAGTATTCTTGTAATTTTCTTGTATATGCCATGGTTTTCGAGATAATCAATATTGAAAAAAATTGCAAACTTTGTATTTCTAGTGCGCACGTTTTCGTTTATTTGAAATTTTTTGCGCGCGCCTATAGAAAAAATTGAATTGCTCGAAAACCAAACATGCTAGCAAGGAAAATCAAAATAGGTTTTAAAGGGGATATAAAATATTCTTTTGTGTTTCCATTTTTGATGGCTATTGATATCTATTAGTATACAGAAATAACAATGTAATATAAATTACCTCTTGATTTTTTGCACTTTTAACTATTCACAGGCCAATTAAAAAATAACTCACTTTAATATAAGTTATAAATGCATTATCTTTTAGTTCAAAGTAGTACTTCAATGCAGAAAAAGTTAGGAATAAAAATATTCACATTTAGAAATTTACGAGCATGTTGAAGTTAGCCAAATTTTGGCCAATTTTTCCAAGTTTCCTAAAAATTTAAAAAATACCCAAACATCTTGAAAATTTAGCTCAATTTTTTTTTTTGGGTTTTATATCATATTATTATTATTATATATCATTGTTTCTAATCATTTAATAGTTAAAAAATTGTATTAAAAAAATATCATCAAAAATTGCATATGCAGCTTTTTGGATTTTTTTTTTTTTTAGCTAACTTTAACATGCTGCTAAATTTGTAAATGTGAATATTTTTATTCCTAACTTTTTCTGCATTGAAATACTACCTTGCATTAAAAGATAATGCATTTATAACTTATATTATAGTCAGTTATTTGTTATGTGCCTGTGAATAGTTAGATGCACAAAAAATCAAGAGATAACTGTATTATATTTTTATTTTTATATACTAATAAATATCAATAGCCCTCAAAAATGGCAACATAAGAGAGTATTTTATATCCCCTTTGGCATATACAAGAAAATTACAAGCGGACTTTTCTTTAGGCAATTAGTCAAGCTTTCTTTTTTACGATGAGCAATTTTTTTATATCTTCAACGGTTGACGAGTTATCAGTAAAATAAGGCTTTTTTCACCTAAGGAGTGGATTTTTTGGGGGGTTGTGCGGCACCCCCAAATCAGAAAATCTGAGAACATTTTTTGCGAGCTTCTAGTGTATTTTTTACTTTACCGACTGGACTGTTACTGCCTTCCACATTTTACCTTCACTTCTAAAAATGTCAGCTAAATCTATAAAATTATACAATTAATTATTCATAACATTACAGAAAAATAACCTCTACGCCTGTGACGTCTGTCAAAATAACGGTTAGGCGGCATTTTTTGACAAATGATATAAATAAGAATGCATTTATGGCACAATTCGACACGCACTCATCCTCATTCGACAAAATGACTGTTCATTCTTTAATCTATCTTTTTTGCTATCCATCTCTTTCGCTAAAATTTCCCCGTTTATTCTATATCCGTTCGCCCAAACATGTTCGCAAACCTTCGATCTCTAAAATTTTTTAATATTTCAAACTTAACAACACCTTCAAATATATTTTTAAACATAAAACTTGAAAAGTGTAAATAAAAACGATCCTTAAAAATTATTTATAAAAAATTAATTTTAGAACTATAATTAAAAAATAACTGAAAATTTTCTAAACTGTAACGAAAAAATGACAGTCGCAATGTACCGTCGAACACGTTTTTTTTTAAACCAAAATCGAAGAAAATGCAGACAGCTTTGATTCAGAAACGGATCCTCCGCAGCACACCCCTTTGAGAAGCAGAGGAATCCAAAACCAACAATGTTCAGTTTTCCTCATATTGAATTGTCGAATTTCAATACATTTTCATTCATGCGAAAAATGCTTTGCGGACGTCTACATGAGAATGTGAAATTAAGGTTTTTCCCTATAGTTATATAGTTTCCCCTAGTGTTATATGTTGACAGTGCGTTGACAACAGCTGGAACGCCCCACATAACTTATATACGTTAAGAACCATCTAAGGTGACCCTGATGAGTTGAAAATTCGTCGATTAGGACGTTTTAAGATAATCACAAGCATACTAAAATTTTCTTTGTCGTGTACTACTGCCATTTCAAACAAACATTCTTTACCAAGTCTAAAATTTACTAACATATATATTCGGGGATTCCGAATTCTTCTGGGTAGTCGATTGTCATAATCTCGCCATTCTATGGAGTTGGAAACGCACGACCTCGAGGCGTGTTCCTCTAGCCATGTGTGGTTAGGCGAATCTAACTCATTTCATATACATCATTAGCTAGATTTGAATATTTATTGTACCATAACTATTGTATTTGAAAGAAACAATATAAATACAAAATATTACTGAATTCAAGTCTCTCATAACTACTTACTTTAAGTTCTACGACCTTCATTCAATTATACGACGCAAGCGGCGATCGAATTTAAAAAGAATCTCATACGGTTCCTTAACGCCTGAAAGCTCAGAAAGCCGATTCTTCAAAGAGTTCAACGAGGTGACAATTTCTTTCAGTGTCAAAACAGTGTTAAATCAACGACAAAGTCAATAAGTCAAAGTGCATCCTGGTACTCCGAAAGACGACACAAAGCAGTTAGTAGCAATATACGGTAAGTACATATTTTCCTTTTCTCGTCTATAACTTTTCTACAAGTTGCAGTGAATCCCACTGAGAGTGGACAGATTCGCTCACTGATGCAAGAGGGCATATCTGGCGCCCTTTGATATAAAACATATTTACATGTCCTTTAGACGCGTAGCGAAGATCATCCACAGTATCACCGAGGGATTATTAAAGCTGTTTTATTATCATTCATCAGTATCATTAAAATTATTTTCATCGCATTCTGATAATGCCAACGAGGTTAACAAATCGCGCGTCGGGTGTCAGTATTCAAATGTTTTGTTATTGTAATTTCTTACTCATGTTTCCTTTAAGTATGTTCTGAAACCTTATTTCCTCAAAATAAAATTCAATATAACCCTAATGCATTAAACATTTTCATGGTGAATTCATATTCATATTATACAGGGTGTCCGGAAAGTAAAGGGACCCAGCTTAACTGTAGCTTTCTGAGATCAAATGATGACGATTAAACTAAACATACCTTAGTCCAAAAATGCTTCCTTAAGGAGTTATAGGGCCTAAAAACAATTTTTTAGGATTTTATAATGGGTATGCTTCGGAAAACAATTGACTAATCAAGCTGAAAATCGGTACACATATAATTTAGGGGAGTCAGAATATTGTGAGGGTATAAGTACATCTGCATATAATAGATGGCGCTGTCGGCATATTTTTTTGACACGTTTTTTATCATAACTTTTTATTATTATTATTTTGGGTTCGTATGATTTAATATTATGATATAACAACTCATTTTACAAAAATAAGGTCTACTTGTTTCATGTCGATAAAATGCACCGTTTTGAGTACAATCCCCTTACGTATTTCAGCACATTCCAAGCGCTACCATGTAACATGACATTCGATCAAGTTAGCCTTTGTCAAATTGATATTATTCAACCAGTTTAGTGATAATTGTTGTTCTACTAAGACATTTGCGATTGTGTTCTTCTACTGTGTAATTTTTTCTTTCGTATTTTACCATATTTTGAGAAGATGCCACGTCACAATTTATTTTCCAACTCGGAAATGACGGATATGATTGCTGTTTATTGTCAAATGTAATTTAATGGAGGAGCTGCAGCGAGAAGGTACAGAGAACTGTACCAAAATCGTCGCCAACCCAACAGAAAACTGTTTCAAATTTTGTTTCAACGGCAAAGAGAATATGGGACTGTACGAGTGAAGCACCATGCAGGAAGACCAACTGCTCGAACTGTTGAAGAAGAGGAGGATATTTTAGAGCGAGTAGCAGAAAATCCTAATATTAGTGTACGACGTTTATCTACAGTTGCTGGTGTATGCCGGACAAGCGTTCATAACATTCTTCAGACCCAGTTACTCTATCCATATCACCATACAAAAGTACAGGAGTTGCTACCAAATGATTTACCACTTAGATTTAATCTTTGCAGATGGTTACGTAACAAACAAAACAATGACCCAACATTTTTTGGCCGTGTGCTCTTCACTGATGAGGCAACTTTTACTCGCCGTGGTATCTTTAATACACGGAATTCCCACACATGGAGTGAAGAAAATCCCCATATAACAAGAGCCAAACATTTTCAACATGAATTTTCTATTAATATATGGTGTGGTATTGTTGGTGACTGCTTATTAGGGCCTTACGAAATTCCTTCTCGTTTAAATGGCGAGTCATATTTAAATTTTTTGGAAAACATTTTGCCGACTTTGCCAGAAGATGTCCCTTTAAATCTGCAGCCAAATCTATGGTTTATGCACGATGGCTCCCCTGTACATTTCGAACGAAATGTCCGAAATTATTTAGATAACCTATTTCCGCAACGGAGGATTGGACGTGGATCTGATCATATATGGCCACCACGAAGTCCGGACCTTAATCCACTAATTTTTTTCATCTGGGGCCATATGAAGTGCAATGTGTACCAACACACAAGTCACACTAGAGACGAATTATCAGGAAGAATTAGAGAGGCGGGAAATAAAATTAGAAATAATAATATATCATTTTTTCGAGTTAGACAAAATCTTGCAAAACGGTGTCAAAAATGTATTGAACAAAATGGTGGACATTTTGAGAACCTTCTTTAAATTGCAATAAGAGTAATTAAAAATTCATCTTTGATTTAAATAGTTATGAGAATATGTTCCTGAAATATACCTAAGAACAAGATATTTGTTTTATTTAAAAACGCATAATTTCATAAGGAAACACGTTAAGATTAAGGTACTTTTGGTTTAGTCACTAGAATGGTTCAATAATATCAATTTGACAAAGGCTAACTTGATCGAATCTCATGTTATATGGTAGCTCTTGGAATGTGCTGAAATACGTAAGGGCGATTGTACTCAAAACGGTGCATTTTATTGACATGAAACAAGTAGACCTTATTTTTGTAAAATGAGTTGTTATATCATAATATTAAATCATATGAACCCAAAATAATAATAATAAAAAGTTATGATAAAAAACGTGTCAAAAAAATATGCCGACAGCGCCATCTATTATATGCAGATGTACTTATACCCTCACAATATTCTGACTCCCCTAAATTATATGTGTACCGATTTTCAGCTTGATTAGTCAATTGTTTTCCGAAGCATACCCATGATAAAATCAAAAAAAAATTGTTTTTAGGCCCTATAACTCCTTAAGGAAGCATTTTTGGACTAAGGTATGTTTAGTTTAATCGTCATCATTTGACCTCAGAAAGCTACAGTTAAGCTGGGTACCTTTACTTTCCGGACACCCTGTATGTGATAATACAGGGAATAGAATACATTGCAGAGTAGAAAAAAATAGGGGAAAGATGGATTTTTGCATGAACCTTACCAGGCCTGACGAGAGGGGGGTATCCCCCCCTCCCCCAGCCCGGAGGTTTCGAGGAGGCCCGGGTTTCACTCGAAGTTAGAGAAGCATTTGCATTGGGCGCAATGAGAGAGGCATAGAAGTGATTAGGGTGATGTAAATAATAGCCAGTTTCGAATGACTTGTATTGTTTATTTATAATGAGGTTAATGAGGTAAATATGAGATTGAGAATTTCGACCGAGGAAATAATTAATGTGAAGGAATGTATGTCACCCCGCTCTTCAAAGTTTCCATCAAGTTAAATATTTAATTTTAATAGGTAGAGAACCGGCTATATAGATTTCCTATGAATAAGATACATGAAAAACTTAATATGAGTGAGTAAGTACTACCACAGACCTGTAGGGAGCCACTTTTCATATAAGGAAATTTTGCCCGCGTCATGGAATTTTACCGGAACTGACGTCAAAATGGTCAAAAGGATGCGGGCATATAAGAAGGGCCAGCCTATTTTTTTTTATTAACTAGAAAGCTTGTACTTTAACTTAAAAATTAATAATTCATGTATTCGATGACATAAGAAAACAGAAAAAAAAACTTTAATCAAGGGTGTCTCAGGGTTGCGGGCAAATTAAGCCTGGCAGCCTACTACAATCTCATTGTATACCTCAAAACCTACATTTTGACGTAAGTTTTATAAAATTTGCAAAAATTAAAAGTTGCTCCCTGTATGTCTGTGGTAGTACTTACTAACTCACATAAAGATTTGCATGTATCTTATTCATAGGAAATCTATACAGCCGGCTCTCCACCTATAAGGAATATCACCCCCGCAACTCAGAATTTAGACCGTGCCAAATATTCAATTCTAGGGAATGTCCCCCCCCCCGCCGCTCTTTAAAAGGAAAATGACCTCTCGCCCTTTCGAAATTTTTATTGAGACAAATAGCTATTAGGAATGCCACCCCCGCTCTTTGAAATTTTATATCGAAAATTGGTGGGAGTTGTATGTTACTAGCCTCTGGGCCCCGATTTTCTCTCGTCGGCCTGAACCGTCCTTTTGTGGTTCTAAACAACATCCCAAAAGTCTCCATCGATATGTGTGCCGCTAAAAGTGTTACTCGGGATCAAAGGTCACAAAAAACGGTTTATCGCGAAAATCTCGTTAACGGTCACTTTTATTGAAAAAATAGTGGTTACCAAATTTGTAGCTTAGAGAATTCTCTACAAAAAACATAATATTTACTATTTTTCGTAGGACTAACTGTTTTCGAGAAAATTCGGTTCAAAACGTTTGAGTGTTTCTCATGATACGTGCACACCCTCCCACACCACCTTTGATATAGAGTACAAGATACGTCTTTTTTAAAGTGGTGTTCCCAACAGGCATAATCCACGTCTATTTGTGATTGAAAAATGTTTAAGTATTAAAAAAAATATAGGTACATCATTTTTTTTTATTGAAAAATTATTATTTATAAAAAAATTATAAAAACAATTATAATATAATAAAAACAAAATTATTTATTTATTTTTGCTTTTATTTAAAAAAAGGTTATTTTATTATTATTATTATTGCCAATTTTTTGTTGTTTAAAAAATGTTTGTTTTAATAACAACAATTATTATAAAATGGTTATATAATTAATTTTTCATTCATCAGAGCAATATGGTTCTTCAGATTCCATTTCAATTTCCATCTCTTCATTATTTTCTTCTTCCGTTTCCAGTATTTCCATAGTTTTAGTCAAGAAACACGATGGATCTACATCTTCGGTAGGTTCTTGCAATTACATTTCAACGTACATCCCTTGGTGCAATAACAAAGAATAGAGTTTAGTAGACTATCAGGAGCCGGTGGAAGAAGAATTTTACCTGGCTTCAAAATTTGATCCTGCAATGTCCATCCCCAGTCTTGAGGGTTAAGCTCGTTATTACACCATGCTTGCACTTGGTAGTAGACGCGATATAAATGTTGCCTAGCAGCACTAGATGCTGACGGAAGAGAAGATAATTCTATAGGTTTTTTATGCTGTTAATTTCGCAAACATTAAATATCTGTGATGATCAATTATCATTTCTTTTAATGGTGCTTAATATATAGCCCACAAAAAACGGATACCATTATTTAACATAACATCGGGAGAGTATTCTTTAGTACAAATATTAGCGTAATTAATTAATTCCTTACTCTTTTCAAATAATTTACTAGGCACTAATTTTACCTCTGTGAAAGGTAGCTGATTTATTGAAACATATTCTTTATAGGATTTTGTAAACATCAGAAAAAATAACTGATGTACTATCGTAACCCATCATTGCATGTGAAAAAAAATATGATTTTTACACATAGGATACAAGCTTAATCTTCTCCGTCTAGTCCATTATGGAGTAAGGTCGACACTATTGTGTAGTATATATTATTATGTGTTATATTTGTATTGTTATGGACTTTGAAACTTTCACGTATATAAATTTTCCAATATTTTAAGCCGCGGTTTTCCAGAAAATTCGATGAAAAAAATTGTAATTTACAGTATTGCACTGCTTAATGATATCTATGTGCGGAATATTTGCAATAAAACATTGATTATTGCAAATATTCCACACATAGATATCATTAAGGAGTGCAATACTGTAAATTACAATTTTTTTCATCGAATTTTCTGGAAAACCGTTAGTTTTACGAAAAAAGTAATACTGTTTTTGTAGGCAATTTCCTAAGCTACAAATTTAATAACCACTATTTTTTCGATAAAAGTCAACGAGATTTTTTCGAAAAACCGATTCTTGTAACCTTTGACCTCGAGTAACATTTTCGGTGACACACATATAGATGGGGATTTTTGGGATATTGTTCAGAACCACAAAAGAAAGGTTCATACGAAAATTTAGCTTTTCCGGAATTTTTCCGAAACTTGACCTTTTTTTGCCTTTATTCCCCGAATTATGTAGATACTGTCATTCTTAGAATGTTTAATCTCTAAAATGTGTAAATGTCGATATGTTTGTAACTCTGACTTTTCTGATAAATGTTTATATTTTCTGAATTCTTTAATAACACTAGATTCAGAAAATATTTTTTCAGAAGTGTTATCTATTCGTTTGTTCTGTGAACTCGAAAACGACTCAACACATTTTGATCAAATTTTGTACACAGCTCTCCATGCATACTGATACTTTTTAAGCGAAACACTTGTCGAGAAATTCTGTACTGGAGCACATGCGGTAAATGTAAATATCTGGGCCACGTACGCTTCGAAAAGTCCGTTCTGTTTATTTCGCGTTAACATTTTGATCCTTATTCCATGATACCCGCAAATTAGGCCCTCACGTACAATAAAATTCGTAAAATTCTATACAATTACATCCCTAAAAAAATTATAATGCGTACCGAGCCCCGCTCTCACAAAATACAGGTTTTTATACAACAACACATACACTTCCTGCATCCGCGACATTATCCCATTGTTAATAACTTCGTGCAACGGTATGTGACATATGTCCCAAATTGCCCGAAACAGCCAATAAATAAAGACATAAGGGAGCTAGAGAGCACTGCTCCGCACCCCGAGGTGTGGCCCTCAAACAATCGATTGCCATAGTAAACATTTCTGGGCGCTCCGAGAAAACAAAGCTCGGCTGATCTACTGTTAGTAAGTGTACCACCATATATTGATAAGCTGATACTGCACCGAGGGAAACTCGCAACGGGACATCGAAGGGGAATGAATGCGCATATAAACAGAACATTATCGATGCATAATCTGATAACAAAATCGGCTATAATTTATTTTTTAGTAGTATATTTAAACAAACCATTATACTCTTCGCCGGTTTACTACACTTTTTATAAAATTGTAGCACATTCTATAAGACACTCTTCGCAGTTTTTTTTGTAAATAATATTGGTTTTAGGCATTTCTTGTTTAATCACAAGACAAAAAATGTTTTTTAAATTCAGATAATTAATAACTTTTTTATCTATTGATCAATTTTGTTCAAAAACAATAGGGTTCTTCCTCTAGCTAACTAACTTATTGTCCTAATTTCAATACAATAGGACTTCTCATTCTTAAGTTATCGGGCTTGCATTTTTTATCTCTACGAGCGATATTACCAGTTTCAGAAACGTGCCGATTAAATGCAATCTACTCTTCGTTTTGTATTTGCGAAAAGTATAATAAGGTTTCTCGTTATCAATAATATCAACGAGCATATAATGATGGCTATTATTCATGAGGGTGAATCACCAAAGTGAATAATAGCCATTATATGCGAATAGAATACTATACTTTGTCCACGACTATTAAACATTTAATATTTATTTAATTCATTTTCATTTCATTTCTCCTATTTAAGAAAGATTCATATGTCATCATATATAATTTCTTCGATTATTCAGACAACAAGTTTAATGAGGCGATTTCTGAGCTTCCTCCATCTCTGGCTGTGTCAACGAAATCTCGTTTTCACTGTCAGTATCCATTTATTTAATTATATTACTCTTTTTGAGTAGGTACCTAATATGTAAAATTATTGTAAATAACGTTGGCGTTGAAATCGCACAAATTTTGACGTTTCAAACCCATTACAGAATTACGTTTTGATACATTGTTATGGCTTACTAATAAAATAATAGTTTGCAGACATGTTAGTAAATGATTTCAAAAACAATGTTCAGGATTGCCGCGTGTTGCTAATAGATGATGCTTAAAAAAAAACTTGCTAATGTAGTTTTTGAGTGTTCATTAAAGTACCTCTTCGGCATGTACCATTTGAGTGCTTCCTAGAAAACTTAGAGAGACAACACTTGTCTTTTGGTTGCTGCAATTTTGACATTTTAAATTTTTAGTAAAAAGTGACTAATGTTTCCTATAAACAACTGACTGTGCTCATTATTCACTGCAATCAGTGAATAATGAAATCATTATTCACTACAGGAAATAATGGTTAGCATTATCCGAGGGGTCAACCACTGTGTACAATACTTGGGTGTTTTTGTGTACAGTATCTAAACAGTATTCGCGCAGTACTAGACAGTACCTGTACATTACCACAGACCGTGTACAATACCTAAACAGTACTCGTACAGTACCAGACAGTACCTGTACATTACCACATTTCGTGTACAGTATTAAACAGTTTGTGTACAATGAGCTAAACAGTACCAGTCAGGTTTGTAGAATCTTGTTCCAATAGCCAGTTCGACAGAAATCCAGTGAGTGACGCATTGAAGTGAAACGAGTGTGAGTTTTATTTTGGTATGTATTCATTTGTATACAGTTTTCAAAAGCATATCTCCAAGATACCAACCTAGGGTCGTCGTAGTTACTGACTTTTCATTTTTTGATTAGCGATTAGCGATGATTAGGTAAGTATATAATTTTTCTAAAGTGCACTTTTAGGTTTGATCGGTACTTTTCTTTATTTCTGCATTATTCTCACATTTTATATTTAATTTTCTCTTGTGTCATCTTCTCTTCAAGTTCTTTGATTTTAATTCCTAATATTAAAAAAATTTAAAAAACCATTTATATAACTGTTAGTCATGGAATTATAAACAAGTTCAACATGTCTGTCCTTTAGTTTGTGACATTTTCTTTTAAGCACAACAACTTAAGAACTGGAAGATCAATAGTATTGAAATTTGGATAATAAATTAGTTGGTAGCTAAATGGAGAAGCTTACTATTTGAAGAAAAAATAGATGAGTAATTATCACGGTAATTATAAAAGTTACTTATTAAATATAAAAAAATATATCTGATGAGGGTTTTGCAGCCTTAGATTCTACAAAAACAAAAATAATTCATAGTATACTGACGAGCATTTCACCAATCAAGTTGCCATAATTCGGAGATAACTAATAGTGAAATTTTAAAAAATACTAAAAGTATAAAATAGAATGCTGACAATATTTAGGACAATATCTCGGACAATATATAAAACCTTCAATAAACGAACAAAGTCTCGGACAAAGAGTATACTGTTTACATTTAATTATTTAACTTTTCACTAAAGCTGTGTAACCGACATTTGTGATTGGTGACTGACGAGATGATTGGTGAATAAAAAACACTCAATAACACGAAACATTTGCCAATAGATATCAGTATGAAATAAATGCTAAAAATAATTTTGGTCTTGTAATTTCATAACTAAGGTAGTAGCACCAGTAGCTGACAGTGCTCCTAAAGCTTCATCTCTTTAGTTAGCAATCTGATATTATAATTTTCAAGAACAAAATGGCGCCTTCAATATGGTAGACTGAAGTTTGTTTTTTAAATTGCTATCTCGATTGTTATACAGTCCGTCATATTGAAGCCGCCATTTCGTTTCTGAAAATTATAATATCAGATTCTTAACTAAAGAGATGAAGTGCAATGAACTTTTTTTTTTCAACTATTTTAGATAATATTTTAAGGTTTTAGTCCGCCATATTGAATCCGCCATTTTGTTTTTGAAAATTCCAAACGGATTCGTAATCAGCGAGTCCAAAAACATAAGGGTATTAATTTTAGCGTATGTACCGAATATTCTGAATTTTGTTCAGCTTTTCGGGAAAAATGCTCCACTGTGCGACGCCGGCGGAGAGGTTCTGCCAAGGATTAAAGTATTATTATTATAATCAATCACTTATTTACTTATTACTGAACATATTACATATGTATTATTAAACTGATAGAATTACTGTTACTTATTATTACTTCTATAACGTCGTTTTAAATTTTAATTTAAGAGATTGTTAATTGCCTTGGTTAAGTTAATTGACAATTATTTGAATTTTTTCTTTATTTTCGTATATTACATTAAATTTGAAGGTAAATTTTATGTTCATTTGTATGTTTATTAATAAAATAAGGTTATTTAAAAAATATTGTAAATTTTATTTATCATGCCTATAAGTACACTATTAATCTAAAAGTCAAGGGAAAAGCTTACAAATATACCTATGTTAGAATAGTGGCATTATAATATTTAATTAAAATTGCCTCTGTCCATTAAAAGTTAAAGTTGATTTTTAAATTTTAACTTATAAATTTTAACACCTAACTAATTATTATTATGTAAAACACTCGGTAAAACAGTTATATTCAATACAGTAAAATACAGTACTTGCACATTACCATACATTATAAAACAGTACGCAGAGTACGCGGACAGTATCATACAGTGCTTGGACAGTACTTGACCAGTACATACAGTACTCTACAATACGAACAATATTGTCAACAGTAGCAACAGTACAGGTAACTTTTGCAATATTGTACAATACTTGTACATTTATTCACTAGTGGTTGACCCCTCGGCATTATCCTTGCGGAAACACATACATAATGAGTACATTATTTAATAGTCGTGGACAAAATATTTATTTGTACGGGGGTTATTCATTATATTTTGACTGATTAATATAATATAAGATTAATAAATTAATTTCAGGTTTTTGTTCTCATTTTTAACTGAATTTACATACCGTAGGGGGCCATGTAGATACTAGTTTAATCTTATTAACCGTAGGGGACTATGTATGATGCTAGTGTTATAATGAGAATGTCAAATAAGATATTGAACAAATTATTTCAGAATTTTAACTTGCTTAGCATAACCAGAAGTCAGGTTATCGAAAGAATGCAAAGATTTCATTAATATTTTTACATATAGTTTTTCCTTCCGCTGTTTGCAAAATCCTATAAAGAATATATTTCATTACCATAAGCAAACAAATAATAAATAAATCAGTTTTAAACATGTATAGAGTATATAGGCAATACTAGTTAGCTAATAGATAGGTGAAGATCTGTTGTTTTTTATCAGTCAATGTCAAATATAAATATTTCATACTTATTCGTGGATATTGCCTTGGTTTTGCATGAAGCATCGTTATGAGTGGCTTTGTGCCTTTCTGATGAGCTCAGAATGAGGGCGAAAAATGTTTCAAATGCTAAGCATTTCCAAGAAACTGAAAGTGATTTTATGAAAATGTATCCATTAGAATGAAAAGAAAATATTTTAAGACAACGTAGGTAAATAAATTAATTTCAGGCCATTGTTCTCACTATTAACTGAATTTAGATACCGTAGGGGATCATGTAGATACTAGTTTAATCTGCTTAGCCGTAAGGGACTATGTTTAATGCTAGTGTTATAATGAGAATGTCAAACAAGAAATTGGACAAACTATTTTAGAATTTTAACTTGCTTAGCATAAGCAGAAGTCAGGTTATCGAAAGAATGCAAAGATTTCATTAATATTTTCACATACAGTTTTTCTTTTAGTCTTCATAGATAGTTTTTCTTTCAGCTGTTTGCAAAATCCTATAAAGAATATGTTTCATTACTATAAGCAAACAAATAATGAAAAATTCACTTTCAACGTCTCATTTTTTTTTTTTTAGATTTACCGCTCCCTCCAATATCCCCACTCCATTATTAATGGAGTTAATGAAATAAAATTTTGATTTAGTGTGTGTGTATGAGAACAAAGAAGTTTTTGACATCAGCCTATTTATTCACTAAACACGAAATTAAAATCTAATTAAATGTCAAAATTAAACTTTGTATTTCTCTGGCAACCTACATCTGACTGTGCCATAGAACAGAAATGTCCTAAACTGTTTACAATCTGTGTCTAAAAAAATTACATTCAAAGGATACTTACAAAAACATTTTTAACTATCATTCTGTCTGGAACGACAGACAGACAGGCTTTGAAATATTTTTCGCCCTTATTCTGGAGCTTTTTTTTATTGCGATAGACACTTTCTCATTTTAAGCTTACTCTTTATGACAGTGAGGAGCTATGTGATTTAGTATCCAGTAACTAACACTAGTGAGTTACAATAAGAATTGTAAAATAAGAAAGATACCTAAATTTATTTTAGAATTTGTTAATTGGTAGCATAACGCTTTTTAAAAAAATTTAGTCAGTTAAAAAATAACCAATTTTAAGATCAAAAGAAGTAATAGTAGGGGAGATCTCGACCAAAATTTCGTGTAATCACGGCATGGCTAAATTTATGAAAAATATTTAGTCTCAATGAAAAAAAAACAATTTCTTTCTTTGCAGCAAAGTTCCAAAGTTTCGCTTTCATTCCGCACAAAATTCACAAAATTCACTAGAGTTAAAAAATGTCCATTTTTTTTTCGTTCGTGTCGAACGGAATTTTCGATTTTGACCCCGCAATTTACTATGTCGTTACATCGCCGATCTTCCTCGTTCGATAGTGACATAGAACAAGTTTCCACTCGAAATATTTATTCAGTTATGAACGTTTGAAAATTTCATGTTTTTCCACTTTTTAGGTTAAATTTCAACATTTTCTGAGAGGCCCAAATAGATCATTTTTCTTTCACTTTTATCGAGCCGAATTTCCGATTGTGCTGGTACAATTTGGTATCAGGATAATGCGCCAATCTTCCTCTTCCCATAGAGATGTCGTGCGTCCTCACACTCGACGTATTTATTTAGTTATACATTTTTGAAGAATCCATGTTTTTCAGTGTTTACGAGAAACGCCATTTTTCTTTGGTTCGTGCGAGCCGGATTTCCGGTTCTACTATTGCGATTTGGTATCAAAATAAAACGTTAACCTTCCATTTTCCGTGGAGACCTAAAACGACCTTCCATTCCACGTATTCACTTAATTGTCAACGTTTGAAAAAGTTATGTTTTTAAATCATCAATTTACCGGCCGGGTAAAGGCAGAGTCCTGAAACACCCTCATGTTTACACCATAAATATAAAACTGCGGTTATAAAACCATTGTTTAAAAGTGGCGATAAAAATCTGGTATCAAATTATCGTCCTATATCTTTAATTACATACTTAACAAATAAAATATTTGAAAAAGTTATTAAAATTAGATTAATAAAATATTTAAATAAATACAATTTGATATCAGATAAACAATTTGGATTCAGGGAGGGTAAGTGCACCCAGGATGCCATTTCTTTTCTCGCCGGCAACATTTACAAGGCATTAGATAAAAGCAAAGCATCGCTTTGTGTATTCTTAGATCTAACCAAGGCCTTTGACACTGTCAGCCATGTCCAGCTGTTGGAGACACTGGATCATTTTGGAGTTAGAGGAAAGGTGCATGATATGATTACCAGTTATCTGACTGATAGAAAACAACTTGTTCAAATTAATGACAGTATCAGCAATTACAGAGTTGTGCAATACGGTGTACCCCAAGGAACCGTGTTGGGTCCAGTTCTCTTTATTATTTATATTAATCATTTATTAACCATTCATAGCTCTGGCAAAATAATTAGTTTTGCAGATGATACGGCAATCTTTTATGACTGATCTAAAAGTAAAAGTAGAAAATGATTTAAAAAATTTAATAAATCGGTTTGACCATAAACTGTTGACTATTAACTATAAAATAACTACTTATGTTCCTTTCAACTGCAACAAAAGTAATTTACCTGGCTATGATAAACTTGAAATATATTCCAATGGTAACTTAACTGAAATAAGTAGTTCCAGTTTTACTAAATATTTAGGTGTTTACATAGATCAACATCTAAAATGGGACATACATATTAATTCTGTCACCAAAACACTTAGAAGCATACTATATAAATTTAAATTCTTAAATAAAATATTGGACATAAAACAAATGAAAATCATATACCATGCACTAGTAGAGTCTAGACTATCTTATGGAATCTTGGGATGGGGTGGTGCTTTAATATTCATATAAAAATGCTTGAAATAACACAAAAGCAATGTCTAAAAATAATGTTGAATAAAATTCCAACGTATCCGACTAACCTACTTTTTACAGAATGCAGACTTTTTGATGTTAGGCAAATATATTTTTTTCAGATTATCGTTAACCAATTTAAAAACAAAAATAATTTGGAATTACTCAGCCATACATATACAAGAGGTAAAACTAATTTACAAGGAAAAATTCCTCGCTCTGCTAAAACTACAGGTCAAAGAAGTTATATCTTTCTTTCGCCTCGCCTTTATAATATCTTGCCAACTGATATAAAACAGTCTAATTCATTAAAACATTTTAAATATAAATGCAAAATGTATATTCTAAACTTGGACAGAGATTTTATCCATTCCCTGATCAACATAAAAAAAATTAAGAAAAATGAAGAAAAAAAATTAATGTAATAGTCATGTTCAGATATATTCGCATTTAGATGCATTTAGATGTACTTTCAGAAATATTTTCAACAGTTATGCTACATGTCTTGATCTTATATATAATAAGAAAGCACACAGATTCATTATCTATGAATAGGTGAACCCACGTACAAATTAATTTTTGTGGGTTTCTTTTTCTGTTTATTTATAAATATTACCTTACTGTAGTGTTTCTTCTGAATTATTATATGTTAGTTATTTAAGTATAATTCTGTATTTATGTATCTACGTATCTACTTACTCAAATTTTCAGAAATGTGTATTTTTATATTATAAATAAACATATTATTATTATTATTAAATTATTATATACAGGATGGGAAAAAATTACCGAAAATTGCATTAAAATAATTTCCTTATTTTTTGCCTTTAATTCTTTGGGACTTCCTGCCACATGTATTTTTTCTCTTTAACCGGGGAATCTACAAAATATCACAATTAACCAGTATACGTACTACTGGGAAATAACCTCTACGCCTGTGACTTTCTTACGTCAAAGGATCAGTTAGAGGTTGCTCTTTTGATAAATAACACAAATAATTATAAAAAATTTAAATTAAATATTTCGCCGACGTTACGGAAATCTAATTTGTTTCCTTTTTCAAAGCTTTTTTGAAAAATCTTTTTTTGCTGTGTATGATAAATACATAGCTTCAAGAATCTCTAACTGATTCTTTGACGTGAAAAAGTCACAGGCGTAGAGGTTATTTCCCAGTAACATACTGGTTAATTGTGATATTTTGTAGATACCCCGAGCGCCGGTTAAAAAGAAAAAATACATGTGGCAGGAAGTCCCAAAGAATTAGAAGGGGAAAAAATTAAGATAATTAGGTGTTTTCACTATGTGGAAGATAGCTTTTTTGATATTATTAAAATGAAGTGCTTGTTATACCGAAACACTTATTGATATTTAAACAACATTCTATCGTCCATCAAATTAAAATTTCAACAAATATGTTGGAAATCATTCGACAATAGAAGGATATTTTCTAATGTTATTGTTCTAGAGTAATAGTCATTTGTTTTGTTACTATAATAAATATAATAAGTGTACGTCAATCTGTTAATTGTCATATTTAAAATAAAAACGTTTATACATTGAACCAAGTGTCCTCCAGTATTGTTTCTTACCACGACCTCATAATCCAACAGGTTATGGGCCCAGGTACGTGGAGTAATTAGGAAGTTTAAAGAAAATAAAATTTTAAAAAAAGGTGTTAAAAACATTACTGTCAAGTGTCATTCACGTCGGATACGGAAATAATACCAAAAATGAGTGGAAATGGTAGCACGGTCAGGCTTGAAGCACTAAATAAAAATAATTACGACACATGGAGAATTCAGGTAGAAGCGTTGTTAACAAAAAAACAAGGCCTGGAAATACGTTAGTGGAGAGACTTCAAAGCCAGAAATACAGGCAGATGACAGGGAAGGATCAGCAGCAGCAGTTAAAGTTTGGGAAGAGGCGGACAAAATGGCAAGGTCAGATCTCATTTTATCAATTGATCCTTCTGAACTAAAACAGATCAAATTTTGTAAAACGTCACGTGATATTTGGCTAAAACTTGAGGAAATATATCAGTCAAAAGGGCCAGCGAGAAAAGCTAATTTACTGAAACAGCTTATTTTGCAACGAATGCAAGAAGGAGAAGAAGTCCATGAACATTTAAGAAAGTTTTTCGATGCCGTCGACAAATTAAACGACATGGGAGTCGAAATTAACAAAGATATGCTTGCAATTTTACTTCTTTATAGCCTACCAAAGAACTTTGAAAACTTTAGGTGTGCTATCGAGTCACGTGATACACTGCCGGAACCAGAGACCCTACGAATCAAAATTATAGAGGAAAATGATGCTCGTAAGGAAAATTCATACGAAGAAATGCGGAATGCCATGATGGCGAAGAGAAATTTCAACGGACCGAGGAAATATCAGCAGAATCAAAAGAAAACTGATAAACGACACGGTACCAAAGAAGAGTTCAAATTTAAAT
Organism: Stenurella melanura; assembly: GCA_963583905.1. Taxonomy (NCBI): domain Eukaryota; kingdom Metazoa; phylum Arthropoda; class Insecta; order Coleoptera; family Cerambycidae; genus Stenurella; species Stenurella melanura. The sequence goes on along the minus strand of OY757314.1, from coordinate 63,403,227 downwards.
GTCACCGTTGTGGAAAACAGGGACATAAAGCTGCAAATTGCTACGCAAAGATCGACAAATACAAATTTGAAAAGGCGGAAACTTCTCAAAAGGCAGAGACAGTTACCTATTATGTTTCCATGGGAATGATGGACAATCAGTCAACATTTTCAGTTGAAAACACTACAAGCAATATTTGGTGCTTGGACAGTGGAAGTACTGCACATATTTGCAAAAGTAAGGAGAGATTCGAAGATCTAGAAACAGAACACGAAGTTCTAAACCTAGCAAGCAATGCGTCAACAAATATTACTGCAAAAGGCAAAGTCACGTTCTCAACAAAAGTAGGAACGGAACAAAAGATTGTAAATCTGAGAGAAACTTTGTATGTGCCCGATTTGCGTGTAAATTTGATGTCTGTAAGCAAAATTACTGACAGAGGTTGTGACGTAGTCTTCAAGAAAGATTTAGCTATGGTAATCGATACAAAAGGTAATACTCAAATGATTGCGAAACGAGTTGGTGGATTGTACCAAATACAAGAAGATATGTCATATGTTTGTGGAAAGGCTACCACATCTATCGATTCGTTGTCCAAAATTGAAGATTGGCACCAGCGTCTCGGACATTTGAACATAAAAGATCTCCTTAAAATGAAAAATAATGGTCTTGTACGAGGTCTAAAATTCGAAGATGGAAAAATGCCACAGTGCAAAATTTGCTTAAGGGGCAAATTGACAAGAATGTCATTTCCACGACAATCTACAAGATGTACTGAATTATTAGAGATAATACATACAGATTTGTGTGGACCCATGAGGACCGAATCTAATGGAAAATCGAGATATTTCGTAACGTTTATCGACGATCACTCCAGATGGTGTGAAACTCGTTTCATAAGAAACAAAAATGATGTATTCCAAGCTTTCAAGAACTATAAAATCTTGGTGGAGAAGCAAACGGGACGAAAAATTAAAAGCCTACAATCAGATAATGGCAAAGAATTTTGTAATAAAGAGTTCGATGATTATCTGAAAGAAAACGGAATCAAGAGAAGACTTACTGTTACTTACACGCCAGAACAGAATGGAGTAGCTGAACGTAAGAATCGTACTCTAACCGAAATGGCAAGATGCATGTTGATTCAATCAGTTCTATCTCCATCATTTTGGGCGGAAGCGGTAGCAGCTGCAACATACATAAGAAACAGGTGTCCCACGCGAAGTATTGAAGAAAAAACTCCTTTTGAAAAATGGACAGGAAAAATCGCGAATGTGGAACATCTTAAAATATTTGGATCCAAGGTCTTCACTCTGAATAGAAGTCCAACTAAGGGGAAGTTTGAGCCTCGTTCAAAGGAAGGAATCATGGTTGGTTATTCAGAAGAATCCAAAGCTTATCGAGTATGGATACCAGAGGATCGTAGAATTGATATCACTCGAGATGTGAAATTCGAATTTAACCACAAAACCGAATATGATGAAGGATTCGTTACCAAGGAAATTCTTGGGGAAGAAATCAATCGAAAATAACCAAATTTAAATGAGATGACAAATAAACGTCAAACTGAAATAGACGTCATGTCAATAAATGATGTAATTGGGGATAATCGAATTCGAGAAAATTTGATGAATGATGAAATTTCATCGGAAAACGATTCTGAATCTATACCTTCTGATTACGAGAGACTCGTTCATTTCGATGGAATCGAAAGCGAGGACGAAATCCCAAGAAATAATACAGAAGATAATGGCGTAAATCAACTGATACAACCAGAAAAACAAAAAGGAAATACACCAATTTCAGTGATGAAGAGAGGTCCTGGAAGACCACAAATTAAGAGAACTGGCAGACCAGGACGACCTAGGAAAGTGTACAAAGTGATAAATGTCACAGGTGCAGAAGAATCGGACGAAGAGGACGAACTGGATAAATATGCGAATTTAGCAGAAATTCCATTAGGAAAAGCAATTTCGAGTCCTGAAGCTCAAGAATGGAAAAGAGCTATCACCGATGAAGTCAAGTCGCTTATCAAGAATGATACTTGGGAAATTGTGAATCGACCAAGAAATCGCGACGTAATTGGTTCTCGAATTGTATTGAGAAACATACATAAGGCTGATGGTACACTCGAAAGACGAAAAGCGAGAATAGTTGCTAAAGGTTTCACACAGAAACCAGGAATTGACTTTCATGATACATACGCACCAGTAGCTCGATTGGGATCGATAAGACTGATCAGTGCATTGGCGGCGCATCGTGAAATGAAAATTCATCAACTAGGCATAACAACGGCCTATCTAAACGGCATTATAGAAGAGGAGATATACATGGAAATGCCAATAATGTTAAAACAATCATTAGAAGCAATATTATCCAACGAGAATGAAGAAGCTGTTAGAAGAAAAGCAAATGCAATGCTACGTCACCTTCGAGGGGGGATAAAGTATGTCAATTAAAGAGATCCCTATATGGATTGAAACAAGCTGGACGACAATGGCATAAGAGGTTTGATGACAGATTAAGATTTTTGGGACTCAAGCCGACTAGTGCAGACCCTTGTGTATATACAAAAGAAGGGGAAGATATATTAATAGTCTCTATTTACGTCGATGCCGTTATCATTGCATGTAAAAATATATCCAACATTAATAAATTTAAGAAAAGTTTAAGCCAAGAATTTGAGATAAGGGATTTGGGAGAAATAAATTATTGCTTAGGAATAGAATTCCAGCAAACTGAAGGAGGATATGCCATATCTCAAAAAGGATATATTGAAGATATTTTAGAGAAATTTGGAATGAATGACTGCAAACCAGTATCAACACCGATGGATCCTGGAATTAAATTAACAAAACAGGACAGTGTATCGGAAAGTAATACGAAGAATATACCATATAGAGAGTTAGTTGGAGCGCTAATGTATTTGGCAGTAGCGACTCGACCAGATATAGCATATACAGTAAGTTATCTGAGCCAGTTTAATTTATGCTACGGGGACGAGCATTGGAAGGCAGCAAAACGTGTTATGCGATATCTTAAAGGAACTTCAAATCTCGGAATAATCTACAGAAAGACCAATGAGAACCTAAAAGGATTCGTAGATGCTGATTGGGCCAACTGTATATTAGACAGACGTTCTTATACAGGATACGTATTCGTATTGAGTGGAGGAGCCATCAGCTGGGAATCCAGAAAGCAAAGAACAGTAGCACTGTCATCAACCGAAGCGGAGTACATGGGATTGACAGAAGCTGCGAAGGAAGCAATTTCACTACAAAGATTTCTAACAGAAATGGGATTCGAGGAACTTGGGAACGTTAAAATAAATATTTAACGATAATCAGGGAGCTCGAAAACTTTCGGAGAATCCTGTTTATCATGCCCGAACCAAACATATAGACGTAAGGCATCATTTCATTCGAGAGGTGCTAAAAGGTGAAAGAATGTCAGTAAATTTCATGGCTACCGAAGACATGCCTGCAGATGCCCTTACCAAAGCAGTGACTAAGCCTAAGCTAGAAAAATGCCGAAGTTGGATTGGTATTGGAAATATAAATTTAACTTAAGAAAATGTCCTTATTTTGAGGGGAAGTGTTGGAAATCATTCGACAATAGAAGGATATTTTCTAATGTTATTGTTCTAGAGTAATAGTCATTTGTTTTGTTACTATAATAAATATAATAAGTGTACGTCAATCTGTTAATTGTCATAGTTAAAATAAAAACGTTTATACATTGAACCAAGTGTCCTCCAGTATTGTTTCTTACCACGACCTCATAATCCAACAAAATAAATAACATAAAAAGTTTTAGTAATTGAACGAGTACCTACGCAAAACACGCGGTGATGTCATCGGTTATATTAATTTCTTAAATCGCGTATAAAAATTGTTAAACACAACATTTTATTTACTTTATTTACGTTTTACATGTGATTAAATAAGTAATGCCTGCCTAATACGGGATTTGTAAAAGCTATTTTAGGAAATTTATCTGCAAAATAACGTGTTTATTACACAAAATCACACTGACAATATAACTGATGGCGTCATGAGTGCGCAGTGAATTGATGTAGTGTTTTTGGCGAAAACATTTCAATACAAAATTAAAATCACTTATTTTAAGGTATTATTCGAGTGTTTCTCAAAATTCAAGTGTTTTTAACTATAATAAAGAACTATCTGCACAGTGAAAATGAATTTAAAGTTTGTGAAAACACCTAATTCCTTATTTGTCGTCCGATTCCGCTGAAAATCGATATGCGGGGGTTTTCAACATTGCTGATTACGAATATTACATCGAAATTGAGAAATTCAAAATGGCGGTTGATTTTTATCATTTATGGTCCGATTCCGCTGAAGATCGGTATGTGGAGGTTATTGAAGTAGAATTGGTAAATTCAAAATGGCGGCACGATTATCGGGACACATTTTATCATTTATTGTCCGATTCGTCTGAAAATTGTCAGTTACTATTTTTCCTAGGTTCTCTGCCACCAAATGCATGTAATTATGTGGGAAACTGACGTGCTCTGATGAAAAGATTTTCCAAGTAAACTTTCCCCTACTAGAGACGCGGGCGAGGCTGGAAATGTCAGTTATTATTGTTCCTACATTGTCTAACAATATCTTTAATAGAAAAACAAAGAAACAGACGTGCCGCGATAAAAAAAATTATTTGTACATGCTCGATTAACGAATTCGCCCCTTTAGCAACGCCAGACATATCAGTAGTAATGGAACTTTTTCTTCAGGGAGTGATAAACTATTGAAAAATAATCGGAATCTTCATGCCGCGATGAGGCTTAAATCCTGGTCGAGGGCTTTATAAAACTGGGGCAAACGTTTACGATAGTCGAAAATCCATTTAATATTAATAATACTATTACGGCAACGCCCGCCTGCTACCTCTACTCGTTTCATAAATTCAAAAGGTGTTTTAATTAAAGAAAAAAAAACACATATGGCAAAAATATGTGAAGCAGGGAGTTATAGAAAAGCGAAGTGTCTCTCAAATGGTACATACATCCAGCTAAAAATTATTAAACATCAACAACAGCGTCATTTTCGATTCCAATTATTCCAATTATAAGAAAAATTCACGCCTGTATGAATTTTACGCTGCATCATAATTTTTCCTCGTGGTAAAAATAAACTTGAACTCGTGAGTGCGGACGATGTCTAATTAGATTAATTTACAACCCATCACTCACAATCACAATCTAATTATCACGTTGGCTGCTTCCTTACAGTGCCCAAGTTATACCGAGATATCGACCAGACAGATCTTATAATACTCAGCCGAGAAATTAGCGCATTATTGCAGAAATTTAATTTAAACCAGAATTTAAAAAACATCGGACAACGACGATACAGCGTGTTCCATTTTTAATGGTCCGCCCTAGATATCCGAGATGTGATCGTTTTTAAAATAAAAATTATTTTTGACAACGGCGTGTATTTATTGTAAGGAAAAAGTGGTCGATTTTTCGATAGGTCATATTAGGCATTTTATTTACTGAAAAAGTTCTTCAATATTATAGTTTAGCATGTTCTGGTACCTCTTTGATACTAAATCGTACTGTCCCATGTAGCAACATATACTGGCAGTTCATTGGTAAAATATTGGTGTAATATTTGTCTATTGGGTCAATATTAGCAATTTTAAGCCAATATTGAAGTAGTATTTATTTTTGGTGTATAATAAATATTGAATTCATTATATTGCTCTAATATTAGAGAAATATTGATGATCATTTACTATTTTTTGAATATATTGATGCAATATTGGAAACAACATTAATTAATATTACTGCACAATATTCCATGTAAGCAGATGATAGGCATATATATAATGATAATAACTTAATCGTTGGTGCAATTTGGCCAAATAATTTCGTCTGTTAATTGTTCCAATTTAACAGTTTTTAGCCAATATTGAAGGAATATTTATTTTTGGTATATAATAAATATTGAATTAATTGTATTGCTCTAATATTAGAGAAATATTGATGATCATTTACTATTTTCTGAACATATGAATGCAATATTGGAAACAACATTAATTAATATTACTGCACAATATTCTATATGTAAACACATTAATAATTTTAAACCAGTAATAAACAATAATTATTTTGTCACATAATAACAAATACTGAATTCAATATATTACTCCAACATTGGAAAAATATTGGTGACCATACAACATACATTTTTTATATTACTTTGCGATATTTTTCGAAGACAAAAAGACATATGATCTCTGTAATCTATTGAGCAAAGTGGTTTTGTAATTTATTAATTAATTTGGCTTGTTTAGCCCTTTTTATTTTATTTGTATTATTTATTATATAATATAATAGGTGATTCTTTTTATCTGATTTATGAAATAATGTTGGATTTCTGATTTTAAAACAAAGACTTTTTATTCTATTATCGTTTATTTAATTTCAAGGTGTTTTCATTATATTTAAAGAATAGATTCATCTATATAGTTTATTTTTATTTAGTTTTACTTTAACATCTTTAGTAAAATAATTACTTACATTCTTAAACAAAACTTATTCTTCATACTAGGAATTTAGATAGTGATATCACTCCCGCGCAGACATTTTATTGGCTCCGAGTTACCAGCAACGGTTTGGCATGGCGCGTGCGCTTGCTCTCCGCATAACGGAGACGCCATTATGGTAAATTTACAAGTACCTAGCTGGATCATAGAAGAACAGAAATTGGGCTGTGTTCGATTATTAGCAACAATTATTGTGACCTGTGTGTGTGTTATCTTGTGCACAATGTAAGTACATAATACTATATCATAACTTTTTATCTGTTGATTGTTTGACAGTGTTCTGTAAATGTGAATTTGCTGCCATGCACATTTTCTATCTGTAAAAGTACGATAATAATGTATTGGGAAACAATAAAATTATTCATTCACATTGTGTAAGTACGTGAGCTGTGCCCAGATAACACCTTGACTAGGTACCCGTCGTTATCTTTATTTGGTAATTTGAAAATATAGGTACTACATACTGGTACCTACCAATAACCAACCAATACTGAACCAATATTGCAATATTATAGTTATAGATATAATTTAATTATTACCATTATTTAACTTTTGTTTTATACTGCTACATACTTATTTTATTGCCTCAAGCAAGAAGTATTGAAATGTGCAAAAATAGACTTTTCGAAATAATAAATAACAATTTTGAAAAATATTCAAGTTTACATGTTGTAGAATGTTTGTAATATGCAGGGTGTACAGAATCGCATGCTAATACTTACGGGCCGTAATTCTTAGGTAATTTTAAGAAAAAAGTTTATACGTATCAACACAAGCTCGCAACTGTTTTATTTTTGAGATACAGAGGGTGTTAAATTTTTTTTTTAAATGTTTAAAAGAAAAACTTCTACCAGTATGCGCGTAGGTTTTGCACTTGACCGCTTTTTATTTCTAGTTTTTATATACCTAGCTCCTTTTTGTGAATCTAATGGTATGTAATTTGGTATACCTACATTTAACTTCCTGTTTAACTGGAAATTGGTTTTATTAAAGTTTTTCATTTAATTAGATATATGTTTTAACGTATACACATGATAAAGAGTACCGAGTACCATTAATTAATGAAAACCAAACTTTCAGATTACTTCAGAATGAGTTCATCAGTACTGTCTAAAAAATCCATGTTTATAAAAAGGCAGCTGAACAAGGATTCAAGCGATGAAAATAACTGCAATTATTTTCAGGGTGGTAACCACGAATTCAATTTAAGTTTGTCTTCCGACGAAGATAATGATGGAATAAATGAGTGCCAAGATGTGTCAATGGGGTGTCAAGAAATTTGCTAGAGAACCATTATGATGTGACATCCAGTTTACTTATGAAGTTCGTGGTTTGCAATTAAATTCAAGTACATTTATTTTACGACTCATCTTTTTGATAACTTTGGTATTTAGAAAGCATATTGTAAGTTACCCTTTTGCTTAAAATTATATTAATATTTATTATATAGTATACTTGTTATTTTATCTTGTTTGATTTATATTATTTTTGACTGACTCATTATTTGTAAATTTAAAATTGTTACAAATTTTAAATGTATTGTTAATGCTATAAATAAATATTTTATTTTTGCAACATATTTATAATTTATTGTAATATACACGGTGTTCGGCGCATGGACAATCAAATTTTTTTTGTGGATCGGCGGGGTCATTTGGAAGTTTTAACATAAATGTCCCAGGTCCTAACTGTTGTAGTTATTGAGATTTTTTTTCATTTTTACATTTTACTCAAAATTTCCCAAAATTCCCCACTAAAACTCCTACAACTTTTCATTGTTTCATACCGTTAGAAAGGGCATCAACGGTAGAACTTTGAAATTGAATTAAGGAAATGCTCTCGGTTGCCGTTAGTTTTTTTTAATGATTTTAGAAGTTCAGAATTTCTATTTCTTTCATTTACATTTAGGAATTTGGAGCCTTGTAACTAACTTTCGTATTAAAAATGATTTATTTTGAACAAGAATACATTACAGAATAAAATTTAAAAAAACACCTACGAATACTAAAGTTTAAGTGGGGAATTTTGGGAAATTTTGAGTGAAATCTAAAAAAAATATATTTCTTAGTAGGTACTATAACAGTTAGGACCTGAGTCATTTGGGATTAAAACCTCCAAATGACCCCACCAATCCATAAAAATATTTTGACGGTCCATGCGCCGAAGACCCTGTATTTTATATTGATTTCTAATATTGACTATCAATCCAAAGGAAATATTGTACCAATTTAAATACAATATTAGGTAAATATTATCCTAGTTGTCAAAATAAATATTGGAAATAGATATTGGAGCAATAATGTAGAACAATATTCAGTCAAGATTGATTACAATATTTTGCCAATAAATAAAAATGTTCACATTTCGATATTGGGCAAATATTGCATTTCAACATTTAGCCATTATTTATGCCATAAATACCCAATATTGTACTAATATTGCCTGCTACATGGGGTTTATAAAAATATAGTAGCGAGTGAAGGAGAATAAGGAGCAAAAGAAAAAACTGCTTACTTAGCGGAAGTATCGTTATCGACTATTGAGAATTCATTGTGAGGAGGTGGGGGGGAGGTCAGAAAAAGTTAAATACGACGAGACAAGGGAATATCAAAGGAGATAGATCCTTCAATGGCCAAGGGTATAAGATACGTAATTTACAAGAAATACCAAAAAAAAATGAAATACCGACACTAGGAATAGCATACAGCGAATTACGTGAAAATGATAAGATTACTATTAGCTAGGCAACATTAGCAAGGTGGATACTGGACAGTAACAATATTTATTCTCAGTTGCCAGTAATACACTGTTTATTAATACTATTTTTACTATTATTGTACTACAAAATCTTTATAATAATATATTTAACACCTTAAGGTATATATAATGAATATTGTTATTGGCTAAATGGTGTAATTTAAACTTTTCAAATCAGTTTCATATGATTAAAATTAAAACTAAACGTCTCAGTATTAAATACACCGGTATCTTTAATGTTTTTTTGCCACGTTTTTTAGCCCATTATATAGATGAAAAGAATTATACAGAGTTGGGAAAATATTATTTATTAGCTGTTACTCGAATCCGAGTTTACAAGAAAAAATAATGTTACAGTCGATAGTTGTATACAATGAGTTAAACATACAATCAAGTTCAAACAGGAAAAATCTTTTATAAAATGGCTTTAGTTCACTTTCACCTTCGGTGTACACGACTATGGCTATAGAGGCCGATTTGGGAGAGTATATGTCGACCGCAGTCAGGACAGACATGGGCCTGGTTACTGGTTAGGTCTTGGATTCGGCCTTTTTGTAGCAACATTTCCTTGATAGCTGGCTACAACTTCTCGCCATTCGGCTCTCTCCGCTGCAAGTCTTTGCTGGTCTGTGGTACCGTAGGATTTTAGATTTTCATATAGAATATCTTTAAACCTCTTTCGTTGATCGCCATGCCTTCTATTTCCGCTCAGCAATTCACCATAAAGTGTACATTTAGGAAGACGGTTATCATGCATACGATGAATGTGACCTACCCATCTTAGGCGGACTCTTGAAATAAACACCTCAATTGGAACACTTTTTGCTCTACTAAGAACTTTCACATTTGATATGTGACGGAACCAGCCGATTTTCATCATACTTCTGCGGTGTCTTTGCTGGAAAACTGATTCACATGACGACGGTAAGTAACCCAGCTTTCACAACCATATAGCAGTGTTGGAATGACAACCGCTCTGTAGACGGCCATTTTCGTTGACAAAGCAAGGTCGTGGTTGTCAAATACTCTTTCTCTTAGTCCCCAGAATGCTCTTGGTGCTGTGTTAATTCTATTACGAATCTCGCTGTCCAGGTTTGCTTTATCATTCACAATGCTGCCTAAGTACTTGAATTGGTCCACCACTTCAAGAGAGTTTCCATTGAGTGCAATGTCTGCCTGGTTCACTTGATGAGGAGTAGACATAATCTTAGTGTTCCAATGTTGATTTTGAGTCCCAAGGAATCATAGCTTTGGGCATACACTTCTAAAAGTTCTTTAAGCTCCTCCGGCGTAGAGGCTAGAAGTGTGCAGTCATCTGCACACTGCAGATCACAAATATATCGTGTGCGTGTCTTCGTGAAAGCTCTAAGACGTCGTGAGTTGAAGAGACCGCCATCAAAGCGGTATCTGAGACCTATTCCTCTGACTGTCAGTTTGTTGTCAACACAAACTGACAGTCAGAGGCAGAGTTGGCAAAATAACGCTACAAATCGCAGCAGCTTAACCAGGTCGGGGGATTGCTCCCTATAATTATTATAGAACTGCAAGTCAAATCATTCATTTCATCTGAGGAAGTATTATGTGAAACTTAAGTTCTAGAATGGTGGCTATCACAAGTACTTGTTCCTGAAATTAAAGACGTTTTTAGTATAAGATATAAATGAAAATAATTTATATTTTTTCCAAATATTTCGTTTGCGTTTTTTTATTTATTTGTCTATAGCAAATATAATATTGTTGTTTGCAATATAAGTGTTGTTATAGTTTTTTACTAATTCGAATAAACGAATTTTAATTACAAACCGATAACCGATTGACTTAAATTGTGATTTTAATATGAAGTTGTAAAAATATTTGAAATGTCGGGGACAATGAGTCATGAATTGAACGAAAGTAGTGCGTAAAGATGAGGGAAAATGCTTGCGCAACCTTGGTGTCCCCTTCAAAACAACACTTTTGAGTCTTATTTCAAACGTAGATTTACTTCGGGTTTAATTTTAGAAGTTAATTTGGACATCAAGAAAATCATTAAGCAAATAAAAATCCTAGATTACGCCTATGAAAAATGTCTGCACCACTCCTTTTCCATTTTAGTCCCTATAGATCAGCTTCCACGTAAGTAATTCTCGACTTTTAAGGGCTATGCTACTCACCAAAAAAAAATATATCAAATTTCTACCTCTCTTGAAAGGGTTCAAAACGTGACAAGCTACCTTTACCTGGCCATATTGATTATCCGTATTTTCCTCATCAACCTTGGATGCCAAGGAATGTCGGCAGCGAATTTTAGATTGTTAGGTGGTCGGGAAGGGTCAACAGAACTAACATCAAGATTTTACATTATACCTAGATTAGTCTTAGTATTAATATACTGATAAGTACTTGAAAGAATATTCAAAGAGCCATAAGAGCTTTCGGCTCATATCGGTATTATTAAATTAATAAAGGCTGTGAAAATGTTCAATAAACCCAATTATAAATCCTGAAAAAAGTATACCAAATATAAACAATTTAATAACCAATGCATTTGTTTTTGCTGATACGCCAATTATTACGGAAATTGTATGAAAACAAATTATTCAAAACAACCAGAGGTTTAATTTACCTTGATTACGTTATATGCAATATATATGGGATTAAATTACGTTGAATTGAAAACATAATTAATGCTATAGCAGAGTTTTAACAGAATTATATTGGTATTTGTACATGTACAGTGAGAGAAACAAATAGACACAAAAAGTTGAAACACCAAATACAACGCTATGGTGGTTTATTTAAAAGAATACAGCATATTTTTCTATGAGGATATTTTTGTCGTTACAGATATATCTTAATAATATATCCGCGGTACATGACCAGTCAGATGCAACGTTTTTAAAATGCATACCAATCACATATATGAATGTAATTACTATTAATATGCCAGAAATGCTAATATTAGTCAGTCGTCGCGTGCAGAAGTATGTGTAGTATGAGAAGATTCTCCGTTTGCATGGAAAATCGATGTCTGTGAACGATTTTAAAACGGATGTCAATAGTGCCAAACGAAAAGCCGCGAAAAAAAATCCTGCGGAAACTTATTGGCATGCAGTTTCTGTGCGCAAAACACATTTTGGTGCGCACATTAAATCGTAAAATTTTTTGGTATCTTCGAACGAAGTTAAAATGCATGTTTTATGACAAATTTGCACAGTCAAACGATGATTTACCGATTGGCGTGCAGTTTTATAATGCAGAACGTTATTAAAAGTTATTCCTAAAAATGCAGGTCTCTCCAAACGATTTTAAAATGCATGCCATTGAAGTACCTTATTGGTAATGAAAAAAAAGATGATATTAACAATTGGCATGCAGTTTTGGGATGCTTAAAATATTTGCCGTCAACCAAAGACACAACAAATAACGTCAGGTATCTCCGAACGAAGCTAAAATGCATGCCAATTACGTTTTATGATAAATTTGCACTGCCAAACGACGATGTACCGATTGGCATACAGTTTTGTGATGCAGAACGTTATTAAGTTATTACAGAAAATGCAAACAATTTCAGTTATCTCCGAGCGACTTTAAAACGTTCGTTAATCAGTTTTATGAATAATTTGCACTACCAAACGACGATTTACCGATTGGCATGCCATTTTCTAGTGCAGAACGTTATCAAAAATAATTGCAAACCGTGGAAAAATGTCAGGTATCTCTGAACGATTTTAAAATGCATTCCAGTTAAGTTTATGATAAATGTGCACTGCCAAACGACGATTTACTGATTGGCATGCAGTTTTGTGATGCAGAACATTATTAAAAGTTATTACAAAAAATGCAAAAAATTTTAGTTATCTCCAAACGACCTTAAAACGTGCGTTAATCAGTTTTATGAATAATTTCCACTACCAGACAACTGATGCACATGCAGTTTTCTAGCGCAGAACGTTATTAAAATAAAAGAGATACGCGCAGGGAAAACGGGCGAAAGGGCATATTTCAACTTTGGTCGCTAACAAATTTATTTCAGTGCTTCGGAGAGTTTACCTATAAAGTCAATTACCAACGGCGTGGGTTTTATTGCTGTGGGATAATTAGAACGGGAGGTATGAGCGCTTAAGAAAATAAGAAAATCCAAGATGGAGGCGGACTGAATGACTCTGAAAATGAAAAACTGAAAGTTAAGGTTCTCATTTAAGATTCTTACGAATAAGCAAGAAAAACATTACCGAAAATCTTTGGTTCCCTATATAAAATTTGCCCACATACACTCGGCTAAGGGTCCAAACACGCCATTATTCTACGCTTTTTGGTGCCTCGTCGTTGTGGTCGCTATCGTGAAATTAATAATTTGTACTTTTAATTACATTATAGTATTTGTAACAGTGTTTAATTAATATAAATAACAGTGCATAGCTGGATCATCTATAAACGTTGTTCTTAATATCAAGCAGCAATGTGTGTTGGTTTGATAAGTACGTATTTATTTTGCTTGGAGATTGTTATGAATAAAAATCATACGCGTACATGAAAAATAAATAGGTATGTGTATGCGTTGAGACTATCTTTATCGCTACCAAGGTGTCCGGGTACCTTGGTCCGGAAATTCCGTCCGAATAATTTCAGGCGTGATTATACATAAGAAAACATGAAAAACTTTTCATATGAACATAGGTTCGAAAATAATAATACAAACTCTAAAATTCTTAATTTCAAGGTTAAAATCTGAACATTTTCTATTAATTGCACTATTCTTATTCACTATTGTTCTTTAATTAATGAAATAAGTTATTTAATTGAATTATCAATCATTTTGTTAATGCAAATTTCTTATTTCGTAGATTTGCTCCTTTGTAAATACAGATTCTATCAAGAATTTGGAAGAGAGCGACGTAGATGATGATGATGAGGAAGATAATGACGACGAAGCAGATCAACTATTTGATTACGATTACGATGATGATAGGTATGATGATGAAAATATTCCGGAGGATGACGGTTTTGACATTGAAGATGATGCTAATGAAGACATGCTTATGGAATTGGACGCTGAATAAAAATAAATTGTTATATTTTAGTTTGAAATATTTTTTTAAAATAACTTATTAAAACCTACTAATTGTTTGGGTCAATTAATTCCCTTAGTATATTATCATTACTATTATTGTTGTCAGTGCTGTTTTTTTTTGTAAGCTTCCATCAACAAGTTTTTATAAAAGTCACATCATTTTTTATTTTATATTACACCTCTTTGTTCCATATAATATAGGTATAGAAAATGCCAGGCGCGCTTGAAAAGGTATATTTCAAAAATCGCAATAATTTTTTAGGATCCAAAACACTTTAATACACGTTGAAACTGCATGCCAATTTCTAATATTATCTTTTGTTTTCATTACCTACAACATACTGCAATAGCATGCATTTTAAAGACGTGCAGATACCTGAACTTTCTTGCACAGTTTACAATAACTTTTCATAACGTTCTGCACTAGAAAACTGTATGCCGATCAGTAAATCGTCATTTGGTAGTGCAAAATCGCAAAATATATTAGCATGCATTTTAGAAGCGTTCAGGGACAGCTGAATTTTTTTCCATTTTTAGAAATAATTTTTATTAACATTCTGCACTAAAAAACTGCATGCCAATCGGTATATCGTCGATTGGTAGTGCAAATTTGTCATAAAATTTATAAGCTTGCATTTTAGAATCGTTCGGACATACCGGATTTTTTTGCATTTTTAGGAATAACTCTTAATAACGTTCTGTACTAGAAAACTGCATGCCGATCGGTAAATCGTCGTTTGGTAGTGCCAATTATTCATAAAACTGATTACCGTACGTTTTAAATTCGTTCGGAGAGACCTGATTTTTTTGCATTTTTAGGAATAACTTTTAATAGCGCTCTTCATTATAAAACTGCATGCCAATCAGTAAATCGTCGTATGACAGTGCAAATTTATCATAAAACATATTGGCATGCACTTCATTCGGAGATACCGAATAATTTTGCGATTTATTGTGTGCACCATAATTTGTTGTGCGCACGGAAACTGCATGTCAATATGTTTCCGCAGGATTTTTTTCACGGCTTCTCGTTTAGCACTATTGGCATCCATTTTAAAATCGTTCACAGACATCGATTTTCCATGCAAACGGAAAATCGATGTGCACACCCTTCTGCACGCGACGACTGCCTCAAATTAGCATTTCTGGCATATCCTCGGTAATTACATTCCTATATATGATTGTCATGCATTTTAAAAACGTTGCACCTGACTGGTCATGTGCCGCCGGTCTATAAAGAAAATTTTGTTATCACCAATAGTCCAGTCAACGGGGGGAGGGGGCAGTGGTTTCACCTCTAACTTAAGTGCTACTGAATAGATTTTGATGAAGCCTAGTGCAATGTCTTTGTAATGACGTTAATAAAAAAAATTGAAAAAAAAGATTAGATTAGGAAGGGGTAGAAAACACCCATATTTATAACGGGCTCCGTAACTTGTAGAATTAGGGGAAAAATGAAGAAAATAAACAATATGTTTTTTTGACCGAAAATAATAATTTTATTCTGGTGAATTTTTTCGAGAAATGCCTATTTTTCAAGATATGGCCATTCGAAAATTCCTAAAAGTGGGGAAAGGGAAATGTAAAACTTGAAAAATAAATTTGAAAAAATTCAGGCGAATGTATCGTCTAAATACAAGACTTTTTTTGTTTGCAACTTTTCTGTAAAGTGCGTTTTCACCGAGTTTTTTCGGAATAACATAAAAACTACCCCTGAAATTGTAGGGCTTTAAAAATATGTAAGTAATGTAAAAATTTGAAAAAATTCAGACGCATGCATCGACGCCTTCTGAACATTTTTTGTCTATTGGAATTTTCTTGTAACTTGCTAATTTTCTGAGTTACAGGCAGTTTTTCAGGATAAATAATGTATTACATCTTTTGCACATTTTCAATTTAAAAATGGTATAACTATATTAGGTTTCATATTTTTTAATAACAATATATATAAATCACGCTCATCTTTTTTTCATTTTCATGTATATTTTAATTGAGAATGTAGTACATTATTCATCGTAAAAAACTACCTGTAAATTAACAAGTTACAAGAAAATTCCAAGAGACAAAAAATATTTAGAAGGCCTCAATGCATACGTCTAAAGCTTTTTAAATTTTTAAATTACATATTTTCAAAGCGTTACAATTTCGAGGAAAGGCGTAGTTTTTCATGTTCTGAAAAACTCAGTGAAAACCCACTTTACAGAAAAGTTGCAAATAAAAGTCTTGTATTTCGGGTATCATCGAAATACAAGACTGAACTTTTTCAGATTTTTTTTTTCAACTTTTACATTTTCCTTCCCCCGCTTTTAGGAATTTTCGAATGGCCATATCTCAAAAAACAAGCATTTCTCGAAAAAATTCACCAGACTAAGAACACCTTATTTTGGGCTAAAATAGGTTAGCATTTTTTTTTTCATTTTTGACCTCTACAAGTTACGGAACCCGTGATAAAGGGGTGTTTTCTACCCCTTCCGATCATTTCCTACTCTAATCTTTTTTTCAGCTTTTTTACTAACGTCATTACAAACACATTGCACAAGGTTACATCAAAATCCATTCACTAGCACTCAAGTTACGAGATTTTAGTCATTTTAGCGCTCCATTAACTGGACTACAACCCAAGGTTTTGTCTTCCCCGACTTACAGAACGACAGTATCGTAATCGTGAAAAAATCACGATCCGAGATTTCATCGAATTTTCACATGTAGATTATCTAGATTACGAAAATTAGTATCTTTCAATTCTGTCTATGTGTCTGTTGACGCTAGATCTAAAAAACTAATGGAGAAAATTATATTTTGAAAGTAGTTAACGCTATTGCCAAAAAGAAATCTGATACATTTTTAATGAAAAATATATATTATTAAAAATAAATGAAAAAAATATGAATGACAATAATACTTAATACCTACTTTTAACACAAATGTCACGGTAAAAAATTCTGCCTTTTAAGTAAAAAATACAAAGCGTGGTCAGCCAAACGTAGCAAAAAGTAAATAAAAGGTGCCAAATAGAAAGGAAAGTTTCCTGTAAATAGGTCTTTTATGAACGATTTTCTCAATAAAGAAATTCAGGCAATATATCTCCAAGGTCTCATAATTTCATTGCCAATCACATTACATGTTAAGGCCCTTGTACACGTTTGCCCAACTATTTGGGCCAACGTGTACAAGACCACTTGACGTAACTTGGTCGTTGGCGGCCGGCGTTGGCTGGCCAGCCGAATGTTATCGCTTTTTCGTGCACACATCAAAAGATCTTGGCGCAATCCGCCAACAGCGTTCACACGTTGGCCTCTTCTTCATTTCGTAGTTGCCGTTAAAGCGGAAACGGTAGTGTTGCGGCGTAATAATTGTATTTACGAGCTACGATGGCGGTATGGAATAGTGATGAAGTTTTGAAGTTTATAGATTTATACCAAAATTGCCGCGGCTGCGATAGCTTCCACATTGGGTATATACTGCATGTAACATGTTTGGCACAAGGGCTTCATAGGATTGCTGAAACTATTAGGTGCTACCCTAATGTTGAGAAATTGTTTGCTAGTACAAAGAAA
Source organism: Stenurella melanura (assembly GCA_963583905.1). NCBI lineage: Eukaryota > Metazoa > Arthropoda > Insecta > Coleoptera > Cerambycidae > Stenurella > Stenurella melanura. The sequence goes on along the minus strand of OY757314.1, from coordinate 63,385,305 downwards.
ATTTTTCTTAAAGCACCCAGCCGTATACGATTGTTTCACTTGGCTAAAGGCAGTATCTATCACTGTCATTTTGAAAATGTGAAATCAGTAATACAGCAGTTAAATCCAAATGACGCAGTTGCTATTTCACAGGCGCAACAGGCACTTATGGACCCAACTGTTCAAGAAAATGTGGAGACCGTACATGGATGTTTTTCTAGAATCCCACTAACCATACGGGACCTTCAATATCAGCCAACATCAGAATTTACTACAGTGGATGCAATAAACGTTGTATTCGATCTTCGTCAATATATTTTTCAATTACAGAGAGATATTGCTGCGATGGTACAAAGACAATTTTAAATCCCGGATTTGTTACGATGACAGATGTAATAGACCTAAACGGCAAAGAAGTAGACTTTGCTACACCGGGCATGAATGTTGCGACTTTGCGAACATTTAGATATTTTAAGTATGGCCCAGTTACATCTGTCGACGCCGAGCGGTCCTTCTCGCAATATAAATGGATTTTCAACGAAAGACGCCGACGATTCACTCCAAAACAATTAGAACTGATAGCAATATACTTTTATTCTTGTAATCGGCATTGGAAAATACTTGTTAATAACAAACTGACTTTATCATCTTTGGATATGGAATTCGCGAAAAAAAAATCGAGGTAAGATATTGTTTCACACAAGCATGCAAATCTTTATGCGCTGACACATAACCACCTAAAGCCAACCCTGGTTTTACCACATATCCGATAGGCAATTCCGATCTCTGGTAATCAGATAAATACAATCTTGGCACTGCCAATGAAAGGGTACTATTATTAATTATTTATTTCCTGTTTATTCTAATACGTTTATAACAATAAAGTAACACGGATGAAAATCCTCCACAAAAGTTTCCGTTCATTTGGAAGTGTCAAATCGGTTTTTCCCATCAAGCAACATGTTGCAAACAAAGAGTAAGTTTTAGGTCGACGGAGCGTCATGGAGGGGTGAACAATAAATGTAAGAAGGGTGCTATATGTAATGGAGTTGCGTATCGTAAATTGCTTCGGTAGAAATTTACTGCCTTAAGGGGAACTCGTTGTCTATGAAAAAACGATTTCACAAAGCCGACTTTTCAGATCTGTTAAGTGCACATAAAAATCAAAACATCAAAGTCGTCAATGATATTGGCTTCTGGTATAATAAAAACATACATATTCATAAATTACCGCAATCAAAAATCTGTGTGCAAAAATGTTTAATAATCATGGTACAACAAAAATTATACAGTAATCCGCTTCATAAAGCGTCAAACTCAATTATCGAACAAAAAATTTCTGTGTATCTGACTCACCCTAAGCAATTCTGGTCCTACATAAACAATAAAAAAGGCACTACTAGAATAGCCGGTAAAGTGTATTACAATGAAAAGGAAATTGATAATCCGCCAGACATTGTAGATAATTTTGGCCAATTCTTTAATAGCGTTTACTTACCACCTTCTGACACAATGCCAACTTCTAATACTATAAGTAACCAACCATCCATAAATATCGATCAGTTGTCAGAAGCAGACACCAGACAAGGTATCAAAAAGCTAAAAAACAAATTGACATCGGAACATGATCAAGTTCCCAGTTTTTTAGTTAAAGACTACGCAAATTATGTGTCTACCTTTCCCGAATGTTGGAAGCTGCCAAAAGTATGCCCTATTTATAAAAGCGGAAATATGGCAGATATAAAAAACTATAGAGGGATCTCAATTTTACCTAATTTTGCCAAGGTCTTTTGAGGCCTCAGTGTAATTTATTCTGGGGTAAAGAGTTTAATTTCCACTCATCAACACGGTTTTATCGGGAAACGTTCTACAGTAACAAACTTGGCTTGTTTAACTCAGTTTGTGTCCAAGTCACTCAACAACAGAGGTCAAGTAGATGTAGTGTACACTGATTTTTCAAAAGCCTTTGACCGTATAGACCACAACGTATTAATTGAAAAATTCAATTAGTAATTTAATGTTAAATTTCTTTATATCATATTTAGATAACCGGTTACAACATGTACAGTATAATGATTTTAAGCCAAATACTTACCTAGCAACATCGGGGGTACCCAAAGGCGCACACTTGGGGCCACTTTTGTTTATTATATTTATAAATGATTTATGTGATATGTTAGATTGCGAAAAACTTTTATTTGCGGATGATTTAAAAATATTTAGTGAAATTGACAACATCAAGGACTGCCAAACTTTACAACAGCAAATACGCAAAATTGAATTATGGAAGTACTTCCAACAAATTAGATATGAACGTATCAAAATGCAAGGTAGTAACGTACACGCGTAAAATCAGTTTTATAGAGTTTTTGTGTACCTTCAATGACACGGAATTGTCAAGAGCTCAATCAACTAAGGACTTGGATGTATTATTCGACTCTAAACTGGACTTTACAGAACATATAAACTCATCTACAAATTCGGCAGTAAAATTACTAGGCTTTACAATAAGAAATTGTAAACAATTATTTAATGTAGATGTAGATGTGATAATTTGGAACCCAATTTATAACGTTCACTCACAAGCAGTAGAGAAAATTCAACAAAAATTTATGAAGTACTTAGTTTTCAGAATTGATACACTATCCAGAGCAGGGATATCCAAATACCCTATTACTGTCAAGATTACACATGAAATCATTAAAGAATAGAATAATACTAATTATATTAGTATTTTTATATAAACTACTTAGCCATTTAATTGATTGTCCAACACTATTGTCAAAAATTAATTTCAGAATGCCGAGATTAGGAGCACGTCAAGATATTCTATTTTACTGTCCTAATAGCCGTACAAAGATGCTTAAAAAGTCTCCCATTTACTCTATGATGGAACTATATAACAAGCTTAGCAGTCAATGTGATATATTTAACACACGTTTAAGTCAATACATCAAGATCACTACAACAGTTTATTGAAATCATCAGTACTAGTTTGAATCTACTGTTATGTCTTTAATAATAATTTGATTGTTCTTTATAAGTTATGCTATAATGATGTTAAATTTATTCTTTAGTAGTATAGTTTCTGCATAGGCAGTATCAGTTCCTAGTATAGTTGTTAGCATTATCACATGTGACGGACATTATCCGGTAATTGGATTATTCTGTTGGGCAGTAAATCTATTATTATTATTATTATTAAAACATTTTTTTTGTTTGAAACAAATGTAAAATGGCATAGTACAATACTCCTAAAATTGGGTCATATCCGTTATAACGCTAGCAGAGGCATGTAACTGACATGTCTTTTATAAACTAGGCCTTATTGCATAGTATTTCTATTGTCAATTTGAAAATTCAGTCTAAAGCTTTATGTTATGCGTATATTATGCGCTTATCTCAAACGAAAGTAGTCGATTGTTTACCTGGCTCGTTACTACAAGTCCGTATAAGCTCTTGGTTTATTCTTTTTTTTATATATTCACTTATTTAACGACAGCCTATTTCCGCTACTAAGGCCAATCACCGACGCCAGGAGACGAGTTACCTCCAACCTGATAATTTTGCCGAATCTCTTCTCTGTAGAAGAGTAGAGATCTTTTACTTGCCTAACATTTAGTAGAGAAGGGATCAACTTTACATCCCCTTCGAAGGACGATATACTTGTTATGTAACCCCCTTCTAAAGTTACATACCTTCTACTTATGATATACAAGCCGTTACAAGATGGAGCGAGAACGCTGTTTCCCTGAATTGGTTGACTCATCCCGGTACTAACCGCGCTTGACGTTGCTGCAGTTACGTATCGGAAAACGAGTATCTAAAGACGTATCTACGCTCGCTCCACCGGTTCATTCTTAATATTACCGGTAGCATCGCCGTAGGTTAAATGATTTTTATTTACTTTTATTGAATCAATTATAGACTTGTTCATTAAACTAATATTATATATTATAAATAAATAAAGTATTATAAAAAAACTATTTACATCATGTCTATCAATTAATATAAACTAGAGTAAAACAATATTTACAATCATTAAAAAGTGATTCTAAAAATTGTCGGTTGACGTTCATGACACCATTCGTATTATCAACTATTCCTTTGTCTGTCTATTTTTATGATTTTCAAACTGACTATAGATGAACTATAATTTTAGAGCAACATATTACTAACGATTAAGCACACAGAAATGCAGAGATAGATATCGAACCAAACCGGAACGAAAGGAAATATATTGGCATTTTGTATGGTAATTTGAAAAACACATGCAAAAATCAAAGTTTTCAAAAATGTACTAAGAAAAATTAGATCAACAATTATTAGATAATAATATAATGGAGATATTCGAAACTGTAACTGGAGATTTAGACTATATACCTTTCGAGTGTTTAAAATTCAAAGCAGAAAGCGGTATTCCTCAAAAAACAAAAACAAAAAATACAATTCCTAATATCTGCCATCTATTAGCGCCAAACAAAAAAATATCCATGACGTAATCTTCCCCTTTAGTTTTTAGTTTATAATTTTAGATTCCTTTCTATCCGTGGTTATCTTCTTTATGTTTGCATTTTGTCATTAGAGTTTCATTAGATAGATAGGTATTTTGCAGATAAATTCTTTTTAGCATTGTTTAAATTCTAGCATATTTCGAATGTAGGTTATCAAAAGAATGCAAAGATTGGAAATTAATATTTTCTTAGGTAGATAGATTTTATTTTTATCAAAAATTTCCCCAAAAATAAAGTTTTTTGGTTAGTTGTCAAATGTTTACAAACAGACAAAAAATTCACAGATAAAGATAAATATCCTGTTTATAAAAATAAAATCTATCTACCTCTGAAAATATTAACTTTCTACTGTTTGCCAATTCCTACAAAGAATATGTTTTATCATCAGAGATCGGGAATTTTATCTCGATGCCAGAGACGGCTCTCATATAGACCTAATATTATATTGCAAACATTTACTGAAACAATCAGAAAAACAATCAGAAAAACGAAGTGGAGAAATATTTATTATTGCCAACTACATTGTATTTTTGGTAACAAATTTAACTTAAAAACGGTAACAGTTCTTACAAAAAGATTTAAAATATATCTAGGAAATAAAAAGACAATTTTGAATCAAACACACTTTCCTGTTCTGTGTAATGTGTGGCGTGTTTATTTTCTTTATATTCATAATAATTAAATATGAAAACCCAATTAACTGCTGGCAACATAAAGCATTTTTCCCAATAAAATAAATAATTTTTACATAATATTAATCATACATAACAATGTTAAGGGTTAATGGCGTAGCCTACTTTTATCGAAAATCGACTACATTTGTGAAATGTACTGATAATTGTTTAAAAACATACTTGATTTTTTATATTTGCAGTGTTAAAGGCATTCGACCACGACTGGGTGTCAACATTAAATTCCAGTGTACGGAGGTAGTTTTATATTTTTACTTATGTGGTTTTATTCCTTTAATTAAACGACGGCGCCGAAATTGTGAAACAATTCAAAATCGCTTTTTACCTACACTGTGACAATTACTGGCATTTACGTCAACATTTAATAAAGGGAAAGGGTAGACCATCCCAGATCGCAGTTTTGCAAACCGTAGTATAAATCTAGCCATATGTATGTACAAATCTAGTGTGAAATTATACAGAGTCGGCGTTATAGAAAAATGTCTATAGAAAAGTGCTTCTCAGCCCTCAGGCTGCAATAGACTTGTAGATTCGCGATTTCCCAGAACTGCAATTTAATTGAACAGATCGTTATTGTAGTAGTTGCAACAAAACAATTTCTTGAACATCTACATATTTCCTCACAAAAGCATATTAGTGCTAGTGGCTCTACTGATAGTGACAGTCAACGTAGTTTTAATTTAGATTTAGTGGAAGTGATGGTGGGATGTAACATACCGTGATCAAAACTAGATAATCCACTTTTCAGAGAATTTTTGGAAAAGTGTATTAGTGGCAAATATAACAATGTTCGGGTGCAGTCGGAAACGACACTGGGAAGAAAATTTATCAACGACACTTGATCGCCTCTAAAGTTGTAGAAATGACAAATTGTCGCATAATAATGAAGGCAGTAAATATACTTTTCTACACTAGGCGTCAATAGGGCGACTTTAAGAAATTTCACATATTTTTAAGTACGCTCGATGACATCTGTTGACGTTGAGCGGTCTTTTTCTCATTATAAATGGATTTTTAACAGGCGACACATATGTGTGTGTTACTTTAAGATAGTGAAAAATACATGTGTGTGTTTTAGCTCAATATTACATCCCCCAATGCCCCCCCCTCGAGTGAGTTTTTGTAATAAACTGACCATATTAACTTTAGATATTACGGAATTCCCTAAAAAAGTACTAGGTACGATAAATTGTATCATACTTGCATAAAAATCTTTCCGTGCCGGCAGAGCCAACCCTGACTTTTACGTCACCGAGATATAATTCCCGATCTCTGTTTATCACACGTATATACATATAAAAACTAATTCACTATAAATAAAAATAATGTCTTTTATAAAATATGCGTGTAAAATCAACTGACAATATTATAGTTCACTCCATATTTATAGTGCATATAAAAAACTCAAAGCTGCTGACCGAGCCAATATAAGGGGAGACCGGGGCATGTTTTATTTCTTTAGACTATATTAAATAATAAATATAATGTATTACTTAACAGATAAAACATCATTACTCCTTGTAAAGTATGTTCTGGCATGATTAAGATAAGAAATAAACGCAAACACGCCTCCTTTAATTAAGATTTCTAACTCCAGTGATACAGTTACGCGAATCACCCCTAACTAGAACGTCATACCCAGGGAACAGATAAACAGAGACTACTTTGAATTTATCTGTAAATGTCGTGAAGGACGGGCAATGCGTCCACCAATGCATAAGATATTCCTATTTTGACTCAAAACATAGTAAGACTTTTTAATTTACCAGAAACGTCATTAAGTTTCTACCGAAATCACGATTTTTAAATCTCTAGTATTATTTTGTTTATTCTAATACGCAAAAGTTAAAGTACGGCTCTGTGGTACCTTGTTAGCGGGTAATGGCACCGACTTTAATATTTTGATGACTAGTTTTTATGGCTTTTTTTATGTGCAATAAACAAATGGAGACAAGTACAATGCTAAACAGTAATGTATCCTGTGTCGAGGTGTTCACTTAAACTACCAAGTATACATAGGCAAAAATCTTAACTTATACTCCTAATTTGTAATTTTTTTGTGTTTTCTCTTTATTGTTTTACATAATAATATACTTCTCTATTAAAATTGGTCTGATCAAGTTTTTAATTGTGCTGAATGCTGAAACTTTTTGTGTCACTAACAAATTTTAAATTCAGCTAAGTGCTAAAAGTCATAATAGTCTTAGGTACTATATTTAGTAATGTATTGAACAGAACTCGGAACAGAAGCAAATAGGCAAGAGTGCCGGGAATGTTAAATGCATTTTACTCGTACTCGTAGTGATATTCCGGAGCAATGGAATTATAACCGGCGATTACTCTTGCTTGAAGACAGGGTAATGCAATTAAATATTCTGCACAACATTAATTACTCTGAAAACGAACTTTTACACACAGATATAATCGCATTATGAATATATTGAAGGTTCATCTAAAGTTTCTATGCAAAAATATGACAAAAGTCCTAAAATAGTTTAATATTAATGCAAGAATTAACTACGTTTCTTTCTATTTTATTTATTACTGTTGTTAGTACTAAGTCATATATGATTTTTCAAGCACTTTTCGTCAACTTATAGTCGAAATTCTAGCTTCTCAACTTGCGGGGTACCTATGCATTTTTTTGTTTTACCGATTATTTTTCACGCAAAAGAAGTAAATTTAAGTTAATTTAGTTGCACATTGCTTTCTGCATCTCATCAGTATTATTAATTATAATACATGATATAACATATTTTTGTTCGTAAGTAGAAATGAAAAATTATAATATTTACGTATGAATATTGTAACATTGCAAAACCGGTTACGCATAAGTTACGCAATAGTCCGTAATGTTTATAAACTTAAAAGTAATAAATTTGCCACAAATGCTATATTATGGACAAAGCTTTGGCGACTTAATTCATCTCACAGTAGACAAAGGCCATGGTCATCCGCTAACATAAAGAAACATTATTTATTTGCGATAAAGCTGCTAAGAGTATCAGTAGTATAGCTATGGGCGTTCGGGCGCAAAATCGCATGTTATTTCTTATGGAGGTTTAATCTAGTCTAGTCTAGTCGAGTTTTTCCCTTACCACTTTTAGGCTCCGCCCTCGGGAAAGTCCTATTGGTAGAGAAGTGTGAGATCCTATTGGCTGAGGAATCTGTACAGCTTTCAAACAGGTCTGTGCGATTCTAAACAGGGCTGTACAGCTGTCGAACACGTCTGTACGATTCTAAACAGGGTCTGTACAGCTTTTAAACAGGGCCTGTACAGCTTTTGAATAGGGTCTGTACAGGTTAGAAGCTGTACAGACCCTGTTTAGAATCGTACAGACCTCTCACCCAATAAAAAGAGCCTAGACCCCCAACGAATAGGATCTTACGACCCCACGACCAATAGTAAGTGCCCAGACCCCTCAGCCAATAGGATCTCGCACTCCTCGACCAATCGGACCTTCCCGAGGGCGGAGCCTAAAGGTGGTGGGGGGAAAATCAGACAAAAATGACTAGATTGAACCTCCATAAGAAATAACATGCGATTTCGCGCCCGAACGCCCATAGCTATACTACTAGTATCCTATAAAATGTGCAACAATTATATAGAGTGCAGTAACTCGGCGATGAGCATAATGATTAGCTTGTTTCGTGAATACACTTGGAGACTCCGGGTCCGCTAGCTTTGACAGCTGATAGTAAGATTGTGATATCAGATTTGTGATCCATTATAACGACTGAAACGGATATGATAAAATGACCAATTTAAAAATATACATGCTCTTCTTTTATTAAAGGTGCATTAATGAGGAAAAAATAATATTTGTTTTTGCTATTCTAGTATTTTCAAGCTAACATGACTAAAAATAAAAGCAAAGAGTGCTCATCAAAGTTTCAACGTATATACAATAAAATATTCAGACTTTTGATAAGGGTTACACGCTCTTATTTTCGATCATCTAAATCCGAAAATACTGAAACAGAAACAAACATTATCTTTCGTGCATTTATAATGTGCGCACTGCGTCAATTTGTAAAACCAGTAGCCAAGGAGGCAGCGACAGTTTTCGTGAAATCTTTTCAATGAAGCTAAAGCTTTTTTCCAAAGAGAGTTTAAATAGTATCTATAATGAAGGTGCAATTCTACCAAACTCTTAGTGGTGCATAAATGAGTAAAAAATTAAACAAGCTGCAAAAAAATAGTTTTGAAAAATTGACTTGCGGTCGTGCTATTCGGCAACTATTTTTAAGTGGTTTCCCGAGTTCGAATCCTGCCCGGGGATACTTTTTTTTCGTTTTCAATTTTTTGGCAGATATTTTTGATTCTATAATTTTATTGCTGTTCGCTCCGTTCTATTGCATTTCTCTGAGAAATTTTGCATCTTCCGCCGCGGAATATTAATCTGCACTATTTCGATTAAAAATCACATTCTACCTCCGCTATAGGGTGGCTAAATCTTTGGTAGACGTTGCTGAAATCACAGGGCATAAAAAAGTTTAATAAAGTGATTTGTAACATTCTGAATTTATTCCTCGATTGCATAAAAAATTTAATTCCCATCATTTGAATTCCTTCTTTTTATTCAATTTTCGATAGTAAAAAGCATGTATAAAAATTTCAGATGGTATAGAGACGTTGTGGATAGAAATGTTAGATATAATGCAATCTTGTTTTGAATGAATCGAAAGTACGTTTTTTTACTTGCACCCATTATTAACACGTTGGCTGCCATGAGAAGCACGTGTGCTTCACATACCTTTAATATAGCTAGGCCATGAGAAGCACAATTGATTCTCATCCTTTAGTGAAATATCGACGTGCGTGGTAGAACGCTGCTTCTCGAGAGCAGTATAAGCTTATGGGACATATTTTCTGGTGGCCTGGATAATTGTTTTACGAGTTTAGCCGATGATTTTGTTGAACTTATGTCGAGTAACACCACAAATTATTCTGAATAAATTTCATTAATTTTTTTACCCTAGGTAATCTATAAAAATACTGTCAGTTCATTAATACTAATGAGGAATATAACTGTCGTAATTTGACTACGTATTGCCGTTTTTGCAACGTCTACCAAAGATTTAGTCACCCTATAGCGGAGGTAGAATGTGATTTTTAATCGAAATAGGTAGTGCAGATTAATATTCCGCGGCGGAAAATGCAAAACTTTTTCCAGCAATGCAATAGAACGAAGCGAATAGCAATTATAGAATCAAAAATATCTGCCGAAAAATTGAAAATATTTCAAACGTAAGAACTGAATAAATACGACGATCGGAGATCCGTTCTATGTCTCGATGGCGAAGAGAAGGTCGACGCAATGACCATACAACGTGAATCGCGAGGTGAAAATCGAAAATTGGGGCTACAAGACCGAAGGCGAATCGTCATTTTTTTGACAGTTCGTGACAATTCGAAAAACGAAATTTTCGTCCATCTATTTTTTTGCAACATGTTTAATTTTGTACTCATTTATACACCACTAAGAGTTTGGTAGAATTGCATCTTCATCATAGATACTATCTAAACTCCCTTTGGAAAAAAATCTAGCTTTATAGATATTAGCGTGAAAAATCTGTTGCTGCCTCCCGGGTACAGGTTTCCTGTGAATAACTCATTTTTTATCATTACGTAATATTAATTGTCATAAATAATCTTTAACAAACATTACTTTGTTCAAAATTAACATTTTGTGGGATCAAATATATATTTTTGGTCATTCAACTTCGTCTGTCTGTTTGTACTTTTAGTGAAAAATGTACAGAGTGGAACACTAAAAACAATCCAACCATTAGGCTCTTCGGCGATTTTTACATACCTAATTGTTGCTTATTCTATAGGATAATTCTCATAGTTTTTTTTTGTAAATAATATTAGTTTTACACATTTTTAATTTAATTTCAAAACATAAAAAAAATGTTTTTAATTCAAATATTAATAACTTTTTTATTTATTGAATAATTTTGTTCAAAAACAATAGAGTTCTTCCTCTGTTAATTAATGTTAAACAAAATTTCATGAGTAAAATTGTTTTATTACTTCTAAATGACTAATACTTACAGCACTACAGTGTTGCAACTTTTTGGGTTTTACAAAACCAATAGCCATCTAACCAGAACAGATCGCATATTTCTTAATAACAATAGTTTTAAAATTATAGGAATTATTTACTTCATTCGAGTCGGCACATCATCGTTCAAGATATTTGTATGTCCATCCCAGGCACCTCGTATGTCATATACAATTGGCACTGTGGCCCAAAAGCATCTTAAATCTTCAGAATTTTCTCTCCAAAAATTAAATTAATTTCAATTTTCCATTACTAGCCCTGGATATTCTAACAAATATTTTGTTTTAAACAACTATTAATATCGATTTATATCAGAGATGGGCGCGTGACGTGAATTTCACAGTGTCACACCGTGTCACGGCGTGAGCGTGTAACATTAAGGTACCAAATCACGGAAAATTTCGTGAGTGTGCGTGAGTCAAAAGATTCCGTGCGTGAGCGTGCGTGAGATAATATTTATTGTGTCACGCTCATGCCGCGTCAGGCCATGACACGACACTCATCTCTGTTTTAAAACTTCAACCTGTCGTGTCGTGACTGTCGTGACAAGAATAAGAAGCGAAGCTATAGACGGAAGACGGAACACGAGCGGGGAGGGGAAAAGAGGGGAAAAGACGGGAGACAGGATGGATGATGCAACATTCAAATCAAACTGCGTAATTGCAATCTCTCTTTGTTGCATTCGCCAGTCACCTAGTCCTCCTCGTCTGGTCTGGTCATGTATACTGTACTATTATTATTAAATGCAACTGTTTTTATTAACTAAGTTTTATTTATTATGTGGTGTGGTGTGGTGGTGGTGTGACTGTGGAGACTGTGGCCAGGGCACAGAGCACCAGGGCACCACGTGCCGTGCGACTGCCGGGTGCACATGAATGAATCATGGGATAAAGTTAACTAGCTTCGTGCGTGAGCGAGCTTTCAGAGCGTTCGTGAATTTGCCTTAACATATATCAATCGTGCGTGAGTGTGCGTGAGCTAAAGCTTTAAAGTCGTGAGCATCGTGAGCGTGAGTCAAAATCGACTCACGCGCCCATCTCTAATTTATATGCGTACCAATTCAATACTAAGTATGTATACTTAAAAATATTACATAATAGATATTTTTAAGAAAAAGCTTTTATTCTAAAAACTGTACTAGAAAGCAAAACATTAATTTCAAAAATTCTACACCTGGAAACCAAAAGCTTTGGAGACGGTCATAATTATAGCACTGTAGTATAGTTACTTTACTCAAATGACCGGCCCCAAAGCTTTAGGTTTCCAGGTGTATGATTTAAAAAAATTAGTTTTTACTTTTTAGTAGTTTTTTAAAATAAAAGCTTTTTCTTATATATATTTTTTCATATAATTTTTTTTTCGACAGAAGCGCACTTTACTCTTGAACGGTTTTCATATTTTTTGTCCTACCCTATATACTATTTACCTTGAAGCCATTCTAAGTGCACCTGAACTGGTTATCGGACATGTAATAACTTTTGGCGGTATTTAAACTTTGGTTGTGCAGCTAAAAAAAAAATGTCCATTTGTTGCACACTTAATCGACCACACTGTATATTCTGGATGTAGAATAAGGTCATGCCTATCATAAAAATGTATTCATTGTCATTAAAACTGAATCGACGTGTAAAATTTCAACATCGTAGGATAAGAGGAAGTGGTTCTATCAGCTTGCAAGATTTGACCTAAACAAACTAACACACTAGCATTGCAAGTAAAATAAAAGCTTTTAAAAATAATAATCATACTGGCGTACACTGATACAAAAAATAATAAACTTGGCTTGGACAAACTAAAAACAATACCAAAGTAAAGGATACAGCTGATTTTTTTATTACTTTTTTATTGGCTTTAAAATTATATATTTCAAAGATTAAAATACTGATTAGTTTAATAGCAGATCTCGTGACACTTATAAAATATGAAGTACATTTGATATTGTGTTTATAAACATCTACAGGTATACTTCGGAATAATGAAAATCATTTATTATACCTCTACACTTTATATCGGCGAAATAGCTAGCGAGCCACATGACATGAAGCGCTAATTAAAGTGTTACTTAGCAGTATTAACAAAATTAGTGTGGCAGTAACACGAGTAGTAAAACTGTTAGTAAGATATTTAAAGCGAAACAGGTGAGGTATCAACAAGTAAACTTATTTATTAGGGACTAAAAAAGTATATTTAACCGAGATTTTAGTTAAAATGTTTGTTTTGTAACGTCTTTTCTCTATATGTACAATATTCAGATAGAGTCGAGTAAACTTTAACTTGTCTTATATGTATGAGTTAATAAGTGCGCTTACAATTTCAGTTTCTCTTGCACACAAAGTTAAAACCGAGGTTAAAACAATAGCATAAAAACATTGTTCATGTATGTCGACAAAGCTTAGTTCAGCAGACGAAGTGACCCTTGAACCGGCCAAGTTAAAGTATACTGACTATACTGTGTGTTTTATCGAAAAATTATAATGGAAATATGTCAAAAACAAAATAGGTATTCAAAACGAAACAAGTGAAAACAAGAATCTGAATTGGAATCCGACCTCAGAAAAGACCAAACACCCTCAAAATGTTGAGCTAGAGCGAGAAAACCACCCTTAGAATAGGGTAAAATCGCCTACTCCTAATGCACAATCCTAGGGTTTTTGAGTTTGTTGATTTCAAATTATAAAATACCAAAAGCCAAAAATTGATTCTTAGGATGAAATCGAGTAAACTAGGGGTCAAATGATAATACAATAAAATGCGTAATTTTCATTCTTAAAATTTATTTCTAGGGGTTTAGAGTAAATTAGTGGTTGAAAGGGATGTAAAAATGACAAGTTGAAAAAATACGTAATTTAGATTCCGAAATTCTATTTTTTAGGGGTTAAATAGGATAAGTCATCCCTGATTTGTGGTAACCATAAATACATACAAAAAGTAGTTAACAAGCGCTAATGCATTGTATTCAAATACAGATTTTTGATATGTGGCAAAGGATTTTCTATTCTTAGATGGTTAAGGAACCCCTAGATAGAGGAAAACCACCCTACCCTAATATAAGAATAAAGTTCATGAGAGAGGTTAAAGTTTAGTTTCCATTCAAAAATTTCTAAATCAAAAACTTCCACATTTTCCATAGTTTAATAGTAATCATGTAATTTATTTTTATATAAGGGGCAGTTTTTACACTCATATGTACTTTTATAAAAGGGGTGAACTTTATGTCACTCTAGTTCTACATAATTCCAAACTTTCAAATCTTTACTTTTTGTCATTTCTTAGCAGTTATATACTATATGATGGTATGATGATGTATATTCTTTGCAATAACTACTACTCTAAGAGTAGTTGTTCCGCCACTATTTAGGGAGATGACTGCTAAATATAAAACATAACCCTCTGCCTTGTTTTGATGTTCTTTATCATTCATTTACATCAATTTATAAATCCTGACATGTGGATTAGTTTTGCCTCGCTTTAGAGTGGCTTCTCTCTATTTTGGGGGTTGCTTAACCACGTCAGAGTGGTAAATCCTTTGCGATATACCAAAAATCTATATTTAAATACAATACTTTTAACTATGTTTTGCATGTATTGTTACTACAAATCAGGGACGATTTACCCAATTTTAGGATTATTTTTTCGCTCTTGCTCAAAATTTTGAGGGTATATGGGCTTTTCTGAGATCGGATTCGAACTTGTACTCAACACGTTCAAAACCCTGAAAATTATAATTTCAGATTCTAAATAACGTATTTTTTCAACTGTTTTTTTCTACACCCTTTTCAACTACTAATTTACTCTATTATGAACCTAAGAATAAGTTCTAGACTTTTGGTATGCTGAAAGTTGAAAATAGCAACCTCAAAAACCCCTAGTAATATACTTTTAGAATGAAAATTACGTATTACCCCCTTTCAACCCCTATTTTACTCGATTTTCACGCATGTTGAAATTTGAAATAAGCAACCTCAAAAAACCCTAGAAATAAACTTTTTGAATGAAAATCACGCATTTTTTCAAATTTTCATTTTTACCCGTCTTTCAATCCCTACTTAATTCGATTATCACCCTAAGAATCAATGTTTCGCTTTTGGCATTTTGAAATTTGAAACCAGCAAACTCAAAAACCCTAGGATTTTACAGTAGGCGATTTTACCCTATTCTAAGAATGGTTTTCTAGCTCAAAATTTTGAGAGGTCGGATTCGAATTCAGCATCGAAATATACATTGGACTACTCGGATCTAATTATTTTATAGAATTTTTCATATTTTCTGCTTCTTCTAACCCAAATGTTAAGGCGGCCATATTGAAAAACAAAAACTCTGCAGCAAAACTGAATCTAGTACATCCAAATACTTATAGTGGAGTAAATCTAAGGGTCTGAATTGCCTAGAAAGGAATTATCTGACTACAGCAATTTTTTTGCGGGAACTTGTTGAAAACATTTCAAGTAGTGTAGTAAAAAATTTTGGATTAAATCCGTGCGGCGGAAAGCTTTTCTTTAAACAAAAGAATGTTCAGAATCCACATGAAATCAAGGAGTGGTAATTTTTAAATACGTTATAAGGTTCGAAGCACTAACAAAAGTTCGAAGTTTTCGACCTTGAGAGGGCACCGTCGGCGCCGCCATCTTCTCGGAATGGAGGTCAAATTGAATATTGAAGAGCGGTGAATTTCCACAATTTTTGAACGGCTGTTGTGTTCTTGTCTGTCAGATCATGTGTCCTAGTTAAATGGCGCAATAGCTACGCCAGGACGTTAAAATTAATACATGCGAGACCGTAAAAGAGCGCATTTTAGACCTGAGGTAGGTTACGCAAATAATGATGTAATCGAAATTTCGCAACTATTTTCGCGAGATATGCATTTTTACACATATAAAATTAGACATGATGGTTGTAAAATTAATTAACTTACTATGCTGTAAAATAAAGATAATTTTGAATTGGAAATTATTTTGAAAAATTATAAGTAAAAAAAATAGAACCCAATTGGAAATAAATTACAAAAATATTGGAATTTCTAAATACATCAAAAGCGGAACATACCTACTGTATACTTTTGATTAATATCTTATCTACGTAGCTAATAAAATTTATTTATTTAAGTAAACTATGAGTCAAACTGAAGCTACGCGCGACGTGTAAATGCGCATAATTACACCTTGAGTAATTACAAAAAAACTATTTTCCAGTTTGGCAAAAAAATCTGTAAAAGTATTTACACAAAACTTGCCACTCTCATTTATTAATTATTTCTCTATTAGATGAACACTCTATTTATTTTTTAACTAAGAGGTATATTAGTGTTTCATATTAAAAAAAAAAAAAATCAAATTCGTTAAAAATGGTGTCACTACTGTCATTGATAAGTTATTTTTTTATTTGAAGGATCAACATGATACTCCTCCAGCGTTTCTTAATGAATTATTTTCTTAGGGAGACCACTCAGTATATTGTTCTCCATTATAAATATATGGCAGTAGTGTTAACAACTACATCCCAAATATTATTCTCCTCTGTCGTTGTTAATTATTTAAAGCTGGCAACATTTCTTCTTGCATTTCTCTCTGTGTAGATGAGCAGATAGAACATATTTAATACCTTATTTATAATAATCCCTTCTCCGTTGCTGTAATACTCTCTGTGCTTTAGTGACTGTAAGTACATGTGTGTCTTGAATTAATATCATAATATTATAGGGCTGCGGTTCATCACGATTTAAACGCTTAGAAAATGAAAGGGGGTACTTTTTGAAACAAGTAGATGTCCCTGACAATGTTTATGGAAAAAAATGTTCGTTTCATGCAGGCCTTTAATTGTTATAAACAATTAATTTGTTAACTAAGAGAGAAATTTTTTTAGTGACTGGAAATTTTTTTGCTAAAATCGGCCAAAATAAACACTTATTCTTTATAATTTTTCAAAAAAATGCTTTCTAAAAGAGTTATGGCCAATTTTATGTCGAAAAAACGCGAAATTCTCCGACTTTCCGAATTTTTTTCTCGCTCATTTTTACACGTCAATTATTGCTAAATAAAAAAATAATTTTAATTGAAATTACAGATAAAGATTAAGCCAAATTTTCAAAAAATAAATAGCAAAAATTCCGAACGTGTGCAAAAAGTATATATACATACAATCTATAATATGCGTACAGCCGCTAGAGCTGCTGGGCGTGCGCGCACGCGCACACAAACTAGTTTTTTTTAAATAAAAATTCGCGTTCTCTTGTAACATATTTTGATACCTAAATATTAAAACATGTTATTCCGATGCGAACGGCAGCCGATTTTTGGTGGAGAGCATAGGCCGTGGGTTAGGATTGTGTGTGGACACTCAAAAGGGCGCCACCGGCTGTATGTTATTGTATGTATGTATGTTAATTTTGCCAGCACGGAACAAAATTAAGTTACTAGCAACCATGCGATGGAATTCTCAAAATATATCTGTAATATCAGAACTCTACTTTACTCTATGAAATCTCAAAGTTTAAACAAATATCAGGAGTACCAGTGCAAATAATAAGAACGTGTAGACATTAGACATTTATTACACACACGTGAGATATACAACAATAAAAAACAAATAGTTTCCCAATTGTCCCCTGAACTTAATCTATATATGCAAAAGAAATGCAAATTATGTAATTGACCCCTTCTAAAATTATTTCAGTGATTTGACCTTTTTCTATGGAAATGCAACTACGGCTTAAATGATACCAACAATGAGTTTTAGATTTGCAACAGCGAGTTAAAGGTTTACAATGGATTAAAATTACCGCTCATCACTAAAATATTATGTAACTAATATGATTCTATGAGCCAATGTTCACAATGCTCGCTATGTGCACTAGAATGTTAAAGAATGTTCTAAAATAATTATGTTCTACTAAAAGTACTTCATATGTGACATAATAGAAGGTAAATTAGTATCACGTGATACCATGCGCTACTTACAGTAAAAAATCTTAAGATACTTCATCATGCTCAGTATGTAGTTGCAAAATCGTTGTGCAATTTACTCTAATAATTCACAAAAAAATCACTGAATGAAACTATAATAATTTCTACAAAATTATGTAACTAAAATGAAGCAATAGAACCTGGTTAGAGCCTTGGCGTTTTCTCTGACAACTGCAGCGTGACCTGTCACCACTTCCTAAGATGTTCTCGACGCTGCTTACGACTACGACTCTGCATCACTCCAAAATTTCTGCCTAAATCTCTTGGAGACTGCTGCGAACAACTCTCCAACCAAAACTTCTCAAAACGTTTAGCAGGACCCACATAAAACCAAACATCTGAGTAATAGACTTCCTCCTATTACTCCTCTAAATACTGGGCCCCCTTACATAACCAAAATGACAGCCCCAAACACGTGCTTATCCCAATTGTGAGCCTCTCCAAACATATATGCTTATGCCAAACATATGCTTATACCAAACATGTGCTTATACCAAACATGTGCTTATACCAAACATGGGCTTATACCAAACACTCTGTAACAATTACAATAAATAATAACTAAATAAGATCCCAAACTAAATAAAACAAGAGCTCACCTCCTATAGAGAGTATTGCATAACCTTACGAGACACGTGGCGATCAGATTACGACAAGCAACAGAATTCCTTCCTGGAATTTACAAAATGTTTCTGGCAGGACGGTAAAGAAACACTGGGTACATCAAATCAAATCCCTTTTCAGTGTCAGCGATGTAAAACCCAAATTCTTCACTACAAAACCGGGACCGCCGCCTTCAGCTCTCTCGTCGCTGTCGACTCGTGGCTGTCTCCAAGACCAACCCTCGACGGAAATCCGCTTGACAGTTCTCCGCGTTGCCAACTTGAACATCTAGAGAACACTTTCTCTAGCCAATAAAAATGCGCCAACAAAGGGCTTTGCATTTAAAAGACTGAATTACACAATTATGTAATATCTCAACTACAAGAACACATGACTTACACCTCTTACTTAAAAATAATACATAAAAGAAAACACGCTTTCTTTCCTTGTTGAGAATTTCAGATATGCGACCTGCTATGCCCCTTTGAAGTACGAGTGGTTGCCTACCTCTCCACTCAAACAAATTAACTAATGGGTTAATTTACTGTATTTAACCATACATATATTAATGTAGCCTTTTCAAATGCTACACTCTGAATGAAATTTTTTCATGCTCCCAGTAATGAAATCAAAAAACAAAAATTTCGCGTTATTCTACGGGAAGTTCTCTACAATTCTGTTTTTTTTTTTAAGTGTAAAAATGAGCGAGAAAAGAATTCTTGAAAGTCGGAGAATTTCGCGTTTTTTCGACATAAAATTGGCCCTAACTTTTTTAGGAACCATTTTCTCTTTAAATCATAAAGAATAAGAAGTGTTTATTTTGGTCGACTTTAGCTAAAAAAATTATTTCCAGTCTAGAAATACTTTTTTCCTAGTGAACAAATTAATTGTTTATAACAATTAAAGGCCCGCATGAATCGAAATTTTTTTTAATGAACATTGTCAGGAACATCTAAGGAACAAATTTCAAAAGGTTTTATCCATATTACTTTTTTTTTAATTTAGTCACCCGATGAACGCAAAATTGTGATGAACCGCAGGCCTATTAGTACGGAAGCTCATGGACAAAAGTGGCTTCGTGCAGTTGCGCAGTTGCCGCCGCTTGGTGGAGATGTTGCAGGCATCTGTAGGTACCATTTCCCCCCAACGGAAGGTCACGTGACCTCGCTCTCTTCGTGAGAGAGAGAGAGAGGCAAAAAACAAACGGCCGCTTAAATGTTGCAAAAAAGTTATGAAAAAATTCAGGCACCTTTTTGGGCAACAATAACCATCTTTTGCCTCTTGATGTTTTTTTTTTTCAATGCGCTTTCTTCTCCCGAAACAAAAATGTTACAAAAGAATTCATAGACCTATATTAATTAGTTTAGGGTGAAGGAAGCGTTTTAGAGAAAACCCCCAAGAGCCATAAGTTGCTTATTTTTGTACAAAGGAGGAAAAAATAATTTCGGACAAGAATTTCCCTAGACTTTTTTCTTCAGAAAAATCCCACAGAATTTAGGCGTGTTCCTCGGTTCAACACAAGCACTGGACTTTTTCTCTAAAGTGCCTCATTCTAACGCAAAAAAGATACTAACAAAATTGGAATTCCACACCTTAATTTTTTTCCGGGAGAAGGAAGCACTTTGGAAAGAAAAACACCAAGAGACAAAAAATGCTTATATTTGCTGAAAAAATCTGTCCGAATTTTTTCACATTTTTTGGCAACATTTAAGGAGCCCTTTGTTTTTTGCCTCTATCTCTCTCGAAGAGAGAGAGGTCACGTGACCTGTCGTTGGGGGAAATGGTAGCTACAGATGCCTGCAACAACTGCACCAAGCAGCGGCAACTGCGATGCACGAAGCTACTTTTGTTGATGGGCTCCCAAGTAACAATTGTAGTTTTAAAATAATCTATAAGTTAACCTAAAAACTTATTTCCAAGACTATGTAAAACGTAAATAGTTTGGAAAGATTCTATGAAGTCGATTTAAAACTTTTATAAGAGGAGCTCATCTAGAGAAGGACCTATGTGCCTCTTTTTAAAACTACTACTATTAAAACTTTTAAGTTTTAATGAATTGTCTAAACCTCAGAGTATCTGAAGAGTATTATAAAATCATACTTGGACTAGGATACGCACTATATCAAAACTTAAACGAGGCACACAAATGCTTTGAGCGAACTATGTGTATTTAATGTAGTAAAAATAAATGCAAATAAATGTATTCTATATGCACTATCGGCCGCTATAGTAATGTATAAGTTATAAAATGGACAATTGGCGACTACTAGGAACAGTTCAGAAATACAGTTAAAGATGGACTACTTGTATTGAATTGATGGGACTACTTATAGTGGGCTCAATGAAGCTAAGTTTATTGTAAAACATGTATCAGATAGTTCTGAAGAATTCGTGCGCTCCCTAAAACCACGATTTTAAAAAAATATATAAATATTTTTTTTGTGACTTAACAAGTAATGAGAGCTTTAGCATCTGCCCATAATATGGTTTAGTGCATGTACATTATTTTTATAAAACATTTCTATTAGATACAAATTGCATTTTTTTTATCAATCTGGGACATTCCCGGCTGCTGACCGTTATATTCCTCGACGGCTGGAAATAAAATGACGACTGTATCTATAAACACTATAAGCTGTGAATAATGCTACTTCAAACTGTTTCAAAATGTTTTGTCTTAAAATGCCTATTACATTACCAATTGCTCTTTATGTATGTCGATCTATTATTGTAAAAGTATATTTTAAGACTCATTGGTCTTAACATATTTTTAAAAACTTGTAGACTTATCTTAGAACCAATTTTAAACCATTTGAACACATAACACAATGCTTTAAAACCTATAGAACTTATGGTGCTCGGATAACATAACCTAAAAAGTCAGTTTTCCGAGACCCACCCACAGACACGCCATACACAAACAAAATACCGACGAATATGTATATATCTTATCACAGTTTTAAAACTACCTTGACATTATAGTCTGGGCAAAGGTAAACCAAATCTTTTTATGTTTAAGACTGATTTATTACAGATGTTTGTTTGCTTCATTAAAACTCTAGTAACCAGTTGGTTTTATGAAGGGTTCGACCTGAAACTTAGTTAGAAAGCATATTAGATTTTTAGCCCTGCATTAACAACCACATCAAATTAATTTCATAAAGCAATGATAAAACCACAATTGCTTAATCTCTATAAAACTTGATCCTCCTAACTTGAACTTGACAGCTATAAAGTTTTATTGCAGGCTTGGCAAATACCTTGATAAGTCAATCATAAGCTAATAAAGACTAAAAGATAATTTGGTTTTAATGTAAGTTCTTGAAGGCCTTTTTAAAACTTTCTTTGAGACAAAACTATATTTAAGTGCATTTGGCATTTAATAAATCTTGCATAAATCAGTGGTTTAGGAGGTGACCATTATAAAACTTAAATAAATCTAAAAAGAATTTAAATTGTTACTTGGGCTCCCGTACTATATTGGTTCCTTGTTCATAAATTCCGTATGTGTGCGATCTAGTTTCGTTGGATAAAATTGTGAACATTTTTTTGTAGTTTTAATGTTTTATTTTGTTAATTCGTGAAATCGCCAAATCGGTCTACATCACCTTCCTGAGAATGCTCTTAGCTCCAATTCTTTAAATTTTCACATAAATTGCTTTCGAAAAGAGTTTTGGGTTTAAAGGAGTAAATATTGGTTTCTCTGTTCTTTTTTAATTTCGAGGTTAGATTTCATTATTTTGACAGATCGATAGATAACTTTACTATGTACAACTTGTATCTGAAACATTTTCAAGAAAAAGTCATCGCTAAAAAAGCCTGTTATCTAAAAATTTTCGTTGGTGTAGGCAAATTAGCATTTCTGGCCGAAAAGTTTACCGAATGAACGGATTTTCACGAAACTTTGCGGATTCTGTTCATTTTGATGTCTATGTCAAACTCAAAAAAAAAATGCCGCTAGTGCCCCATAATTGTTATTGTTAATTGTTATAAACAATGACTTTGTTGCTGCGTATTATCTGAAACATAGCGGCTCGAACTTTTCCAAAGGGGGGGGGGGAGGTGTACAGAATCCACAACAATTCTGGTAAATGTATTATAATATGCGAGGAAATAAATTTTCTCTATGACATTTTCCTAAAGTGCACTCCAGGTTTCTCCGGAAAAACACGAAAAAATGACCCTTATTGGAAAATGGAAAATTTCGTAAAATACGAAATTTAAAAATCTGGAAAAATTCAAATGTATAGGTTAACATATTCTTCAAAAATTTGGTATCTTGTTTTATTTTTCTAACGGGCATCAAAAAAATTAGGTACATTTTTTATTGTGAAAAACTGTTGAAAACTCGAAAAATACGCTAGTTACAAAAAAATTACAAAAGACCAAAATTTTAAAGAATATATTAACCTACATGTTTGAATTTTTCCTGATTTTTAAATTTCATCGTATACGAGATTTTCCATTTTCCGATCAGAGTCCTTTTTCCTTTTTTTCCAGAAAAACTTGGACAGAGTACACTTTAGGAAAAGTCAGAGAGGAAAAGTCTTGTTTTTAATAATATATTCACCAGAATTTTTCTGGATTTTTTCTGTATTTTTATTTCCCCACCTCCCTTTTTGGAAAAATTCGAACCACCATATCTCGGAAAATACGCGTTTTTTCCAAAATTTTACAAGAGTAAAAAGTTGTCATTTTTCGTCAAATTATCTAAAAATACATTTTGTTTTTTCAATGTACCTCAATTTTGCTACTTAACAAATTAGCAACAAAATAATTGTTTAAAAAATTGCGGGGCAATAGCGGCAATTTTTTTTTTCTTTTTTTATAGTTTGATCTAGACATCAAAACGAACAGAATTCACAAAGTTTCGAGAAAATCCATTCATTCGGTTTGGGTCGATTTTCGTCGAATTTGCCTACACCACGTGGCTGTAAAAACATTTAAAAAACAGTTTTACCTTCTACCTCAATATGAGGCATTTTGATTTTTTTCGTGTCTGGCGCTTAGTCTATTTACAACAATTCTAAAATTCACAAGATATTATTAAATTGTAATTCGGTGCTTTAAACGTTTAAACTCAATGAGCAAAACTGATTATTATAAATATTTCACAAGCAATTCGGTAAAGGTATGAATTTCTGTAAAGATATAGATAGACTTTATACATACTCATTTCGCCAGCGCAGCGCAAAGGAGATAATACACCCAAGTAGTTTAATTTAAGCCACAGATATATCCAATTCGAAAATTTACCCAAATCCTTTAGTCACATACGAGCTAGAAGGCATAATCCCCCCCAAATCTATCATCACTCCTGATATCACTTTGTAACATAAATTAGCATTTCAGAGCTCAACGTTTGGATTAGCTCATATAAATGTGTGGGTAATTTTCCTGTGTCAGTTATAAATTGTCATTTCAAAGAAGCAATTGAGGTTAAAGCTGGTTCACAGTAGGTTTCTAAAACAAATATCGTTCCAGCTCTGTTTGTAATTCGCGGACGTAACTATTTTATAGTTCTTGTAATCTGTAGTGGCGGTAATAAACGTACAATTTAATAGGTGGCGAAGCCCTTCTAATCCCCTACGTCCCGGGTGTAAATAAATCACAGTACGACTTTTCATTTAAAGGTGTTTTAGTCGTTTGAATTCTGCAACCAACCAAGTTTTTTAAATGCAACATGAACAAATATATGGTCAATGTTTTTTAGAGGCATATCATATTCAAATCAACAGCTGTTATTCGCTTACTCATACAGAATAAACTGGAGAGTTCTATTTTTCGAGGGGTTCTCATAAAATGTTTATAATAAAATAGTGCAGTAAAAAAAGACCAAATAAACGAAGAGATAGGCATAGTCTTGTAACACCAATAGGATGATTTCATACCTTCTGTGGTATTACCAGGAGTATATATCTGAGTTTTTAAGTTCCAAAGCTTATTGTTTTTTTTATATGATGTTTTTCTTTTTGAAAAGCGTTTGTGAATTTCTCCGGTTCTAAAGATCCGATCGGGACAAACTAAACCAATATCCTACGTAGTTAAAATTCCAACGAATCTGAGCTGGTTTTAGGTCATTTGAGTACGTCCATAATGTACAAAATAGAATAAACTGGATAAAAGGAGTTTTTTTTTTCATTTTAACGTCCAAGGACGTCAAGAGATCCGATCAGCTTCACACTTCCAGAAAATATACTTTTTGTTCAAAAACATAACACCCTGAAATTTTGATGCCCAAATATTGAACCTTGTGGACACAAACGAATTTGTTATCTGAAATTTGATTTGCACGCCATTTTGTGTCATTAAGTCCAAAATGGATCTTTTTTTTTTTTTTTCAAAATATGGATCTGGACGCCAGCTTTTCGATGACATTAAAAAAACTTCTCTTAAAGTCGTTTTGGACACTTTTTACGCATTTATTTATTAACCAAATGACAACAAATTTATTTTCTCGGCCATTTTGAAAACATTTTTGAAATATTTTTATCAAAGAGAGAATTGCGAGAACTTTAATTTAAAAAAAGTTAATTTTCGTCCATCTGAACTCGAGATATTTAACTTTTAGCATTTTGGCCAATTGTTAATTAACAAATGCCTATTTCTGGCTAATTTTTGAACTGTATCATTTTGAAACATATTAACTTCATATGTCCAAAAAACATTTTTAACTTATAGAAACTAATCTTCATGCATTTACATTTCATTGTTGTTAATTAGCCGGAATAGCTTTTTTTAAATTTATATATCAAGATTGCCTCTCGTTTTGTCGTACCGTACTCAATTGTTTCCGGCTTAATTAAGTTGGTAGTTAACGTATGTATTTAGGGGAATTTGATATTCTGCTAACTTCTCTTCATAAAACTATATCCTTATTTTTCTTGACTAATGTCAAATATTTGTCGTTTCCAGAGACAAATCTGTTTCCTTATGTGTGTATTTACTGCTACTGATCTTTTTACAAGATGCTAAAAGTTAAATATCTCGCGTTCAGATGGACGCAAATTCACTTTTATTTTTTTTAAATTAAAATTCTGGCAATTCTCTTTTTTTTCTGATAAACATTTTTTTTAATGTTTTCAAAATGGCTAAAAGGATCCATCCATCTTGGACTTAAGGAGGTTGAGGCGTTAGACGAAAATAATGAAAAAAATCTGAAATAAAGATTTTTTAATAGATTTTTATATGGCGCACTTTTCTATAAAAAATCCAAAGTCATTAGGAAACTCATAAAGTTAAAAAATTTAAAAACATTTTACATGTAATCTTATGGAAAATATGTCAACCCAGCATACAAACGGTACATTTTAACACAACTAAATAAAACACACTACTATGTTCTGTACCACATGGTGATAGAAAACATAGTAGTGTGTGAGCTGCAAATTGACAACGGTTGAAAAATATAGAAACGGCTGGTAGAAAAAATTTAGGAACATCGAGGCTCAACTACGGCCGTAGTACCAGTAATGATGATTGCTATAAAACGAATCTACCTATAGAAGTAAATACATTTAACAATGAGTTCTACTCTTTGTATGTTATTTGAGGTATTAAATTAATATACCCAACAGTAAATTTGATTAATTGAACGGTCAATACCTAATTCTATACCACTCATATCTACAAATATACGAATATTTCAAAAAATTAAAATATATACATAATTTAAACAGTTTTCCTGAACATTGTATTGTAGGTAGGTACATCAAATGTTATTGTTTAAAACGCGAAATCACGACTAGAACACGGTTGGTCAGAGGGTGACCGGAACGGGGGGTAATCCGCTCGCATGTTACATAATCCATGCCTGCATGGGTGTGCCATTTAGTTATTGTTTCTGTTAATTACTATGCATATACCTAAAGCAAGTATCTCGGGAAAATTTCCCGAGATACTTGCTTTAGGTATATGCATAGTAATTAACAGAAACAATAACTAAATGGCACACCCATGCAGGCATGGATTATGTAACATGCGAGCGGATTACCCCCCGTTCCGGTCACCCTCTGACCAACCGTGTTCTAGTCGTTATTTCGCGTTTTAAACAATAACATTTGATGTACCTACCTACAGAGAAAGGATATGGATCATTTTAATCAACATTTTTCAAATAACGTGCAGATTCTCAATTGTATGTTCTTTTTATGTGTGTTCAACCGTTACCCTAGATTGGCTTTAGCTATTTCTATCGAATCTTTTGCAAATTGTAGATGTTAGTTTCATTAAGCTATGTCTAATATATGGTGAGCAAAAATCGGAAAAAAGTTTAATACAGGATTTGGCGAATACGCTAACGATAACGGAAAACGGTTTATAATAATAGTATTTTTTTTTTTCAAATTAGCACATTTCGAAAATTGTATATATTGCCCGTAGAAGACAAACAATTCGCATCATTGTATCAGTAATTGAATTTTGAACAATGTTCTAAATGTTTATCTGTCAGCCCGTCGCGTTTTTGTAAGCACGATAATTTAAAAAAGGCCAATTGTATTGAAATTTGAACGGCAAGTTAGTGTTAGCTAGAGGACGAACTATTCGTTTTTAAATAAACTGATCAGTAAATAAAAAGTGCCGTGAAAAGTTAATGATATTGATTTAAAAAAAATATTTTCATGATTTTTGTTGAAAATTGAATAGAAATCTTATGTAATATTGCATTGTATTTATACATTTTACTAATACACATTTCTTAATAATGTTGAAATGCGATTTTCACTAGCCAGGTTATATTTATAAATGGACACATTTTTTTTGAGATGATGATCGAACGGTCAAATGGGTCAAGAGATACCTATTATTAAAAGAAAAGCATCCACAGAGAGAAAATCGCATCAGCTCGTCGCCCTTCCCTTCCACGGTCGGAAAACTCTTTTTCCCTCCGGAAAGCTCGACTTGGCATTGAGCTGCCGTGCTGAAAATAGGGCAAATGGTACCCATGGGTAACAGAGAAGCATCCACAGAGAGAAAATCACGGCAGCTCTTGACCCTTCCCTTTCACGGTCGGAAAACTTTCCCCCGGAAAACTCGACTTGGCATTGAGCTGCCGCGCTGAAAATTGGAGGGCGGTTAGTTTATACTGAATCATGATGATTGCCACAACCCGAATCGCGGCAGCTCTTTTGCATATGTGCATTTCAGAGCCGGAAATTTTTTTTACATCGGAAAATTCGATCCGGCAACGAGCTGCCGCTTTCCACCCCCGACAGGCCTCTTCTACTCCTTGAAACAAGATAATCCCCGCCAGACCTTGTGTGAATCTGGGGTGCTAACTCTGGGTGCCAACTTTATGTTCATAATGTTCTAGACTCAAAATTCAAGGTTCGCGGATTCATAACATAAATAGGTTGGATGTACTTTTTCATTATTTTATTTCATATGACGAGTATTTCACCAACAAAGCTGGCATTATGAGAATAAAATGTCTATAATTAACAATACTAGCAAAAAAACTGCGCTAAGTATATGATACTGAGAATGTGCAACAAGTAAATAATAAATATTATTATTATTATTAATTCCCATTTTCCTAAAAAAGGGCAGTAATGAGGTATTGCCTTTAAACGCGGATTTTACAATGAATCTTTAATACCCAATGGGAATATATTATATACCGGGTGTCACAGAAGTCGTGGTCCAAACGAAAGTGGGCGATAGGCGAGGTCATTTACAATCAAAATAACCCCATATGTTGTTATCCAATTGTCAGTCGTTTAAAAGTTACAGCACTTTTTCCGTTTTTTTAAGAAATGGCGACTCCGTCTTCTAAAAAATTCATAAAAAAATATTGACAAGTTGTTTAGGTTTTTTTTTGTTTGTTGTGCTTACTACTGATGTGTTCTTATAATGAAAGTGTTTTCATGAACTTTTCTTTCATATTAAAATAATAAAACAAGTTTTTTGTACATTTTTTATATCTTCAAAAATAAAACAAAAATTTTAATGAAGTTTACTGAAAAGAAAATTACCACTGAAAAGTGAGCCAGCATACTAAAAACTTCTACAATTCACGCCGATTCCAGCAAGGTTTAGTTCATTGGTATTCTTTAATTGAATCATATTTTTTTAGCATGAATAGCATAAAACTAGCCCTGAGTCTTGATATACAATGATGTATGATTCTGAGAAGAGAAGCATTGGCTGTTTCGTATTTGTACAGTTCTGAGATGTGCACATGATAAATAGTAGGCACTATTTGCTTTACATACATCGGAGCTGTAAAAATACGAAACCACAACAACCTAGCTTCCTGTAACTACGCATATTCACATTTTTTCTGAAGAAAATACGAGTTGGCTTCTGTTTCTGACTTTGACTGACAGTCTGTGTTTTTGACAATTGCTTGTTACTTGGCTTCTGATTGTGATTTTAATTTGAATAGTGCTTTATTTGAAGGCTACGTTGAAAAATGAACTACACACCGCGTGAGTATGCAGAAATGCATTACATTTATAGGTTATGTGCAGGGAATGCTCGACGTGCTGCAAGGGAATACCGCATCGGATACCATCGGATACCAACGTCGTGGACGATACGAGTACACAACGCATACATACGTGGTGAAATACCTGGTGCTGTACACAGAGACGGAAGGCATAGGAACGATGACCACGACGAAGACGTAGTCGCCATGGCACTGGAGGAACCTTCTACAAGTATTCGTTGCATCTCGCGAGATTCTGGCGTTTCCAAGTCCACTGTGCAACGAATATTGTGACGGTATAAATTACAAGCCTATCACGTGCAACGCATGCAAGCGCTCCTGCCCAAGGACTATGCTCCTAGGGTAGCGTTTTGCAGAGAAATGCTCCGACGTCACGGGAGGATCCACATTTTTTCAATAAAATTCTGTGGACCGACGAATCAACGTTCAATAGGGTTGGGATATTTAATATTGTTACGGATTTCCACCTTTTAGGAAACACCCTGTATGAATTCGTGGGTTCTAAATAATTTTAACAAGAGATTAAACACTACTAACACTTTATTTAACAATTTACTGACTACAATACTTGTTTACTTAATAGTTAACCTCACTTTTTACCGAGCGTGTCACTTCTCAAATAAACTTCCCCCTCCGCGCTGGTAATCGCGCCTTATATACTCCGAAATTAGCTCTAGATCAATCCAGAATCTTCTCCAACCATAAGCTAGAAAAGTCCTTGGCTCTTTCTAGAGCCTTTCCAGTCACCATCAGAGGCATAGGCGTACGATCTCCTTTTCCAAGGGGGTGTAATTCATAACACTGCCCCCTCCTTAAGCCTGATCGTCCCGATCAGGCAACTCAGAATCATCGATGTATTTCGCCAGCCTGTCCAAATGCACGATCTTCATCTTGGACTTTTTGCTTCGTTGAATTCGATAGACGACGTCATTAATTCGGGTAATAACAGTATACGGTCCATCCCAAGGCGGTTGAAGTTTCGGTGACCTTCCTTTCTTCCGCTGTGGGTTGTACAGCCAAACCAGGTCTCCTGCCTTGAATCCTTCTGAACTACCCTTACGGTCATATCGAGCCTTCATTCTGTCACTGGCTATGGTGATTTGGTCTCTAACTAACTCATGGACGTTCCTTAGCCGTTCACTCACTTCATCTACATAGCTGTTCACAGGAAGTCGTTCTCCACCTGGTGTTCCAAACATCAAATCACATGGCAGTCTGATCTCATGTCCAAATACTACACGAGCCGGAGTCTGTTTTGTAGTTTCGTGGATAGCAGCTCTATATGCCATGAGGAAAAACGGTATGTGGAGATCCCAGTCACGTTGATTTTTATGAACGACTTTAGAGAGATGTTCTTTCATAGTCTTATTATGTCGCTCCACCATTCCATCTGATTGAGGGTGAAGGGCTGTCGTCCGTGTTTTGTGTATTCCCAATAACTTGCAGATTTGCTGAAATACCCCTGACTCAAAATTTCTCCCTTGATCTGAATGCAGCTCCAGGGGTACACCAAACCGACATATCAAGTTATCTACCAAGACTTTGGCGACAGTAACCGCTTCCTGGTTCGGAATTGCGTAGGCTTCAGGCCATTTACTAAAATAGTCCATGGCAACCAGTATGTACTTGTTACCGTCCTTGGTTACTGGGAATGGTCCGGCTATATCGATCGCAATCCTCTCAAAAGGAGCCCCGACGTTATATTGCTTCATTGCACCCCTACTTCTAGTCTGTGGTCCTTTACTGGCTGCACAAATTTTACAATTACGACACCAAGCTTCAACATCTTGACGACTATTTACCCAGTAAAAGCGTTCACGTACTTTATTCAGGGTCTTGTTAACGCCGAAGTGTCCACCGGATGCTCCATTATGCACTTCTTGAAGTACTTTCGGTACTCGACACCTGGGAATCACTAGACGCATAACAACTTGCTTCCCATCCGGGCTCTCCCATGCTCTTTTTAACAGCCCATTCATAACTCTAAGTGAGTCCCACTGTGCCCACAAAGCCTTCAATCCAACTGCTTTGTCCGAAACATCCTTCCACTCTGGTCGAGTTCCTTTTTCCTTTGCTCTCAATATAGCCCCAATCTCTGCATCGTTCAGTTGTTCTTGTCTCAGGGCTTCAGTTGTCCAATCATCCGGAACGTCTATTTTAATAGTGTTGACTACTCCCATGCCCTGCTGTTTTTCCATGTGGCGGCAGTGCTTGCAGTCGTCCTTGCATGGTCTTCTAGATAATGCGTCTGCGTTCTTATGAGATCTTCCTGGTCGATGCTCGATTTTAAAGTCGTACTGTTGCAGCCGTTCTATCCAACGAGCCAGTTGACCTTCAGGGGTTTTCAACTGCAACAGCCATTTCAACGCAGCATGGTCGGTCCTGATTTTGAAATGTCGCCCGTAGAGATACTTATGAAAATGGTCCACTGATTTGACGATGGCCAATAGCTCTTTCCTGGTTACACAATAGTTTCGCTCTGGTTTTGAGAGTACCTTGCTGAAGTACTCGATCACTCTTTCCTCTCCGTTTTGAATTTGGGACAGCACACAACCAATCGAAGAATTGCTGGCATCTGTATCTAAAATAAAGAGTCCATTCTGTTGTGGGTATGCTAGCACAGGACCAGTGCATAGAGCTGCCTTCAATTTTCTCCATGCCGTTTCACACTCCGGTGTCCACTGGTACTGAACTTTCTCCTCTGTTAGCCGGTGTAATGGCTTCGCAATGTCTGCAAACCCTTCCACAAAGCGTCTATAATAAGTGCAAAGGCCAAGGAAGCTTCGTACTTCATGAACGTTAGATGGCCTTGGCCAATCTCGTACAGCAGAAATTTTGTCGGGATCCGTTTGTATTCCCTCCGAAGATACTACGTGACCAAGGAATTTAACTTCTTTCTGAAATAAAAGGCACTTCTTCGGGTTCAATTTCAGGTGTGCATTCCTTACTCGTCCAAATACTTCTTGAAGATTTTTCAAATGTTCTGTAAAGTCTCGTCCCATAACCAGCACGTCGTCAAGGTAAACCAGGCACGTCTTCCAGGTTAGCCCTCGTAGTACGAATTCCATCAATCGTTCAAACGTGGCTGGAGCATTGCAAAGTCCAAAAGGCATCACCGTAAATTGGTAAAGACCACTGCCTGCTGAAAATGCTGTCTTTTCCTTATCATCAGGATGAAGCCCAACTTGCCAATAACCGCTCCTAAGGTCTAACGTCGAAAACCATCGTGAGCCTGCCAATGTACTTAACGTGTCATCAATCCGGGGTAATGGGTAACTGTCTTTCTTCGTCACATCGTTCAGTTTTCGATAATCGACACAAAATCTTAACGTTCCGTCCTTTTTGGCAACCAAAACTACTGGCGATGACCAGGGACTTGTTGACTCCTCAATAACTCCATCTTGTAGCATCTTATCTATCATTGCTGAGGCTTCTTCTTGTTTTGCTAGCGGAAGCCTCCTAGGTTGTTGTCGAATAGCAGGTGAGTCACCAGTATTTATCCGATGCTGGACTATATCTGTTTTTGTAAGGGCCTCCGTACTTTTGGCAAATACTGAAGTTTCCTTTTCCAGGAACTTGATCGCCTCCTCTCGTTCATCCTTCGATAAATGCTCCAACTGGGAACTCAGCAAGGTCAAAACTTCCTGGTCTATATTTGTAGATGAATTTCCCTCTGTTTGTTCTTCGCACCTTGCTACCCACATAACCGGTTCATAGGAGCCAATCGGTTTGCCCTCTTTAATTGTTACTGCATGGGAATTTAAATTGACGACTCTAATTGGGATTTTATCTTCAGTCCGGGTTAAAGTTCTTGCCACAACAATATTGGTTAGGGACTTAATCGATTCGTCACCTTCCACCAGGCCAACACGGTAGCCTCCAGGATTTCCTTCCAAGGTAGCATCGATGATCTGTTCCGAATGAGCAGGAATCTTAATCGTCTTTGTTGTCAATAGCCTTGCTTTACGGGATTGGTCATCTGCGGTTGCCAGGATAAATTCCTCATTCCCAATTTTCAAGACTCGCTCCCCTACGTCAACAATAAACCTCTTCTCTTCCATGATGTCCAGTCCCAAAATGAAATCATCTGTAATGTCAGCCACAATGACCTTGTAATTGAATCTCAATCGTCCAACCTGCAGTTCCAAATTGACCTCTCCATGGACCGCAGCCCTGTCTCCCGTGGCTGTCCGAATAATTACTTCATTTTGCTTCTTCTTAATCTGCAAGCCTGATATAAACCCTGGCCGCACTATTGATGACGTAGCGCCGGTGTCAACAGTAAACACACACTTTCTTCCATTCACATATCCTTGCAACAGCAGACTACTTGGAATTCTTCGCAGCTGGGAAATCTTTATTTCTCTGGGGGCACCGTGTTCCCTAGCCAGCACAGCCCCCTTGGTGCTGGCTATCTTTAGTTTTCCTGCTGCTCTTCTACATTTACAGCATTTACTCTTCTGTCCGAGTTCTGCTGTCGACAGTCTCGTTTCATATGTCCCATCCTGCCGCAGTTGTAGCATTTAATACCTCCACTTGGCCTTTCTCTGTTTTGTTGGTTTTCCTGTCTTCTTGGAGGATTCGATTGAGCCAGTAATTGACCGATCATTTTATTCGTTTTGAGAATCGCGTTCAAGATAGGGTTTTGGTCTCTCTCTTCTGGCTGCGATTCTTCAAGCGTCATAGCCCGTACTCTTGACTTTGGAGTATCCCTATAGACTGCTTCTACCTCTAGTGCATGCACCAAGGCTTCACTACTACTTTTATGTCGGGATAGCCTGAGGACTCGCCTGATCTCCTCGTCCCTTATCCCGTCTAGGAATGCCCCCACTGCCAATTGCTCTTTAAATTCTTTTGGCGCATTAGGATAA
Source organism: Stenurella melanura (assembly GCA_963583905.1). NCBI lineage: Eukaryota > Metazoa > Arthropoda > Insecta > Coleoptera > Cerambycidae > Stenurella > Stenurella melanura. Next base: position 63,351,166 of record OY757314.1, on the reverse strand, counting down.
GCTAAGTGTGCCAGTCTTTCCACCGCAGCTTCAAATTCTTGCAGACTCTCTCCAGCTTTCTGAACGCGCACTTTCAGCTGGGTCTGGTATACTTGAGCAAGGTGTTGATCTCCATATCGTAGATCTAAGGCAGCTTCTAAAACTCTAAAATTACGTTGTTGGTCCGCCGGAATTGTCTGGAGCAACTCCAATGCTTGGCCTCTTAAAGCTACGATTAATGCCTTAGCCTTCTCTTCGTCATTCCAGTTGTTTGCACTCGCTGCTGCCTCAAACTGTGTCTTGTAAGTCATCCACGAACTTTGACCATCAAAAGAGGGAATTTTTAATCGTTGGCCTGATGACACCACTTGCTGGTTTCCTCTATCCCTCAACTGTTGTTTAAGTTGGTCTATTTCTCCTTCTACCTGGTGCATTTTGTCTTCAACCTTGTCTACTTTTTCTTTCACTCCACTTAATTCCTCCTCGACTTTGTCCATTTTTACTTCGATCTTATTTTTGAGTTCTCCAGCGATTGTAAACAAGGCATTCTGTTGTGTCTCTATAGCTTTTTTTAAGTCGTCATTTTCCTTTTGACGGCGTTTCTCCTCTTCTTGTTTTTCCTCTTGACGTCTTCTCTCTTGATCCTCAAACATTTTTCTTAATTCTTCTTGACGTTTTTGTTCTTTTCTTTCCTGTTCCTCTTTCTCTTCCTGGCGCTTTCTTTCCTGATCCATCATCATCTTTTGCATTTGGGCCATAAAGTCCTGCATTTGTTGTTCGGATGCCATGCTTCTGGTTGTTACCGGCATATAATTATGATGAAATCAAATAAATTTAATAATTACGTCACTACCGGTAATGGGACTGTCCAGAAAAACCTCCAAACGGCACAAAAAAAGAGTCTTATCTAGAGTCTGTCACTTAACCACTAACGTCCAACAAAATGTTCCAAAAATGTCTCAAAAATGCACTTAACACTATTTTTCTGTTCGAAAATAGTCCTCGAACAATGTCCAGTAAATTAGTCCTCCGTGTTAGCACCAACTTCGAGAATACACTGCCAAACCTTCTCGAACACTTCCGAAAAATCCTCTTGTCAAAATTCCGCTTCCGACACCAAATTGTTACGGATTTCCACCTTTTAGGAAACACCCTGTATGAATTCGTGGGTTCTAAATAATTTTAACAAGAGATTAAACACTACTAACACTTTATTTAACAATTTACTGACTACAATACTTGTTTACTTAATAGTTAACCTCACTTTTTACCGAGCGTGTCACTTCTCAAATAAACTTCCCCCTCCGCGCTGGTAATCGCGCCTTATATACTCCGAAATTAGCTCTAGATCAATCCAGAATCTTCTCCAACCATAAGCTAGAAAAGTCCTTGGCTCTTTCTAGAGCCTTTCCAGTCACCATCAGAGGCATAGGCGTACGATCTCCTTTTCCAAGGGGGTGTAATTCATAACAATATTGTTATGAATTACACCCCCTTGGAACTGGAGATGATACGCCTATGCGTACTAATAGTGACTGGAAAGAGCCATGGACTTTTCTGGAGTGTGGCTTGAGAAGATTCCGGTTTAATCTAGAGGTAATTTCGGAGTATATAAGGCGCGATTACCAGCGCAGAAGAGGAAGTTTATTTTAGAAGTGACACGTTCGGTAAAAAGTGAGGTTAAATAAAGTGTAAAGGTTATTTTGAATGTTTGAAGTATTGTATAGTCAGTAAATTATTAAATAAAGTGTTAGTGGTGTTTATCTCTTGTTGAAATTATTTAGAACCCACGAATTCATACAGGGTGTTTCCTAAAAGGTGGAAAATACGCAACAATATACACAATCTTCACTCTTGGGAATCCGAAAGTAATACGGAACCGCCGCTTCCAACATCAATTCGGAGTGAACCTGTGGGCGGGCATATTCGGCGGAAGGCTCGTTGGACCTTTTGAACTGCCGCCAAGGCTCAATGGTCAACGATACTTGCAGTTCCTGCAGCAGGACCTAAACGAGCTTTTAGAAAATGTCCCACTTGAGTTACGGGCTACAATGTGGCTGTAGAGCGATGGTGCACCAGCGCATTATGCCCTCACTGTACGACAGCACCTCAATAATGTTTACCCCAATCGCTGGATAGGGAGAGGGGGGACGATTCGCTGGCCAGCACGCTCGCCAGATCTCAATCCCCCGGACTACTTCGTATGGGGGCATACAAAGATATCGTCTACAGCAAAGAAAGCCAAAACGAACAACAGCTACGAGATAAGTTGCAAACTGCAGCTGTGACTGTTCGGCACAACTATCGTGCAATGATAAATTTAAGAAGAAACTTCCTAAGGAGATGTCGTTTTTGTATTATGACCGAAGGAAGACATTTTGAACATCTGTTGTACGAAAATACGCAATAAATGCTTAATACATTATTTGCCTTTTTATTGTTGACCAGCTCCTTTCTACATGAAATACTACCGACAACTATGATTCAATTAAAGGAACTATACCGTGCTGGAATCGGCGTGAACTGTAGAAGTTTTTAGTATGCTGGTTCACTTTTCAGTGGTAATTTTTTTTCAGTAAACCATTCAAATTTTTGAAGAAATAAAAAATTTACAAAAAACTTGTTTTATTATTTTAATATGAAAGAAAAGTTGAAAACACTGACATTATAAGAACACATCAGTAGTAGGCACAACAAACAAAAAAAACCTAAACAACTTGTCAATATTTTTTATAAATTTTTTAGAAGACGGAATTGGCATTTCTTAAAAAAACGGAAAAAATGCTGTAACTTTTAAACGACTAACACTATCGCCCACTTTCGTTTGGACCACGACTTCTGGGACACCCTGTATAATAATAGTTAAATGTCGTTTGTTCTATTTATAATCGAAGTTTAGTCGTCAAGATTTTTCTTATTTTAAGTCAACCTATTAGGTACATACAGATTCAGAAAGTGTTCGTTTTGGCATGGTAATATTTGGCAATAAGAGCAAGCGAGAGCGAAGCAACTAGGTTATTCTTTTCTATCGTATAGGGCAAAACGAGAACTGACGTGACGGAAACAAATTTAAACTCTAGGGATGTCCACACACATGTGGTGGAGATAGCAGGTGGCGCTTTGTACGATGTGTTATACATACGATAGAAAAGAATAGCCTAGTTGCTTCGCTCTCGCTTCCACTTATTGCCAATTATTGCCATACCAAAACGAATACTTTCTGAATCTGTATACTTAATTTAGCTTTTATCGCTCTTATCGGAAGGTTAATCACAAGTGTTTGTAAGTTTAAATGTAAAAAAGTTATTCTGTTCTATGAATGCCTCTAACAAAGGAATGTCACCAAACAAGTAAAACACTGTCCCAACTATTCTCAACGGATTACTTTACCCTTAAATATTGATTGGAATCAACGCCAAACAATTTGTTAAAGAGAAGCTCCACACCTGCTAATAAAAAAAAATTCTCAAAAGTCATGGTGATTACCTTAGGCTCAGGAATTATCAAATTTATACATATGGACATTCATTAGACTCAATGCAACGCGTAATAAAGCAGGCTGTGTGGGCGCATGAGTATCGAATACATTTCGGACGCAGTTTTTTGGCTGGAATCAGTTCTGGAGTCCTCGAGTCACTAGAGATTATGAAAATCCATAATACCAGACGAACCTGCTGGTCTGATAATGATTGAAACTATATATGAAATATGTACTACATTTTTTCAATGAATCAAATTTTTTTATATTACTTCCACATACGCACATTTTCTCCGGAACGGTTTAAGATATTGACTTGGTCAATGTTTTTTGGTGATATCCGGTAAAGGATTGGGGGTAAATAGTGGGAAATAAACAACATTTTTTATAATAATTTTCAACCCCCACCACCCCTACTCCATTATTAAAGGAGTTGATAAAATAAAATTGAGATATTATTCACTTGAAATTAGGTACACGTATATATTATAACGACATCTGGAACTAGATTATATTTTGAGCTGATTCCGTTGAAGGGTTGGCGGTTAAATAGGGGAAAATGAGCAAAGCAAGTTGGGAAGAGTACAAAAATTTGGGATTTGGTGTAAGGCCTCAGGTTTTTTTATAATATTTTCACTGGAAAAAACATTTTCAAAATGTAACGTTTAGTGGTGAATTACTACGAAAGGAAGCGTTTGGTGTTATTTTGACCCAAATCCGAAGTATTGTCCCATAGTCGTTAGCGTAGGCAAAGTAGCCAGAGAAGGTCTATTTCAAAAAGAAATGCCAACCGGGTTTTTCAGCGGAAATATGTACCTCTCTCAGTATGTATAATTGTACCTAAAATTCAACAGTTGAAAATTAGTGCGTCTAGTATATGTTTAATTAGCAAGTAAAGTCTAGGTTTTACGAAAATTCGTCCGTGGAAGAAATTGTAGGTATAAAAAATATCTATAAAATGAGCCTAACCGCATAATGGTCAGTTAATAAGTTTTTTAACAAAATGCAAAATAATAGTAATAATAATAATAAATGGACTTTATTTTGGAACACAATTTCATAAAATTTAGAATTTATTTATAAGGGCGAAGTTCAGGACATAATGCTGTTCTACCACTTAACCCTAAAAAAGAGTTCAAATTAACCTCGAATTAACCCGAGGGGTCAACCACTCCCAAAAATTTGTACAGGTATTCTGGGAATACCATCTATTCCCGATTTATTCCACGTATTCCCAAAAATGTTCAGTTACTCCCCAAGTATTCCCGATTATTCCCAAGTATTCCCGCTAATTCAAAAAGACGTTTTGATTTATGATTTTCGAATTACAGCCCCTTTAAAATGACATGTTTTAAATATTAGATAATTAATAACTTGGAAACAAATTGTTCTTCGAAAAAAAGTCATTTTTCATTTTCTACTTAAAATCATTTTCTCTACCACCCCATGTCACCAATACTTTCAAATTCGAAAATTCTTAATTTGGCTAACGAAATTAGACAGTATCGATAACAGTGGGTAGTACAAAAAGTGATTTTAAATAAAAATGGGAATGACTTTTTTCGAAAAATAGTTCGTTAAGTTATTAATTGTATTTGAAAAATATAAATATAAGGGGGCATTCAAAAACAATGTATCAAAATGTCATTGAATTTTGGATATGGGGGTTTTAAAGTATGCTGATTAATAATATTTCATTAGTTTTACAGTAAATAAATGCCTAATATGACCTCGAAAAATCTACTTTTTTTTCTTAATAAAAATGCACGTTAATGACAGAAATAGGTTTTGTTTTACTCAAAAGTACAGATACTGATCTAAATCTTTTTTTTTTTAAACCCTCGGTGTAACCAAATGGCAATTTTTATGAAGCTTTAATTTTTTTTTTAAATCTCGTCGTTTAAGGAAAATAATAAACATTTTTATTTGTAATTTTCCATAACAGATTACATCTACAAGATCTATATTTTCACCAAGAGATCAATTATTTTTTTAATAATTTCGGTTTACCTATGTAAAATTAGAAACTTTTGTGCTTTTTATTTCTTCGCAAAAAAAGGACAAAATGATTGATAGGATTTAGACCTATGCCGTTTTGTTCATCATCTATTTACAAACATTGCGATTTTTGGGTTTGGCCTTATCCGATGAATCGAACCCGAGATATTAAAAACAAATGAGACCAACACATGTCTGTTAAATTTAAAACTCAATTTACAAAACTTCCAAAATTGGACCAAACTTCAATGTACTTTCCTGGTAACATACAGATTGCATTTCCAAAAGAAAAATTGCACCCCTTGTAAAAAATACTTCTAAAATGTTGTTAAGGATGGACCATAAAATGAAATATTATCACTAAAAATTAGCTTTTTCACTAAAGTATAGAATTTCTAATATCAATTGACAAAACGACGTTGATCTTTACCGCAGCGGTACTTTGACGGCGGCACAGATCAGACGTCGGCGCTTCGTCGGTCTTTTTTACGAATTTAAAATTGACTTTGGACAGACTATAAGTGAAATATTTTTTTTATTTTTTTCTTCTTGTACCCATTTAATGCTTTCATGTACTAGGACTTTCAATATATCATCGATTTTTTGATACCATTATTCTCGTCATTATTATTATTAACTGATTAATTAACAGAAATGTTTGAAGGAAGCAATTCATGGCCAGTCGGTGATTAATTTTGAAACTGCAATGAAGAGTTCAATATTTTGGATCACTTTTTGTATCTGTCTTTAAAACTTTCCATTAAAATGTTTTGTATTGAAAATAATTTGTATGCGTATTGTGCGTTTTATAATCAATATAATCAATACCGAGATTAATACTTAGTAATTATTAAAATAAACATCTGAAATCTACACTGGTAAGAAAGTAAACTTGTGCAAAAGATAGTGTCATTATGAACGCTAAAATGACTCAAGTGTATGCAGATATTTCTCTTGATCGTTGCAAATGTATTTTTTTTTTTTTTTTTCGGAAAAATGGAATAAAGTGGCAATGCCTCAGTGTAAGTCCAAAAATAATATATGCCTGGATATAGTATTAAGAGTCAAATACAAATATATAAAAGAATATTGGGTGTTCTATTTAAAAATCCTAGTATTAGTTTGAAACACATTGTAGATTTAAATATTATTTTAAAATATACTACTCTTGATCTCAAACAATTTTTGACCATACACACACTACTGACCCACCCTATATAAAGGCAAATAATTAATCACATCATCAAATAATAAACATTATGATCTATTAACTATCTATTAAAAGTATAGCAGATATCTTCCGTGGGAATTGTGCAAATTATTGTTGTCCTCTGTCACATTTTATTAATTATTTATTTTTTAAAGCTTTCCACCCTGTATATTGTTCACTAATAGTACCAAATATTTAATCATTTAAATAGTTTTATAGATATAACGCCATCCGGCAGACAATACTTCCTTCGGTAAAGAAAATTGGCACCTTGCAAAATAAAATACGGTGTGCAGAGTTAATAGGTTCATTTAATGTTTAAACTAGAGCTTCGAGAGTATTACAATACAAGGAGGAGCGATTTTTATAGTTTTCTCGTCATATTTTTACACCGTGTGCAAGTTATATCTAGTTTTATTTATGTTTAATATAATATGATTATATTATTACTTAATATTTTTGAGCTGAATTTTATCCACTAACAGTTGTTGTTATCTTGTATGTAAAAATTATTTTGTTGCCGTCAAATGGCTCTCCAGGTTGAAAATTATTAATATCAAAATATCCAGGAACACATAAACCGCGTCCCGAGATTCTACGAAATTTTCACGAACGTGTCTATTCTTGAATATTTCCGATGTGTTCCCGATTATTCTTCGTTATTTCCAAGTATTCCTGAGTATTCTCTGATATTTCCGAATATTCTCAATGCATTCCCGAGTATTTCCATGTATTTCCTAGTATCTCCAATTATTCCCGATATTCCCAATATTCCCAAAATATTGCCATTGTATTCCTAACATTTTGTACAGGTATTCTCGAAGTGGCTGACCCCTCGAATTAACCTAATCCCCGTTTTGCCCAAGAATTAAAATTACCAAAAATCACAAAAAAACAAAAAACAAAAAATGCCTACATACAAAATTAGAAATTTAGTATACTTAGTACCTATACCTACCCCATCATTTAATAATTTTTCATTTTCCTTTACTGACTGCACAATATAATTTTTCACATTTCGTACTTAAATTTCACAATTTTTGTAATACACTTTATATTCGCAGGTATTTTATTGTTCAATTTGTAGATACCTAGTACCTATATTTGTGAGAAGGATCGTTAAAAAAATAGGTCTATAAAATGGTGGAGTGATTAAACATTTTCTACTTAACTACATTAATATTATGAATATCCGTACGGAAACGAATTTTGTTATATAGATAAGGTGGTGATTAGGTAGTCACAATCTTCCAAAAGCAGATATAGGCATGTAGTAACCTTCTATTTGCCATATTTAGCCAATATAATTCTTTAATTTTATAAGAGATGTGCTCTCTTCTGTTAATACTGCAAACTAAACGAACACAAGAGTTTTGAATTTTTGTGAACTCTACTTGATGTGGCAATACCCAAACAAAGGCCATATATATACATCACAAAAATAAATATGTGCTAACACTAAGCTGTTGCAAAGCAGTTTTAGGGTATTTTTATCGAACAGATCTTTACTAGCAAATCCTCGATATGGTCTTCAAATCTTAGATCCGAGTCAATAGTAAGTCACAAGTTCTAGAGATATTACTGACTTTTAATTTTAAATAAATTCTCAAGGTACACTTCCCGTCAAATAAGACTTAGGACACATTATTTAGTTTTGTGAAATAGCCTTTGACAATTCAGTTTTGACAATTATTGTTGATTTGTCAGAAATTATTATTTTTAATTTCCACGATGCCACAACTATTAAGCTTCAATCAAAAATTACGATTGTTTCGAAAATTGAGGACCGTTGGTCAATAAGACTTCTTGCGAAAGAATTTAATGTCAACAAGAATACTAGGTATTTTGAAAATTAAAAGAAAATGGGATAATGAAGGAACTGTTGAGAGAAAAGTGGGAACAGGTAGACCAAGAAAAACCTCGGAAGAGCAGGACACTACTTTAGTAAATTATTTACGAAATCATCCTTTTGATAATGAAAGTAAAGCAAAACTTGAAACAAATTTTCCCGCCTCCGTAAGGACGGCTTTAAGAAGAGTGAAAATGTCTGATCTTAAAAATAGTGCTGCCGCAAAAAAATATCAATTAACAGAAGACAAAAAGTAAGGCCGTATATATTTGCTCTCAATCATTTATTAAATGATGCTGATTTTTGGAGAAATGTAATTTTTTCTAATGAAAAAATATTTCAATTCCACAATGACGGTGGTATTCGGATGTATAGGCTCTAGGTTTAAAGAAAACTATATTGCATCCAATGATAGATAGATCTGGAAGGTGTCAATGGAATGTTTAGGGGTTTGCTGGAATATTGATGGAAGGCTAAATTCTACAAAATATTTGTAAATTTTGAATAATGTAATGTTGCCTTCAGTTAGACAACGTTTCCATCATGACAATTTTATATTCCAGCATGATAATTGCTCAGTGCACACCAGCAATTGTGTGAGAAGTTATCTAGATGAAAATAATGTTGAGGTTCTGCCTTGGGCTGCCAAAAGTCCCGACATGAATCCGTTGGAGAACATTTGGGGAATAATGGCAGAAACAAAATGTCATCCCCTTAAATAAAAATCATTTATGATCTCTCATTGAGAAAACCTGGGAAAGTCTGGCGGAAAGTCATAACCTTACCACAAATTTGATCGATTCAATGCCCAGAAGAATGCAAGTTAGAAGTAATTAATAATAAGGGGACCATGACTAGATATTGAATTCTACTATTTCTGTTTTTGTTTTTTATTTTTTACTTTATAGATATTTTTAATAAATTACTGCCTAATTTTCCTGAGAACCAGTTGTATTATTTGGAAAATAGAATAGAGTTGGCGCCGCCGCGCGAATGTCGTCTACCAAGATCGATTTACATAACTAAGAATTACAGTTTTCAATGAACAAGAGTTGTCCTACTTTTATTTGTCGGGAAGTGTACCTATGTTGCCGAGTTGTTCCACCAAGCAATATTATCTTTGATTTACTAGGGTTTATACACAAACTATGATTAGTAGAAGACCGAGTAGAAGACATTATTAATTCAGCAATGTCCTTACTGATTTTACTGTTAGTGTCGTCAATCCATTCTGGATTAAAGGAATAATACAATTGTGTATCATCAGCGTAACAGTGTACCTTGCAAGATTTAATTAAGTACTCTGTGCAGTTGTCTTGTATAAGCAGAAAATAGCAAAGGTCCCAATACTGAACCCTGTGGTACCTCCGATCCAAGATACTCTCAAGAGATAAAATTCATAAAATTAAGAGACACAATTTGCCACCTATGTTATAAATACTGCTAAAGACGCTGTTTCTTAATTAATATTTAACTTTAATAATAATAAACGTAGACATAACAAACTTTAATCGATTACTTATAGGTTTTGCTGTGTAGAACGAGTGTTTCTTTTTTTGGAAATGTGTACCTACTTGTACAATTTAAAAAAAACAGCATTTGTTTATTAAGAAGGCACTTTTTTGAAAATTAATTTCTACAGCTTAGGGATGCCGTAGCGTAACACGTTTGGGATTATAATAATAATAATAATAATAATAATAATAATAATAATAATAATAACAATAATAATAATAATAATATATTTATTGTCCTTTAGACCAAACAAGTACAATGGTATGGGACTCGTCAGAGTTACAAAAAATAGTAAACACAATTATATATATATATACAAATTACAAAACAGTCACAAATTTAAAAATTTAAAAAGTCACAAACATATAGATCAACCTAATAAAATTAACACTAAAATATAAAAGCAAATTAAAATGTGTATTGTAAAAATTCTTGTACACTGTAAAACATATTATCTGATAAAATTGCACGCAAGGAACTTCTAAAATTATTTAAATTGTCAATCTGTCGTATATTATTCGGTAATTTATTATATAATTTTATGCCCATATACTTAGGGCTCTTCTCATAAATTGACAAATTGTGGATAGGAATTATTAAATTATTTTGCGTACGAGTATCATAACTATGATTAAAGTTATTCAGCAAGAAACTATCTATATTCAGTCTAGCAAATAATATTATTTCATAGATATATATGCATGCTATAGGTAAAATATTTAATTCTTTAAAATATTGTCTGCAAGAAGTGCGTCGTGAAATTCCAACTATGTTTCTAATTGCATGTTTTTGTAATTTGAAAACTCTATCTGTATGATGAGAACAACCCCAAAAAATTATGCCATATCGAACTCTCGAATAAAAAATTGCATAGTAATAAGATAACAAGACACTCCTATTTGTAATATTTCTTAATCTATACAGCGCGAAACATACAGTAGAAAGCTTTTTACAAAGTTCGCTAATGTGACACTCCCAATTCAGAGCATTATCAATGTAAACGCCTAGAAATGTCGTTGTTGAAACTTGTTCCAAGGACTTTCCATTTACTTTTAATAAATAAGATTCTTTGTAATTTAGAAGTCTAGGAGTAAACTGAATGAAAACAGTTTTATTTTCATTTAATAATAATTTGTCGTTTTGAAATTTAGATACAAATAGATCTAGTTTCACTTGTGTATCATGGACCAAATTTTGCAGGTGATTATTTGAATTTAGAAGTGAATTATCATCGGCGAACATAAATAATGAAGATTCATTGACAACATCGGGCAGATCATTTATAAAAAGTATAAAAGAAGTGGCCCCAGTACAGAACCTTGGGGTACACCGCTAGTTATACGCGATTTTCCTGATGTAGTACCATTTATTTCCACAAGCTGTTTTCGATTTGACAGATAAGAACTCAACCAATCTCCGAGCTTCCCACGTAAACCATATTTATTTAATTTTTGTAAAAGTAAGTCATGATCTACGAGATCGAATGCCTTACTTAGATCCATAAAAACACCAAGACATTTCTTGTTATTATTTAAGCCATCATATAATTCACTAAGAAAGCCCAGTATTGCCGATTGAGTTGACCTGCCTTTTCGAAAACCATGCTGCTTATCACTTAATATTTTATTAACATTACAAAATTTAATTATTCTATTGAATACTACTCTTTCCAAAATTTTTGAAACACATGATAATAAAGAAATAGGCCTGTAATTTTCAACAGTTTCTCTTTGCCCTTTTTTATGAAGTGGAACTACTTTAGCTATTTTAAGTTCATCGGGAAACACACCTTCTGACAGAGACCAATTTATCAAAAATGTTAAAGGTTTTGTTATATAATTAACAACTGATTTTAGCATATTTGCGGTTATTTTATCAATACCAGAAGAATTTGATTTTTTCATTTGCATGATAATATTAAATATTTCATTCTCGCTTACCGGTTCGACAAATATTGTAGGATACAATTTATTTATACCAGTTACATTCAAATGCATGCCTTTAAATTTATTGGCTAATGATATGGGGAGATTAACATAATAATTATTGAAAATTTGTACTATTTCTTGTAAATTGTTGTCATTTATTACATTTGTTTTGCTTTTATGTGTTCCTAAATCTTTATGTATTATAGACCAGGCTGCTTTTGATTTATTAGAAGCATTCATATATGTATTGTCATTATGTAAACGTTTTGCGGCTTTGATAACCTTATCATATATTTTTTTATAACATCTATAATAATTAATATCTTCAGGTCTTTTTGTTTCAGTTTTTATTTGATAAAATAATTTCAGTTTTTGACAGCTAATTTTTATACCTCTGGTTATCCACGATTTCTTGTTGTAGTTTTTTGTAACGGTCGTAAAAGGAAAGCTCGTTTCAATATAATAATCAAAATTGGAAATAAATTCTTTAAAGCCATCACTTACAGTTGTCGCGCTGTATACATTAAGCCAGTTTTCACTACGAACATGGTGAATAAAAGTTTGATAATTATATTTCTTCATATAGAGTTGTACTTTTTAGAACAGCAACATCAACAATAGCAGTACAACAATGATTGGGCAGAGACAGTGCAGAAGAAATGAAAGCTACACATATCTGAAAAACTCCGGTTGGCATTTTTTTCCCAACATTTTTTCATGTACCTATACATCACTACTTACTGATGTAAATCTGAATATTGTTCACTGATCAGTTAGGACAGTTAGCCCTCCATTTAAAATAAAGATATATGTTAGGTATCTACCTATTTGTTCAAATCCAGGTTTAAACAAAGAGTTTTAAAGTGGTTGCATAATTGCCAATATTTCATAAAAAGTGTAATTTTTTTTTAATTGTACGTAGGCAAGCAAGTAAGTCTCTAATAAAGATAATTACACAAATAATTAAACTGTTTTAAATAATCAGTCATAGATTTTGCAATCTCCCGTGTTTCCCTCGTTTTTCAATTAATACGACGTAATTAGCTGTTTGTTACCATAAAACATGCAGATTTTATCGTAAAAACGCAAACTGAAGTTTTTTTGAAAACCTACAAAAAGTAAGTAAACCAATTGTGTTGTATAGAGTATTTTTTTCGAGTTAGTTTCCTCACATTCTCAAAATGGACTACATTTCGTATCTTTATAGTCAAAGTGGTATACCTACACCTAGGTCTAATATTTTATAATGTTTTAAAACCAAAAATGATATACTTAGGTACTGCATAATTATGTAACACCTAATTTATAGGCTAAAGAGAAAAACATGAGAAAATTTTATGGAATTCTATTATTAGAACAGAACAAATTTTATTACAAATTTTAAATTTACCTAACTATGAACAAAAATAAGTAAGTACTTACTTATAGGCTTTTTTTTACCTATTTCAAATTAAGTACACACAATTTATCAGATTTAGATACTTATACCGAAACATACTAACTGCGATTTATAGGTATATAGGTAAGTAAGTGCCTATAATTGAAGTAATACATTTGCTTTGGTTCTAAATTTTCCAAAAATCAGACCTAAGTTGAAATTAGCACACAATGGTATTATCAATTTCAGTTTTTTCTGTACTACCTACTTAGTTTTATTATGTTTGTTTCAAGGTTTATAAATAGATATCCGGCTATTCCTGCTTAATCACTAATCAGTATAGGTACACATAAATACGATAAGTACTTATTTACCGAGAGGGAATGGATACCTAGGTAGCTAATCAATCGGTCCACATACACGTCGCGGATATATAAGTAGGTACCTACCTACCTACCTGTGTATATTTATTTTGTTTAAAAATGTCCTTGTCAATTATTATAAAAAAAATGTTTATTTACCTAAACTTTTAAAGTTTACAAGAGTGAAACGAAAGACATACACGCCTGCAAAGTAGTACTTAGGTAGTATAAAAAGTTGCAATCTAGGTACATACCTAGTACCTACCTATAAGTAAGTACATATTTAATATGATAGGATGACACATAGGTAGATAAATAGGTAAGTTGTATAATATGATAATCAGTTGAAAAAAGTAGATTACCCATTATATTCCAAAACGCAATTTTGTAGCGATATTCCGCCTTGTTTATTAGTATTCTTTACCAGACTAATTATTATTGTTCTGACTATAAAGCAAAACAAACATTTACAGTATGTACAGGTACTGTTTACTTTTTCGCTATTGCTATTAAAGCGTCTGCCTTAATTTTTATTAAAAGCTTGTGTTTTATTCACCGAAATATAAATATCCAAAAAACATACCAGTTGCAAAACTGTGTTGACAACTTCCTTATTGGAAACCTGTCCGACTTCGATAAGTCCAATTAGAACTGCAAATTTGAGACTATCGTTCATAGCCATTCTCACCACTTCTTCGGGGTGTTTTATATCACTAAGAGGAGGTTTTGTTAAATCCGCCATCGCGTATGGTTTATTTTTCACTAATTCACACACTAACACAATTAATTACCACTACATCTACACAAAACACGGGAAAATTTCCATAACATGAACGTAGCGCGTACTACTTTCTGCCATGTTGGAAAATGACAGGCCGGTAGTCGCTTATCATCACGTAGGGTTTTTATTTTCTTTACAACGAAGGGCTGCACTGGATTATCTAGTGACGTTTAAACAGCTGAGTGCTGTCATCAAACATAACCTCTCCAAGTTTCATATATTTTTAATTTATATCTTTATTTTTCTTATTTGAAATGAGTACGCCCATTGAAAATAGGTAATTCTTGTTTGACAGCTGTCCCAATAGATACTTATAGTACCTATTGAAACAGCTGCGCAACGAAATAATCTAAATTATTCCAGTTAGAAAACATTTTATACTACTTTAAACACAACTTTTTTAGTACCTGACTTGTTTTGCGATATTCTGCAATCTTTTTTCAGAGAAGTGAATTCAAAGAGAGAAGACTATTTAGATTGGCAAGAGTATTTTATGGCAACAGCATTTTTAGCAGCAAAACGAAGTAAAGACCCGTGTTCTCAAGTTGGTGCTTGTATAGTGAATGAAAATAATGTTATCGTTGGTGTAGGATATAATGGAATGCCAAAGGGATGCCATGATGAAGAGTTTCCTTGGTCCAAAGAGTCGGAGAATGCATTACAAAATAAATATCTTTATGGTTAGTAGGTTTGTAATTGTAATAGATGAGTTTACTATCTTTGCACCTACCGTATCATTTTCACTTACATTAATATTTTCAAAGTATCTACTAGATACTTTGTATGTTAACTTTAAACAGAACTGAGCGGCTTAGGTTAGGAGAGTTACGCTCCTCATAGATACCTCGACACGCCTCGATGTTTACTTTTAATAAATGTTGACAAATATTAACCCCTTTCATATAACAGATTTTCTACATTCATGGCTGTCTCTTCAGAGGAATATCAATTTCTATATTTATTTAATAATGTGTATAGCATATCTTAAAAATATCAAAAAAATTCACATGAAAACATGTAAAGGACCCCTCATGCCCTTATGGAATTCAAGGATCTGTTAATTTATCCCATTTTTCAATAGGTTGTAGTCAACTTCCCAATTAAAAGTCTCAATGGAAACTTACTTCTAAGTCCTAACCACTTTCGGATTTTGGATGCCGAGATCATTAAAGTCTTCTTAAATCACACTGAGGGAAATGATTTTTTAGCTACCAAAATCAAGCGCAATATATTAATCTAAATTTTTTGGATTGTGTTTTTTTTTAACATTCATGAGAGATTTTCCCCCACCTGCCGCAGATATGATTTCATTTTCATTTTGGGGAATACGATAGGATAAAATGGAATGATTAACTTCAAAATAGCAATTAATGGCTCACAGTTCATAATAAAAAAATGAAATTCTTAATTTTACTCTGGAAATCGATACCATGTATGCAATAAATGCTTAAATGCACTAAAATTCACAAATAAGAAATAAAGTAAACTACTTAAGGGGTAGAAGATAGGTGTTTTGGGACGATTTCCTAGGAAATAGTGATTGATCGCTTATAATTCATACAAATCCAATGTTTATGTATCAAAAATCGACGTAACTAAATATACGCACTAGAGTACAAAACAACTAAGTGAAGTAGAGTAGTTAAGAAGTGAAACAGAACCATTTACTTAAAAATAGTGACCGAAGGCTAATCATTTATGTAAATTAAATTGACTTCTTATCTTTGTGTCAGAAGTCAATTCATGGTGCATGTACTCAGATGCATGAGTAGTAAGTAGAATAAGGTAAATAAGAGTGAGAGAATGTGGTTTAATGACACGAGATACTTAAAAATAATGAATAGTGTCTAACAGTTCATGCAAATTGAATGGACTTCTTAACTATGGTTCATGAGTTTTCATTAAAATATTTTTAGTGTAAGAAATGTTTTTATTTGTGGGGAAAATTATAGGCCGTCTGTGGGTTGTTCACAGGCAACTTTCAAGACGTAAAATAGCACATATAGGGAATAATTTGTATTTTATAGAACTCTTTTTTGGATTGGCGACGTCGATTGCTGTGGTCATTACACCTAATGGAAATTACAGTTTTATGAAATACAAGTTATTCCCTGTGCCTCTTACCTTAAATTCTGAAAGTTGTCTGTGAGTGTTTGTTATTGTTTTCTTTATGTGGTACTTCATTTGTTATCGTAAATTCTACGTACTGAGCCTTATGATCAGATAATAATGTATCAATCACACCTGAGCTATAAAATTCTTTTCCTAGATTAATGACAATATTATCTATGAGTGTTGATGAAGTTACAGTCACTCTAGTGAAGTCTTTAATAGTAAGATTCAGCCCATGAGAAGAGAATATTTGCTTAATTTTTTGTGTATTAGAAGAGTCAACAGAGAAATCAATATTGAAGTCTCCAAAGAGTACTACTACATCATTTTTAGATTTTTTGTTTATTAAAAAATTTAATGCATCTTGTAATTTATCCAGAAAAATTCTAACATCCGAATTTGGTGTTCTTTACACAACACAGACAATCACATTTTCTTTGTTCTTACTCCACTTTACTGCAGTATACTCAAACACGCCTTCAGAACACAGATTCTGGATACCATTAATAAAAGTAACATCCAGGTTGTTCATAACGAAAATGCACACTCCACCGCGGGAACTTTCTTTTCTGAAAAGATAATTTTCAATTTTATAATTCTCCAGTCTGATTATTATTGCTATTATTAATGTTTTTTCGTGGGGTTGCTACGTGCTATTTACATTGTGTGGGGTTACCACGTCTTAACTTACATTGCATGAGGTTGTCACGTCTTTACTCACATTGCATGGGACTGTCGCATCTATGTTTTTACCGTGAGGTTGCCATATCTTTACTTACATTGCGTGGGGTTGCCAGGTCTTTACTATTACATCTATTCATTCACATGCAACAACTCTAAATGATTACAAAAATATAACAACAAGACCAATCCATTGCATTAGTTTTGCTATGTCTCATTATTATAATATCGTATGTGTGATTTTATATTGATTTGTACTACAGTGTACCTACTATTATTATTATTATTATAATCATCAGCAATCAATAAAGTGTAACAGAAAAGCAACTATTACCCAACATAATAAAATTATAAACTAAAGTTTACCATTATAATACGTACAGTTGTCTTTGATTTGTTTATTTTGTATCCATGGAACAAGGACCCAGCTGTTTATCTGCTGCCACGGTGCTGCGCTTACCGTTTCTTACCAAGGAGACAGCATTCATTTGAAAGGACCTCTAGAACAATTTTCCTCCACTCGTTTGTTGTGATTCCTCTACGTCAACTATATCGCCAATTGAAAACAATTTTGATGAGTAATGAGACATATCGAATTGCTTAGCTCCCCTATTTTCGATGTATGCCATCCGTATTTGTGCTTAAACAACGGCCTCGTCAGGGTCAACAGAATTAATCATAGGTATGTCTGCTAAAACTGCTGAGTAGCTGATAATAAATAAATAAATAAATAAATAAAATAAATAAATAAATAAACATTTATTGCCAAAAAAAAACAAATTTTTACAGACAAAAGGTGGAAGATACCGCATAGCGTGTTTTCACTTACACCTAATTTACATTTACTTAATATTAATATATAATAGGACAGTTAAAAGAACAAAAATAAATAAAATAGTATATATTATTATAGCGCCGAATAATAAAACATTACAACGTTCACTGGCTGTCACATAAGAAGTATACAGTCTTTGGCCTGCCTTTTGAGAGTGGCAGCGCTGACTGTATCATTCTGTAAGCATGTCATTTTATTAAAAATATGTGCTGCCTGATAACTAAAACTGTTTTTAAAAACTCTGTCTTGTGCTGGGGAATAGACAGCATATTGTTGTTTCTAACTTCTACATTATGCAATTCTCTATGACGTATCATTAGTTCTCGTAGGTATGTCGGACTATTAGTTTTCAATATTTTATGTATCAGGCAGCTCAGATGTAAGAGTCTTCTCTGTTCCATTGTAAGCCAACACGATGCTCTGATATGTTGACTGGTATGCTCTTGTGTTGGTAAAGACATCACAAATCTTATGCAAGAATTCTGTATTTTTTGTAATCTATATGTATTAAAACCTGTTAAGTAAGGTCCATAGACGACATCCATGTAATTGGCAATGGATAGTACAATCATGTCAGATAACATCAACTTTGTTGTTATTGGTTGGCTATCCCGAAATTCATAAATACTTAAATATATAAATAATCTCGAATTTATCGCAAACTGAAACACAGTACACCAAATCAGCCGTTGAATGCACTGTGGTATTAATGTTTTCAATTTTGGGTAATGCTTTTAACCACGTGTTTTTTTTTTTTTCTGTTTTCAGCTGTAAGGGTTGCTCACAGTAAATTAGATACAATATGCATTACGCACTTAACTTGACCATTGCCGTGTAGCATACCAGCAGCAATCCAGTGAATTTGTACATCTTGCTATTGAGCTTACTTATTAGTACTCCTTTTCATTTGTGACCGTGCTTCATTGATCAATTGGTGTTTTCTTTCGGTTTGAAACAACTATTGTAGTTGCCTAATTAGAAGCTCATCCATTCCTGCTCTGGGCTTTATCACTACACAGAATTTCTCGGCAGCGCTAGTGGTGTTACTTGAATTGATGAGTCAGCCCCACCATTGATGAAATTTGTGAATGAAATGGTTTGGTTCTTCGATTCTTGCACAGTAAAGAAGCTAGGGGTGACGTGGCTAAGTCACCCTTGCTGTGGAAGTATCACTTTAAGGCGCGTTTACACCAAAGTTGACAGCTAAAAGTTGACAAAGGATTGTTTGTAGAAAACTAAAAGTTGTCAACTAAAAGTTGCTCTTCTCAAATTTAGAGCAACAAGTGGAAAACTTGCTGTCAAAGAATTGTCGCGAAAGGTTAGGCAGTAGTGTCAAGGAAGTCGGACGAAGAAGACGCAATTATTGCCGCGGCTGCCTGTGTCATCATAGCCAGCCACTGTAGAGTAGTATTATTATGAGAAGATGCTTGCAAAAAATGATGCGCAGGAACGAGTTTGTATGCATTCATTGATCTAAGCCAATGAGAGCGATTTGCGTCATATTTGACCTCGAATCCAGTGGCACCGTCAACCTGCAGTCACAGGGTCTGTATTGCAGTATACTTGTTGTTTTCGCCGTTTCTGATTGAATTAAATGAAATAACCTTATTTTCAATAAAGAATGTCTTCATCATAAACACCAGAATGTGACGAGGTTTTAATCTACTGCATTACACAGCTCCTCGACCTCAAAAATTTGATTACAATTATTATACATCCTTCTACCCCAGATGATTCTGTCACTGGTAAAAATATTCGCGCACGTTGGCTCCACCCCAAGCATCTTCTCATAATAATACTACTCTACAAGAGGTCCCCGAAGATATTGGGTAAGACCCTCGTTGAAGGCTAGGGATAGGTACAGTGGCAGTGACATGGTCCTGGTCCATTCGTTCTCACGACAGCCTTCCATCTTGATACAAACACAATGAAAACACACACGAAATCACCGACAACACCTGCAGCTGAAGTACATACTTGCGCTGACGGGGGGATGCTAGCTCCCGACGTCCGGGGCGCGTGGAGGGGGAACAGTTTTCTTCTAGTTTCCTACAAGTTGCTTGCGCAAAGCGCGCAGCAATAAATTTTCCACTTTTAGTTG
The DNA here is from genome assembly GCA_963583905.1 of Stenurella melanura. Classification (NCBI taxonomy): domain Eukaryota; kingdom Metazoa; phylum Arthropoda; class Insecta; order Coleoptera; family Cerambycidae; genus Stenurella; species Stenurella melanura. The sequence goes on along the minus strand of OY757314.1, from coordinate 63,330,959 downwards.
TCAACTTTCTTTGATCTTTACCGACACTCCGCGGGAAACCAAAATTTAGTGGACGATTTGTCTCTCCACAAGTGGAAGACAGAAAAAGTTGCTGTATTTTGTAGAAAAAGCAACAAATTGCCGCAACTTGTGGAAAACTTAGTGGAAGACTTTGGTGTAAACGCGCCTTTATTCGGCATTTCGTTTTTATACCAACAATAGTTTTCTATATATCCGATTTTCTTGCAATGGGTACACATGGGTTTCGTTGTCTCGATTTTTTTTTTACGGATTCCACCAGTATTATGTTATAATCATCACAATATCGTTAATTCTTAGCTCAGCTTTTAACCTTGTGTTGCATATTAATTCTATTAATTGTTGCTGTTGGGTTACTACAACAATTATTAAAATGTTCTGCAACTGCAACTTATTTACACTTTTTGGTAATGAGATCTGCTCTTTCCGTTTATTCATAAAGTGGAAACTTTTTAGAATAGCTTTCTTTCGATATGCAAGCTCTGACATCACTACGAAAGACAGTTATATCTAAAAATACATACTAAAGTTTGGAAAAATGTATTTGCCACTGTATTTAACATCGCAGTCAAACAGATCTTTTAAAAGACTTTCAGATCTATACCCAAGCCTCTAGTCAGTAATGCATAATAGGGTGTGCTCATCTGAGTTCAGGGGGTGCCAATTTCTTATTAACTCAGGAAAATATACAAAACCATTCCACACAGGTAATACTAGAATTTTCTCGGAGTGTGCTCAAATGTTCCCAGGAGGTGCGAGGGCCTGTAAGTGCCTCTTCTATCTTCATCATTATGATCTGGTATTTGCAAATCCCATCTATGTATGATAGCATATCCAAATCTACTCATGTGGCCTTTGAAAACAATAAATATGAGACTGCTATATCTGACTTTCCTTGCGCACCAGGAGAAGTAGTCAATATTATAAAATACAAATACAAAAGATGCTGTAGTCCACTTTGCAAATGTCGTCCTGCACTAAATCGTAAAGAAATGTGGTGGTGAATAAGAATATTGCGAAAATTTCCAACACAATAAAGAGCCTGAATCTGACAGAGAGAGTAATTTTGTAAGAAGATAATGATATTGAAGCAGAGACTGATTCCAAAAAGAGATTGAATCACACTAAAGGAAAGCCGTTTTGGATTAGTTTTTGTGACTATATCCCTCCTGTCCATTTTGACCACCAGAACCTTCGATGTTTATGACATAAATAATTTTTAATGGAAAAGCTTGATGGAGTATATTCTGTCAGCAATTCATCCAATTTTGTCTACCCGAGGATAGACCGAAGATAAACATCAACAAATTATTGTATTGTCAGTAATATGAAAGAACCGCTTGTTTAGCAAAATTATAACTCATACTTTAATAATGGCATACATTGTTTTTAATGACAGGTACATATTTACATAAGAATAAATTTAAATTATAAGGCAGGTAGCAAAATACAAATTTTTCTGTAGATTTTGAACAAATCTGTTCCTAAATGAGCTGCTTTTTGACAGCAGCGTTCATAGAGAGAAGGTTCCTCCTCGAGGAGTTCGAAAATTTTATATATGACTCAATATTTAATCACAATATTTCACATAAGATTACATACGAGCTTTGACTGCAGGTTATATTTATTAATCTTTATAATTAATATTCGTAAATAAACTGATATTTGCCATGCAGATGCCATTTTATCCGGGAAATAACTTAATCTAGGAATGCCTAATTAGTTTTTTATTATAATTTCAAATAATATAGACTAGAATATAGATATGCATAGAAGCATGTACCACTACAAATGGCAATCAAGAACACTGGACACATCAATTTATAATCCTGTACATCATACAGATAAATGATTTATGCAATAAAGAAAGATTTGGTGATGAAGAAGTAATTATTGTTATATTAAATAATATTGTATTATAAACAGAATGACAAAATTGACTTCAAATAATGAATCATATAATTTTCAGCTATAAATCATTATATTCAGGAGCAATTAGGAAAGGTCAAGCATTGATAACATGCTTTATACATCGAGTAAATAACTCACTACCACATGCAAGTACTCCTAGTTATCCGGTGCATAGCTACTCCCCCTTGCAAACAATTTGTGTATTCATTTTCAATAATTTTAACTAGGTATCAGTCTGTTGAAATAAAAATAATATTATTGACATCAGTACAATATTTTGAATCAAATTCTATTGTCAAGGAGGTAATAGGTTTTTTAAATACTACCAACGTACTGTTGACTAATATTTATTTAAGTACTCTTATTTGAGGTGGACACGTGACTATAAACAATATTCATTGTAGGTAACTGCTTTAAGATTTATATTTGTTTAGTAGGAAACATATTTTTTTAGTAAATAATGGAAACTTTTTTTTTTCTAGTATGCCATGCTGAATTAAATGCCATTCTGAATAAAAATTCAGCCGATGTAAAAAATTGTTCAATTTATGTTGCCCTATTCCCATGTAATGAATGTGCCAAGGTTATAATCCAGTCAGGAATAAAAGAAGTTGTTTATATGTCGGACAAGCATGCCCACAAGATTCATACTGTTGCTTCAAAGAGAATGTTCGATGCCGCAGGAATAAAGTATAGGTAAATTTGTATGAGAAACTTGTTTATTATTAATTGATAACATAGCATTTCATACTTTTAATAACTATTTGATATGTTGTACGATCTGACTAGATTTTAATATGAAAAATAAGTAAACATCAACCGTATATCTTGCGATCATAGCATTTTAACAGGTACATCATTATTCCTGAATAAGTGTCTTTTCAATTATGGTAGCAAATATTACATATCCACAAACTGATTCAATAGGCTATTGACCTAGGTCCTTCAGCCTACAAATATTACATATCTTTAAAATTTATGTATGCTGTCGCCACTCCCACAATATGTATTAAAAGTAACATCTGTCTGTAGAGACTGGGGTATAGAGTATGAATTCAGGAGGAAACCGTTATGCTGGCTTGCACAAATTAAAACCAAGGACTTGTGTAATAAAATTTATTCTTTATAGGGTAGGCAACTGCCCACCCAATATGAAGGAGCATTAAATTGCTTTATGCAAATCTGGCAAATTTCGAAATTCTTCCGGAAAAAATAACAAGTATGACAATTACGCCAATCAAGTCAAAGGTTTTCAATACAATTGGCAGCGACGGATTAAGACTTTGTGGGGCCTCTGGCTAAATTTTGAGCGAGACCTTTTTACAGTTCTCGTAAAACCACAGACAGGCGAGTTAAACCTCAGATGCCCTGGGGAAAGCGAGTTCAATACGCGTAAACCGCAGACAGGCGACGTAAACATCAGATGCCTGGAATAGCGAGTTCAATACTCGTAAAATCATAGGCTACTAATTATAATTATACATTACTTTCACGTGGCACGTCTATAATCATATAGTATACTTTAAGGTCTAATGGATTTAGGCGAATGCTTTGCTTAGGGTGTTTTACTAATTTTTATGCAATTTTATACTAATTATAATTACTGTGTTTTATCAATGTATTTGACTTGTGTATAACATTTCTTGTTTTAGCACCAATAAATATTATTATTATTATTATTATTATTATTATTATTATTATTATTATTATTATACATTACTTTCACGTGGCACGTCTATAATCATATAGTATACTTTAAGGTCTAATGGATTTAGGCGAATGCTTTGTTTAGGGTGTTTTACTAATTTTTATACCAGTTTTTAAAACCTTGTTGAAATTTAAATTACCGAGATAAAATTCCCGATCTCTGTTCGTAAATAACTTTTTCTGCCGTTTGCCAAATCCTATAAAGAATATATTTTATTACAATTATATGAAAACAAATTCACTTTTAAACAATGACTTGTGTATCGACTCCACTTGGCAAGTACCTAAGTCTTTTAAGCAGAGGTAGGTTAGGTTGATATGTGAGTAGGCTTATAGTCAGACCCAGCACTACGACCATCAGTTCTGTTATGGCTCACTCCTAATTATATTTCACCGAAAAAATTCCGCTTTTTGATAAAGTCAATAATCTTGCTGGGGGAGAAACCGTCGAGGTCCTCTGGCACTAATTGTGCTTTATCATATAGTGAGAACTGGATTCTCTCTATAGCAGGATAGGTACATAGAATGTGTTTTGCCGTTTCATCATCCGCTAGACACAGAGGGCATTCAGTGTTTCCTGCTAATTCGATTCTGTATAAGTTTACGGTGCCCGGTATATGGACTGATTACAGTTCCTAGGTGTAACCTATTTAGCTCTAATGATTTTCTAGTTCTTGACTTCAAAGGACATGTAATGAATTCCTTTGAGTGAAGTAATTCTGGTAGCTCCTACCAGTACTGGAGGATTTTCTCCCCATCCCAGGCTATGATAACTGTCTTGACAGAATTTGCGAATATGCTGAGTGGAGGTTGTGGCCTTATAATTCTGAATTCCGCACTTTGACTGGCTAAGGAGCAATTTTGTTGTCTTCCATGCCAGAGGGACCAAGTATTCAGAGCAGTCAATATATGTTGTTTCTGCCCCTTAGGGTCAGATCCTTCTTACGGTACCAAATCGTTTTAAAGTTACAGCATTAGAATCCAAGAGCCGGTTGGCTGCCTTGATCGGTGCGTGGGATGCATCTGTGCTTCCTTACATGTAGTTCAATGCCATAGATTTCTGCCTGGAAAATAGCTGTATTATCACGCTGATTCAAAATTATTCTTACCCTTGTAATGCAACTATATACTCTGGCTTCAGTTCCTTCAGGGGTTTTGGAGCCGTCTGTGAACCAACAGTTTTATGCCCTTTGTAGGTTGGTTTTATTTCGATCCTACTTATCTCTTCCAGGAGACAGAGGCAGGTCATGATTGATCATGGTAGGTATCATATCTGAAGGTATTCCCAAGATGCTGTGACAGTCTGTATCATATAATAGCCTGTTATATTTCATGATGCTGGCCTGCAGCATATTGATCTCCCTTGTTGGAGTTGTTGCCCACTTGGCCTCCTTCTTTGGGTAAATGTGAAGAGCAGGAGATCCAGAAAGATTTCCAGAGCAGCAGAGAGAGTCGTACTTATTAACAGTAAAGCCAATCATGCTTGTCTCTTTAAACCAGGTAGTTTGGCTTTGGTCATTTGTTGCAGCCCCTTCGACCACCAAACTACTGAGGCATACATTACCTCTTACGGTCTTATGACTGTAGTGAATATCCAGTATATTTGTTAGTTTATGGATTACCTTTTTTTAAGTGAAAGTTCCAATTAAGTGACTTACCTAGTATTACAACTAGACCTTTCACTTCCTTTGCAAATGGAATAGTTTCACCTAATATAGAAGATGGTTATTATAAGTTATCCAGCTTCCTTTTCCCGATAAAAGGTCCTATTAACATTTTGTGGAGGTTGACAGACTAGATGTGGATTGCATCTAGTACATCTTTATATTTTCCTCTAACCAGAATGACTAAATTGTCTTCATATGCCTGAACCTCGACTTCCCACAGAGAGATACTGGCCAGTAGGTGCTCCATAAGTAGTGGCCACAGAACAGGGGAAAGAATCCCACCTTGTAGGCATCCTCTTGTGAACCTAATGCCAACTTTTTCCCCTATAGACTTGTTATGATTCTGTCTTCCAGCATAGCTCGAATCCAGTCAGTTATGGTTGAATTGATCCTCCTATCAGCTGCTGCTGTGAATAAGGAGTTGTGCAATTCATCTTCCTTCGATGTCAAGGTGTACCTCAATCTCCTTATCCTGAAGTGATTGGGTTACCTTCGCTACAAGGTTATTGAGCACAAGTTCTGTTGATTTGCCTGACGACTGATGCACATTGAGACAATGAATATCTAGGATGTTTTTTGAGGTATCTACCATTCTATAGTTTATAAATGAAAGCTTTAGAAAAGTTTTGTTTACGTGCATATTTACATATGTTTTGGCAGCTTTGATGGCTCTTAATTTAAAGAAAGTGACTCCTAAGATAGTACTACTGTGTAGACCGTTTGCTGGAAGAAGGAGCAGTAAACCCTTTCTCTGGCAATGAGCCAATCTTTTACTTACCAAAAAGTCTGATTCAATCAGAGCTAGGACAGCTTAAAATCTGTTTGTGTATTAATTTTTTGAATTGCAGAGTGATGCTGTTTATCGATGCCAAATTGTGACTAATTTTGCCTTGATGGGTCCACTATAGTCTTTAATTTGATAAACAATATTCTTCACTACTCATCTGTTGGTGAGACGTCACAATATGACGTCTTTATTGACGTCACAATATGACGTCTTAATTGACGTAAATATATGACGTCTTAATTGACGTAAAAATATGACGTCTTACGACGTCCAATAATAATCATGAAAAGGGTTTGAACCTTTGGCGTACCACTAACACTGACTTACTTTCTTCCTCTTACACCAAAATACAAGACTATCATCGATACGCGTTTCGTCAACCATTGGCATCATCGGGGATAAATAAAACTTATTGGCAGTTTCATTCATCTGTTCCGATGAGGCTCACTTGGTAGATGAAACACACTGTCAAGAATAACCTATTCAGTCAAATGGAAGAAACTACGTCAGTGTTAGCGGTACGCCAAAGGTTACAACCCTTTTCAGGATTACAATGCAAAATATTTCTTCAGGGTATATCCACGTGGTTTTTTGAGAATATCTGCTAAACCATTGATAGGGAATGTGTCCCTACAAAAATATTCTAAAAATCAACCAAAACAAGAAAGAGTACCATTCAGATATCTAAAACATTTTTGACATTGCTATTGATATTCATTTTTTTCTTTCAATAAAAACTACTTTGATTTAAGATCCACTAGTTTGTCAGATAATTCCCAAAATTACATCGCGAGATGCACAATGTATCATGACATCTTACATGTCAGATACCTAAAATATACATTTCTATAGTCTATATTTAAATATATAATAAGAGTTACAGTGATATTTTTATAAAATAAACCACTATATTTAGAAAATAATGAATATATTTTTTTTAATAAAAAATAAATAAATTTTACACTCACACTTCCACTGCTTCTTAATGATATGAAAGTTATTTATAAAATTTAAATGAAAAACAACATAAATTATAATGAAAATAAAAAATTTATATCAAACTAAGTACATTCACAAGTTCATTATGAACAGTACTATTTTCTCATATTTTTACGGTATTTAAAATACGGTATTTAAAAAAATTAACTAATTGGGTTTCTTTAATTTGAATTACTGACTGGTGAGTCATGCATAACCTACCATCCTCAGAAAATTCTTGATATTGGGAATATTTTCCAGGTTTCCGTGTTAATATCTTCTGATCTTTTTAAAGCGCGAATGTATTGTGTTTGATCCTTATTAGGTGGCCAAAACACTTCTCTTTTCCTTGGCGTAAACCACTTTTTATTAACTAAACACAAACTCACCGCCATCTTGCTCGTTTGTATTAAATTCTATTACCGCAAACATATCGATAACTGGAAAATAGGGATAGCTCTGCAGCGTTAAACGACAAACATAATTTAAATACATACCTATCAAACAGCAGGTTGTATTATTGTAGAATACAGAATACTAGAATACAGCACCAACACAAATTATATTATATATTTTTATATTTTACCGCAACTCAACCATCCTCATCGCAAAACGAAATCAGAGAACACGAAACATTTGACAATTGACATTGACAATAAAGATGCCTATATGTTTTATCCTTCTCACAACAGTAGATAGAAGTCACGTGTAGATGGCTCGTGTATGCCTATGGCGGTAAAGTTTAAAAATTGCTGAAGGACATTCCACAGTAATTCTGTGTTACATCCACACACTACTAAATTAACATTCAGTATTCTTAATTATCCCTATTTATACTATAAATACATATTATTTTTCATCTAATATAATGTTGTTATGGTATAAATATGGAGATAATTATTGAAACATTAATTTTTTAATGTGCCACCCTAGATTATAATTTGGCAGTTTCTCCACATCATTTTCATATCGGCCACAAACAAAGCATATTGAAGTTAACCATGCCAAATTAATGACGTCAAAATTACGTTTGTATAATGATGTCAGAAGTACGATTTAGACCTCACGACGCTGGTACGTCATTTATTGGGACAATGACGTCGGCGACCAAAAATCACCTTTAAATGCCGCCAAATTGACGTCACCCTGGGAAGGTGTCAAGTCTATAAATATCAGTAATAAAAGCAATAGAAGTTCATTCAATTGCGTAGTTATAATAGTTACAATTTGTAGTGTGTTTGTGTGGTCTATGCACAATTATCTTGAAACCTTCCTGTTTTTATTGAGGCGTTGACTGTAGCGCACCTGGAATTTTTTCCTGCAAAATCAACATTATCGTTTTAGTGATAGTAAACAGTAGCGTTATAGCCCTCCAGTTTTGACACTCTGTTAGGTCATTTGATAGTCACTTTGGTAGACTGAAAAAAGTGCACGTAAAATTACAGCCTCGTTACATTAGAATTCGTGAATTATTACTCTTAAAATAATGTAGTCATGGTCCACGAGGTCAAATGCCTTGCTAAGGTCTAGGAACAGACCAATCGCCTTATCTCATACAAATGATTTGCAAAAGATGTGACTGCATCGGTAGTTGAGAGTCCTTGTCGAAAGCCAAATTGTTGAGATGTCAAAATTCTACACTTTGTGAAAAATACCGTTATTCTTGTTGCGACTAGTTTCTCAAGTATTTTTGAAAAACTCAATAAAAGTGAGATAGATCGATAGTTTTCAAGAAGCTCTGAGCCTTTTTTAAATACAGGTATAATTTTGGAATGTTTAAGCTGATTAGAAAAGATGCCGGTTGCTATTGATTGGTTATAGAGATATGCAAGTGGTTCTGCTATTTGGTTTGCTACCTTTTTTGGCAAGTTTGAACTGATTTCATCGACGCCCGCTGAGTACGATGGCTTTAAAGATTTTATTGTTTCCTTTATCTCAGAGACAGTTATAGGAGCCATATAAAAGCTTTTATTATTGTTAAAGTTAAGAGGAGGTAATTCACTTTTGTCAATTTTATTTTGAAGGGTAAGGGGTGTGTTGTTAAAGTATTCATTAAAGTTGTTTCATATTGATAGTGGACATTTTACAAGTTCACCATTTAAATTCATTTCATTTATGTGGGTTTTGTTTAATTTTTGTTTGCCTTTTTTATGATATTCCAAGAGGTTTTTGTTTTATTAGTCGATTTACTTACTAGTTCATAATAATTGCCACAGTGTAGGTAAAAGCGGTTTTGAAATGTTTCGCAATTTCGCGGCGTCGTATAATTAAATGAGATAGAACCTCATAAGTAAAAAACATAAAACTATACTGAAATTTATTGTTGACACTCGATCGGGGTCGAATGCCTTTAACACTGTAAATATTTATTTATTTATTTATTATTAAGATCATGTCAATACACAAATCGTTTACATTCGTCAACAACAACAGAGACATTACCTAATATTTATATGTAAAATTATCGGTTAGAACTACAAAAATTGTGATTAAAATTTTAAATAGAAAATATAATAACAATACTAAACAAACATATAAGGAATTAACTATGTTTTTAGGTATTCTCATACGTTTCACAAATGTAGTAGATTTCCGATAAAAATAGATTATACGTATTAACATTTTAAAATGAAATAAAACTAACCTTATCACGTGATGCACACGGTATATGGCACTTTTGTGCCATTAATCTTTAACTTTGTTATGATGATTTAATATTATATAAAAATGGTTTATTTTATGGGGAAATATGTTTTATGCTTGCCAGCAGTTAATGGGGTTTTCATATTTAATTTAATTTATTATTTAATTATAAACAAAATAAACACACCACACATTAAACAGAACATGAAAGTGTGTGTTTGATTTAAAATTCTCTTTTTATTTGTTAGATATGTTTTACATGTTTTTGCAAGAACTGTTACCATTTTTAAGTTAAAATTACCAAAAATACAATTTAGCTGGCAATAATAAATATTTCACCACTTCGTTGTTTCTTTTTATTGTTTCAGTAAATGTTTTCAATTACTAATATTACGTCTATATGAGAGCCGTCTCTGGCACCAAGATAAAATTCTCAATATCTGCTGATAATTCAGTTACCAGCTTACATAAATTAATTTAACTAGAGAATGAACTATATTTAAATTGTTATTTTATTTTTTAGGCAGTTCATACCAAGAAACAAGAAAATTGTGATAGATTTTTCGGAAATTAATTGGAACGACATGAATCAACTACCTCCTACTCCAATGAAGAATATGAAGCAAGAGTCATGACGAACATGTGGGGTAAATTTAATTAAATTAGCAGTTAGATAAAATTTAAAATTTGTGTAAGAAATGTGTTTTCTATTTCATTTTAGTAAATTCAAATATGTCTCAGATGTAGTTTCCACAAGCACTAAATCACTTGAACACCACACTCAAATATTATCATTCGTTTCACCAACCACACTGGCATCATCAGGATGCCAACAAATAGTGTTTGTGGAAACTACTTCAGAGACAGCGTCACACCAAAGATTGTTCCCCTTTTTTTTTCAAAATTAAATTTTAAAATGTTTCTAAATTCTTTTTTCCTTAATCTCTAACTCCTAATTTAACGTCAGCTTATTCTCTCCACTACTGCCAATTGCTTATACCAGAAGATAAGCTTATGTAAATATTTGCACTCCTAACCTAATAATTATATTGTATTTTTATCAAATGAGTACCTGGAGATTGCAAATTGACCAAAGAAGGCTTAATTAAAAGTGATGATATTCTATTTGGAAAATTCTTGAAAAAAAAGTTTTGCACTACTTAGCTACTACTCCTAAATTTATTAATATTTCACTTCGAACCGGTATTTTACTGATAATTTAAGTAAAGCCAGGGTATGGATGTTTAGTGGTGTTTTCAATGTGTTACCGAGATGGTGAGCCAAACCGTGGAATAGTTATGGCTAACTCTGCCAGGACGTTAATATAAAAAGGTGCAATATAAAAAAATACAAGTACAATAATCCATGTCCAAAAAATTACTAAAATAAATGAAACATGCAGTCATTGAGTCAATGTATTGTTGCAATTTTCCTTGTTTGCAAGAGCATTTGAAACCATATATGAACAAATTCTTTTGAATTTTGGAATTGAAGGCAACGTCCAATAATATTATAATATCTATATCATTGTGTATCTAATAAAGTAGTAGATAACGCAGGGGTACTACAGGGAAGTCTCATAGGTCCAATTTTATTTAATATTTACTTAGGTGACCATTTCCTAGAAAGAGGCATCCGATAGGGAAATATTATTTTTGGTTATAACTTTTTTTTCTTAGTATGTATATTTAAAAAAAAACTATAAGACTACCTAAGGAGAACCATAGCAAGACTATTATTATGAATTTTCACTCAAAAATTTCAGTGATTTGCAAAATAATTAGATTTAAATTTAAAAATTATGCCAATCTTCTTCTTTCGTAGTTTTAAATCTAACTATTTTGGAAACGACTGGAATTATTGAGTGAAGATTCATAGTAGTAGTCATGTTATAGTTCTGCTTAGGCAATCTTATTGTTTTTTTAAATATACGCACTAAGAATAAAAAAGTTATGGCCAAAAGTAATAACTATTTCTCTATCGGATGTCTCTTTCTAGGAAATGACCACCTTAAATGATATACAATTTATTGACCACATCATTGATTTCTTAAATCTGTTTGCTGATGATGATATACTAGTTGCTTGTTCCATTTAGAATCTAGTGGAAACTATCATAAGAACAAAGTTAGTGATGAACAAAATTGAAAAATATATAAGTATAAAAAGAACTAAAATTAAATATAGAAAATATTAAGGCAATAATTTTTGGCAGTAAATAGATTTAAGTTATATTATGATACATTAGAATTGAAAGCAAAACTATTAAATTGGTTTACACATGCAGTGTGTTTCGTGTGTAACTGGCCACACACTAGTAAGGAGTACAGTACCTTGAGACAATTTATTATATCCCTAGTGCCCTTCATTTCTGATATTCAGCGTCTTTTCTATTTTTTGCCAAAATTTTGATTGGCCATATTTTTTTATTGGCTTCGCCAAATCGAACCAAATTTAGTAAGCGTGTTTCACTAATAGAGATCTTCTCAATTCAGTACCGCAAACAAAAAGAACATCAGAAACGGGCTCAATTTTTGTATAATAAAGGCCATTGTGAAATCATCTCAGAGCTCTGTACACTTCACTAGCGTATGGCCAGTCATAGTAACAATGAAATGCTGTTACAAATAAGTTCAGAAGAAGATATCAAAAAAATAGTTTTTTCTCGAAAACAGATACAAATTAATTATTATTTTCCAAAAGTCAATTTTCAATTCAGCCCTACTTTGGTTATTGCATTTCTCCCTTTTATGTTTTAAAATAATAATAGTTACGGAGCTTCGCAAATGCTTCAAAATAAGGATATGAAAATCTTTATATTGCAATTGTTACATTACATAAACGTTACATTAAGTAGCCGCTGAAGACAGATTTTATTATTTAGCAATCATTTCCAATGCAATTCTTATTTTTCAAAGGTTTAAATAATTTTAACAATTTACTAATGAAAATCAGAAATTGCTGAAGTTTTCGTACATTCATATTTTTTATTAATACAATCAGCACTTTATTCAATATTGAAAAGTTTACGATAATTGGATATTTGTCAACAGTCATTATTCTGGTGTAATCAGTATTGAATTTTCTTTGTACATTGATAAAAATGAGCTCTGTTGAAAAATAAGCAACAAACTCTATTCTTGTGACCATGTAGTTTTCAATGCTGTCTGTTTAATATTAACAATTTATACAAGAAAATGAGAACACTTGTTACAGATGTCAAGCTGAAAACATTATTTTTATTTACTAGTATTTTGAGTGTGTACAGTTGTGGACGGTGAATATATTTACTTGACCCCCTAAAGGCCAGGGAAGGTCATAAATAATTTAATTTAGATGAAACAACTGAAAGTAATTAAATCAGTGGTTATTCAATTTTAGCAGTAAAATGAAAACATGAATAGTGACAAAGTTTACTGCAGTCTTATTCTGGGTGTAAAAAGTGTTGGGGTCTTTGGTCTTTACGGCACGGTCAAAGGCGCCGACAGTTTTTATACCTATTAGATAGATGAGAAGAAGTATATACTTTTCCAACTTTATATGTAAAATTTTAAAATGTGTAGGAAATACCTCTGAGGGATTATAGTGATCCATTAACCTTACCTGAGGAACTTCTTAGAGGCTTTTATAGGCTTCTTCGGCAAGCAGTTGAACTTATTAGTAGACTTGTCTCCACATCTTGTGCATGTGGAAAGAGAGGAATTCAGCATTCCAAAAAGATATATAAACATTTTAACTGCATTGAATATTTTTGCACAAGGATTATTTACATTGAAACATATTCTTTATAGGATTTTGCAAACAGCAGAAAAAATAACGCCGATTTACTACACTTGTTATATACTTGTTGCATATTCTATAGGATATTTTGCATTTTTTTTTTTTTTTTTGTAAATGATATTAGTTTCAAACATATTTTGTTTAATTACAAAACAAAACAAAATATTTTAATTTAAAAAATTATTCACTTTTTTATTTATTGATCGATTTTGTTCAAAAGCAATAGGGTTCTTCCTCTAGCTAACACTAATATACTGTCCAAACTTCAATACAATCGGACTTTTCGTTCTTAAGTTATCGTGCTTACAAGAAACGCGATGAACGGACAGGCAGACAGAAAAAAGATGTTAACTACACTTTAAGTTATTGGAGAAACAGAATTATTCCTGCAACGTCCTCTATCATCTCAACGATATGTAAAACAATTTCTTTACGCAGTCGAAATCTTATTAAAAAATCTTTATCATCATAATTCTCAAAATTATTTTCTCGTTCCCTTATGGTATAGGGTCTCCTTTCATTCTTTATAAATTGTATAATATCATCGTCATCATCACTCGTATCCAGAATGTTATTATTATTATTCATTATTGGCAATAATATATTTAATATAAATCACAAATTAAAAACGAACATATCAATCACATTGGTTTTTAGGTTAGAATGTTTTAGAATTGTCAGAAATTGAACCAAATGCGCATGTGCAAATCCACTAACAGTAGAATAAATCTTTAACTGGCACTTTCAACTCTCTGCTAAATTTACTTTCAGATAGTGAGTTTAACCCTCCGATAAATTTTACCTGCACATTGAAAAACAGTTTATCTGCCAGATAAATTTTATCTGACAGTTAAGCTATTTAACTGAACATTGAAAAACTGGCCCTTAGGGGGTTATGTAGATACTAGTTTAATCTGCATGGCTGTAGGGAACTGTGTGGGTGCTAGTGTTAGAATGAGAATGTTCAAATAAGAAATTAGACAAATTCATTTTAGGATTTTAATTTGCTAGCATAACCAGAATTCAGGTTATCGAAAGACTGCAAAGATGTCATTAATATTTTTACAGATAGTTTTTCTTTTAGTTCTCATAAATAGTTATTTTTTCTGCTGTTTGCAAAATCCTATAAAGAATATGTTTCGATACAATTATAAGCAAACCAATAATAATTCACTTTTAAACATATATTTACATGTTTATAGCATTTCATTTAAAGAGTTTTAATTGGTAAATGTACTGTACTTTAGTATCTTGTAGGTATGTATGTTTGTGGGTTGGTTATTAGTTAGTAAAAAGAAAAAGACCTGTAAGAATGTTTAAAAATGAATTATTATTTGTTTGCTTATAATTGTATTGAAACATTCTTTATAGGATTTTGCAAACAGCAGAAAAAATAACTATCTATAACTAAAAGAAAAACTTTGTGTAGAAATATTAATGAAATCTTTGCATTCTTTCGATAACCTGAATTCTGGTTATGCTAGCAAATTAAAATCCTAAACTGAATTTGTCTAATTTCTTATTTGACAATTCTCATTCTAACACTAGCATCCACACAGTCCCCTACGGCCATGCAGATTAAACTAGTATCCACATAACCCCCTACGATTATGAAGATTCAGTTAAAAATGAGAACAAAGACCTAAAATGAATTTATTTATCTACCTTTTAAGTCAAGGTAGATAAATAAATTCATTTTAGGTCTTTGTTCTCATTTTTAACTGAATCTTCATAATCGTAGGGGGTTATGTGGATACTAGTTTAATCTGCATGGCCGTAGGGGACTGTGTGGATGCTAGTGTTAGAATGAGAATTGTCAAATAAGAAATTAGACAAATTCAGTTTAGGATTTTAATTTGCTAGCATAACCAGAATTCAGGTTATCGAAAGAATGCAAAGATTTCATTAATATTTCTACACAAAGTTTTTCTTTTAGTTATAGATAGTTATTTTTTCTGCTGTTTGCAAAATCCTATAAAGAATGTTTCAATACCTGTAAGAATGATTAGAAACTTTTTCTTTGCACCATAAAGGTACAATTCCACCAGGTTCGCGTCACTTAAATTCAACGTTGTACGTAAACCTTTTTATGTCAACTATTAATGAAGCGTACATGCGGCCCCATCCACTTATTATACTGGGTGGTCCCTGGGAACGGGAAGTTTTGAAAAGATCATAATTTTGAAAGTAACTTTACTTATTTAAAATAAGATATAACAATGGCTAGGTAATTATATGCATTTTTTATTTCTTAAAAATAATTCCCTGGTAAATGTCTTCCCCTTTTCTCTACGCACTCTTGAATACGATTGGTGATATTTTCTATTCGGTTTTTGGTGAAGTTGTTGTGGATTTTCGGAATTCCAATATCTGTAATTTTGTTGGTGTAGCCACATAAATGAAGCCTCATCAGAAACCACAAGTTGTGATTAATTTCACGTTCTAAAATAATTTCAGAAACCTAGGCGCAACGCCTGGATTCGTTTTCTAACTGAACTTTTTGACTGTGTTCAACAGATGCTCTGACTCGTTCAATATTTTCAGGGGTTCTAACACTTCTATTGAGTCTTTTAAGTTAAGTAAGTTAAGGATATATTGACTGTACCTGTTTCTTCAAATTTACGAATCCACGATTTTATGGCATGAGCGGAAGGAATTATCCAGTGACGAGGAATCCCAAAATGTATTCGAAATTGCCGCTGCATAGCAACTACACTGTCATTATTTTAATAATACGATTTTATTGCAAAAGTACCCTGCTCACCGGACCACTGTTCCAAAATTACCAAATGGCATATAATGACAGACAATATGACAAATAAATCCATGGCCAGCTATACATGTTACAAAATAACAACATTTTCAAAACTTCCCGTTCCCAGGGACCATCCGTTACCTGTATGCCTATCATACATGAATTTGCACTATTTAACTCGTTTTCAATACATGGTGAGGACTGTCTAAATCCTACTCCTGGTTTTCTGTATCTTTATTCCCTGTTTGTGATGGTCCCTATTTTAAAATAACTTATTAAATTGTAATCAATTGAATGAATATAGCAAGAAAAGATACAAGAAATAATGGCCATGATATTTACATAATACAGTAATGCGAAGTTGTTTAATTTTTAAATTTTTTGCAAAATGTCTCTAATCACATATACATAATCCAAACTGCTATAAGAGAAGGTTGATATACGACATGTTCGCGTAAGATAACCTTCGTGCATGTCAGTTATGTCACTATTAATAAAATATGGTGGTATGTTTGGTGATATTTTAAAAATGTCAGGGTATTTTGTCTATTAGATCACCTGTATAATAAATCTGTTTCATACTTCATAAGGGCTTATTAATAAAAATATCAATATTGAACATTTATTTTCAATGTGGCATGTGAATTAATACTACAGAGAGAGCAACGTTGGTATTGCATTCAATAATCGTATCAATATTGATACGATTAAAGATATCAATGTGCACGAAAGTAGTCGTGATTATCTACATTTAAGTACATCCCATGTGAAATATTTGTTGTATTATCTCTTGGTTATTTATATGTGTAATGTCATATATTGTGTCTGATTTGTATTTTTATTATTCATTTATATTATTCCAAGAGCCAGTAACACAAAAGTTTGTTGCATGCAAACTAACAGTTATTCTTATAGGCTGATTCAGAAAGGTATCGAGATACTCTGTTGCAAATTATGGTGTGATCCCTAACAGTGTTTCCTGATAAGAGTGGGGAAAGTCTACTTTTTATACAAACCCCAACTGAAAGTCATTTTTGAAATATCTTCAATTGAGGAAATAAAAGTGGTGTGTCCGGTGGTTTTGGGTTAACGGGTACGTGAAGAACTTAGAGCACTGTGTATAAAACATTTATTTACAGGATAACCATCAATTACAAACATAGAACATTGAACATTACGAAGCGTGGTCCCATGTCGACTGTCGCTACTCGTCCGTCCCGAAAGCCCCCCACTCCTTGCCATGTGGCTTCTAGGTAGCGTCTTGGGCTGATCGATACATAACAAAAAGAATTTCGGTAAAATTTCCTGCTTGCTATACAGGAGGGATTCCATGTAAAAGCGGAAAGAAAAAAGTTAAAAATTATGTCATACTTCAACCACTTGAATTGGTGTTATTTTGTTGAATTTATTATCCTCCTATACCAAATCAAGTGCCTGCTTGATCGATTAACTCTTTGTTTATTTATTCAACATTATGCGATGAAAATTTTTTTTTTTTAAATGAGGTTAAAATGCACATTAAAATCCCAAAATTTAGATACATGTTGAGAGGTTGTAAACGAGAATTTTCAAGTGTCTTACCCCCCCACACACACACATTAGCATCACTCTGACCCCTAAACTGAGTCAAACCAAGAGTTAACCGATCGAGCAGGCCCTTCATTTGGCGTAAGAGGACAATAAATCCAACAAATTTACACTAATTTCATGTGGTCGGGGTATGACATAATTTTTTATTTTGTTCTTTCATCTTTTGCATGGAATCAGTCCTGTTTAGCAAGCAGGCAATTTTACCGAAATTCTTATATTTCGTCATTTGAAGATATTACTACATAAGGCACTACATAAATTTAAATATATGCTGCTTGAAAAAGTAAAACACAGAAGTGTCGAATCAATTTTGTATCCCCAGATTGATTACTGTTTAACTGTATACTATAGTTTTCTGACAATGGAATTTAAAAACAAGCTACAGTTAGCTCAAAACACATGTCTGCATTTTGTTCATTCAATAAGGAAATATGATCATGTCACTCCGATGTATAAAGAACATTTGTATTTAAAAATAGATTATCGTTACAAATTATTTTTTGGCAGTTTGTTAATGAAAATTTATACCAGTGGAAAACCAGAATATCTAAAAGAGTACCTGAAACCAAGACAAGAGATGCATAATATCAATCTTAGGGAATTAAACAAATTTAATATATACAAACATAACTCAGCAAGATTTCAGTGTTGCTTTGCGTATTTATCTGTTGAGTTATTAAATAATGACGTATATTATAAAATTATTGAGGGTGTATCTATTGGTACATTTAAAAAAAATTATAAAGAATACTTATTGCAGGTACAAAATATGATTAATTAAATAATGTAATTTTAGGGCTACTTGAGTTATATGTGATGGTTAGATGTAAGTTTTTCTTTTTGTTTGTTTGTTTGGTGGCGTGGAAGAACGTTGATACGAACGTCACCTTTTGTGTAGAATATTGTATCTATGTGTACACTTATACATAACACAATAAATATTTTTCTGTTCTATTCTATATTTCAAAATTGTCTTTCAGTTGATGTTTGTATAAAAAGTAGACTTTTAAATAATCCCCATTACCAGGAGATGCTGTTAGGGACCACTTTATAATTTTCAACACCTTTTTAAATCGGTCTATAAGAATGACTCTTAGTTTATGTGCAACAAACTTTTGGGTGTTACTGGCTCTTGGAATATATTGGAGCATATATGATATTTGTATGTTAGGATTTTCGCATTAAATAAAAATTGTTACAATTACAATAAATCCTAGACAGTTAGGTATCTTCTGACTTATAGCTTTTTCTTTACTTATCTTTTACAATTTTGCCATTAAAAGTACAATATACTTTGACATCTTGCTCCCTACAGTCACTGGTATAGCCCAGAGGATGGTCCATTGAAATGCAATGTAATAATGTTTGCAGTCGTTATAGTACATTATAGATAATATTTGTGGTGAGCAAGTTGTAAGTTTTCTATCTATGAAAGTTTGAAGGTTACACATACAACATACACATATGTGTTCTTAAATAAATTAGTCCTTTGTCTTGTTCCAAGACTTTCTAAATAGGTACCTACAAGAAGCGTCTAGAGAGACCGAAATGCGAAAGCTTAGACACGCCCAACACGTGATATCACTAGTTTGGACTATTTCTTCTTTGCTCTAGCGTTTACTTCTAGCGAGATGGTTAGCACATAGGTTACGCTTTTGCTTATGGCGCGAGGGGTCCCGGGTTCAAATTCGTATGCCCGCACAATTTTTTTTAAAATTCTGTAACGATTAATATATTTTTTTATAAATTCTTTTCTGATTTCTTTAGGTTTTCCTTCTTTTTATATAATAATTTCATTCTTTCGTGTGATTTCTTTGGGTTAGGTTAGTAGGTTTTTATTTTGATATCTAATTGTTAATAATTATTAGCGCCGCAGGCAGTGTTAGCGTCGCAGACAAAAAATTCCACAAAATAACAGGAAATATTTCAATTTCTCCACTTGCACGAATTTATTATACATTTACAAGGTAATGCGCATGCTCGAAGCTTTCGCATTTCGGTCTCTCTAGACTCTTGTGGTACCTACAATGTTTATAGTTTTGGGCAGTTGGCTAAAATTTTAATTCGGAAATGGACTAATTATTTTTGTCCACAACTATTAAATAATGTACTCATTATATATGTATTTCCTCACATTATTCCCTGCAGTGAATAATGATTTCATTATTCACTGGTCGTAGTGAATTATAAGGACAGTCAGTTGTTTATATAAAATAACATTGGTGACTTTTTACTAAAAATGTAAAATGTCAAAATTGCAGCAACCAAAAGACAAGTGTTGTCTTTCTAAGTTTTCCAGGAAGCACTCAAATGGTACATGCCGAAAAGGTACTTTAATGAACACTCAAAAACAAATTAGTAAGTTTTTTTCAAGGCATCATCTATTAGCAACACATGGCAATCCGCAACATGTTTTTGTAACCATTTACCTACATTCCTATAAACTGTATTCTTTTATTAGTAAGCCATGACAATGTGTGAAAGCGTAATTTTGTAATTGATTTGAAATGTCAAAATTTGTGCGATTTCTACACCAACGTTATTTACAATAATTTTACATATTAGGTACCTACTCAAAAAGAGTAATATAATTAAATAAATGGATACTGACAGTGAAAACGAGATTTCTTTGACATCACCAGAGATAAAGGGAGCTGCAGAAATCACATCATTAAAGTTGTTGCCCAAAAAATCGAAAAAATTATATATGATAACATATGATTTTTTGATAGAATTATCATAGAGAAGTACAGAAACACATATCTTTCTAAACAAAATACTTTGCTGGCTATATGCCACGAAGAACATTGAAATAAAAGAAAGAAATATGCACATTAGGTACAGCATAACTGTCACAATAATACTTAGTTTTAAATTATTTAAATTTAAATTATTATTTAAATTATCCTGTTCAACAAAACCAAAAAACAACTAAAGACATAAAATACTTACCAGAAACTTTAGAAACTTTCACATACACGTGTTTCAGTATCCTACACCAAGGTTACACTTTTCAGTGATACAACTTTCAAAGTTTAAAATGGACTGAATAGTCATTTAACAGGCAATAAATATTTATACAATAATTATTTATCTTTCTAACGAACAGGATAATCCAAAATAGATTTCGGAAAATTACACAATAATGTTATTTTTAAATTTAAATTATCCTGTTCAACAAAACCAAAAAACACTTACCAAAAAACTTTAGAAACTTTTGCATATATGTGTGTGTGGTTTTGTTGAACAGGATATTTTAAAATTAAAAATAACATTATTCTGGCAGTTCCGCTGTACGTATATAATGTGCATATTTCTTTCTTTTAATTCAATGTTGTTCGTGGCATATAGTCAGCAAAGTATTCTGTTTAGAAAGATATATGTTTCTCTACTTATCTATGAGAAGTCTTTAGTAAGAGTTTGAAATAATTATGAGTATTTTTAGCTAGTAATATTTTTATTTCCTTGGATTCTATTTTAGAGTAGGTACTCTTACATTGTAGGGAATTTGAATTTGCATTTAATTGTATTATATGAATCCTTTTTAAATAGGAGAAGTGAAATGAAGATGAGTTAAATAAATATTTAATAGTCGTGGACAAAATATAGTATTCTACTCGCATATAATGGCTATTATTCACTCCGGTGATTTACGACTTTTACAGCGAACTTCAGCCTCGTGAATAATAGCCATCATTATATGGTCTTTGAATAATATGCTATTATATAATCGAAAATAATTGATAATCATCAGCGAGGAAGTAAAAATGCTAAATAGAGCAGGTCTGTAGTTCAACTGACAGTCTCTTTTTTTTTACATATTTATGTAGGTTTTTTACTCTCCAGCATCCATAGGAATAAGGAATTGATGAAAGAATCGAATTCGAGATTACCATGAATTTAGATGTTTCACAGTCATAACATACAAAAAAATGAGATGTTCGTTCATTCATCTGTACATGTAGAGATCTGGCAGACAGCATTCAGTGGATTAAAACCAAATTTGAAACTGAAAGTTTTAATAGAAGACTCGGGATTTGTTTATTCATTTCTCCCTACTCCTCTAAATAGTGGTTGTCTACTGAGGAGGTAAACCACGCCTTGTCCGTAAATCAACGTAGGGCATTGGTATTCGTTCATACTAACACAACTTTATCGCGTCGACCCCAGGCATTGTGCTTTCAATAGCCCAATTACATCGAAGTTTATTTCCGAATCTGTATACTGCACATTGCACATAGCCAATTATAATTATTGGCGTGTGTTGGTCGAGTCCTTTTCTCATTACTCTCGTTTCAGTACATTCTTATTTTAGAGAAGTGTAGTATGAGCAATTTTACAGCTA
The DNA here is from genome assembly GCA_963583905.1 of Stenurella melanura. Taxonomy (NCBI): domain Eukaryota; kingdom Metazoa; phylum Arthropoda; class Insecta; order Coleoptera; family Cerambycidae; genus Stenurella; species Stenurella melanura. Next base: position 63,308,779 of record OY757314.1, on the reverse strand, counting down.
TAGTTGTGCATTTTGGAAAGAGGTAAGTTCATAGTAGCCATTAAGTATAACAAGCCGTAACCAGGCCTATAGCCAGGGGGTGCCAGGCATCCCCGAGAAGATATGAACACCTCCTAAAGAAATTCCAGCATGTGCAACTATTTTGCATATTTTCCTGAATTATAAAGGAATTGGCACCCCCCAAAATCCGGTGAGCACCCTCTGCAATTTATTCCTGGGTATAGGCCTGGGCGTAACCGTGTATCATATCAGCATTCCATATAACTATAAACAAATATAGTCAACATAGTGTTTTAATACCTGTCACTCGCATATTATGGTGTGTACCTATACCTGATGGATTGCTGTACATTTTCAATCTATAAGAGGTGTCAATAATGAAATCATGATGACTAATATAAGGTATATTGATTTGAAATACAAATCAGGTGCCTGAGTCTTCAGGCGTTAATTCCACCTTTTCTTGGTACCTTAGCCTAGTGCGGACTAGAATCTAGCATTCGCAAAGAATATGTTCCGCAGTTTCTATTGTAGTATCATAGTATCTGCATGTATCATCATATGCCTTGCCCATGTTCTTAAGATGATATCTCAAGGTGCAATGTTAAAAGTCCTGGCATGAGCCTTAAGTCGGACTTTTCGAGTTCCAGAAGTCTTGTGGCATTCTTTGTCGAATAAGTGATGAACTTTTTCGCTTGTGTTTGGCCTGGAGTATAGCTCCAGTAGGACTCTTTCTGTTCCTTTTCCTATTTTAGGATCTCCTCTGTTATGTACCCCTTAGATAAGCCGCAAAATGGGGGGATCTTTTTTTGAAAGGGCGTCAGCTGATTCATTTCCTTCTATTTTCTTGTGCCCTGGCACCCACATCAACGTATCCTTATTGTTTTTTGCCAATTGCTTCAGGGATTGTCTGCATTCCCGGGCGATTTTAGACTCAAAGGTGTAAGACCTGAGAGCTTTTAACGCTGCCTGGCTATCTAATAGTATATCGATCTTTGCTCTTCGAATGCCTTTATTTATGCATTCCTAAGCATATAGGTCTATAGCATAAATTTCTGCTTGGAAGATAATTGGAGTCTTACCTAGGGCTCTGGGTAGCCTGCAATTAGACCCCACTATGCCCATGTCAACCCCTTCAGCCATCTTCGAACCATCTGTATACCAATGAGTGACCCTTTCTCCAACTGCAGGGCTTCGACTATAATGGGCTTGTTCAGCATTTTTTTTTTATTTCATAAATCGAAAGTGTAAGTATAAATTAATGAATCTGCAAAAAATCAGAATCTTATTCGCACGTTTAGTATCTTAAAAACTTTTACAAATTTCCATCTCGCGAAAATGGGGCGTGGCCAGGCGCTACGTCACTATACGCATAGACTCGGCGATCTCAATAGACTTGATGCTCCTTATTGGTTATAATTATAAATGTTTTCGAAGTATTGTTTGTTTTGTTTACTACTTGACAGTAGGGGAGTACAATTTGGTGAAATGTCAAAAAATTACCATTTTCTCTCGCTCCTGCCAGAACGAATTTTCGATTTCGACCCTGCAATTTACGATTATAATTCATCGCCGACCTTCTCCTTTCCGTAGACACATAGAACGAACTTCCACTCCACGCATTTATTTAGTTACCAGCGTTTAAAAATTCCATGTTTTTCGACTTTTCAGATTAAATGTGAAAGGTCCCAGAAAGCCATTTTTCTTACGTCACTTGCGTATAGTGACGTCACAAATAAGCGCTCGGTTTTTGCAACTATTACTAATTTCAACTCCTTATATCTCGAGAACAGAAAAAGTTAATAATACGAAATTTTAAGTGTATAATGAGAATATCAAGTACTATATGAAAAAGTATAAAAATCATATAAAAAGAATATCATGGAACAAGCCCATTGTCTGATGACTCTCAATCAGCACATCAAACGGACAGCCAAAGTCCCGCTTGATTGGCTTTGAGTTTGGTTTGGCCTTGGATTCCAATTGAATTAACTCCAGGATCCTTAAGTGACCAACTAGATAACCTGGTTTGAGAGAGAGTACCAGCTGCAGCCTTAGGGTACTATAGTCTGTTTTTAAACCAGGAGCGTTTTAAATTTAACACGCTAAATCATACATCTGTGATTGGATATGCCATCACCAGTTTTACACAAGGCAATAGTAATAATTTTTGACATATTGTAAAAATTTAAATTTTGTGTCATAAATTATTTGGTTATAATTTCTATGTTATCATTTGCACATTATATATGTTTTTAATCCCTTTTGTATCAATCTAATTACTTGATGCCGTTATATTGCGTAAATGGTATGGATGCTGTATAAAATACCTAGAGGTCAAATAGCATTTGCATTTATATAATGTAATAAAATACACACAAAAACACTGTAGTCATATATTGTTGGTTGCCCGAAGGTCTAGCATTGCTTCCATAGCTGCTGTGGCCTGTAATCCCTAAGCAGGCAAGATGTGTGCTAATTTTTATTCAGTCCTTGTCCACCATACACAGATGCATAGGCAGGCCCAACAAGAGGAGAGGGGCGGGGGTCGCATGTATTCCCCCCGGGCCCGGAGTTTTTCGAGGGGCCCGGATTGTAGGAGATGAAGAGGCATATGCAAATTTCAACTGTATTAGTATTAGTTGAAACAAGTCAAGTCACTTCCCTGCTCTTCGAAATTACAACAAGGTAAAAAATTGCATTGCAAGGAACTGCCCCCCCGCTCTTGCGAGGAACTCCACCCTTCACTCTTCAAAATTATATCGAAGAGCTGGGAGTGGGGGGCCCGCATGTTACTACTACCCGGGCCCCGATTTTCTCTCGCCGGCCCTGTGCATAGGTTACCATGGATCTCACAACCGAAAGATAAGACCAGTAGATCATTTTCGGTTTTAGACCCTAAGTCTTACCAATTTTCTCCCATAATAATGTATTAATTAATATAGCATATTTGTATATTTATTCTGCCTTTTTTGATAATCGGTCCAGAATATTTTCAGGCTTCTGTACCCAAACGGATCCCAATATCTATTCGAAGTTATATTATTGAAATTTATACAGTGGCAAAACTAGCTTCCTTGACAGATGTACTCCCAGATACTTATATTGTAATAAGTGCACCATTAAGCTTTAAAAAAAATCAATCTGCTACAGTGCACTGGAACAATATGACTGTCACCATTAATTCAGAATTACTAGTATTTAGTGAAATGGAACTGTGTTTAATTTCATGTATAATGTCTTTCATTAACTGACTAGTATGATAAGTTTTACTTTTATGTATAAATTTTATGGAAGTAAATGTTATTCCCGTACAGATACACAGCATAATATAATAGATTTTTTGTTTTGTTTTTTACATAGTAGTAGATATGATTCCACAGTTGTGTTAGGTTAGGTTGGTTTTTTCGAGCTTTAAAGCATCTGTCGGAAGTTAGGGCCCACGGAAACTTGGTTTTTAACAGTATTCTGTCAAACATAATATATAAAAACCAGCTATTATACTTTAACGTTAATACGTTACTAATGTATATAAGGTTTTTTCTGTACCTTTTGAATCTGTAAAAGAGCTCCGTTTTCAAGCTAGCAAATATTCAGATGTTCTTAACTACATATCATACTATTTATTGTCAAAATATTAACTTTGCTAAAATGAAGTAGGTCTCGGGGCTCTGGGATCTTGCTCCATAAGTAAAGATTATCAGAGACAGAAGTTTGAAAAAGTAACGTTTCAGAATAACATCTCATTATAAAACTATTAATGATCACAACCGCAGTGAAATATTGTTGATGAGTATATTTGGTGATGTGGTAAAGACTTACCATAGCCCTTATATTTAGAAATGATTTGTAGTACATAACGTTCGACACCATTTGTACAAATACAAGTTTTAATATGCTTTACTGGTTTATTATAACAAATATTATAAAGCTATTTTCTAAAAAAAAGTAAATGTAAAATATTTTTAGATTGAACTGTTGTATCTTTAATAAGTTAGATCTAAGGAATAATTAAAGACATATGTATTCAAGCAGGAGTACCTATACTGGAAACTTACATCCTACTTCTTCCCTTCTTTTTCAGGATGTCTTAACACATGTTTTGTAATTCATACAATGTTTTAATTGGTTTTCTTTTACTGCACATCAGGTTCAACAGTTTCACGCCAGCTAATATGGCTGCCCAGCTTCGCTAAAGCTTTTTCCCTTCAGCTCTTTGGTGACATCAACTCAACGTTTTGGAGGTTGTCCTCTTCACCTCTTGGCATCTCATTTTCTCATTTAAATACAACGAAAGTAGTAAAAATATATTAGTTGCAACAATTTCAGTGTAATTTTTTTATATTTTAGAGCACATGCCATTATTGAGAATATACTTATAGTCGATATGGCATAGTTTGAAATGTGTGTACTGATTGGTAAAAATAATCTTATAGACAAAGACAACTTGCGATTACCTACTTATATACTTTCCAAAACTGTCAAGTATGAGAAAGTAAGGCAATTATTAACAAATTTTTTTATTGAAATTTAATTATATAACAGTCTTACATCAGTATGTGCATACTGTTAAAAGAACATTTATAAAATTTAACAATAACATAAACGTAACAAATATAAATAAATTGAATTAAACTATCATCACATTTTTAATACTCTTTTATTGTTTATCTCCTTGTTTATGGATTGCTTCATTATTATTGGTTTCTTCTCTAACAATTTGAGCATTTGTGTTATGATTAACATCAGAATGAGTGTGATCGTCATGTCTTTTTTCCAGTGTGTGTCCTTGGTCTTGTCCATGTATTGCACTACGGTGGGCATGTGGACATATATATCCATTGGGATGAACTTCACTGTCATAACCTCGTAACTCAGCTCCATGACCTTTATCTTCATGGACATTCTCCTTACTCTCATGACCATGTCCATCTTCATGGCTATGCTCTTGATGCAAATGACCATGGCCTAAATATCGTTCTATTAAAGTTTTTCCAAATTCCAAAAATTTATTTTTTAAGTATTATAAAAATAAAAAGTAAATTTTTCTTTCTAGACGATAAAAAATGTGAGTAAAAATTATCTATTCAATTTCCCTCTAATGATAGAGGTACTAATTTTTTAATAATGTTAAATCTAGTACTAACAATTTATGTTTAACCGTATATATACAAATGATAATATTGTAACATCACACATATTATAAATGTCCATTTTAAAAATATTACTATAAGAATATTATTTCACTCCCATCACCTCTCGTAACTCACCTCCATGATCTTTATCTTCATGGACATGTTCTTTGCTGTCATGACTATGTCCGTGTCCTTCATCTTCATGACTATGCTCTTGATGTAAGTGACCATGGCCTAAATACCGTTTTTTAATTTTTTTCGGAATACCAAACATTTATTTTTAAAGTACTATAAAGCTAGATAGTAAATTTTTCTTTCTAAACAGTGAAAATTATAAATACAAATTTTCTATTCAATAATGGAGGTATTAGTTCTTTAATAATGTTAAATTTAGGTCTATCCGATTTTCTTTAACCATATAAACCAAATGATAATGTGCCATTACATATTATAAAAAAAAAGATGTTTGTGTCGAGAATATTAGGTGCTTTAAAAAATTGTATAAGTATGCAAGGTTTGTTATAGTCTGTTCGATGAACGTTTGTGTGAGTATAAAATTAGGTAGAACCTATGTGCGGTTGCTGAACACATTGAGATGAGCAAATCTATAGTTACTTATCTCTTCCAACCGCTCGAGCATGCTAAGACAACCGAACGATAAATTTAAGCGGAATTAAAAAGATACGTCGATATGAACAGTTGTCGTAGTGTAATGCTAGTCAGCGGCTATAATATCTACCATTTTAGATCAGTGGCATTCTTGCATTTTTGATTTTTGCTTTTCATTCCCTTTGGCTTTATTTCTGGTGTTATTAGAGAAATTCTAGCTGTAATCGCTTTCTTTTATTGATTTTCTATTTTATAGACTTACAAATAATAAAAGTAAACACAAAATCAGTCCTTAAAAGAACCAACTTAACTAACAAATTTCTCATTTTTTGTATGCACGTCACTGCTAAAGAGAAGCAGTGACCTTCAACAGATTACTCCATACGGTTCTTGTTTATGACCCACACACAAACATTTATCGTACAAAGTATATTAAAGCCTGCAAGGTACATTTATAATATTTAGCCATAGGCCACGATAAATTCTTATAGTACCTAATGGAACTACTGTTTAGTAATACGGTGATGAAAGACCTCAAATTTACATTATTGTTTACAACTTGATTGAGTAATATGATCATTACCTTCGCCCTTACCTTCCTCATGTCCTCCATGAACTGGTTTATCATGACCCCCATGACTGTGTTCTTCGTAACTTCCAGGTCCCTCATGACTCCTGTGACTATGTCCTTCGTGAGTCCCATCGTTATGTCCTTCGTGACTCTCATGAACGTGTTCATTAGGACCTCCAGAACTAAGCCCCTCATGACTCCCATGACTATGTGCTTCATATTCCTTAGTGTGAGGACCTTTGTTTTCTCCAGCTTCCAGATTTTCACTTTCTTTTTTACCGTGATCTCTAGCAGTGTGTTGTTCATGGCTTTCATCACTATATCCTCCATGTTTATGGCCTCCATCTTGACCACTGCTTTCAGCAGTGTGTATTTCATGATCACCATGAGTTCCTGTATCTCCACTAACACCAGCTGCATGCACTTTTTCTTCATTATTAACTTCATGAACATGATAATTTTGTCCCTCATTATCTTGTACTCTGCCACCTTCATGTTTTCCACTATCTGGTGGCACTTTGGTCTCTTTAACAATTTCATGAACATTTTGATGTGCTCCCTTGCTATCACCTCCGCCTCCGCCGCCTCCACCTGTTCCTTTCTCATAATGCCATTTTGTGCCTCCGCCATGTTCGTGTTTTTGTAGGTGTTTGCCAAGATGATCATGATGTGTATCATGTCCATCGGCTTCTTTGTGTCCTTGATCTTCATGATGGTGTCCCCCTTTTTCAAAATGACCCTCCTTGCCATAATGATCTTCATGATGACCTCCCTTTTTGTGCTCACTTTTGTGATGGCCGCCCTATAATAATAATAATATTTAAAATTAAATTTTCTGCATTAAATTACTTCATCATAAATAAATCATTGTAAATCATAGTACCTATACTTAAACATATTATGTAATAGTATTGAAACATTCTTTATAGGATTTTGCAAACAGCAGAAAAAATAACTATCTATAAAAGAAAAACTTTGTGTAGAAATATTAATGAAATCTTTGCATTCTTTCGATAACCTGAATTCTGGTTATGCTAGCAAATTAAAATCCTAAAATGAATTTGTCTAATTTCTTATTTGACAATTCTCATTCTAACACTAGCATCCACACAGTCCCCTACGGCCATGCAGATTAAACTAGCATCCACATAACCCCCTACGATTATGAAGATTCAGTTAAAAATGAGAACAAAGACCTAAAATGAATTTATTTATCTACTTTGTCTTAAAAAATTTTTCATTCCAATGAATTACATTTTCATGAAATCTATCATTCTCTTTCCTGAAAATGCTTAGCCTTTGAAACGTTTTATGTAATAGTCGGTACCTTGTGATAATCGTCTTCATGGAAATATTCTCCATGTTTCTCGTGTTCCCCACCTTCATGACTTTCATCATAGAATTCTTGTTTTTTTTCAAATTCGTCCTTCTTTCGGATATTGTGTTCTCCTTTAGTGCTGTGCCCTTTACTGTGGTCACCTTCTTCATGGTACTACAAGGACATATTTAATTAAGTCAAATAAATGATCAAAAATCTAAAATAATTTTTGAGTTGCCGGAATATCATCTTACCTCAGTGCCTCTTTCTCCTTCCTCGCCATGATTGTGTTCAGCATGGTATCCATCTTCATCATGATGCCCCTTCTTTGCACCTCCTCCTTCTTCATATTTTTTACTATGGCCTTCTTTATCATGATGGCCTTTCTCCCCCTTTTCATGGTGATGTTGTCCTTTATATGCTTTGTCTCCCTTTTCGCCGTGTTCGCCATGGTGATCAGCATGATGTTCTCTTCCACCACCTTTTTTGTAATTACCACCGCCTCCGCCACCTCCTCCACCACCTCCTCCGTGGTGTCCGCCTCCACCACCTTTGTATTTAATTGCAGGAAGTATATTAATCATGATTATTTATCTAGAATACTGTCAATATCTGCTGTTTAGTTTGCTTATTCAAATTGTAAAAAATCCCACAAGAGGAATACAGTTTTTCACGACACCACTTTTTGTGTTTAGCCCACATGATAATTAATGGTAAACAATATGGTTTTCAGATATTATTGTATTGTGTCACTAAAGAATTCTCTGTGATGTTTTCATTTTCCTGCACTGCTAATGCTAATAGCTCATCATTATGTGCTGCATGCTGCCATTATTACTCTTATGATGATTGAATAATCTTGACGTGTATTGCCTTCTTATTTATCGAGTTGACGCATATTTAAATACTTAAAATCCACTCAGTTGAGAAAGGGACATCGAAATGTATCTCACTTTAAAAACATATTTTCTTTAATAGTCTAGTGAAGCGTAAGGCATTGGATATCAAATTGTCAAGAGTATTAAATCATCAAATGATGAGTTTCCCTTACACACAGATGGTTGTAGGCTATTAAGGCCCAAATGGGCTTCAAATCTTCAAGAAATACCAGTGATACCTACGATAATATCAGAGAAACCATAATTTATTAAAATGCGCTCCCAAAAGTCAACACCAAAGACAGCTTTTGGTATAGTAGAATCCATTGGTGTATAACATTTGTTTATATATAATCATCAAATGAGCCGAAATTTGGATTATACGGAGTAAGCTAATGTGGGCGAGTTTAATGGACCTATGTAAACAAATGTAGCACAAATGGTAATATCTGACATTGTTAAAAGTTACTTTAGTGTAAAAACTTTGCTTATATTAAGTAATTTATAATTATTATTACCTGCATGAGTAGCACTTGCTTCAACTTCTTTTACTTCTGCATGACTATCCTCAGCTTGACTGCTATTTGATTCACTAGCTTCACCATGATCACCATCACTATGACTTTCATGACTCTGATCTTCATGACTGTGATCTGCATGTCCCTGATCGGTATGAGCTGAGTGGCTCTCCTCGTCATCGTCTGAACTACTGCTATCAACTTGAGATGAATGACTAGCATCACTTATAAGGACTGGTTGGCTTTTATGACTGACCTCAGCGGGTTTGTCTTCGTGAACCGCAGCTTTGTCTTCATGATGGAACTGCACTGGAGAGGTTACGTGAAAACCTACAGGGCGCAATATCTGAGGACTAGGTTCTTTATCTTGATGGAAAGGGCTGTAATTAGTTATAGGAACATTTGGACGACTTACAACACGAATGTCTTTCTTTTCGTTGTTGGCTTGTTTGCCTTGTGCATCACCACCACTATTCTGGGCCTCGCTGCCGCCACCATCATTTTTCTCTTCCTCTTGAAGGCGAGCTATGTACTTGTAGTAATCAATGGCATCTGGTTGTTGATCGAGGCGAATTTTAGATTCAAATGTTTGTAACTTTTCTTGAGGCGAATTCACAATCAGTGCCGAAGCTTCATGTTCTTGGTCGTTGTTATTATATGAGAAGGCCATCGGCAAACGAAGAATTTTTTCAATTTTTTCACTTGCATCACTGACAGGAGCATCACTATCGGCACTAAGGGCACTCGCTTGAGCAACTAAGGGTAGAGTTAGGGGATGTTTCACTAATTCAACAAAAACCGGCCTTGGTTCAGCAGCGGAGATGTCCAAGTCCAATTCTAAATCGCTCGAAGGAGACCGCACTGTATAGCCATACGTAACGGGAGTGACGTACCGAGCTTGAGCATTTTCAAAAATTATAAAAACCGATATAAAAATCAGCCTGAGGCTGATTTTTTTGGTATGGATGAGCATTTAAAGCCGTCTAATTATAACATACGCTGCTGCATTAGTGTTTGAATAATTTTTGCAAATGGTAGTGATTATTATGGACTATTGGCTCTTATAGCCTCTCCCTCCTTAAAAACTTGATTATAAAATAAAATTCACGTTTTATTTAAATCATGTAATAGAAATTCATTTAGCGGTAAATTGAAAATAAACGGTGGTATTTGCAATGCATTAATTCAACTCAATTTAATGGTTTCAAATTCAATATGAGACATTAAATAATATTACGTCTTGTATATTTTTTAAGACTTTCTAACTGGAGTGTTATCATCACATTTAACGGTTCATTTGACGGATCCTATTACTTATTGCACTTCTGTAATAAGTGCGCTGTTACTTTCACCGATTTTTAGGGTTAAATTGATTTGATCATTATGCAATTTTGATTACCAGATATTTACTGAATAGTTAGGTATTGCTCATCTTATTTACGCAAAGTAGGTCGACTCGATAAATTTGAATAATCGCAATAAACAATAAATCGTGAATCGGTCGCGACCATTTTTTTAGAGTAAAGCGACGAGTATTTTTATGCGACTACTGCGACTGTACAGTATATTATTTGTACCCCACCATTTTATTCTTATTCCACCCCCCTCCTTATAATTTATAAATTAGAATTAGTTCATAATCCATATTGCGAAATGCCTCTTAATTTTATTTATTGACGTGTTTAAGTTTTTGTTTTTTTTTTAGAATTAGGGATAAGCCAAAAATGGCAGAAATATGCAGTGATGCCAATTTGTGGGGAATTCCCCAATCTGTGGGGAATTAGGGCGTCGTGTGGATAATCTGTGGGGAATGACCGTATCAGTCCGTATGTGGGGAATTTGGTGAAGACGTAATTTTCTGTAGAAGTAAACATAATTCGCGCAACAAAACGTGGATAGAACTTAACTCTTGGCGTTTTCCAATTGATCTAATGTTGACAATGATTAAAAACAAATTTTCCCCCTCCATTGGGAACCAGCAGACTGAGGATCACGCGGTGACAGTTCATAAAATTCTATTCTCTCTCTAAAAGATCATTGGAGGTGAGAAAGAAAGTCAGGACCGTGTTATTTTTAGTTGGATCTCGTTCTCTCTTTTTCATGCAAAAAAAAATCTAATAGAGGTGTTGTCGGTTGCTGGTAGATATACCGGTCGCATTTCCGGGTTTTCATCACTGGATGGAACATGTGAAAGTGTTGCCAAGCCTTGTCGTACAAAACTTTTAAAAAAATGACTCTTTTTCATAATATTTGTAGAAAGCTAGGGACTTGTAATTATTAGTTTTTTATGCGATTTTTGTAGAAATATTCGAAATTATGTTTAGAGTGCGAAAATTATTACCTGGCGGTCAAATTATGTGCAAGTCGCATAATTATGCACCAATTGGCAGTATTAAATTGATCATATTTTACAAAATGTTAGTACTGGTTACTTATATATTGATACTGATTGGAATTGAGAATAAGCTCCGGCAGAACTATTTATCCTGTGCGTGGCGAATATTATTATTACACCTATATAGTATCACTAATTTATTATGTAGAATCCCTAGTGAAACTGACATATAGAAACATATAAAAAAAAATATATATGAATTTATATGGTTTGTTGTGTGTATCTGAAACTGGAATGTGTGGGTAATACCATATAGCTTCCCTGTATGAAACACAATATGTAAATAAAATAAATCTTACTGTTACTCCTTATAAAATCATATTGGGAGCATAAGATTTACTAGTGATACATATAGGTACATATTTAAAATGTTTCCATGGTAGACCATATATGTTTCCATATATGAAAAATCCTGAAGATTTATAGTAATTTCATATAGATTCATATTAGAAATTCGAAATTTACTGTTGCTTCATATAAACTCATATCAGTTTCCTTTTCCATATTCTACCATATAGGTTTCCATATATGAATATGCCATGCAGGTTCGTTTAGTTAACTATTCATCCTTATAGATATACATTAATACCATAAAGGATATTTACTATCAATTCTCTTAATTCCATATTAATACCCAAGACAATTTTAAATACTAGAAATAAGAAAAATTCCCACGATTTTTTAATTTATAATACCTTATTCTAAAATTAAAAAAAAAAACACTTAAATTATAAACATAAGATGGATAAGAAGCACTAAAAGTAACTTGGAACATACATCTCAAAATATTAGTAGACAAACGCAGTGGGGTGGGGAAAAAAGACTCCAAGATATATATGTCAGGTTAGTAAGTATTCAAGGAAATATATAAACGTTTATTATTTGGTCTTAAACAATATTGCAGACACTACAAGTAAGACAAGAAAATGAAAATGATGTAAGTATCCTGTACTATTTTTGTTCCATGTTTTATGTATTTTTTAAATTTACTATCTTTTTAACCTTATCGTTCACAAAACTGACATAAGCGAAATTCATTATGTAAAATATTACTTGTGGAAAATATATAACACACTTTTCACAGAACACATATACTAGCACACACAATCAACGATGGCCGGGAAAACAGTACTACCAACATATGAACAGGATTAAGACTACCAACCTGTTATGTATTAAGTGCTCCCTACAATAAATTAAATGGAAGTTGATGAATTTTCCATATAGACATATAAAGACATATTCATCCAGATACAAACATTATATATGATTCGGACACATATAAATCCTTGAAAATACATATAAAATTGCATGTTGGTTTCTAATATGAATTAATATGTTCTTATATGTTTATTAAGCCATATGTAATCCATATAAATCCAGATACCGTTTTATCCGGTCACTTTGGCTTTTCCATATAGAACATATACAAGCATATAAATTCATATTTGTTTTTTTATATGTATCTATATAGCATCTATGGTGCATTTTCACTAGGGATAGGTTATACTGAATAGTGTATAATACAAAAATATCCGTTATCTGACTATGCGGGGAATGTGTAGGGAAATCTGACAACTTGTGGGGAATTCTACAACCATACAAGGGTAATTTGAACGAGTGTAGTCGGCAACCCTGAAAATAAGTCCTTTCTGTTACACACTTTTGGTTTAATATTTTTACAATGCACTAATATTAAATTTCCCGAATTCACTGAAAATAAATCCAAATTTGTCTTACACTTCATCCATATACCGGGTGTAACAGGATCATGGTATACCCCCCCCTTTCCTCCTTTAGTTTTGAAGATAATTGATTGAAATTTAGGATATACTACATATATAATAGGCGGCACTTTTTGACATAAAATTTATTTTATTTTCACTTCCGGTTTCGCCGGATGTGACATTAACTTTCGATTTTTTAATGGAACACCCTATATATATTATTGCATTTTTGAATTCCGCATAATTTTCTGAATCCAACGATGCTAAATAAGTGACATATGGGCTTGTTCCATGATATTCTTTTTATATGGTTTTTATACTTTTTCATATAGTACTCGATATTCTCATTATACAGTTAAAATTTCGTATTATCAACTTTTTCCGTTCTCGAGATATAAGGAGTTGAAATTAGTAATAGTTGCAAAAACCGAGCGCTCATTTGTGACGTCACTATACGCAAGTGACGTAAAAAAAATGGCTTTCTGGGACCTTTCAAATTTAACCTGAAAAGTCGAAAAACATGGGATTTTTAAACGCTGGTAACTAAATAAATACGTCGAGTGGAAGTACGTTCTATGTGTCTACGGAAAGGAGAAGGTCGGGGATGAATTCTAATCGTAAATTGCAGGGTCGAAATCGAAAATTCGTTCCGGCAGGAGCGAGAGAAAATTGTAATTTTTTGACATTTCACCAAATTGTACTCCCCTACTGTCAAGTAGTAAGCAAAACAAACAATACTTCGAAAACACTTATAATTATAACCAATAAGGAGCATCAAGTCTATTGAGATCGCCGAGTCTATGCGTATAGTGACGTAGCGCCTGGCCACGCCCCATTTTCGCGAGATGGAAATTTGTAATAGTTTTTAAGATACTAAACGTGCGAATAAGATTCTGATTTTTTGCAGATCCATTAATTTATACTTGTATTTTCGATTTATGAAATAAAAAAAAAAATGCTGAACAAGCCCATTATACATTATTTTCTTTTATAATATAATTTTTAGTTTTCCATTTAAGTATACCATGATGGTTCCGATTTATTCTAAATGACCCGTGTAATGCTACAAAAATCTGGTTAAAAACACTAAATTACGTGATTTATAAGCAAATGAAATTCACCAAAATTGTTTTTGGGGCAAAACTCAATTTTTTCAAATGGAACCATATCGGTACCGTGGTACCATTTAACTATTACTAAGGAATTTATTCATACGTCGTATTAAAATGTGCGATAAATACAAACAAAATTACAGCTAAAAGAAAATAAAAAAATACAGTTTTATTTTAATTACCTTGTTACACATAAGGTGGTTTTGGCATACAAAAAATTAACACAAAACATTACAACTTCTGAACTCGCATAGCTGTTTCTCGAAGAACGTTCGCCAATTGCTGGGCCGTTATGCTATTAATTGCTCGTCTTACTCGTAGCTCCAGGTCTTCACGGGTTGAAGCGGCGGTTGCATAGACAATATTTTTAAAATGACCCCAAACAAAGAAATCAAGGGGCGTTAAATCAGGTGACCTTGGAGGCTACCTCACAGGACCATTCGTTGAAATTACGTTTTCTCCGAATCTCCGTTGAAGGTAATCAATTACTATCCTTTAATTATGGGGTAGAGCGCCATCTTGTTGGAAATACATTCCCTATCCTAAATCTAAAGGTAACTAATCTAAAATGTCCTCAATCTCATTTTCCAGACATCTCAAGTATCTGGCACCAGTCAGAGGTCTTTCAAATATTATTGGACCAATGATTCTACTACCGATTATTCCAAGCCAAACATTAAAACCGAACCGCGCTTGGCGGTTACCCTCCCATAATAAATTTAGATTTTCTTGTGACCAACATTTTGTATTTTGTTGGTAAATAACCCCAAATTTGTAAACCTTGACTCGTCCGAAAATAAAATCAGTCCCAAAAAATCATTGTTTGGCTGCACGTTATTATACAAAATCCAATTGCAATATTCCATCCTACGTTCGTAATCACTTTCGTACAAATGCTGGTGCAATTGGTATTTAAATGATTTATAGTGGTAGGTATTTGTGCAAAATTCGGCTTACTGTTTGGTGACTGATATTCAATTCAAACCCAACTTGCCTTAAGCTGGCTATTCCCTAGAAAGAGACATCCGATAGGGAAATATTCATTATTTTTGCCCGTAACTTCTTTTTCTTAGTACGCATATTTAAAAAAACTATGAGAGTACCTAAGTAGAACCATAACAAGACTATTACTATAAATTGTCAGTCAATAATTTCAGTGGTTTGCAAAATAGCTAGATTTAGAACTACGAAATAGGAAGATTAACATAATATTTAAAGTTAAATCTAGCTATTTTGCAAACCACTGAAATTATTGACTGAAAATTTATAGTAATAGTCTTGTTATGGTTCTACTTAGGTACTCTCATAGTTTTTTAAATATACGTACTAAGAAAAAAAAGTTATGTCCAAAATAATAAATATTTCCCTATCGGATGTCTCTTTCTAGGGAATGGCCACCTTAAAGAAAGAGTCTTATCAACTTCTATTCGAGCCAAGACATTAATTTCCGTTCCTTTGTCAATAATGAAGTTTTCTTCGGGATCATTATTGGGCTCTCTTCGGAATTGGTTTTCAACACGTTTAAAATAATTTTTGGCTGGACATTGTCTATCATAGGATATTGTCGGCCATAAAGGTCCATAGCTGCAATTGCATTTTCTTTACTTTCCCCATAAATAATTAACATGTCCACTTTTGCATCTCTTGTATAAATTTGCGGCATTTTGAACACAATTAACAAGAATTTTAAACAATTTTTAAAGACACAATAAAAACACCGTTAAATCAACAAATGACAAGCTAAATATTTCATTGTTTTCAAAGCCACATTAGTTACTTCTTAATATTTAATTAGAACAAAATTGCTTGTAATTGTTAATAAATGGCACCACAGTACCGATATGGTTCCATTTGAAAAAATTGAGTTTTGCCCCAAAAACAATTTTGATGAATTTTATTTGCTCATAAATCACGTAATTTAGTGTTTTTAACAGGATTTCGATTTTTGTAGTATTACAGGGGTCATTTAGAATAAATCGGAACCGGCATGGCACACTTAAATGGAAAACCAAAAATTATATTACTTATTAAAAAAATTGATGTTTGAAATATCACTTATTTGGCATCGTTGGATTCAGAAAATTGTGCAGAATTCAAAAATGCAATAATATATAGGGTGTTCCATTTAAAAATCGAAAGTTGGTATCACTTCCGGCGAAACTGGAAGTGAAAAAAAAATCAGTTGTAGGTCAAAAAGTGCCGTTTATTATGTATGTATGTAGTATATCGTAAATTTCAATCAATTATCTACAAAACTAAAGGAGAAAAGGAGGTACCATGATCCTGTTACACCTCCCCTATCGCCATTCCTTCATATTAAAATGGTTTTACTCAGAAAGTCAAAAAAAAAATATGGCAAAAAAATTATAACAACTTTACTATCAAACTGTGCCATCACATTCTTTCTTGTTGAACACAAAATATAAATTTTTTACTTCAATTTCTGCTTGTATTATTATCAAAACTAAAATTTTTAAACAAATTAAATTATGGAGCAAATATAAGTAACGGATAAAAACAACGTTCATAATGGAAATTGAATTAAAAAAAGTGTTTTAACAATGTCGGGTTAGCCGGTCTGTACCTCATTTATGGGTTTGACTACTATACTTGGGACAACACAACAGTAAACTTGGAAGAGGTAAAGCAGACGCCGAAAGTAAATTTCTGCTCTTTCAACATTTTCGACAAGTGTATAGGTATATATTGTCCATAAAGTTTCCCTTGTCGATGTTTTTGATCCTTTGAAACTAAAATTTTTAAAAGAAAATAATAATTATTTTTAGTTACAGTTTTGGTATAACAATAATGAGATGATAAAAACCATTTCAAACGTTTTTTTAAGGTTAGTCCAATACATTGATTAGAAATGTTTTAAATAATGATAACCACTAATATCGTGACTAACGGCGACTGCTCAGTAGGCAGTAAGATTTATAAATGCAAAAATGTGACACAAATATGTTTATTTTTTAAGTTGATATTGAACATTAATACTTTTATCCACGACCACTATATTAGGAAGGTATAATACGTCTTTTTCCGTGGATTAAAGGCCCTTTAATAAACTAGTGGATTAATAATACCACGCTTCAATTTTATATAATTTTTTTAGAATTATTATCAAGATAACATTAACAATGAATTATTATTTGTTTGCTTATAATTGTATTGAAACATTCTTTATAGGATTTTGCAAACAGCAGAAAAATGAACTATCTATAAAAGAAAAACTTTGTGTAGAAATATTAATGAAATCTTTGCATTCTTTCGATAACCTGAATTCTGGTTATGCTAGCAAATTAAAATCCTAAAATGAATTTGTCTAATTTCTTATTTGACAATTCTCATTCTAACACTAGCTTCCACACAGTCCCCTACGGCCATGCAGATTAAGCTAGTATCCACATAACCCCCTACGATTATGAAGATTCAGTTAAAAATGAGAACAAAGACCTAAAATGAATTTATTTATCTACCTTGTCTTAAAAAATTTTTCATTCCAATGGATTACATTTTCATGAAATCTATCATTCTGTTTCCTGGAAATGCTTAGCCTTTGAAACGTTTTTCGCCCTTATTCTGGAGCTCATCAGAAAGACATAAAGCCATTCATAAAGATGTTTCATGCAAAACCAAGACAATTTCTATGAATAACTGTGAAATGATTATATTTGACATTGACTGATAAAAACAACCTCACCTATCTATTAGCTAACTAGTATTGGAGCCTATATACTCTATGCATGTTTAAAAATGAATTATTATTTGTTTGCTTATAATTGTATTGAAACATTCTTTATAGGATTTTGCAAACAGCAGAAAAATGAACTATCTATAAAAGAAAAACTTTGTGTAGAAATATTAATGAAATCTTTGCATTCTTTCGATAACCTGAATTCTGGTTATGCTAGCAAATTAAAATCCTAAAATGAATTTGTCTAATTTCTTATTTGACAATTCTCATTCTAACACTAGCTTCCACACAGTCCCCTACGGCCATGCAGATTAAGCTAGTATCCACATAACCCCCTACGATTATGAAGATTCAGTTAAAAATGAGAACAAAGACCTAAAATGAATTTATTTATCTACCTTGTCTTAAAAAATTTTTCATTCCAATGGATTACATTTTCATGAAATCTATCATTCTGTTTCCTGGAAATGCTTAGCCTTTGAAACGTTTTTCGCCCTTATTCTGGAGCTCATCAGAAAGACATAAAGCCATTCATAAAGATGTTTCATGCAAAACCAAGACAATTTCTATGAATAACTGTGAAATGATTATATTTGACATTGACTGATAAAAACAACCTCACCTATCTATTAGCTAACTAGTATTGGAGCCTATATACTCTATGCATGTTTAAAAATGAATTATTATTTGTTTGCTTATAATTGTTATTATTGGTTTTGCATGAAACATCTTTATGAATGGCTTTATGTCTTTCTGATGAGCTCCAGAATAAGGGCGAAAAACGTTTCAAAGGCTAAGCATTTCCAGGAAACAGAATGATAGATTTCATGAAAATGTAATCCATTGGAATGAAAAATTTTTTAAGACAAGGTAGATAAATAAATTTATTTTAGGTCTTTGTTCTCATTTTTAACTGAATCTTCATAATCGTAGGGGGTTATGTGGATACTAGCTTAATCTGCATGGCCGTAGGGGACTGTGTGGAAGCTAGTGTTAGAATGAGAATTGTCAAATAAGAAATTAGACAAATTCATTTTAGGATTTTAATTTGCTAGCATAACCAGAATTCAGGTTATCGAAAGAATGCAAAGATTTCATTAATATTTCTACACAAAGTTTTTCTTTTATAGATAGTTCATTTTTCTGCTGTTTGCAAAATCCTATAAAGAATGTTTCAATATAACATTAACAGTTATACCAAGAACGATCTTCTTGTCATTTTGACCGGAATTAATCAAATTAAACCTTCTATTTTTTGGCTCAAAATCAAAAGATTCTTGGTCCAAATTAACTTGTCAAATCTGACGTTTCTCAAAATCAGAATTTTTTACCTACTCTCATACGGCTTTCATGCTCCTAATTTGGCCGTGGTCGTGGATAAAACGTTGAATTACATTCGGCAGCCTTTTAATCCACTCGAAGAAATGTGACTCTCGGCTGCGCCTCGAGTGCACATTTTTTTCTCATAGATTAAATGCTTGTTAATCCCCTTATATAATTAATAACTATAAATTTAATTGCTATGTTCTGCTTAGTCTGCTGCAAAACTTTTGGCTCTAACTAAATAGGTACCTAACTAACCTTTGTACTTTTAATGCAATAGATTGCAATTATTCTGCATTTCTTTTGTAATTGCTTTTAGAGCGTTTATTACTATCTACCTAAAATACAGTTTCTTATATTATATTATTTTTATATTTAATTATTTGGGTTTGCTAACGAAACAACTTAGAAATCTAAGACGCTTTTTTAAATTCTACACTAACTTTCTAACTGTATAAAGAACGTTTTACTAAATTCTTGTTTTATTATAGCTGGCGAAGCACTTATTTCTTTTCTTATATTTTTATGAATAATATATAAAAGATTTTTATTTCTCCAACAGGTCAATGAGCAATTTTCTATAACATTAAAGCAAAACAGATAATTCTTTCGCTGTCTCCTTCTTTTGTGCAGATTTCATATCGTAGAAGTATGCATCTATCTCTGCAATAGTTTTTAGAATATCACGATATTGAAATTTTCTATATACTTTCTGTAGCATCTGTGAACAACAATTTTGAGAACCATTTGGTAGCACATAGACAGAATACGCTTTAGATTGGTTTGAAAATTACTAAGAAATGTTAAAATATAAGCCAACAAATGCGGTGTAAACATTAAATTTATTTTCAGTAATAGAAACATTTTGAAAACAAAATTTACGCCTTTTTGCAATCGCGGACAGAATGGCGCCCTCTACATTTAGATGCATAAGGCATTCCAAATAAGTACAATTTTTACTTCCCTCGCATACCGAAGGGAAGTATTGTATTCGAGAAAAAATCACCCTCCGAGATTTTTTCGGATTCTGACGCTTCAGAACACGTACATTAGGAAAATATAGGTTTTTCAATTCCGTCAGTCTGTCTGTCTGTCTGTCTGTCTGTCTGTCTGTTGGTGCATTTACTAAAAAACTACTTGAAGGATAGCAGTCAAATTTGGTAGATAGTTGACGCTACTGTCAGCGAAGACATGGTAGAAATTTCACTGAAAAATATACAGGGTGGACCGTCTAAACGGAATAAATAGTGAAAAAAATTTTTTTTTGCTCAAATTTAAAATTTCCACGTTTCATGACGCGCTAAACCTATTTCAGAAAAAAAAAAATTTGAAAATTTTTTTTGCAACATTGAAAACATTTTTACCAAGATGAAAAAATTTTTTTTTGCTCAAATTTAAAATTTCCACGTTTCATTACGCGCTAAACCTATTTCAGAAAAAAAAAATTTGAAAATTTTTTTCACCATTTTTGAAAAAATGTTTACCACTAAAATATGAGAATTTTTTTCTTTCTTCAAATTTAAAATTTCCACATTTCCATGGCATTCTAAACGTATTAAAACAAATTTAAAAATTTTTCCAAAAAATTTTCTTGGAAAAATTTATGTATTCATCAGTAAGTAGGTACTTACTATAGAATAGAAGAAAATATTTTGTTTGCTCAAATTTAAAATTTCCACGCTTCATGACATTCCAAACCTATTTCAGAAGAAAAAATTTTGAAAATTTTTTAACCAAGATTTTGGAAAAATTTCAAAAAATTTTTTTTTCTTTGTTCAAATTTAAAATTTCAACGTTTCCATAGCATTCTAAACCTATTCAAACAAATAAAAAAAATTGATAAAATCTATCACTACTTGCTATAGAATAGATGAATTTTTTTTACCACTTTGGAAAAAAATTACCATTAGAATTGTTTTTGCCAAAATTTAACATTTTCACGTTTCATGACATTCTAAACCTATTTCAGAAAAAAAAAATTTGAAAATTTTTTTCACACATTTTTTAAAAATTTTGAACCACTAAAACAGATGGAATTTTTTTTTCTTTGCTCAAATTTAAAATTTCCATGTTTCGTGACATTCTGAACCTATTGCAGAAGAAAAAGGAGTGAACATTTTTATCCAACAGTTTTGAAAAATTTCAAAAAAAAAAATTAAATTTTTAACCACCACTATACTTCCACTTCACTGCGTGAATGTGGAACTGTCTAATGGCAATACTATTTGACATATGCTATTATACTTTTATTGGAAAATATACAGGGTATTCATCCCAAGAAATAATTTATGGGAGACCTGTTATTTAGTATTGAACTTTTGCTGTTGGATGAGCACTATTTTTTTGACCAAAATTTATCAGGATTTTTTTGTAATAATCACAATAACTATATTTCCATTATTATTCTCAATGTCATTTAGTATTTAATATGTTTTTAGTGATCGCCATGCACAAATAACGAGGGAAGTTCTGTGTAAATACCTTTACCGATTTTTGAAAAAATTTTTACCACTAAAATAGATGGAATTTTTTTTCATTTCTTCAAATTTAAAATTTCCACGTTTCATAGCGTTCTAAATCTATTTAAAAGAAAAATTAGAATTTTTTTTTACTATTTTTAAAAAATTTTACCACTAGATAGATTTTTTTTTCTTTGTTCAGATTTGAACTATCCGCGTTTCCATGGCATTTTAAAACTGTTCAAACAAATTTAAAAATGTTTTTGAAAATTTTAAAAAAAAAGTTTTAATCTATTTATCACTATTACAGAATAGAGGAAAATTTTTTTTTGCTCAAATTTAAAATTTCCACGTTTCATGACATTCCAAACCAATTTCGAAAAAAAAAAAAAAATTGCAATATTTTACCAGTTTGGAAAAAAATTTAACACTAGAATAGATGGAAACTTTTTTTTTGCCCAAATTTAAAAGTTTCACGTTTCATGACATTCTAAACCTTTTTCAGAAAAAAAAAATTAAAATTTTTTTCACCAACATTTTTCAAAAAGATTTTACTACCAAAATAGATCGAATTTTTTCTTATTTGCTAACATTTAAAATGTTCACGTTTCATAGCATTCTAAACCTATTTAAAAAAATATATAATTTTTAACTTTTAAACTTTTCTTTACTACTACTATAAAATAGAAGGAAACTTTCCTTTTTGCTCAAATTTAAAATTTCTACGTTTGGCATTTTAAACCTATTTCAGAAGAAAAAAATTTGAAAATTTTTTTACCAACATTTTTGAAATATTTCAAAAAAATGAAATTTTTTAACCACCACTATACTTCCACCCCATTACGTGAATGTTGGATTGAAAATGTGACAGATGGCAATTGTATTCCGCGCCATGTCTCTCGATGAGGAAGATATGTAGTCCCCTTGTCTCCTAGGTGTCACCACGTGTTTTAAAGCGATGATTTTTACAACTACAGCAGCGCCCTCCTCTACTCACCAGCAAACTGTCATTCCTTAGTTTACGTGTGTGCCACAACGTGTTAATTATATTGTGCTCTGTTATTTTCTCCAAAAACTTTATTTATTATGGGAAAACGTCGGAGAATAAGTACGTCGTCGGATGATGAAGAAACAGAAAAACATCTGAGAAGAAAAATTCAACGTTTAAAGAAAAGACTACAAAAAAATCGGCGACAAGAACCCCGTCGTAGAATTCAAAACCAAATAAGTAGTGATTTCGATTCTGTGGAGGCAGAAACTGCCGACTTTAATGACACAAATGTGCCTTGTACCCGTAAGTAAACTTATTGCAATGCAGTTCTTTAAAGAGAGTGTCCAAAGGTGACACATCCCGCTAAAAATGTAGCGAAGTTGTCCAAAGGTGACAAAAAATTCCGCCATAAAAAATGGCGAAGTTGTCAAAGGTTGACAAATGTAGATTTTCATAGCTAACCAACTAAAAGCTACTTAGGTGTAAAATGTTGTCAAAGGATGACAACAGAACTTTGTAAGTCAAGAAATATGAATTCAGTTTATTATTTGTGTAAATTATTGATGGTTTTTACATTCATATTAATTGGAAATGGAGTTGTTCCTTTCTATAAACTATTCGCAGAATTTTATCGTCATGTTTAAGACGCTTACATTCCATTTATTCAAACAAAGAGTTCACGAAGAGAATCTTGGTTCTGCTGTGTAGAACATTCGACCCGAGAATAAAATTCTAAACCTATCATAGGCGTAGGCATTTATAAAATTTAAAAGGTTTTTGTATGTTTAACCAAGGGATACCCCTACACTCTTAATATATATTAATATTTATATAAAAATATGGTTAGGTACATAGAAATACCTAAGTAAAAATCGTTTTCAGTTACACCTCAGTTAAATCAGGATTTACTGAATCTTCTGGGAGGTGAAGAAAAAGCTGAGAATGATATTAGTTCTCCAATTCTGAAAGAAATTGCATCTAGGTGGAATATTTTACTGCAAAAGGGACTAGAAACTGATGTTAGGAGTCAGTTAGTCAAGAAGTATCCTCCACCTGAAAACTGCCTTTTAGTTCAGGCCCCTAAATTAAATCTTGAGGCGAAGGTGCCAGCTGGTGAGTCTTCGACAAGAAGGGATGATAGATTGATAATTACTCAAAATCAGATTGGTGCCTGTTTAGCAGCCATTGGAAAATCGCTAAGAGTACTACTGAGTGACGAAGAAGAGGGGAGGGGGCAGAAGTTAGAGGTTATAGAGGCACTTAGCGACGCAGGGAGAATTCTTTGTGACGTTCATCACATACAATCAGAAACAAGAAGAGCCTTGATAACTATAAATCTAAACAAGGAGTTTAAGGATACCTTAGAAAAATCGTCGATAGGCGAGTGGTTATTTGGCGACCAACTAGCAAATCGCATGACAGAAGCAAAGGCTTTGGTAAAATCAAGTCAAGAGTTAAAGAAATCTCAGTCAAAAATAAGGCCCAGGGTTGCACCAAAATTTAAAGATTTAAACTGGAGGGGTCCGTCTTGGCAGGTTCGCCAAAGCCAAGGCGGACAGAAAATCACACCCCGCAGCAAAACCTATCAACAGTATCAACAAAGAGATTATCAGAACCGATCAAGTTATTGCCCCATACAGAAGTATCAAACCAAAAACAACTACAGACATTAGAAAATGTAAGCAAATATGCAGGCAGACTTAGAGATTTTATACATTGCTGGGAAGAAATAACTACTGATCAGGTAGTCATTTCTTGGTTAAAAGGGTATAAAATTCCTTTTGTTTTGTCCCCAAAACAATTGCATGTTCCAAAAGAAGTGAACAGGTCTAAGACAGAGTTTAATAACACAAGAAAGTGTGTCGAAAAATTACTAAGAATTGGTGCCATTGTAAAATGCGCTCCTACTTCAGACCAGTTCATTTCTTCAATATTCTTAGTACCTAAGCCAGATGGGACACATAGGTTGATATTAAATTTGATAAAGTTAAATGAATTTATAACTCCACAGCATTTTAAGATGGAGGACCGAAAGACAGTACTTAGTTTAATTTCCTACCAATGCTTCATGGCAACAGTTGATTTGCAAGACGCCTATACGCTAATTCCCATAAACCGACATTTTCGGAAATATTTACGTTTCCAGTTTAATAATCAGCTTTATGAATACTGTTCGCTACCTTTTGGGCTATGCACAGCCCCATTAGTATTTACTAAAATTTTGAGGCCAGTAGTTGCAAAGCTGCGTAGTAAAGGTTTTCTATCTGTTGTTTATATTGATGATTTTCTACTAATTGGGGATACTTTTCAGGACTGTTGTAAAAATGTTATAACAACATGTGAATTATTAGAGAGACTTGGTTTTCTTATAAGCACAGAAAAATCAAAATTGATCCCATACACATCTTCTAGGTATTTAGGTTTTTTATATGATTCTGTTAAAATGGAAATTCAGTTACCGATGGACAGAAAAATAAAAGTATTAAAAATGGTTAAAAATTTGAAAAAGAAATCAGTTATTAAGATCAGAGATTTTGCTCAGTTTTTAGGGGTATTGATTTCTATTTGACCTGGTATGAAGTATGCATGGTTATATACAAAACGGTTTGAAAGAGAAAAATTTTTAGCATTAGGAAAAAATTATCAGGATTATGATCAGTTCATGAATATCTCAGCAGACTTAGTTGAGGATTTACATTGGTGGGAAACCAATATTATGTTAGCATCAAACTCGATAATACAAAACAAATATGCTTTAGAAATATTTTCGGATGCATCATTATTAGCTTGGGGTGCTGTAACAAAAGATAACAAGTCACATGGTTTCTGGAATAAAAAAGAACGAAAATATCATAGGCTGGAGTTACTAGCAGCATTTTTTGGATTAAAGTGTTTTGCGAAAAATCTCAAAAAATGCAATATTTTGTTGAGAATAGATAACACGACTGCTATATCATACATAAATAGAATGGGGGGTATACAGTTTCCAAAAGTAAGTAATTTGGCCCGTGAGATTTGGCAGTGGTGCGAGGAAAGGGAGATTTTCGTTTTCGCTTCATATATTAGGTCTTCAGAAAATAAAGAGGCAGATCTAGAATCTCGGAAAAATGATACGGAAACAGAATGGCAGCTAGCTCATTTTGCGTTTCAAACAGTTGTTACTAGATTTGGTCAGCCAGAAATAGATTTATTTGCAACCAGAACGAATGCTAAGTGTACAAAGTTTGTATCCTGGAAGCAAGACCCAGACGCAGTTGCTGTCGACGCGTTTACATTACACTGGGAAAATCTAAATTTCTACGTGTTTCCTCCATTTTCTATAATTGCAAGGGTACTGAGAAAAATAATTGAGGACGGGGCAGAGGGCACTGTGGTTGTGCCATTGTGGCTGGCACAACCATGGTATCCGATGTTTACATCATTGCTTTGTGCTGAATCAATATATTTCTCCCCCAATAGTAATTTGTTATTTTCCCCTGACAGGAACGAACACCCCCTATCAACAAAACTTACCCTGGTTGCCGCAAGATTATCAGGGAGGCTTACAAGAAAAAGGAAGTTCCAGAAGCGTCACTTGAAATTTTAATAAATTCATTATCGGCTAACACCTTAAAGCAGTATAATTCGGGGTTAAAGTTATGGTGGGAATTTTGTGGACAGGATGAGCAAAAAATGATTGTTAAGTTCCAAGAATTATCCAGTTCCTTACGAACTTATTCAATACAGGAGCATCTTATGGCTCGTTAAATAATATTAGGTCATCTATTGCACTTATCTTAGGTCAAGAAATAGGAACTGATGAAAGAATTAAAAGATTTTTTAAAGGAGTACAAAAAATGAGACCACCCAACCCAAAATATTTATATGCGTGGGACCCTTCGGTAGTGTTACATTATCTAAATACATTTCTTCCCAGTGAGGAACTAAGCATAAAACAGCTCACTTTTAAGCTGATAACTTTGTTAGCACTATTCACTGCTCATAGAATTCAAGCGTTGTCGATAATAGAAATTAGTAATATAGTCAAAAGACGTGAGGGAATAGAAAATAAAATACCGGGCAGAATAAAAACATCTGGTTTAAACAAGGTTCAACCCACGCTTTTTCTTCCATACTTTACAGAACGCAGCAAAAACCCTACATGTATATTTATCTCGTACACAAAGTATTAGAACAAGCGATTTGTCAAAATTATTTCTTACTTTTAAAAAACCCTTTCATGTAGCAACTACTCAGTCATTGAGCAGATGGGTAAAAACTGTACTACATGAAAGTGGTATTGACACCACAGTTTATCAAGCACACAGTACTAGACATGCGAGTACATCAGCTGCAGCAAGAAGGGGTATTAGCATAGATGTTATTAGGGAAACAGCAGGGTGGTCTAAAAATTCTGGAATATTTGCAAAGTTTTATAATAGACCACTCTGTAGTCAAGGCATTCTTGCAAAGGCACTAGTAATGTAAGTTGTTTGTTATATTATGAAAATTATTCCTTTCTGTTCAAAGATTATAAATATATATTATTTTCGTGTGAGTTCAAATATAGTTCTTTATTGAAATTGTCGCAAATTTGCTTTAAACATCTACATATCTTCCTCATCGAGAGACATGGCGCGGAATACAATTATAAAATCAAACGAACTTACCTGTAAGTGACGTTCGATTATAATTGTATGAAGCGCCATGTCCGAGATGAGTCCCACCCTTCCCAATTTTCTTCAAAATAATACCCAGTTATTTGTGCGACAATTAAAGCTTTAAAATGAATGACAGTTTGCTGGTGAGTAGAGGAGGGCGCTGCTGTAGTGTAGTTGTAAAAATCATCGCTTTAAAACACGTGGTGACACCTAGGAGACAAGGGGACTACATATCTTCCTCATCTCGGACATGGCGCTTCATACAATTATAATCGAACGTCACTTACAGGTAAGTTCGTTTGATTTTATAATAATATCTGGCATATGCACCTATTATACTTTTATTGAAAAATGTACAGGGTGGTCATCCCAAGAAATAATTGGTGGTCATGGTGGACATTTGTAAAGGTATTTGCGCAAGCCTGCCATATGTGGCACCTGCTATTTAGTATTGAAATTTTGCTGTTGGATAAGCAAACTGTATATTTTTTTGACCAAAACATATCAAGTTTTCTTTGTAATAATAGCAATAACTGTATTCCGATTATTATTCTCAATGTCATTTCGTAATAATTATTTTTTTAGAGTGACCGCCATGCACAAATAACGAGGGAAGTTCTGTGTAAATACCTTTACCGATTTTTTTCCAAACTATATCTTCGGGACATTGATATGCTTAGTTTTCTAACAGCACAATCATGATTTCATATCTTCTGGAGTATCATCAGAGTATATATCTGAGTTTTGCACTTCGAAAGCCTATGCTATTTTTTTAGACAATTTAGTTTTTGAACAGCGTGTTTTTAGGTAAAAAAAACAAAATTTTCGTAATTAGAATTCCAACAAATCTGCGTTGGTTTTGCGTCATTTGAATACGTACATAACATACAAAATTGAATAAGCTGGCTAAAAAGCGTTTTTTTTCCTCTTTCATTTTAACCCCTTTCAACAAAAGGTATGTTTTCTCACTCTGAAATTTTCGTGCCCAAATATTGTACCCTGTTGACACAAATGAATTTGTTATCTAAAATTTGAATTGCTCACCATTTTATGCCAAATGTATCATTTTTTTTTTTTCTTCAAAATGTAGATCTTGATGCCAGCTTTCCGTTGACATTAAAAACAGATTTTTTAAGTCTTTTCTGCCACTTTTTTGACATTTATTATAAACCAAACAACAACCAATTAATTTTTCGGTCAGTTCAGATAGACGAAAATGAACTTTTTTTAAATTACTTCTCGCAATTCTCTTTCTTTTCTGATAATTTTTTTTTCCAAAAATGACCAAAACAATCCATTTGTTTTTATTTTGTTTATATATGCCAAAGAATGACTTAAAACACTTTTCTTTTTGTGTCAACGGAAAGCTGGCATCGACAACTACAGTTTGAAAAAAAATGATCCATTTTGGGCTTAATGGAACAAAACTGCGAGCAATTCGAATTTTAAATAACAAATTCATTTGTGTCCTCAGGGTTCAATATTTGAGCACCAAAATTTCAGAGTGTTTTGTTTTCAACAAAAGATATTGTATTTTCTGAAAGTTTGAAGCCGATCGGAATTCACGTTAACGTTCCTGTGCGTTATAATGAAAAAAGAAACGCTTTTTAGCCAGTTTATTCAATTTTGTGTTATGTACGTACTCAAATGACTCAAACGCAGATTTGTTAGAATTTTAATTGCGAATATTTTG
The DNA here is from genome assembly GCA_963583905.1 of Stenurella melanura. Lineage (NCBI taxonomy): Eukaryota > Metazoa > Arthropoda > Insecta > Coleoptera > Cerambycidae > Stenurella > Stenurella melanura. Next base: position 63,279,713 of record OY757314.1, on the reverse strand, counting down.
GATTTTTGTTTGTTCCGATTGGACCTCTAGACGTTTAGAACCGAAGGTATTCACCTTTTTACCTAAAAAAGCGCTGTTCAAAAAACTAAATTGTTTACAAAAAAACGCAAAAGTTTTGGAAGCACAAAAGTCAGGTATACAGGGTGTTGCATCATGAGAGGGACATAGCTTAACTGGAGGTGGAGAACATCAGTTGTAATCAGAAAGTCCCACAGAAATTTCTCATTGGGCCTTAATTACGAAGTTACAGGGTGTTTTGTCATTTTTGGCAGAAACTACTTTTTGTCATTACTTTGACAGAGATAATGGAATAATGGGTTCATATTTGGTACAGCTGATACAATAACGATCCTTCAGAAGTACATGGGAGACATAAAAAAATTCCAGGTCCGGAGTCACTAAAATTTAGGTTTCTTCTTTGTCTCTAAAACACATGCCCCTGTATATATTTTTTTGGAATTTCTGTTAAAAGAACACAAAAATATAAGCAAAATGGCCTCTTCAGAATTGACCAGAGAATCCACCAGAACACTCCAAAGTGGCCGCATGAGGGCACTAGTAAAGTATCGCAATTTTTTTGCGTTTATTACTGTTTATTTGCGATTTTTTCTGGTATATAATAATATTCTTATGATTTTCAAATTATTTAAACAATTATAATTCATTTAAAGTATTGTATTTCGCCATACCGATATATTGTTTTTTCTATTTAATATTCTTTTTTTCAGAATAAAATTAGAAAGTTGTAACTTGTGAAATTAATAAAAGGTAAAAATGTTACAAAGGACCCCGCACATTTCTTATGCAAAATATGTCTGCGCAAAAATCGTTAGATTTTTTATATTCTGTAGATCTTAGGCCACTGACTAATCATCAACTATTTTGGCACAATAATCTTCTGAAGCTGAGGGTACGGTGGGTTGCATTGTTCGTCACATACATAACATGTATTATATATTTTTACCGATTTCTTTAGTATACTTGGAACAAGTCCGGAAGGTGAGAGAAAATTTTAAACTTGTTTTCCAAGACATCTTAGTGCACACTTATAATCAAATTACCTTTTCCTTATTAGACGAAATTATTCTTGCTCTATAATAAAAACATTCTATATACAGTGGAACCTAAAGAAACGCACAAAATTCATATCTTTGGTATGTCATTTTTCAAAAAAAATCCTCGAACAGGTCGATTTTAGTTTTGTAAATGCTACATTTTGTCACTATACAAAAATATGACGTCAGTGGTTTTTGTGTTATGACGTCATCATATATTTTTTAATAGATACAGACATTTTTGTTTACTGTTTTTGGTGGTATATTCCTTTAGATTGCTGGTGATATGAAAGAAATTGATATTACCTAAGCCATTTTTTTTGAAAAAAATATTTTTATTGATTGATACCTAACATAAGTAATTATGAGAAAAAATCATCTCCATTGCTCAACTTGCGACCCTCAAACCAATTGGCATTGACCAAGACGGGCACTTTGCACGCTGTTCTGAATCATCTCATGGGCAATTCGTCTCATCTCCAAGCCAATTCAGGCTTTCAATTCTTCAATGGTATCCGGTCTGTTAAAATACACCCTTGACTTTAAGTAACCCCAAAGAGAAAAGTCTAAGGAGGTTAAATCCGGTGAACGCGGGGGCCACTCGATCGGACCTCGACGACCTATCCACCTTCCAGTAAAAGTGTCATCTAAAAACTGACGCACTGCTATCCCAAAATGAGGTGGGGGCTCGTCTTGCTGAAACCAGACGTTTTCAGCAGGAATATCTTCATCTTCATTGTTCGGAAACATAACTGCTAAGGCTGGCACTAACTCAACTCGCAAAAACTGTAAATATCTTGCGGCCGTAAGATCTTCTTCAAAAACGAAAAGTCCCAATAAACGATCACCAATCATACCTGCCCACACGTTTACTTTGCCACGTCGCTGTGTATGGGCTTCTTGAGTCTAATGAGGATTGTGTGACCAATACCTACAGTTATGCCGATGTACAGTAACCTTTAAAGAAAATGTAGCTTCATCAGAAAAAACAATGTTCTTTAAAAAATTTGGATTTTCATCGCACAAGGTCATCAACTATTCACAAAATTGTAAGCGCCGATCTGGATCGTCCTCATTCAATTCGTAGATTAATTGCACTTTGCATGGATGGTATTTTTTTTTTTTCAATAGACGTACAACAGAAGTTTAACTCGCGTTATGATTTAAAGCCAGCTGCCTTGTCGAAAGATGGTGGTTTTCCTCACTTTCTAGAAGAATATTTAATTTGGTTTCGTTGCTTGTGCTAGGGCGACCAGATCGAGGGAGGTCAGCTACACTGCCAGATTCATCATATCCCAGTTAGCACAAACATAAACTTATGTTATTCCTAAGATATTCCTACAGAATATTTCATTATTCTTAGAATAACACGAAAATAATTATTATCTTTTAAAGATATTCCTAGAAGTAACAAACGGTACAACTATATGTCTCTTTAGAATAATTTCGGAATAATTCGCACAGTATTCTCTGGAGAATCTAGAATAGTTTGAGAATATATTTTTATGGTGAATCATAGATTATATTTTCAAGTTATCTTTATACTAATGCCAAACTATATGTGCATAATATTAAATTATTCATAGGATATTTTTATGTTTAATCTTTGATCATATTTTCAGGTTATCTTTATGTTAATGCAGAATAATATGTAATATTTTTGACCATTACTTTTTTTCTTAGCACGTACATTTAAAAAAACTGTAAGACTACTTAAATAGAACCATAACAAGACTATTACTAGAGTTTCCACTCAATTATTCCATTCGTTTCCAAAATTGCTAGATTAAAAAATACGAAATAGGAAGATTAGCATAATCTTTAAATTTAAATCTAACTATTTTGCAAACAACTGAAATTATAGAGTAAAAATTCATAGTAATAGTCTTGTTATGGTTCAACTTGGGTAGTCTTGCAGTTTTTAAAATATACGTGCCAAGAAAAAAAGGTTATGGCCAAAAATAATAAAGATTTCCCTATCGGATGTCTCTCCCTACGAAATGACCTACAAGACTAACTACAAATAATTTTATTTTGGAATAATTTTTTATAGAGAATGTTCCATTTGTCCGTATTCTTAACTTATTCTTTAAAAAATACAATAATTACATTTCAGGCAATTTATAAATATTTTAGATAAGGTATATATATAGATTACATAAAAGCAAAATAAGACACTCCTAATAATTGGGTTAAAGATTTATTTGTTACAATATCTACTCTCGTAACATTTTCTAAAATTCCAATAACAGAACAGAACTTACATAGTAAATTCAGTCGTTAGAAGATGCACGATATAATAAATACAAACTTCAGTCCATGCCTACATGAAGCTATCCCAGCTAGCTTCTTTGAAGAATGCAAAGACTACTACTTATTAGCGGTTCTGGTTTGTCTTTCTTTTCTTTAGTTAGCCATAAACTTCAACTTGTTTTGAAGTGACCTCAATATTATTTTTTTAAACTGCATCTGAAATTGAACATATACTATATACCCATACATTTTATAGCATTAGACAATTAAGCAGTGTAGTACGGAGAAATTGGATATGTCAACTTTAGTTTCATAATGCCTCACACACATTCACACTAAATAAAACAGAAAAAAATATGTGCATATAAAATCGTAGCCTTACCAATTATCACATTGCATAAAATAGAATCTCCAAAGGTTTTTTCAAGTCTCTATGCCCATGTAAAGTAAATAATATTGGAACATCCCCTGAGATAATTTTTGTCAAAAATCTTCTCCACCCTCAATACGTTTCACCACCCAATCTCGCCAGATTGTTCACCTGTTAATAAAAAAACAAAGTTGTTTATTAATTTAGTATAACTTTCATTTATAGACATGTGCTAATGGTACTTTATAAACCACGAGCAAATTTTTAAAAACAGAACAAAATGTATATACGCATCTGAATTTAAGATTCCAGCACGGGACAGGTAACGTCCAAACTGATTAGTGGGCCATTCTTTGTATTTGTTGGTTTTTTTTTAAATAATAATGCGTAAGCGAAGAATAAATTACGTACCTAAAATAGGTATGTAAACGTTAAAAGTAACACTGACCTAGTAAGAGGTTTCGCCAAAGATCAATCGGAAGCGTACTGCTTATTTTCAGTTGCATATAATACTGCCTATTATATAATACTACTTTAACAGACACATATTTAAAAAAAGGATTGTTGTGTAAAGAAGTCAAGTTTAATACCTATTTTCTTCCTAATAACGGAAACAAATATTCCTTTTAAATCCAACTAAAATAGCTTTATAAAGTTAGGTTAGGTTAATTGATGTTGATGGCGTGACAAAAATGATTTGTCTATATCCAAGATACATATATATTTAAATAGACAAACAATTTATCGATTCACTTACTATATACTTTCTATATACCTACCTACTACTATTATACTTTCAAAATAAATAGTCAAAAGTTAACCTATTAAATTATTTATAAAATATATTTCAAACATATTCTATACTTCTCTTATTAAAATATTTTTATCATATTATTTTATGAAGTATTTTTAAAATAATAATCCAAAGATAAGTTTTGCAATTATTCATCAAATATATTCAAAATATATTCCATACTTATGTATTTCAATTATTCTAATGTTATTTATTAGAAGATATTCTAAAAATAATAATAAATTATTTGGTTATTCAGAGTATAATTTAAAGATATTTTTTATAATTAATCGAATAATATTTTTTGGGAAGATTTTCAGATTATTCTTAGAATATCTTGTGCTATCTGGGATCTAGCCACCAATCTACTTACAGTGGATCTAGAAATTTGCTTTTCGGGATACTTGGCACCGAAAACATCACATGCTTCGTGATGAGTTCTCAGCCTATCACCATATCCAACCATCATCAAAACTTCTACGCGTTCTCTTTCACTTAAACGTGGCATTGCATTCACTATAGTTTTACACTGTCTCAGAAGTGTCACAAAACTAAGGTTCCACACATGCCAGGAATAAAAAAGTTATCGATACACAAAAAGGTCTGTATCTCTCTGTTGTTAAAGTGATTGTGTTTTTATTATTTTCTTTGTTTTGTTTTTATGTCAAATGTTTTCATGCTAGTTAAAACAAAAATGTAGACAACAAGATTTATCAGTCCATAAGAAAGTGGAACATTACTCGTGAATTTGCGAAAAGTAAGCTATTTTTAAATAAAATGTCATTTTTTCAAAAGAATGGCTCAGGTAATATCATTTTTTTATATCACCAGAAAGCTAAAGGAATATACCACCAAAAACAGTAAACAAAAATGTCTGTCTCCATTAAAAAAATTTATGGTGGCGTCATAACTCAAAAACCAATTACGTATATTTAAATTTTCGTATAGTGATAAAATGTATCATTTCCAAAACTAAAATCGATCTGTTCGATGATTTTTTTGAAAAATGACATACCAAAGATATGAATTTTGTGCGTTTCTTTAGGTTCACACTGTATAACACCTCTTTTAGCATGGCCAATTTGAGTAAAAATTAAAATCTGTTGGTCTGTGGACTATTTCTGTATTTTTCCATAATACTACACCAATGTATAGTATTGTAATTATCGCTATGTGTGGCTGACATGAGTTGAAAATTGTCACTAATTCTCCTTCTCCGTGGATGAGTAACAATTTGAGGAGGGAATGACTTCAGGATATCCAATCACATCAAATTCCAAAAAAAACTTCTTATCACTACTAAAGGTCTTAAACCACGACTCAGAGCTGCAGGACGACTCCTGCCTACAGGCCTGTAGGGAGAAATGAGTTGTAGGGGGTGCTCACCAGATTTCAGGGGGCGCCGGTAAATTTGAATCACCACTAGTTGACATTTTTCTCTTATTTGCCGGTGATATGTGTACTCAGGGTGCCAGGGGGTGCCGGGTACCCCCTGGTTACATGCGTGCCTACCTATGTAGAAAGTACCCAAGCGGCCTCATCAAAAGGTGACAACGAAGTATCGTCGAAAGTTGGGAATTGAAATCTTAATGTTTCAAAAATCTTTCGTATGCAACTATATCAATATTTCTATGTATCTGAGCCTGAAGTATTTAGAAGTGCAAAGTAAGTTTCATAAAAACGAATTAGAGAAACGAGAAACCGCACTTTTAGTGTATTAATGCAGTTATTCGACAAGAATTCGTTTATTATAATGTTACGGCTGTTTTGCATTATACATTTTGTTCAAATTTGTGCAATATTGAATCAAATGCCTGGTTAGATAAAAAAAAAATATTATAAACCAATATTTATCGAGTAAATACCTACTTTATATACCAAAATGTGGTTTCTGGTAAGATATTTATCTATTGATTTAAAATTGCAATGTAGTTTTTTCACTCAGTCTAGCATTGTTACCAAAAATGCGTGAATTTGATTTTTTGTATTATTAATTTATTATTGGTAGCATAGTCGATTTCATTTTCTCTCTATTTTTAATTCAGAATATCTGAACTGAGAATATTTATTAACTTCGTCGGGTATTACTTTTCTATTTTTGGTAAGTCGGTATATTATATATTCTGGTGAATTGAAACATATGGTCTACTGGGCATTTTACACCCTTTTACACTCACAACTGTCGCTAATACGGGCAGTGCCATAGGGGTACAAAAACGAAATGATTTAGGCAGATCATCGCAAGACAGAGCTGCGTAAGAGAGCTGAGCAGGGCATCTTTTTTATTATCTTTAAATGCATACCGACAGGGGTGAGAAAATGAGAAACTATGAGGTAATTACATCGGTAGGCAAGCGACGGAAAATATTATTGAATGCAACTAATTAATTTTATGTATATTTCATAGAACCGGTGCCTATCGCAAAGCTGCTGGTACACTTGATAAATACCCATGTGGGCCATCTGATTAAAACAGTCAAATTCCCAAATTTTGCTAATAAAAACAAAACCAAACCCGAACAAAATAGCAAGATCCCCAATTTTACAAATAAGATCAAAAGCGAACTTGATCAGAAAGCAAGATCCCCAATCTTGCTAATAAAAGCAAACTTGAGCAAAATAACAAGATCCCAATTTTGCTAATAAAAGCAAACTTGATCAGAATATCAAGATGCCCAATTTTGCTAATAATAGCAAAAGCAAACTTAATCAAGAACAGCAAGATCCCCAATTTTGCTAATAAAAGCAAATTTAATTAAAATAGCCGAAATTTATCCCCAATTTTGCTAACAGAAGCGAAAGCAACCTTAATCCTAATTTAATAAATCAACTTAAAATCAAAATGGAGTTAATAACCAATCATGTCTCTACTTTAAGCACAGCCACCTTTTCTGACAAAACCACTTCTGAACTTAATATATTGTATCAAAACGTACGAGGACTCAATACCAAAACTACAGATTTGTATATAATGCATCAGCTACATTTAATCATCATATCATAGTATATAGCGAGACATGGCTGAACTCGAATGTTCTTGATTCTGAATTATTCTGTAATAACTATAACATTTATCGCGTAGATACAAAATTTAATGAATTGAACTTAAGTAGAGGTGGTGGTGTGTTATTAGCAATCAGTAAAAGTGTTCCCTCTGTAGATATCATTGGCTTAAACATTACTATTTAAACAATACGCAAAATCTAACTTTGTTCTGTGTGTGTATTCCTCCTAATACAAATGTTGAAATCCCTTTTTTCAAGAACTTACAAATATGTGTTTTATCTATGGAAATAAAATATTAATAATGGGCGATTTTAACGTGGTAGATTATTTTGAAAGCTTGAAATCGTTAGAAAAATCCCCCAAAATGAATACAGTTAGATTGCTATGTAATTTTCTCAATTTAAAACAGCATAATTTCATAACAAACGATAAAGAGAGGCTATCAGATTTGGTTCTTAGCAACATAAATTGTCTACTCACAAAATCAGAAGCTTACGAGCTAATAGAGGATCCACATCATCCGGCACTGGATATAGTAGGTATGTGACTTAAAAATAGTTTTTTCTCCTATAACCAAATACCAAATTTTAATTTTAAAAAGGCTGATTTTCCATTATTGTATAATAGTTTGTGTCACACTGAATGGAATTTGTTATATGATGTATCGAATGTTGATCAAGCAACTCAAATATTTTATGATGTTATTTATGAAATCTATCCTTGTATACTCCTAAATCTCTTCCGCGTACAAACAAATAACCTTAGTGGTTCTCGAAAGACATAACTAAAAATCCATAATATAAATATAAAATTTGGAATAGATATAAAAATACTAAAGATGCCGTGCTACATGAGGAATATAAGAATATTAGAATAAAAATTAAAAAAAGATATTGATGACTCGGATAGAAAACAACTTGTCAACTTGAAAAGTAATCCAAAAATATTTTGGTCTTACATTAATAATAAGCCAAAAACTAGCTCAATACCTAACAGTATGACATACTTCATATAATGACCCCCAAAATATAGTAATAAATTTTCAGAATATTTCAAATCAGCATACTCTGCATCAACTAATAATGTCAGTATAGGTGGCGAAAGTGAACCTGTGGACACACAAAATATATTCATACCTACAATTTCAGAGACATAAGTTATTAAAGGGTGCAGAAAATTAAAGCCAAAATTTACAGCAGGTCCAGGTGGAATACCAGCTTGTTTCGTTAAAGACTGCGCCTCAGTATTGGCCCGTCCCTAATCATATATATTTAATTTATCCTTAAATAATGGCATTTTTTCAAACTTGTGGAAAACATCTAACACATGGCCTGTACACAAAAAGGATTCCAAAGAAGACATAAAAAACCGCTGCCTAAGGAATCACTACTTCCACATCCAGATTCTTCATCCAAATCACTTTAAAGGAAACATCTTGACTATATTTGCACTCTAGTATGTGGAAATTATTGGTCATAGAATTTTAATATTTGGGGCAGATGTCATAGACAAGTTTGAGGAGTTGGTTTCTATCATATACGTTAAAAATGAAGTCTCTAGTTCACCCTACTTATTTTCCACTATTCACAACCTACCACCTCCCGCCCCTTCAATGCAGTCATCTCAATCAGATGTCACTACAATACATACGTGTACTAACTTTCAAGTGAATATCTCAATTTGATGTTATCAATCCCATTAATAATGAAGCGGAGGTGGTGGAGTTTGAAAAATATTAGAAAGAAATCTGAGGCCTTGGTTTCTAGTTATTACACCGAATCCCAAATTTCTGTACTCTTACCAGCTTGATTTACTTATTTTCCCCTAGTCCTCCTGTTAACCCCAACCCTTCTACGGAATCATCCCAAAATATAATCTAGTTCCAGATGTCGTTATAATACATACGTCTACCAAATTACAAGTGAATATCTCAATTTTATTTTATCAACCCCCTCTAATAATGTGGTAAGACTAGTGGAAGGGTTGAAAAGTATTATTAAAAAATCTGAGGCCTTAGCTTCTAGGACATACACCGAATTTCAAGTTGCAGTACTCTTACCAACTTGCTTTACTTATTTTTCCCTATTTACCTCTACTTACCCCCACTCCTTCAACGCAATCTTGTCAAAATATAATCTAGTTTTAGATATAGTTATAATACATAAATGTACCAAATTTCAAGTGAAAATTTAAATTTAATTTTATCAACTCTTTTAATAAGCGAGTGGGGGTGGGGTGGTGGGGGGATGGAAAATACTAATAAAAAAATCTGAGACCTTCGCTTCTAGTATATACACCAAATCCCAAACTTCTGTACTTTTACCAGCTTGCTTTACTTATTTTCCCTTATATACCCCTATTTAACCCCCAACCCTTCAACGGAATCATCTCAAGATATAATCTAGTTCCAGATGTCGTTATAATACATATGCGTACTAAATTTCATGTGAATATCTCAATTTTATTTTATCAACCTCTTGAATAATGGAGTAGGGGTGGTGGGTGGCTGAAATATATTATTAAAAAATCTGAGGCCTTGGCTTCTAGTACATACACCGAATTTCAAGTTTCTGTACTCATACCAGCTTGCTTTACTTATTTCCCCCTATCTACCCCTAAATAACCCCCAACCCTTCAACGGAACTATCTCAAAGTATAATCTAGTTCCAGATGGCGTTATAATTCATACGTGTACCAAATTTCAAATGAATATCTCAATTTTATTTTATCAACCCTTTTAATAATGAAGTAGGGGTGGTGGGGGTTGAAAAACATTATAAATAATCTGAGACCTTGGCTTCTAGTACATACGCCAAATTTCAAGTTTCTGTAGTCTTACCAGCTTGCTTTACTGTATTTTCCCCCCATTTACCCCTATTTAACCCCCAACCCTCCAACGGAATCATCTCAAAATATAATCTAGTTCCAGATGTCGTTATAATACATACGTGTACCAAATTTCAAATGAATATCTCAATTTCATTTTATCAGCCCCTTTTCATATTGGAGTAGGGGTGGTGGGGGTTGAAAAATATGTTTTAAAAATCTGACGCTTTGGCTTCTAGTACATACACCGAATTTCAAGTTTCTGTAGTATTACCAGCTTGCTTTACTTATTTTCCCCTATTTACCCCTATTTAACCCCCAACCCTTCAACGGAATCATCTCAAATTATAATCTAGTTCCAGATGTCGTTATAATACATACGTGTACCAAATTTCAAATGAATACCTCAATTTTATTTTATCAACCCTTTTCATATTGGAGTAGGGGTGGTGGGGGTTGAAAAATATTATAAAGAAAATCTGACGGTTTGGCTTCTAGTACATACACCGAATTTCAAGTTTCTGTACTCTTATCAACTTGTTTTACTTATATTCCCCTATTTACCCCAAATTAACCCCCAACCCTTCAACGGAATCATCTCAAAATATAATCTAATTCCGGACGTCGTTATAATACATACGTGTACGAAATTTCAAATGAATATCTCAACTTTATTTTATCAACCCCATTAATAGGGCAGGGGTGGTGGGGGGTTGAAAAATATTACAAAAAATATGAGGCCTTAACTTCTAGTACATACATCGAATTTCAAGTTTCTGTACTCTTACAAGCTTGCTTTACTTATTTTTCCCTATTTACCCCTATTTAACCCCCAACCCTTCACCGGATATCCTCAAAAAACAATCCAGTTCCAGATCTCGTTATAATATATACGTGTACAAAATTTCAAGTCAATATCTTAAACCGTTCCGGAGAAAACGTGCGGACAAAAAAAGTTACAGACAGACAGACAGACAGACAGACAGACCGACAGACAGACAGACAGACAGACAGACAGAAATTTTTTTTTCGCTCAAATTTAAAATCTCGACGTTTCATGACATTCTAAACCTATTTCACGAATAAAAATTTTTGAAAATTTTTTTGCGATTACTATACTTCCAATCCACTACGTGGATGTGGAAGTAAAATTACAGACCAATCACCATAATTAATAATTTCTCTAAACTATTCGAATTCGTTCTCTATACGACTATATTTTTCCAATATCAAACCATCAACATGTGTTCATGCCAGGTAGGTCCACGACTTCAAATTTATTATGCTTGACACAGTATCTTTGTGAAGTTTTGGATGGAGGTGGTCAAGTCGACGTTATTTACACGGACTTCTCCAAAGCATTTGACAAGCTTGATCATGGTATCTTATTAAATAAATTAACAAATTTTGGATTATCATATGAGTTTGTTTCATTCTTTACCTCATATTTAAGCAATAGATTACAATTATTACCATGGACACAAGTCTGTCGAATTTAATGCCGAATCAGAAGTTCCTCAGAGGTCAGTCCTCAGTCCACTTTTATTCGTTGTCTTTATCAATGACATAGGTATAAACTTACAATGCCCACATATACTCTATGCCAATGACCTAAAAATTTACGACAACGTTAATTGCAATGACAATATAGAATTGCTCAAGTCAGATTTAGAAAATATTGATAACTGGTGCAATAAAAATAAACTAATTCTAAATGTTGACAAATATTCCATTGAAATGTTACATTTATCTTGCATTTGGGTAGGACAAGATTTCTTGCTTTTGATGTTTAGGGGGGATCAGTATGAGTATAAAACTCGGTTTTCGGTGTTGAAAGCCCCCCATTTGGCCGCCATCTTGAAAAAGTGGGCGTAAACAGTTACTCCGCGATATCTTTAGAACCGTAGGTCTCACTTTTTTGTGGAGAAATTAATTCTCTACAATCTTGGTCCATGATACTAAGATTCTTAGTATCATGATCTTGGTCTAGATACCTCTTACCGTAAAATTGAAAATGAAAAAGTTATAATTCAAAATAGACTAAAATTTTCAAGAAAAATATCATTTATCATTTTTTATAATTGATTTTATTGAAAATACACATCACATGTTTCTTGTACATAATTTTATTGCGACTAATTTTCTCTACTCATTTTCTAAATTTCTCTTTGGAGAAGTATTAGGACGCTGCAAATGGATCAAGTGCATCAAAAAGGGCCTTGGATAATTCTGAAAAAAGTTTGGAATCATCCCAGGAATGTTCTTAACTTCATGAATATTGAAACTATGAAGCTTCTATTTAACTCGTTTGTCAGAAGTAAATTGGAGTATGCTGACGTAATCTGGAGTCTCTACTACATCGTTCATATTAATAAATTGGAGAATATTCAAAGAAAATTTTTAAAATACTTAAGCTACACCGAGGACAAGATTTATCCACTTGTTTTAATTAGTAACGATATTTTGAAAAATAGATTCTCACTTAGAGTAGTATTATTATGAGAAGATGCTTGCAAAAAATGATGCGCAGAAACGAGTCTGTGTGCATTCATTGATCTAAACCAATGAGAGCGATTTGCGTCATATTTGACCTCGAATCCAGTGGCACCGTCAACCTGCAGTCACAGGGTCTGTGTTGCAGTACACTTGTGTTCGCCGTTTCTGATTGAATTAAACGAAATAACCTTATTTTCAGTAAAAAATGTCTTCATAGTAAACACCAGAGTGTGGCGAGGTTTTAATCTACTGCATTACACAGCTCCTCGACCTCGAAAATTTGATTACTATCCTTCTACCCCAGATGATGCTGTCACTGGTAAAAATACTCGCGCACGTTGGCTCCGCCCCAAGCATCTTCTCATAATAATACAACTCCAACTCGTTTCAAACTCGCCGAGAATTACACGGAATTGTAACTCTGTCTAAAATATTAAACAATAAACTCGACTGCTCTGATCTATTAAAACTCATTGACATACGAGTTCCTTCTAAATCAACTCGACTCCACCAAACATTTCATATCAAAGCGTGAAGCACCAATCTATTAATGTATTCAACTATTAATGTCATTACGGGAATTATAATCATACAGAATAATATTGATATTTTTCATTGTAGAATTAAGGATCTTTATTTTTCACCTGCATATTATTTGTTTATTATATAACTTGAATACGGTTACTATAAAGACGCTCATAATGACCGTGGGCATAGGCCGTAACGCCCTGTTATATGAGAAATAAAGAAAGAATTAATGTTTCATATTCCTCATGGTTTGGATTTGACCTGCAATACATTTTCTGTGGCTTTTCTCGCATTGTTTCGGATATTTTGTGGTATTTCCATATTAATTTTCCTTTTATTTTGTTAAACGTATTATCTACGTACAAAGCAAAGCAACATCAACAAACGTCAACAACAAATCTGTCATAGACTACTTGATAAAAAGGGTGAAAAGAAAAAACTAGTAGCCAGTGTCGGACTGGGGCGCCGGGTAACCGGGCAAATGCAAATGCAAAATGTGGCCCCCCTATAAATCCAAACTGTGACTCCCTTATTCCCCATGTGACATTTAGACATTTGCAAATCCCAATATCAAAGCGTCCAGTAAATCACTTTAATTTCGAAACTCGAATAACGTGACAACGGTGGAAAATAGAGCATTTTTGTATTATTGTAATTTCGACTTGCTTGAACAAGCGAAGTGGAGGAGGTGACGCGGCATTTTTACCCCGAGCCCCGGCTCGCGAAATAAACATGAAATATCTGTGCCCTTGCTCTAATGCTTAATAAGCCAGGGAAATGAAGGGAAAACAGACAGAATTATTAGATAAATTAGTAAAGTCAAAATGTTTTTGAAGAACGGCTTTGGGAGAGGCTACTCATTTCGTGAGTCAAGATATTTCATTTGCATCATCGTTTTTATCAATAATTATAGTAGAGAATCAGTTTTCTTAAAGTACTGGAAAATCAATCGGTCGTAGAGGAAAGTGAAGAATGGATGAATTTGTTGTTAAAACTTGATAAAACTTTCTTAATTACATGTGTTCTCTAGTACTTTATAAATGTGCAAGAGACGGGTGCTGTCGGTGCAATAGTTTTTGCACAATCCTAATTTGTTTTTCCCACCGAGTGAAAAATGGACAACTTTGGCTGACCCGGGAGTTCGCAATTTTCATTTAAAATTGATTCACAAAAGATTTTTGTAATATTCAAGATCTAATTAATCTTTTTGCAAAAAAGAGCAACCAATTTTTGCAAAGCATAGCTGTTAATTATTATCTTGAAACGTTATTACGTTTTCATTTTTTAAGTTGCTTTCTTACAAATTAAAATGTAGATTTACGTTCTTTTACTAACTTTAAATTAATAATCCATCTTTTATTTTGTTATTTATTTTGATCATGTTACGTACCTAACAGAAAATAAATTAATTTTTAAAGAAATATAAAAGCTTAGATAGCTTTTATCTAGAAGGGGATACCTAACTTAAAAAAAGTACTTAGGGATGGGTATGTAAAAAAATATATTAATTTGATATGTCGCCCTCAAAACAATTTGCCCGGTAGACCCTCTTGGCCCCAGTCCGACGCTGCTAGTAGCATTGAACTAGGTTTCTAAAATTTTGAAAGAACACAATAACATACTGACAGATACAATTAATAAACGTCAAAGTATCAACAAATGTCATAGACCACTAAAAAATGTATTTAAAAATTGAGAAGATAATTTTTCATAAAAAAAATTATTTTTCGTGAAAAATAATATACTGTAGGTATGTACCACGAGCGTTATTAGATTATAACGCCCATCAGGCAACATGCATCCCTCGGGCCAAAGGCCCTCGGACTGCATCATGTTACCCTCGGGGAGTTATTTATTTAAATTACACTGTTCTACAGGTAAGATACCCAATTACAGAACAGGAGGGTATGATAAGTATGTCGGCGCCACCGAAAATAATTTCTGTACGCCTATGATTCTTAGGAACCCAGCACTAGTACTTGTGATTATTTATTATTTTTATTAATATAAACATTGTGGTTGACTTACCTACCCCAACCAATAACAGTTTGAGATTCGATGCATTTCCTTATATGGGCATGGGAACACGCTTAGGGGATTTTAAGCGAACGAAACGAATCAGCTAGCCCGGGGAACAGAGAGGCATTCTATGATTACCTGTGCAAAAGTTAAGATTTGATTATCGCGGGCTAGCGGGTGGCGGATCGTTAGTTCCTTTGTTTTACTAGATTTATCCGATGGTGTTGAGTCTGTTTTGCTTACTTGTATTATTCGTGTAAACAATTAGAGTTTATTATTAAATTTTCCATTGAGTAAATAATCATAGTGTCGTACTTGTTCACATGTCCAAGCGGTCTAACCCTAAACGTGCACCAGTAGTATCCGACATCAGAAGTGGTGGATCAAGACTGCAAGCCGGACATTCGGACATTACAACAAAGTGCAATAAGTGCAACTTTAAAACTATTGTTAGCTTCTATAAAATCCCCAACACCGTCTGCTGCAACATTTACTAATGTAAGGCTGCCAACATTCGATCCTACATCAAACATTCCAGACGCCGAAGGCTGGTGTACAATTGTAGACTTGTGGCTAAGCAGACATAACCTAGACGCCATGGATTTAGTAATGACGTTATCTGCAGCCATGAAAGGCGAGGCAGCTAATTGGCTCATATCTGCCAAACCTACAGAAAAGAACTGGATTGCCTTGAGAGAAGAATTTTTGGCAGTTTTCGCCAAACCTATCGATCCTATTAAACAAAATTTATAGGAAATTTAATGCTCTACAACTTCGCTCTCCTGATATTTTTCACCAAAGTGCATAATTTTGACTGAAAATCTAAAAGAGGCGCAAAAGTCTCTTTATATATATCTTTCGCGTCCACTAGCGGCGAAACTATGCAGAATTCGGGCAAAACGTAGAGACAAATTTAGTAGAAAATTTTATGCTCTACAACTTTGCTCTCCTGATATATGTATATTTTAAAAACCACCCTTTTTTAGGTTGGGGGTGAAAATCATGTTTAGACAAAGCAAATGCTTCACTTTTTACAGGTCTCATAGCTGTGGGAATTCTTCCATAAAACAGCTATTTTTTTGACTAATTTGAAGGGACTAATAAGCGAGAGCGTTACCAACCATCCGGCTGACGGTAACCACTTCAATAGTCAGATAAATGATATCACGTTTGGCGCATGTACGAATAATTTCAAAATTGGTGTACCTAGACGCTTTGAAAAAACAGCTAGCTCGCACCAGAACAAAAAACAAACACTTCAACTTACGGTAAGCGCCAAAGAGGCGGACGCCGCGCGCCGAATGCATCCAATTTATGAAGCGCAAACTATAAAATGCTACCTCGATTTTATTTGAACGTCTGTTTTGTACGCATATTACGCGCCGCGTAACTTTGGCCGCCGGTATTTCCCAAAAGCGACAAAAACGTATTCTTCTCACTTTAAAATGCATCACTAACTAGGCATTCTAGGTACTTATTAATTGAGCACGAAACATCTTGCCGTTTACACAGTTTACAATTTTCTCAAATAAAAAATTTGCTAAATTTGTGTGAAGATATTACTAAAATTTAATTTGATGTGAAATGGCAATTTCAATAGTTATAATTAATTAGTTTCAATATTGAATAATAACTCGATGTCGGTATGTAGGATAATTTAGAAATTAGACTAGGATTGCAAACAATTTTGCAAGCCATTGAAATGAAGTATTTCCTCAACTTTTGTTTTTAATTTTCATTTTATTAATGCATTTTCACAACTTATTATTGTGTCATATCCAGTAAGTAATTGTTTTGCATTATCACGACAAAAAAATGGAAAAAAATTGAATTTCCTTTTTGCCTGCTAAATAACAAAAAACCGCGGAGAATAATTATTTAAACAGAAAAATTACAAAACTTTTTAATTGTTTCTAAGTAGTAAATAAGTTCCCAATACGAAATCGCACTTGTACTTGTAAACTATTTGACGTAGAGAAGTAATATTTGTTAGGTAACAGATGCAGATTGCCAACGAAGAAATCGGATATACTTTTAGTGAGAAGTATAGAGACTGAACACCCAGAATCATAATTAATGAAGAAAATGTGACAGAGAACAATAGTATTTACGTAGTTAACACAAGTGTGAAGGAAAAAACCGGCCATAGGGTATATGCACCATTATTGGTCACTTTTAGGGAATTTAAATACTGATTACATCTCTATTAGGGTTTATTAAAAAACGACTTAACATTTTTTTCTTACATGTGCTTGTTTTTTGTCAAATAGATTATGAAAATTAAAATATCTCAATTTCTGTATCCAAAACTGAATTAAAAAAATTAATTAGTTTATACAGTTTTCACCATCTGTAGCCACTTTGTTCCTAATATTGTTATTAGGTTCACCATTTGTTGCCACTTTGCCTGTCCATTCACTATTTTTAGCCACTATAATGTTTTTAGAGAAAAGAGAATACAGGTAGGTATAGTAGACGTAATAGATATAAGGTATTTCCTCTTAGTAAATATCAAAAGCGCCGGGTACAGCCAGGTATGCCGACAAAGGAATTAGCCGCGTTTTGCGTCTTGCGTCTCAATCCGTCGACCGAATTTGGTTTACGTATACTATACCTAATGTAAAATATTTTATTTCCAAATTAAAATTTAACATTAATAAAATAATCACGTAATTATTTATTTCCTTTCGGTAATTACTAATTACTGTGGATAATATTTTTTCATTTCAGGCACTTCGTATAAGCCACGTGTGTTTATCTTTATCGGTGGCACTATTATTTCCGGAATGTCCTCCTCTAAGTTGTACTATATATTGTCTTTTCTTTCCGGCCACTTCCAATGTAAATTCCCACTGCGTGTCATGGCAGAAACTAATACTGACTGTTTATTTCTCTCTATAACTATGCCCGGAATGTAATCCTCACCATATTTTATTATCACGTAAACGTCTTTTTCAATTGCTCTTTCATTGGCCTCAAGCTTGTTTATTGACTTAGTATCTTCTATCTTCTTTTCAGAGACATTATGTGTCACTTCCTGTTTACCTACTAGCAATCTTAGGTTTCTTGGTAACTAAAATTTCTCTCTCCTGTTTCCTCTTTAAGTTTTACTGCTCCGCTTCTTCTTTTTCCCTTTCTTTTGCCTCTACCATATACAACCAGATCAATCAAATCAAATTCAGCGAAATCAAACTCTATTCCTCTGTCAGAATTAAATGTAGTGGTATTTTCGCCTGCTGGCACCGTTACACTATCATTGGCAAGAGTACCTGAATCATCATCCATCGATCCATCGATTTCTTCGCTGGCATGGTTATAATATTATTGGTAAGAGAACTTCATCCTTAAATTTCTTCCATACATCACACAGGGATTTTGTATATTCCGTAAAAAATACATTGATTGAAACCTATCAATATATTGTGATTATTTTTAAATGGAGTATTTAATTCGGCTTCAGTCACCAGTTTTTCAACCGAATAGATAAGACCTTCTCGACATATAGGGAGTTCTGCTCTAGAAGTTTCTTTAATCCATTCTACCAAACGCATTTCAACCTCTTCTCCTAACACGGGATTCCAACCTTCCCTGTTGTGTCAGGCGCTTTTCCTAAAAGTTTGTTTAGAATAGTGGACCGTAGAACGTTATACATTTTACATGCTGTTTGAATTTTCATTCCACTTCGAATTGCTTCTAATGCATCTTTAATCTGAGTAGGTGAGTAATTAAAGAGGTCCTTTTTGGAGCATTTAATTTTTGATTTTTATCTTTTTTCTCGATGTAATTTTTTTTTTACTGCAAGGTAAAGAAAATAAGTCTTTATTGGCCTTTCAGCTTGTTTAAGTAAAGTAAATTCAAAATATTTTTTTAGTACAACGCAAAAATGTTTTTGGCCACAAACGGGATAATATGATTTCATTTATGGCCACTATGTGGTCACAAATAGATTTATTAGGCTACATGTAATCCATTTCTGGCCACCCCTAATATAAAATACACCATTCCAAAAAAATATAAGTTTAACATTATGAAAGCAATGTCAATATATATCCAATCATGCAAAAATGATATATGTTAAATTCTATCTAAACTGAAACCAATTAAACCTTAAATAAACTGACACACACCCTAAGAAAGCACTATGCTTAATGTCCCGCCCATTTGTGTGACGGTTAGTCATTATACTGTCCACAAGAGGGCCTTAAGATACAATGTTATTGGTAGAGGGATATTTAAAAATCGTTAGTATAATATTTCTATTGGTTGTTTTAAATTTGTAAGCTTATTATTCCACCAATAACGACAGAAGTGGCCACTAATAGTGTAGTGACCACAAATGGTGCATATACCCTATAGAAAAGAGAAAAAACATGCATAAAATATTTTTTATAGATAATTTAGCTTCACCATTTTGAGGGTAAGCAGAAAACGAGTTATTGCACTAAAACTAGATACTTATTGGTACTCCATTTGCAAAATTAAGGGTAGTTCCAGACCCCGGTGAATATTACATATTTGGTACGTTTTTCTAAATGCTCAAAAAAAACTATACCGCCTCATCGTCGCTGGTGAGAGTAAGGTAAACACTCGATATCTACAATGACATAGGTATGCGTATTTTTGCTTCTCACTTTTATTTGTAAAATCCCAATATTATTACAATATTGTGTAAGAAAATTGTGTGCTAACCATATATGAGAAATTTTATAATTATATTTGGTAGAGACGGTGATATTAAAGTTAACTTTTACTATACGAAAAAATTCAAAAAACAGTGAATATACCATTATACCTACCTACTCAATTACCAATATGACGAAATTTAATTTAATAAATTCAACAGGTGCTTAACTTTTTATGTTTATTGATATTTTATTATAACAAAATATAAGGTCAACGTTCTCTACTCATCAATATGTTCCGCTCTATATAATAATTTGGAGCCAGTGATTTAAATTTTAAGCCAAGTAATCTGTTTTCTTTTGTTAATTGCTAACCGCAAATGCTGTTATATTATAAGTTCGCGCACCTGCCATTGTATGGTCAGTGGTGTGAAAATCGCATAAAACAAATTTGCAACATTTTATTGCAGTAATTACGTAATTTAATTTTCAGCTCATTTGGAAAAAGTAAACCTCAAATTTTATTCTCGTTTATTATTTTTTGTTATTTGAAATTTCTTTATCTTTGAATAGAATATAATTCATGTAAATTTATGCATCATATTTTTAATAGGAGAAATATCTTATAAATTGATACAATTTAATCCATTTTTATGAATTCGTTATAAATATTAATTTAAGGAGGTTGAGGCGTTACAGTCCCAACTAAAAGTAAGTCGAATTCTAAATCGGAACTTTTCCATATATAAATTATTACAAAAGATTATAATTCGATGATACCAATAATTATTGTCATAAAGGCATAAATAAATATTTTTTTATTATTAATTAATTGTTTAAGCAGATATAAGTATTTTACTGAATGAACTAATTTTTGGATGTTTTGTCCAAACTTGGGTATTTAAAAAAAATGTATGTACCTAAATATCTGTGTATTTTACAAATTTGTTTCAGTAAATAATTAAAAAAATAATGAGAAGCAGTAAAAATTGAAATTAAATCATTAAATAATTGAAAAATCAGTTAAAAATCATTAACAAAAAGAGAAATTTGACAGTTTACAAACGTTTAATTTTTCTTAAATTTATTAAAAGTTTCCTAATTAAATTGGAAACAACATTAAACTATACGTAAGACATCAATGCTTTACACACTTAGTTAGTTTTCGGAACTTCTGACATTATTTGGTTATTTGCTATAAATTAAAATGTACCATTTGCATGCTGGGTTGACATATTTTCCATAAGACTACATGTAAAAGTTTTTTTAAATTTTTAACTTAATGAGTTTCCTAATGACTTTGGATTTTTTACAGAAAACTGTGTCATATACTTAAAAATCTATTTAAAAAACTTTATTTCAGATTTTTTTTCGTCTAACGCC